>CAKJTU040000026.1:0-723883 GCA_917834065.1 Ceutorhynchus assimilis | reverse complement strand
AGTGAACCATACCCTTTACTTTGAGTGGTTGCAATTCGCTCTAGGAGATAATTGTCTTTTGTTTTGGAAAATTTTTACACGTATTAATATTGTCCCTGATAATCCTGTGTGACGTCACAAATACCTAGTTGTAACTTTAAACCGTCCTAACTCGAAAACGGATCATCGTAGCAAGATGCGGTTTAAATATTTATTCTTAGATTTTTTTGCACTAAAACTTTCCTTTTTGGGCCACACCCCTTTTGAAGCTTTTCAGGGGTATGAGGGGGCAGTGGAAATCGAGGTTGAAATTCTCTATTAATGTCAAACCTGAAACAGGCCATAAAACGAGCGAAAAATCCGATAATTAGAGTTGTTTTCTCGCGTTCACTTTTCGCAGATTTTCTGCTGATAAAAAAATACTCTTGCAACACCGCCATCGACGTTTTTTTCCAAGTTCAGAGAGCTAATTAATATGGCAAAAAATTCTTATCACAGTAACGGAAGTGTTTGCGGCTTGGCTTGTAGAAAAAACAACTTGGAAATTAAACCTTTAATTATTAAAGTTTAGTTTAAAACTTGCTTCGCTTGCAGCAGTACCTAGTGCCGTTTATATTGAATTCTTCGCGCTGGTGGAATTTTTTTGTGAAATCGGTTGGACCATTCTGTTTAAGTGTCATACCTAGTTATCTGTGATTATTAGGAATAAGTGGGTGAGTACTTTTTAAAATTATTGAAGCGATTTTAGATTTCCATTTTCGTTCATGAGCGCTCACAATTTTTTTTGAGATAGTTTACAGTAAACATTATGATTCATCCCTACAAATTTTGTTCTACCTTGAGATTTTTTTGAAACACTCACGATTTAAAAATAAAATTGTGAATATACAAAGAATGAGGCTTTTTGGGTTAACTTTTGATTATAGAGTAATCTAGAGGAGCCATCAATCTTCGAAATAACTGAACGCGAGTAGGCAAATAAATTATATGTGTACTTACATAAAGCAATAATTTTCGTATTAAAGTGTAGGATTATTTTGATTGATATTAAAATCGATTACCTTCCCCAAACTTGATGTCTTGCAGTAGAGACAATAGGGGGAGATATAGTTCAGAATTGGATGTTTGTAATTTTTTCAGGCATTCATTCGGAACCGTATTTTGCTCTTGTCTCATTCAACGTGGGGATGAAAAAATGGTTATTTCAGCTGTGCACCTACCTACAGTACACAGGTATACTGGTTGGATGCCTTGGAGATGTGTTGGAGCTGTTGTTGTTGTTTAGTTGTCTTGAAGGTGTTTTAGAGGTGTTGTTTAGTTGTTTTGGAGGTATTTTTGTTGTTGTTTAGTTGTTTTGGAGGTGTATTGAAGGTGTTGTTGCTGTTGTTTAGTTGTCTTGGAGGTGTTTTAGAGGTGTCTTGGAGATGTTGTTGTTGATGATTAGCTGTCTTAGAGGCATTGAGCTGTTGCTGGTGTTTCACATTACGGGAGAAAACGGGACGTCTGGGGTTTAAAATAAAAACCTGTTTGGACCTGTGAGTTGAACTTATGTAAGTTATAATCATGAGATCAGCCTACATTCCCACTAGGTTGAATTTTTCCAACACCAGAACCTGCTCTGCTAGAGCAATAATTATAGAACTTTTTGAAGTTTATTTTTCTGCAATACTCAGATAACTAATTATGTACGTCTTCAAATTTTTCAAGTTTATTTTGCTAAAATGCCACTTAATCTAGCTGCATGATGAACGTATTTTGCATTAATCGAAAAAGCCTCCTCTAGGTATTCAATACTTTTGTTCCAGTTTGGATATTTGTAGAAGTTGATAATTATGTACGTCTTCAAATTTTTCAAGTTTATTTTGCTAAAATGCCACTTAATCTAGCTGCATGATGAACGTATTTTGCATTAATCGAAAAAGCCTCCTCTAGGTATTCAATACTTTTGTTCCAGTTTGGATATTTATTGCAGAGAACGTGAATTAATTAGAAAATGAATTGATTCTATTGCTTAGATGCTAAATGCTGTATGCCGAATTTCCATAAGCATTCGTAGGTGTTGGCTGAAAATAAGTGACGCAATATTTTTTTAGAAATATTTTTTTACTGAAATTTTTAACAAAATTACATTTTTTTTTTTCTGAAAATACTTTATTTCAATTTCAATTAACGAATACAATAAATTTCTTATTTGTAATCCTTTAAACAGTGTTTTTAACACTGGTATCAAGGACGCTAACTAGTACAGCTGTAGACAATTCAGGAACCCGCCACCACAAATTCAGTCCTTTAAACAACAACAATCTGCATATTTTGTGGTAATGTGATTTTTTAAACTCCGTGTAAATGCTCTGAAACTAGACTTCTTCAAGTCTGGCAATCTATTAAAGCTAACAGAGGCCCTTGATATGGGATTATTTAAGCCCTTATTAGTGTTAACATTATGGTGATATATGTTGTTCTGAGTCCTTGTGTTGTGACTGTGTACATTATTTGCAAATAAAATTGGTGTGTTACATTTTTGAGTACTATTAATTACCTTATAAATATACTTGCATTGTTCTAGTTCTAATAACTGGTTCAACTGATATATACTCAACCCTTGGTATAGGTCACATGTGTGTTCGCCATTCAAGCTTAAATAGAATTTTCAAGATTTTGTTTTGAAGTGTTTGCATTTTTTGAAGGTAACTTTACCACATGTACCCCAAACCGGGAGAAGATATCTAAAGTGTGTTGCGAAGTATGCATCATATATCATATGTTTTACATTATTAGTCAAGTAATTTCTATATCTATAAAGAGCGCCGATCATTGAAGTAATTTTTTTAGTTATATAGGTAATTCGTATGTTCAGACCAATTCAAATATGCATCTATCATTAAACCTAAATATTTAATACAATCTACGTTTTGTAACTCCATGTTTCCTATTTTTATGTTTGGTAATTCAGCCTTTTTTTGTTTGAAGAACATATATTTAGTTTTATCTATATTTATTTTAAGTCTATTACATAACAGCCATTTGGCATGTAACGTTAAATAATTATTTACTTGATTCTCCAACTCCCCAACACTTTCGCCAGAATATAATAGCACATTATCATCTGCGAATGTGAAGTATCTACCACTTAAATTTGCACATCGTAAACTCAACACATATAAAGAGTATAGCAGTGGACCAAGGACAGATCCTTGAGGCACCCCACAAAAATTTTCTAAATCACAGCTTTTATTGTTGTTAATATTGACATACTGTTTCCTATTGACTAGATAAGACTTAATTAAGTTGAGAACCTTACCTCTAAATCCCATATCACAAAGTTTTTTCAATAATTTCTCTAGGCAAACCACATGAAATGCTTTGCTGATGTCCACAAATACAGCAATAACCAACTTATTATTATCTAAAAAGGTTGATATCTTATCAATTAGATCAACGGTTGCACTTAAGGTACTAACTACTATCTCTAATAAAGCCATATTGATACAAATCTTTTTCTATATATTTGTCTATAAATGACATCCTCCTAGATTTTATCACAGTTTCAACAATTTTTGAGAACGTACTGATCACTGAGATGGGTCTATAATTATTCATCAAGTCTCTACTACCTGCTTTAAAAATTGGGGTTATCTTACTAATTTTTAACTCATCAGGGAATTTTCCATCTACAAGTACAGCGTTTACTAGTCTTACAATTATTTCCACTAAGTGCCCCCTTCAGGTTTAATAGGTCACGAACCGTAATACCATCCTGTCCTGGAACGGATGTTCTCTTGAGTCCCATAATGATGTCTGTTACCTCATTTTCCGTTGTTTCCTGTACATAGCAACTACTATCACAGTATGTTTCATTAAAATTATAATTTACATGACTAATCTGTATATCATCATTTATTTGATCTGCTATGTTTTTTCCAACTTCTGCAAAATGTTTATTTATTTTATTTACAATAACCCTGGGATCCCTTATTTCAGTATCATCAATTGTTAGTGTTTCTATATTTAGATTCTTGCCTGTGTTCTTAAAAAGGGTATTAACAATTTTCCATTGTTTTCTTTGTATCGCTTTTGGCTTCGTCCCACTTTTGGCTGGAGTGTCGGTTTTTTAAAACTTTAATTTGGTTGTTTATTCTATTTTTTATATTGGTAAAACTTGCTGCAGTCTGTACGTCATGTGAATTTGCTTTCTTTTTTTATACAATTTATCCCGTAAAGCCATTTCTTGTAACAGTTCTTTGGTAATCCATGTATTGTTGTTGTGGCATTTAATTACATTAATATATTCCGATTCACGTTTACACAAACTAATCAAGTCAATAAGTTCCCTGAATGTATTTATATGAGTGTTCACTATCCTATTTTCGAACATTGTTACCATTTTCTTATGGTCTATGTGTTTAACCTCATGCCTCGTCTTTACGCTCTGTATATTAGTATTCTTCTCATTCAATGTGATTAACAGCCTGCTGTGATCAGAAAGTACATTATCCTCAACTATAACCTGACATTTGTTGCTATAGTCTGCTTTAATTAACATATGGTCCAGTATGCTACGTGTGTTAGCAGTAATTCTGGTAGCATCTTTTTCATCTATATTGTTCATGAGTTTATAATTATTCATTGTTAAAGTACTTTGGTAATCCTGTACCACAATGGATTTTTTTGTCTAACAGATTAATATTAAAATTTGTATAACTTAATTAGTACAATTACATTCGTGTAGGCTAAAGTAACTAAATTAATATAGCTTCAGCTATAACTAATAGATTTTCACAATTACTAAATTACTATGATAACTAAAGCTAATTATGCTACCCCAAAGGAAGGATATCATGTTTTTATCTAAATTATTATGAAAAAATATGGAAACAATATTAACAATGCCTAAACTACTTAAAGCTAAAACTTAAAAATTGCAAATGGGAATTATTATGTACAATGTTGAGCTAGAGATGGTGAGGACATTTCGCTCTAAATTGAATAATCTCTCTAAGGAAGAGTATTATGACTATTAGAGAAAATGTAGCGTTTATCATCAAATGGGTATAGTGCAATGTTTTTTTGTGTAATCGAATAAACTTTATGTTTTTGCGCTTGAATTAAATTTTGGGAAATATTTTTTTCGCTATTGGTTGCTAAGCATTCCATATAGTCATCAAACGTTATTTTGTTTTGACGACATTGTACTTAACACCCTAAGCTTTTTTTGTAACCCCATAATTTGATAAAATTAATTCAATTTCGTCATCATCATAGTCAGCTTCACGTAACTCTTCCTTCTTGTTTTGGATATCCCCTTCGGTTACCATAACTTTGGTTGCATATAATTTCGATCTGAGGCCAACATAATCCGTCATGGGAATGCCATTGTTTTCATCCGTCATCATGCCCAAAACTTTTTTATTGACCAAAGGTATATTGTATTGATTATTTTTGGGACAGTCTGATGTATCAAAACATTTGTAGCAGTCACGTCGGATAATTTCATATGGATCTTTTTCTATTTCATAGATTAGACTGTCAGTATCGGTATATAAAACTGAACGGTCATCTTCAAATACAGTCTTCATGTAGCCATAGTGGAAATCATAAATGGTGGTTTTTGCAAGATCCAGAATGGCTTGCTCGATGTATATTGGCTTGTTTAGGTATATCTCAAGCTTTCTCAACTCTACTGCCACTAGATTTTCATTGAATATGGTCTTGAATTCAGGCTTTGAAATATAAGCCTCAGCACCATATCTACCTGACCATTTTGTGAGAAGCCTTACATTTTTCCTAATATTTCCTAGTATTGAGATCGATGTATGATTTTAACCATGGCGACTGTTTGAATTTCAATACTCTGTGCACTTTTTTAATTTTTAAGCCGTGCTCTAACGCTTGCTTCAAAGCTTGATAATGGATTATATATTTCTCCTTGCCATGCAGTGTTGCCATTAGTTTTGTTAGCTCTCGTGTAGATTCTGGCGGTTTACCAGTTTTCGGATTAATATGTTCTGGGCATAAAAACATTTATTATGAAAATCTAGAGTGTAATTTATCAAGATTCTTAAGTATTTTGCTCCTTAGTTCCCGCAGTGGGGGAGGAGCTTTGAAAAAATAAAAATTCGATGATGTTGCAGATTTCACTCTGTTGAGAATAGTAAGCATTGCAGCTTCTCCTGGATCTTGGCTTCTGATGGGCTTTTCCATGTATGAGAATCTAGCCACTTCAATTTCCTGCGATATATTTTTATGGGTAGGTGATTGAGTCAATAGAACGTGAATAATTTGAGAAAAATTGATAAAGCCCTATATTGATATAATATGAACAGGCACCTCAAGTTAGACTTAAATTACACCGTTAATTATTTAGCGATTTTTAGTGAAATAAATAATTAAATCAGACTGCTAGAACGCGAATTATAAAATTTGATAAGGCGGACAACTAACTCGTTATCGCATGTCTATAATTATTTTGAAATTTCTGATAAAAGAATAATAATAATGTTAATGAATCAATAGAACTCAAACTATTATTGGAAATTCAATAAAGCTCTCTCTTGTTTATATAATTAAAAGCTGGTCTCCAATTACTCCGATAATTATTTAGAAATTTTTTGACGGAAGAATTAATTAAATCATCTTAATAGATCATGAATTGTTTGGGAAAATTTGATGGGGTCCTTTTTTTAATTTCAAACGCGATGGTGGCCGGTGCTTTGGATGATGTTTACATGAAATACATATATGTATTGTATATTATAAAGTAAAATTATTTTGCCAGTTATCGGTGTAATGATGGCGGCAAAACCGCAAGACTCGATTGGTATACTTAGTGTTCATTTTCAAATTAAACTTTTAAACTAATCTATGTTTCTTAGATATTTTATAATTACATCGCTAGTTATTTCAAATTGTTCTTGCGAACGTGTAAAAAAATTTGGTCTTGTTGTCTGCTGAATTTCTTGGAATAATTGATTGGTACCTTTTGTTGATATCACACAAGTAAGTGAAATTATTTTGAAATAATTGGCTATCTGTGTTATCAGTAAAAAACCGCAACTCTTGTTTAGACTCGTCAACTAGTTTTGAATTAAACTTTTAAAGTAATCTATGTTTTTCAGATATTTTATAATTACGGCACTTATTGTGAGGTGCTCATGTTAATGATGGGTACTGAATTTCTTGGAATAATTGATTTAAACCTCTGATAAAAATACCTAGGATCTTTTTCGATACTTAAAACAATCTCTTTTTATATTATAATCAATTTTTTTCTAAGGCGATGTCTATTAGATGTATGCACTGAGCTGATAATAAAACCTGGTTTCCTACAAGACCATAACAAAAATAATTTGTGTTTGTTGTGCGAGAGAGAGGTAGGTATGTGGTATGAGCGAGAGGTACATCATCATCAGTACCTTGTATGGAGCATCAAGGTATGCACGGTCTATGTCCACTCAATGGATTCACTGAATATTTTACAATTTTTATTTTCTCGACAATTATTTCACCCACATCAATTTTAATTAGTAACGCCATTATCAGTATGAGGTATGAGACACCTGAAATTTGAATTAGTTACGCCATTATCAGTATGAGGTATGAGGCACCCGAGATTTGAATTAGTTACGCCATTATCAGTATGAGGTATGCGACACCCAAAGTGCCAATATGACTGAGGTAACTGACCGCTCCTCATGATTGCATGTTACCCCCTCCTTTTCACCATTTATTAACAACTGCTAGGATAGCCTAGTGGTTGCTGCAGCGGGCCGATTATATATGAGAGTGAGAGAGAGAGGTATGAGGTACGAGGTTGAGGTATGAGAGCAAGAGAGCGAGAGTTACGGCATCATCAGTATCAGGTAGCGAGTATGTGTGGCTGCCTCGGCGGCTACTGAGGTAGTGCGAACGGTCGATGCTGACCTGGGCGCTGGAAAGGGGACGGGTCCTAATTCTAGGAAATTTTACCCCCACTCCAAAACGGTCCGAAAAGTGGCAGAATGGACCTTAGATTTTCTTATGGAGATTTACATGGGAAAATGACCGATTTTGGCCCCGTTCTCCTATAGCACCTTTACTCAGATGATGAGATGAAATCTTTGACCTCATTAACAAAAGAACAGTTCAACGCTGTTTTTGATAGTTGTAATAATGTGGTCATATATAACAGGTCAAGAGTAATAACGAAAAAAGATCTCATATGTTTTTTATGTAAACTTAAACAAGGTTTATCAGATAATTTTTTAACTGCTATGTTTTCCTATCCAAGTAGACAAACAACGAGTCTCGTCATTGCAAAAGTTACAAGTTCTCTAGCAACCTTTGTGAATCAAAACTTAGGATATGATCATATGTCACACGAACGATTCATTAGAGAGCATGTGACCCCTTTCGCTAATCAATTGTATAATCCAGAGCCTCAGCTACCAAAAGCTATTGCTTTTATTGACGGAACGTACTTGATAATTCAAAAGAGTAGAAACTTTCAGGTTCTTAGGAAATCATTTTCGGTACATAAATCATATCATCTCTTGAAGCCGGCTTTAATTGTTTCCCCAGATGGTTACATAATAGATGTGCATGGGCCATATTTTTCAAATTCTCGTAACAACGATGCAAGAATGTTAACCCACGAATATCAAAATGATCTTGGACAACTTCGAAATTATTTTCAAGAAGGAGACATATTTGTACTTGATCGTGGTTACAGAGATGCTCAGGAATTCTTACAAGACATTGGAATTCGAGTTGAAATGCCCGCTCATCTTGGCCGAAGATCTCAGCTAACAACAGCTGAAGCAAATCAGTCTCGGCTTATAACAAAATGTAGGTGGATAGTCGAATCCCGAAATGGACATCTGAAATCAATATTCAAAATATTCAGAGACCAAATTCCTAATACTAGTATTCCACACATTCGCGATTACATCAGGATAGCATGTGCTTTAATAAACAAATATCATCCCTCAATTGTTATGGAAGAAGCGACAGAGAATTTGGCCCGTGAAATGTTATTGAAGTCACAACAGCGCAACATATTGCAGGAAAGACTGGAAAGAGAAGGATGTTACGGGATTAATTTTCTCCCTAAAATAAAGGTACCTCCATCTACCAATCGAGTCAGTAAGGTTCATAAACACTCACGCAGTTTTCAGGATTTTATTTTCACAGTACCACCTAACAATAATTGTGCTTATTTATTTAAACATTTGACTATAAATAATAACAGTTCCCTGCTTTGGTCCAATTACAGATTTCTGCTTTCCCCTTCCTCGATGGTACCATGGTACCCAACCTAAAATTGTGACACTTAAAAATTCCCTATTTGGACACCCATGCTTCCGGAAGGGATAGTTTTTTTTTTTTGGGTAGAAAGAGGGCAGCTTTTTGAAGAGCACGTTGTGAGCTTCCTCTCTTAGCGCTTTTGCTGATTTTACCATAAGTTTTGAGTCCCTAATTGGATCCCCTTTGTGAGTTGCTGAGATTAAAGCATCACAGTGCCACTAGGCAGATTTTTGGTCAAATTTTAAGGGTTTAAACCTCAAACTTAACCGTTTTCCTTTGTGTGCTGTATCTGGAAAAGGTCAAAGTATTTTGGCCTTTTTTTGTTTTTCCTCTTATTCTTTTCGTGTTACACTGCTACTGTTGTCTTCACCCTTCATCGAATGCTTGGCATCTCCTTCGACAATCTTAAGTACTGATTGCCCACCAACCACCTCAGAACTCAAGAGGACCTAAATCTCCCCATTACCTGCCAACCAGAAAGATTTTGAAGGTTTCCAGACCTCACTCCAAGTCAGAAGTCATCCTGGTCTCTGTAAGACTGGTAACCAACACGTATTTGAGGATTCAATCTGTAAGTCAGTCTGATCATTTGTGTGTGTTGTCCTGGGTCCTGAAATTATATGGTTACACTCCAGCTGAGATAAAGAGTGACGTTCTGTAGCCAAAATATAAACTTACGTCAGTTTCGCGACGTAGCACTGTTCAGCGAAGCAAGGGCTAAGAAATTCCATAGCTGGATAGAGGCCTATAATAACCTTTAAGAAATTTGTTGTTTTATTTTTGCCTATTACAATTATTACCTGATTTATCCATCCTTGTATAACTTTGCACTTTAAGTAGGTACACTACTTTACGCCTAATTTAACATCGGGATAACTGTACACCGGGAAAATAGGCCTATTTCGAGGGTAAACGACTATTGATTTGTACATTGATTTTTGAGATCTTTAATGACTAAAATAAGGTTATAAATTTTTAATAAAATGGTAGGTATAGTATGGTTTTAAGGCAATAGAATAGGTAGTATTTTTAATAATTTACTGATAAATATTGCACCTTTTTTTGGTATATTGTATACTTTGCATTTTTGGAAGAGAGTATATAAACCATATCAGAGAATATTTGATTTCGATTATTTACATTTCTTGTCCCTTTTACAGCTGACTTTGACTGCATTTGCGAATCGACGAGTCCTCGCATGCTAATAGGTGATTTCACTTATTGATGCCCTGCTTTTTGTTCTCCTTGCTTTCCTGTGTTGATTTAATTACTTTGTATGCTCTAGGCTGTTTCCTGTTTTATTATTTTTCGCATTCAGGAACCAATTTACTTTAGGGCTGAAAACAGGTGGCGCTTTTAGTTTTGACCCAGACCACTCTACCTTTAATCTGGCTAGTCGGAGCTGCCCTACAAGTTGGTTTCCTTTCGGCCACCTTCAGGAGTTTTATCATCCCCTCCATTCTTTCACCCCTTTCCCTTCTTCAACTCTTTCTTCTTTTCTTCTTTCTCCCCCTTTTGCAATAATCGCTCACGCAACAAATAGGCAATCTCATCACTCTTCTTGTAACAAATTGGCGCCTGTCAACGGGTATTTATTTGATTTAATTTTTTTTTTTTTTTGCTTATTGGTACAGAGCGTTTATTGTTTTGTTTTTTTTCTGGAGGTAGCAATAAAGCAAATTTGAGTTGGTGATTGCCTTGTGACTTGTGTGCGATCAAGACAGTGGCAGGACAGGATTTTATTTTTTTTTTTTTTATTTTTTCTCTCTTTCTACAAGTTTTTTTTTAATTTTCTCTCTCACTCTTTCATTTGATTTTTCTGCTGCTTTTCCCGAATATATTTGGTGAAATATATTTTGACGGGCTTTCATTATTTTTTTTTTTTTTGTTTTTTGTTTTTTTGTTGTTCGATAGGTCGGGTTTGTGGTTTATACGTAGACCGGTTTATTCCTTTTTTTTTTGAATTTTTTTTTTGGTTCTGATCCACTCCGATACAAAAATTCACTTGTTTTTTTTCTCTCGAGTGGAACAGCATAGACAGAATAAAATGGAAATTAATTTGTTAGGTGCTGAAGAAATTAAGTACGAGTTAGCCATTCGCGGTGTTCCAACCACAGGTTCATTTGCACGAAAGCGATCTGCGCTTCGCGATGCTTTACGACGCGAACGCGATGGTGAGGTTCCTGCCCCGCAGACTTCTTGTTTCGACAGTGAGAGCGAATTCTGCATATGCCAGGGTAAACTTGAAATCTTGGCCCGTGATATTTCGAATCTTGACAACGAAAATGGAGACGGCGAATATCGACGTATATGTACTCTTCTCACTCACACGGAAGCACGTCTCAAGCGACTTTCATGCGTATTACGCACTGAACGTGAAACCCAGCAAGAATTCATAGAACGTTGTACGGAGCTATTCAATCGCCTAGTTATGGCCCGCAATTCAACCACTTCCATGATTCAATCCCAACCAGTCGCTGAAAATCAGCCGTTCAGTCAGGCAAATCAGAATCTTCTGGACACCGACAATCCTATGCCAGGTCAATCGGATGTACCCCTTGTTAGACCCAGTACTTCCGATTTCGTGACAAACCGCGTATCACAGGATCCCGCTGTGTCTCATGACCTAATAGCCCTTAGTGATGATGACGATCATAATTCCGAGCAGGTAACTTCCGCTGCGACTGAGAATATTGCAGTCTCACGTCAAGCATCTCAACCGATTCCCTTGAATCGACCCCCACCTCGTCGAATCATTCCGGCACCCCGACATCTTGATTTTGATCACACGTCCGTAGGATCACGTCCATGCAGGCGACTCTCTTCTTCTAACGAGGAGTCGAATCATCCTAACCATCCCATCGTCAGGATCACTAATGCCACCGAAAATCCTGTAGAACAATTTCAACGGCAACGGTTTCGAGAAGCTCCTTCTGGTTTAGGTTCCAATTTTGGACCAACGGTCAGAACAAGTCTTCCTCCGCCAGTTTCTGTCAGATCTCAGCACGCAGAGATCAGTGACCCTGCTTCGTATCGACAATTTTTGGCTGAGCAGCCATTGCGTCAGATACGGTCATCTTCATATGCTCAACCATCTTCCTCTTCGAGGCCTCAATCTTTTCCCATCAATCCTCAGTTCAGACACGATACATTTACCAGACCACCAGATCAAGCGAATGTTTTACCGTTAACGTCACGGAGACAGTCCCATGTTCAGTTCGAGGATGAATATCCCGGATTCTCCCAACAAGTTCATCTTGATTCCACTCGCCCCAACGAAACTCTGAGCCATTCCAATCCATATGTAGATCTTGGAGAAAGACTGGACAATTTTGAGTATTCTCCTCTCCGTGGCGGAGATCATAGTCGCTCATTTCTATCTCCTCCCTACAACAAACGTCAGGATGTATCTTCTTGGGGTATTCAATTTAACGGTCAGACGAGCGTGACTGACTTCCTTGAGCGCATCGAAGAACTTCGTGTTTCACGAAACGTATCAAAGGAACATCTTTTACGTTCCTCTCCAGAACTTTTCACTCGAGATGCACTGTTGTGGTTTCGCACCGGTCGATTTGCTAGTTGGGATGATTTAGTCTGTCAATTGAGAGAAGCTTTTCAACCATATGACTATGAGTTTGGACTCTGGGACGAAATTCATAGACGGACCCAGGGTGCTCAAGAGCGTGTTATTGGCTTTGTGGTGGCTATGGAGGCACTTTTCCGCAAGTTACCCACTCTACCTTCGGAGGGTACTCGGCTTCAGGTAATTCGTCGGAATCTTCTTCCACACATTCAACGACGTTTGTCAACTGAACGGGTGGAGACGCTTCAGGATCTCCTACGCCTGAGTCGATCCATTGAGGAAACCGAAGCCCGTGTCCAACGATTTGCCCCACCCCCAACGAATTATGGCACTCTTCTAGAACCCGCTCTTGCTTATCATAAACCGTCATCTCGTGTCGCTCTCATTGATGGACTGATAGAACCATCACCCCTTGACGATCCTGATCTTGTTATGGACGAACGTCTCGATTTGGCAGCCATTCAACCCTCCTCGCTCACTTGTTGGAACTGTCGTGAAATTGGTCATAATTTTCGCCAGTGTTCAAAACCTCGACAAACGTTTTGCTTTAAGTGTGGTCATCGAGATGTTATCTCTAGAGATTGTCCCAAGTGTTCAAAAAACTGCCAATCAGGAAGGCTAAGCTAGACCCCTCGTCTTCCTGTTACTCTCAAAATCCCGGGGTCGACAAGAGTCGCGTCATCTTGGACTACGTTTTGTCGCATGCCAGAGGTGACCTACGACCTCATTTGGAGGTACTGATATACGGAAAGCCCATGTTAGCTTTATTGGACAGTGGTTCCACTCGCACCATTATTGGATCCAAGGGCTGGGACATTCTTCGACCTTTCTGTCGCGTTAATTCGCAGGCTCAATCCGACTGTATTGTCGCCAACGGCGAAAGCTGCCGAGGAATTGGATCCACCGATCTACCTATTCGCTTGCGAGACAAAGTAATTTTGCTCGAGGTGCTGATCATTCCTTCGCTTCCCCATTGTCTTATTCTGGGCGTAGATTTTTGGTCAAGGATGCAAATTGTCCCTGATCTCTACTCATCCGAGTGGTCATTCCGATCCAATGTCAGTGAGGTTCCTAGAGTCAGCGCCATACATTCCAAAGAGTCACTTTCTCCCGAACAGCGTATTATACTTGACAATCTTGTAGCAAATATGCATGCAACTATGGGTACAAAAATTGGCTGTACTGAGCTAGTGGAACTAGTCATTAAAACAGAGTCTCCCCCCATCAAGCAGCGCTATTACCCCTTGTCCCCAGCTCTACAAAAGGTAGTGAATATTGAGCTTGACCAAATGTTAGCTGACGACATTATCGAACCGTCGGACTCTCCCTGGTCTTCGCCAATAGTGATGATCCGAAAAAAATCAGGAAATTGGAGATTTTGCGTGGATTATCGGTCCCTGAATAAGGTCACTACTCCAGACTCTTACCCTCTTCCGTATGTCAGCTCCATTTTGGATAAACTCCGTGATGCCCGTTTCTTAACCACCCTTGACATCAAGTCGGCTTATTGGCAAATTCCCATCGCCAAAGATTCTCGACCGCTCACTGCATTTACTGTGCCTTCACGAGGTTTATTCCACTTCAAAAGAATGCCGTTTGGGTTGACTAACGCCCCAGCAGTATGGCAGAGGTTGATTGACCGGGTCGTTGGTGTCGATCTTGATCCCTATGTGTTCGTCTATCTCGACGACGTGATTGTTTGTACGTCAACCTTTGACAAACATATCGAGATTTTGCAGGAGGCCATCGAACGCATTAGACGAGCTGGTTTGACGCTGAACCCAGAAAAATGTCAGGTCTGTAAGTCGGAGCTGAAATATTTGGGCTACGTCGTCAATTCAGATGGATTGTTGGTAGATCCTGAGAAGGTGGAGGCCATTATCCGAATTCCCCCTCCCACTAACGCTACTGAGGTTCGGCGTATCATCGGCATGGCGTCTTGGTATCGACGTTTCGTGCCAAACTTCTCCACGGTCATTGCTCCTCTTACGGCACTAACTCGCAAAAATACTAAATTCGTTTGGCATCCAGAATGCGAGGCAGCATTGAAGTCCATAAAAGAGAATTTGGTGAAGGCTCCTGTACTATCTTGCCCTGACTTTAATTTGCCCTTTGTCGTACAGTGCGACGCTTCCGATTATGGCCTGGGAGCCGTCCTTTCGCAGGTTCAAGATGGTGAAGAGCATGTCATCTGCTATCTCAGTCGCTCCATGACTAAAAGCGAGAGGCGATTCAGTACAACAGAGAAAGAATGCCTTGCTGTGCTCTTTGCTATTGAGAAGTTGAGACCGTACCTGGAAGGTACGAAATTTACTGTTATTACCGACCACTACAGCCTCAAATGGCTTCACTCCATAAAAGATCCAATTGGACGTATTGCTCGATGGAGTATCCGTATGCAGCAGTACGATTTCGACGTTCTCCATAGAAAAGGTAAAGAGCATGTTCTTCCAGATGCTTTATCCAGAGCGGTCCCTATCCTGGATGAAATACAAATTCCCGATTCTGACACTTTATCCGATCGTCCTTCAGACTCGTGGTATTTGGGTATGTGCAAAAAGGTTCAACAACAGCCCACTAAATACCCTCTGTGGTGGTTCGAAAATAATAACTTGTACAAGAAAGCCCGTGTGCGTTATCCAGCACTTTCTGACCCCTCGCAAGTTTGGCTTCGTGTCATTCCCAGAAAGGGTAGGTCCGCCATCATCAAGGCAAACCATGACCCCCCTGAATGTGGCCATTTGGGAGTATTCAAGACCTTATCTAGAATTTCTCAAAAATTCTACTGGCCCAGCATGCGCCATGATGTTGCAAAGTACATCCGCCATTGTCATGTCTGCCTTCAGACTAAGCCTCAACAGCAAGCCCCAGCTGACAAGATGCTCAGCGTCATTCCAACCACGTCTAGACCCTGGCAAATTATAAGTGTTGATCTCGTTGGGCCGCTGCCTAGGTCTTCGTCTGGGTATGCGTACATATTTTCCGTGTGCGAATTGTTTAGCAAATATGTTTTGTTTTTCCCTTTGCGCACCGCTACAGCCCCTGCCGTAGCGAAATGGTTGGAAGACTATGTCATTTTCGTATATGGAGCTCCAGAGAAGCTCATAGCCGACAACGGTGTCCAGTTTCGCAGTAGGTTATTCCAGAATCTGATGGTCAAGCACGGCATTCAAATCAAGTATACTGCCAACTATCACCCTCAGGCGAATCCCGTCGAGCGTGTCCACCGTGTCCTCAAAACCACTCTCTCAGCTTATGTGGCGGACGATCACCGTCAATGGGATAAAATCCTCCCCAAGGTTGCTTGTGCTATCCGGTCTGCTAGACACGAGGTTACCGATTTGACCCCCAACTTCATAATGTTTGGACGTGAAATTCGTTTGCCTAGTAGAGATGAACCCCCCTGCAACCCAGATCTCTCTAATTTTTCCCAAGGGCAGGATCCCCGTGTGCGAGCCAAAGCTCTTGAAACTGTTTTCGCTGATGTACAAAAACGCCTCCAGCAGGCTCATCAGACCTCTAAACGCACTTATGACCTGCGAAGGCGCAACGAAAAGTTTCAACTCCATCAAAAAGTCTGGAAGCGGAATGTGGTTTTGTCGGACGCAACCAAAAACTTCACTTCCAAACTTGCCCCTAAATTCACAGGTCCGTTCACCATCACCCGTGTTGAGTCACCTTGGTCCTTCGAACTCACAGGCCAAGACGGACGGAAAATTGGCATATGGCACGCCAAGGATTTAAAATCACATCCCCCAGACGATGATGCTTCTCGCCTTGATTGAACCCATTCACTACGACCAACTTTAATGTATTCTACTTCGGTTTAGTTTTCTTGATGCGTTCTTCAGTTGTGTTGCCACCCTGCCAAAGAAAAAAAAATCCTCTTGATTTTTTTTTTTTCAGGAAGGGGAGGTGTTGTTACGGGATTAATTTTCTCCCTAAAATAAAGGTACCTCCATCTACCAATCGAGTCAGTAAGGTTCATAAACACTCACGCAGTTTTCAGGATTTTATTTTCACAGTACCACCTAACAATAATTGTGCTTATTTATTTAAACATTTGACTATAAATAATAACGGTTCCCTGCTTTGGTCCAATTACAGATTTCTGCTTTCCCCTTCCTCGATGGTACCATGGTACCCAACCTAAAATTGTGACACTTAAAAATTCCCTATTTGGACACCCATGCTTCCGGAAGGGATAGTTTTTTTTTTTGGGTAGAAAGAGGGCAGCTTTTTGAAGAGCACGTTGTGAGCTTCCTCTCTTAGCGCTTTTGCTGATTTTACCATAAGTTTTGAGTCCCTAATTGGATCCCCTTTGTGAGTTGCTGAGATTAAAGCATCACAGTGCCACTAGGCAGATTTTTGGTCAAATTTTAAGGGTTTAAACCTCAAACTTAACCGTTTTCCTTTGTGTGCTGTATCTGGAAAAGGTCAAAGTATTTTGGCCTTTTTTTGTTTTTCCTCTTATTCTTTTCGTGTTACACTGCTACTGTTGTCTTCACCCTTCATCGAATGCTTGGCATCTCCTTCGACAATCTTAAGTACTGATTGCCCACCAACCACCTCAGAACTCAAGAGGACCTAAATCTCCCCATTACCTGCCAACCAGAAAGATTTTGAAGGTTTCCAGACCTCACTCCAAGTCAGAAGTCATCCTGGTCTCTGTAAGACTGGTAACCAACACGTATTTGAGGATTCAATCTGTAAGTCAGTCTGATCATTTGTGTGTGTTGTCCTGGGTCCTGAAATTATATGGTTACACTCCAGCTGAGATAAAGAGTGACGTTCTGTAGCCAAAATATAAACTTACGTCAGTTTCGCGACGTAGCACTGTTCAGCGAAGCAAGGGCTAAGAAATTCCATAGCTGGATAGAGGCCTATAATAACCTTTAAGAAATTTGTTGTTTTATTTTTGCCTATTACAATTATTACCTGATTTATCCATCCTTGTATAACTTTGCACTTTAAGTAGGTACACTACTTTACGCCTAATTTAACATCGGGATAACTGTACACCGGGAAAATAGGCCTATTTCGAGGGTAAACGACTATTGATTTGTACATTGATTTTTGAGATCTTTAATGACTAAAATAAGGTTATAAATTTTTAATAAAATGGTAGGTATAGTATGGTTTTAAGGCAATAGAATAGGTAGTATTTTTAATAATTTACTGATAAATATTGCACCTTTTTTTGGTATATTGTATACTTTGCATTTTTGGAAGAGAGTATATAAACCATATCAGAGAATATTTGATTTCGATTATTTACATTTCTTGTCCCTTTTACAGCTGACTTTGACTGCATTTGCGAATCGACGAGTCCTCGCATGCTAATAGGTGATTTCACTTATTGATGCCCTGCTTTTTGTTCTCCTTGCTTTCCTGTGTTGATTTAATTACTTTGTATGCTCTAGGCTGTTTCCTGTTTTATTATTTTTCGCATTCAGGAACCAATTTACTTTAGGGCTGAAAACAGGTGGCGCTTTTAGTTTTGACCCAGACCACTCTACCTTTAATCTGGCTAGTCGGAGCTGCCCTACAAGTTGGTTTCCTTTCGGCCACCTTCAGGAGTTTTATCATCCCCTCCATTCTTTCACCCCTTTCCCTTCTTCAACTCTTTCTTCTTTTCTTCTTTCTCCCCCTTTTGCAATAATCGCTCACGCAACAAATAGGCAATCTCATCACTCTTCATGTAACAAGGATTACTTCGGAGGCATGGAGTATGGGAACCTCTTACTGAAGATCAGCTCGATTTTCCAATATTACCCATAGAAGAACTTCAACATCTAACTTTCGGAGTTTTTCAATTGCGTTTAGCCCCATCATACATTCAAGACAATAACGAAAATGATGGGAATCATTGTTTTGAATACGATACGAGATTAAACGATGCTAATTTGTTACGAATAAGAATGAAATCTCGGCACAGGAATTCTGTTAAGTATCAGCTTTTCATCAATTACGACACAGAAAGGAATTTAATATTGGGATATTATTGTTCATGTCGATCTGGTGCCAGAGTAGTTGGAATGTGCTGTCACGTTGCTACTGTAGTATGGTTTCTAAGCTATGGTCGCCATCAACCGATTATTAATTTTCCAAGCGGAGATATGTTTAGGAATGTTAGGGATGCTGCAGCAGCAGATGTAAATGATTTGCCAGACATTGTCCACTAACAGTGATTGGACAACCCCAACTTACCCACTACTTCATTTCTTCAATAATGTATGACTAAGTTGTTTCTAGGCTTCACACCGTTGCCGTTACCACAGACTTCTGTTGATCTGGCGGTCTACTCTACGGCCGAAAGCTACCGGACTTTAATATTACTTTACTTAAGTGACATTTTGTGTGATAACTTATTATATTACATTGATATTTGATTTTTCGCATTTAAATATTTAGTGGTCGGCCTCATTGGCCTTATGACTGTATCAAGTAGTTTAGTTAAATGCTTTCTGACCTGAAGAATGTAGTTGTTTTAACTTCAATCCGCGTTTGCCTTTCAGATTTAGATTACTGGTTCTAGTAACTTCTTCAGGTCAAAAAAGCCTTAGTTTTAGTGTGTAAAGACCTGGACCTCTTATGTTTTTGAATAATATTTTGTAGCAGCTGGCAAGAAAATATGCTATACCATTTATAACTGTGATTTTTTTTATTTCATTGATTATTAAGTCATGCCTGGAATTCATTTCCAAGTCCATGGCATAGCAGCTTTTCAGCCTCTAGGGCTCTGCTTTTATTGTTGAAGCGTGCAGCATTTGCCATATTCTGCTGCACGGGTGGTCGGCATAGTTGGATTTAGAATTTATCAGTATTTTTTTTTTCTTGAGACCAGTGTTTGGAACACTGTTTAAAGAAACTTTGAACTTCTTTTGTATGTATTTGTTCTGTAATAAATGATTTTCAAAAAAAAAGTAGTTTAGTAAAATACTTGTTGACCTGGGGAATGCCTTTGTTTCAACTTTGATCCGCGTTTGCCTTCCAAATTCGGATTACTGATTCTAGTGACTTCTCCAGGTCAAAATAGCCTTAGTTTTAGTGTGTACAGACCTGGGACCTCTTATGTTTTTTTTCTGTTTTAATAATATTTTGTAGCTGCTGACAAGAAAATATGCTATACCATTTAAAAATGTGTTTTTTTTTATTTCATAGATTATTAAGTCATACCTAGAATTTATTTCAAAGTCCATGTCGTAGCAGCTTTTCAGCCTCTACGGCTCTCTGCTTTTATTATTGAAGCGAGCAGCATTTGCCATATTCTGCTGCACGGGTTTTTTATATGCATCTAACTGGTAATTATTTCAGAAATGATTGGGCCAAAAAAATTGAAATAGAAACGTACGATATTTAGATGCATTATGTGTGCAAGCATTTAGTTATTTAAAAATATTGTTTCGTCTTACTCATTTTCGTAGAAGCCCCAAGAAATAGGAAATAGTTTGGTCAGCACATAATTTAAATCGACTATTCAACTTTTTAAACACCCTGTATTTCAGAAACTAATCATAGGATTCATTTGTGCCCATGGACACATTTGATCAGGACCTCAAGAAGAACAACATACCAAATTTTCATCAAATTTGACCGGGCACCAAAATCCCATAAGATGTGTGCGGGGTCCTTTAAGAGAAATTATGCAATATTTTATTTTTCCTAAAATATTTCCGAAATATTTCAATTTTCATGAAATATATCCGGAATATTTCATTTTTCATTAAATATTTCCGAAAATTTTATAAATTCTCATTTCAGTTTTGACAAATTTAAGGCTGGGTTTCACAACCACTGTCAACCGATGTTGTATTCTACCGAGTACCGACCGGCTGGTTAGTGGTTTCGGTTGGTTTGGGTTTCGTAATGATTCGATTCAAGTTTCGACAAGTGATTTTTTTTTAATTATTTCATTAAATCTCATTTACCTAGCTCTTTTGACTTTTATAGGGATACTGTACTACGATGAAAACTCAAGTTCCTCTGGACAAATGTCTTGCCAAAGAAATCCGTCCAAATATAAGCCCTATAATATAGAGGTGTAGAATTAATTTTAGTACCTATTCTGTTATTTCCAAATGAATATTGTATTTTATTTTGTTTTTTGTTAATTATGGTAATATTTCACAGAGAATTTATGACGAATTAGATTCGAATTCCGGAAATATTTCCTGAATGTCCGAAACATTTCTTAAATATCCGAAATATATCTTAAATTTCCGAAATTTTCTCAAACCTGTGAATATTCTAATAAATTTCATAAATTTCCAATATTTCTTATAAATTCTCAAAGTTTCGGAAATATTTCCAGGAAATATTTCCTTTTTTTATATTCTCGAGAATTTAACAACCCTACTCAGATCTAGTTCGGAATCATTCTGCATATGCGCATATTATAAAACGCGTTTTCGTTTTTTCAGAATCGTATTCGAACTGTTTTGACAGTGTTTTAGTTAATCTAGAACTATTTAAGAACTCTAGTAAATTTAAGAACAATTCTGGGATAGTCTAGAACGGCTCTCTCAGTTCTTACTCTGAAGGAGGAACTTAGAATTATGTTGATTTGCGGCGTGTTTTGCTTTTTTTGGTTCCGAATCGGTTCAGAACTAGTACTAGAACAGTCCTCAATTATTTTTTGTGCGCAAGCAGTTCTGCACAATCTCAGCACCGTTCCAAATTTCGAACCAAAATAAAGCTACTGTCGCTACCCCACCAGTGACGTCATAACAATGTTTTATTGCTTTTGGAAATTCTATGTTGGTTTTTAAAAACTTGAGGATTATTGCGATTAGTTTTGAAAATATGATTTTTTTTCTTGTAAATTGTAAGTATACATTAGGTACATATTACAATAGGCACCTTGCATCAAATTTTTTATTGATGATTTCGATAGTCCATGAAAAATAAGTCAACACGTGTTTTTTCTTTTTTTTCTTAGTCAAAAATTGACGGAGATACAACGCTATGAAATATGCCTATGACGTCACTTATCATATAAATTAGTGACGTTGCACATGCTCAGTATATCTATATATACAAAACTTAATATTTGTATAACTTCCGGAATAATCATATTTGGGCGAAATTTAAAAAAAGTAACGATTTTTTTTCGATTTCCTACAGTTTGCAATAAACAATAATCAATTTAATTTTCCATGCAAGTATCCTATTATTAGCTGCCTTTTTTCTACGCACCTATCTTAGCTAACCTAATTAAGTTGTTCTGAATAAAAGACCGTTTTTTCTAATATCTTAGATAAGTTTATGTCAGCCGAAATAACCTCCCCCTTGCCTACGCCAAGGATGCCGGATTCCATTCTAAATTCAATTTCTTACCTGAGGATATGTTTATTTAAGTTTAGATCCTATGGTTAGATCCTTCGTCCATCTAATGTGTATGTTCGAACTACAACTTAGCTCAGCTAAGATTTTTAAAGTTAGCTAAGGTAAGACAGTGTGCAGAAAAAAAGCAGCTAAGGCTGTTATAATAAATTTAAAATGAATTTAATAAAAAAGAAATTCTGAGGATTCTGGGGATATTTTTTTTTCCAAATCTAGGTATTTCCACATCCCATCAGTCAGAAGGTCATAATGACCCAGCAAACACGGAAAGTCAGCCGCTGCGTAAAAACTGTGATACTGTGCTGTACTTGTTGTACAGCGATGTAGACGAAGCAGCTGCATCAGCCCGGAGATTGGCGCTGCACTGTTCATGCTGCATTTGAGTACAGCCACTGTGCAGTAGCTCTGCCTCTTCATTATGCAATTTTAACACAGCAATAACGCAGCGCTCTTGAAGACGTCGTACATATTTGTTTCGCAGTAACTGTGCAGCCAATATACCGTTTAGGTATATTTACCTGTGGCACTCTAAATTTATTGGACATAATTTATTTTATATCCTACTGAACTATTAAAACCATATAATACCTTGGTTACGATAATCATAAACAGGGTCTTAACTCCCAAGGGAGTTAAGGATTTTCATAACTCCCAAGGGAGTTAAGGAAGGGAGTTAAGGATATCATAACTCCCAAGGGAGTTAAGGATTTCCATAACTCCCGCTTTTACCTTGAATAGGTAACACTTTGACAAAAAATAGAAAATTTGATTTATGGCTTATTCCTTTATAAAAATAGACAGAATACAGTAAATTCAGTAGGATATAAAATTATCTATGTACCACGGGAATTATCAGGAGTTAATACCCACGGGCAATTGGTGTCCCTCGGGCCGGAGGCCCTCGGGTCACAAACGTTGCCCTGGGGTATTAACACCTGCATAATTCCCTTGATACATAAATAACTATTATATAGACAGGATATTTTTGAAAAATGACAAAACAAATTAAAGTATATAGAATATATCAAGGAGTGGGACATTAAACAATAATATTCCTTATTCCATAACCATACTTTGGTGGCTTTTTCAGCTTCTGATCGAGACGCATTCTGATTGGCTGTATTTTTTCTTACAATGACTAAATAAGGACAAAATTGAGTTAAAATTAAAAACCGCTTTACCTTGCATCAACTTACCTAAATTGCTTTATTGATGTTGATAATATAGGTATATTCTGAAAATTGTGCTCTTTGAAGGCGCCTTGTCCAGTTCAGCTGAGGAGTTGAATTTTTAGATAATAATCTGGCTAATATGTTCATACATACTTCTTCAGTGTTTTTGCCCACTAGTATTCCAAGACTATTTACCTGAAAGATTATTTCTCTCTTGTAGGTAGATCCATTTTTTAAATCACAAAAATAGAAAACGGAAAACGAGGGCGAATAGAAAAACGATAGAAAACTTAGGTTATGATAATAATCTAAGGATAATACGGGGGCCTTTGTTTTTGTTTATTTGTATCAATTTTTCACCTACCTTGTTTCCTCTTGTTGAAAATAATGCATCTTGTACACGTAGTAATACAAATCACAGGTAAAAGACACGTGAAAAACACCACAAAAATTATAAATCAAAAACGCTGCCTGCATCAGTGAAACAATACAATACAATAAAATAAAACAAAATGGCTACGCTCACAACTCTACGGCAAAAAATACTGTGCTCGCGCAAATTGGCACATTTCTTTACAGTTACTGCACTAACATTTAACAACAGTTGTTGCATCAATATGCGCATGGGACATCGGAATAATCTATCGGTTTTCCAATACAAAATCTGCAAAGCCGCTGCATATCAAATACTGGAAAGCAAGGATGATACACACTACTTCAGAGTCGGCGTGCATGCTAGCACGAAATTGAATTGAGGATGCCAACGGTAAACAACATTGTCCTAGCATGCGTGCCGAAGTGCCACTTCGCTACCAGATTGATTGAGGATGTGTGGTTTATTTTGTTGTCAAATTTCCCCTCGTTTTTATTTTAATCGGTGGCTTCACCAATGAGTTAGCTATTTTTGTTTGGTGAATGAAAAATGATAATAGGCTCGTTCAGCATATTTTTTTTATTACATATTCTAAAAGAGCGTATTGAGTTTAGCAGTTGTGCAAAATTTCATAATTTTCCGAGCCCTTGTTCATATTTAAATAAATTATCAAAAAGCTCCAAGTTTGGAAATTTCGAAACACGCGGTGACGTCACTGCATCTCTCAAGTTGGTCGTGTGACGGCCATTAGCCCGTCTTGACTTGAGAGATGACGTCATACCATCTCTAAGCGATGAATTTCTGAGGCATAATGTTTTATTATTCAAAGCCGCATAACTTTTTTAATATTTATCCAATTGCGCTGAATTTTTTTTTGTGTGCTATATGTGAGTAATACTTCATAAAAATATCAAAAAACGTGGTTAATGGAACCTCACTGAACGAGCCTATGACCGACATACAATGGTGGATTCATCGGTAGAATTCGATGTAAACACAAGCGTTTGACGGCTTACGTTTCACGTTAATATAACCGCACTTTTGTTTGTTTATCGTTTTGTTTATCGTTCGATGACGTCATAACCAATGGGCGCGTTTGGGTTCACGATCGGTGCACTCAGAGTGTGCACTTTTGTCTCTCTTCCGTTATTTTTGAACCTCCGACAACGCTTGATTGTGTTTGGTTTGACATATTTTGAGCGTTCCGAGTGAGCTCGATAAACTCCGAGTTTGTGGAGTGGGCAGCTGGAGCGTTCATGCGCAGATCAGATGTGTTTAATCTGTCTGTATAACCTAACCTATTTTCCATGATAAGATAAATAAACAACCCTAAATTTTAACATTTATTTGTTAGCTGGATAGTTCTAGCTACAGTGACTCTATAACCCACAGTGGCGACAATTGCTGTCTCATTTTTGATTGGTTCTAAAATCCCATATATTTATATTAAAAACGCCGCCATCTTGTTCCCAACCCCTTGTTACTTTTAAATATGAATATATGGGATTTAGGTGAACATCCATCATAAATCATGGAAAACAAGTAACAACGTATTTGATGGACCTATTAGACACTTTAAGTTACCCAACAAACACAACTTATCGGCGCTGTAATGTTGCTGTATCACGAACACAGCCCAAATACAGCACATAAATAGTTTTATCGATGCTGCGCAGCACTTGTATTGGGAATACTGTATTTTAGAAGTGCAGTATTTGATATGCAGCGGCTTTGCAGATTTTGTATTGGAAAAGCGATAGATTATTTCGATCTCCCATGCGCATATTGATGCAACAACTGTTGTAAAATGTTAGTGCAGTTACTGTAAAGAAATGTGCCAATTTGCGCGAGCACAGTATTTTTTGCCGTAGAGTTGTGAGCGTAGCCATTTTGTTTTATTTTATTGTATTGTATTGTTTCACTGATGCAGGGCAGTGTTTTTGATTTATATTTTTTGTGGTGTTTTTCACGTGTCTTTTACCTGTGATTTGAATTACTACGTGTACAAGATGCATTATTTTCAACAAGAGCAAAC
This sequence comes from Ceutorhynchus assimilis, assembly GCA_917834065.1. Lineage (NCBI taxonomy): Eukaryota > Metazoa > Arthropoda > Insecta > Coleoptera > Curculionidae > Ceutorhynchus > Ceutorhynchus assimilis. Next base: position 698,114 of record CAKJTU040000026.1, on the reverse strand, counting down.
AAGGTAGGTGAAAAATTGATACAAATAAACAAAAACAAAGGCCCCCGTATTATCATAACCTAAGTTTTCTATCGTTTTTTTTTTGCCCCCGTTTTCCGTTTTCTATTTTTGTGATTTAAAAAATGGATTTACAAAAGAGAAATAATCATTCAGGTAAATAGTCTTGGAATACTAGAGTGCAGAAACACTGAAGAAGTATGTAGGAACATATTAGCCAGATTATTATCTAAAAATTCAACTCCTCAGCTGAACTGGACACGGCGCCTTCAAAAAGCACAATTTTCAGAATATACCTATAATATCAATATCAATAAAGCAATTTAGGTAAGTTGATGCAAGGTAAAACGGTTTTTAAATTTTAACTCAATTTTGTCCTTATTTAGTCGATGTAAGAAAAAATAGAGCCAGTCAAAATGCGTCTCAATCAGAAGCTGAAAAAGCCACCAAAATATGGTTAACGAATAAGGAATATTATTGTTTAATGTCCCACTCCTCAATATATTCTATATACTTTAATTTGTTTTGTCATTTTTCAAAAATATCCTGTCTATATAAAATAAATTATGTCCATTAAATTTAGAGTGCCACAGGTAAATATACCTAAACGGTATATTGGCTGCACAGTTATTGCGAAACAAATATGTACGACGTCTGCAAGAGCGCTGCGTTATTGCTGTGTAAAAATTGCCTAATGAAGAGACAGAGCTACTGCACAGTGGCTGTACTCAAATGCAGCATGAACAGTGCAGCGCCAGATGCCGGCCGGTGGGACATATATGGTCCGGGCTGATGCAGCTGCTTCGTCTACATCGCTGTACAACAAGTACAGCACAGTATCACAGTTTTTGCGCAGCGGCTGACTTTCCGTGTTTGCTGGGTAGACAAAAAACTTTAACGCTAACGTAAGATTTGACAGCTGCGCATGCGCAGTTTCTTTTCACCAAAAATAGCGTGTCACGTTATTTAGCGGGTCTTTGCGTGTACCTTATCCGTAAACGTTCGCTAAACCGAGTGAGCCCGAAAGCCAGATTACCGGTGTCGACCTTTGCCGAATGTATTTTAACCGTGAAAAAAAGTTGTCATGTAATTTAAAATATACAAAATACAGAAAATTATTTCTAATTTGTCCTTTTCACAACAAAATTTAGAGGTTAGGTCATGATTGTGAGATATAACTTTAACGTTTACGTGAAAATTTAACTTAAACTGATTAAGAGCACCGACGGTCACTCGACGCTATAGTAAAAAATAGGGTTTACGTTTAAAGATTACGTTAACGTGTTTGGTCCAACTTAAAATGTCTAACAATGGTCATCAAATACGTCGATTTCAATTTTTTATGATAGATGTCCATTTAAATCCTATATACCTACTAATATTTAAAAGCAGGGATGGGCATCTACGCGTAAATAAAGAAAGATTGTCTAGGTCTGGTGTAAACAACGCGTAGACAATGTAAACTATGCAATCTATGTAGACAACGTGTAAACTATGTAGACAACGCGTAAACTATACAATTTTTGACGTCAGGTCTTTAAGGTTATGTTTCTGTTTTTACCTTGTTTTGTTTTTTGCTTTGTTAATTAAACTGCAGATAATGTCGAATTTGATACGATATAAATTTAATGCAATGCAAACTTTGGAAAAAAATACGCAAAATTCCAAATTTTCTGTTGTCTACATTGTTTACATAGTTTACATAGTCTACATGGGAAAACCTGTTTAAAAGTAACAAGAGGTTGGGAACAAGATGGCGGCGGGACCTCTATTGTCGCCACTGTATGTAAAGGTTTATTTAGCCACTGTAGTTTTAGCTATTTTGTTAAAATCTTAACAATCAAATAGCTAGTAAATTCTGCATATTTGTTTACTTTTAATTGAATTTTTTTGGTAGTCATCATTACTGGTATTATAGGCCAGGGCAGTTAGCTGAAAAAATGGCCTTTAGGAGAAGTTTTTGCAATCAAGCTGATTTTTTCACAGATGATAGTACCCATCAATAGTAGTCTGTAAAAAAAAGTTACACCTCCTAGGAGGCTTGCTTTTTCCGTCATGATGAATTGAAGATGGCGACTGGTGCTATTCTTGAAAAAAATCGTAACTTTCTTATTTATTAACCGATTTTCGTCAAGTAAAAAAAAAAAACCTTTTTTGGACTAAAGAATTAAATAAAAATATAAAACCATTTTGACAGGTAGTTTTTTCTGTTTTAAAACATAAACAAATGTCTAAAGTGAACCTTTTTTTACAAATGTATGAAAAAAGAAGCTTTACACACCTGTTGCATAATTTTTTTTTTCTACTACCGACAATATTGTAAGCGAGCGATATAGATCATAACGCTCGAATGCCATAAATTTGAAAAAAAAAAAAAAAAATACCACAACTGTACGCCCTAGTGTCTCAAGTAACTTAGTTCACAACTTAAGGTGTGAAGTAAAATCACATTTCTAATGCAGAAAAAGGGCAGTGAAGACTTTTATAATATAAAATTTTATATTTGTGGGTATTTGGGCATGCATTTTTGCGAAGAAACTACAATTTAGTTAACTTTTTTGTTGTTGTGAATCACTTTACGCAATAGTGTGTGAAATCTAATCCAACGTTTGAACAGTGCGTAAAGTAGATACTTTAAGCAAGGCAGTAGAGCCAGTAGAAAAAACAAAAAAAAAGATTAACTAAAACCAATGGCAACTGTTTTTTGTCAATCGAGCTGAAATATGTATTTTTTGTATCTAGGTACCTAAAAAATCTATATTTTAGGTACGTGAAACAAACAATACTTTTTTGTAATAGCTCGAAGATATGAAGTGAATGTGAAAACATTAAAAATTTTAAACTGATTATGCATTGGCAGGTGCGACAGGTACATGCAAACTGACAAGGTTGCTATGACGACTTTTAGGAACTAGGCCGAAAATAGAGCATTTTACGCTGTAGGCGGAAAATGAAGATTTATGGACCAGGCCAGAAGTGAAGCAATTTACGGACTGAAATGAGTCCAAAAAATAGCTATTTTTGGGAGCGTATATCTTTTTTTTTGGATTCTCAAATTCTTTTCGACTATATCTCGCGAATTACTCAACCTATCACAAACTCAAAAACTGTTTCAAAATCAGAGAAAAAAGCACATATTTTTTAAATTTTTTTACTAAGAAGTACCTACGGTCAAAAATGAAGAAAACCAATTCAATTTCTATTCTTATTTTTTATTTTTTTGACAGAAATGCAGCCTGTCAAAATAATTTTATATTTTCATTTTATTCTCTATTCAAAAATAAAGTTATTTTTTTTTACATGACAGAAATCGGTTAATAAATAAGAAAGTTAGGATTTTTTTCAAGAATAGCACCAGCCGCCATTTTTAATTCATCATGACGGAAAAAGCAAGCCTCCTAGGAGGTGTCTTTTCTTAATTTAAATTGGTGAAAATTCTGGAATAACCAGGAATATATGGTTCGAAAAACGGTACATCGGCAACGTTGCATCTTCGAGCAGCCAATCAGATGATTTTATGTGACTTTTGGCATCCATTAGGGATTTGGCAGTGTTGCTGGAAAGTGATCAAGCTAAATTTGTGATTTTTTGTGATTTTGAGTGTTATTTTTGGATTCAAAACTATAGAAAGTGTGGTGGAGACAGTAACAATGATACGTCGATGTATTATTTGTAAGGATTCAAAGTAGAATTCGATATTTCGGCGGTAAGAAATTTGACATCATTTTACTCTTGACATTGGCCGCCATTGGCGTAGTTAGAGGGTATTTATGGTAATTTATTGTAAAACTTCTATTACATTCTGGGAAAAATTCAGAAGAAACTTTTTATTTGATATCTAGAAATTAAATTACAGCAATAATCTGAGTTTTCCTGAATCAATATAGGTAAGTACTCACAATAGGTACATATTCCTCAATAGTTTTATTCAACTTCAAGCCCTGTTTAGCTAGCCAATAATAGTGTATAATTCATAATGCTTATTGCTTAATGCGCAATAAATGATTGCTAATCGAGTTGCTAATACTAATTTGAAATTAGTTGTTATTTCACAACAGAAACGAGTCTATACAGCACCTGATGGTTTAATGTTTAGAGTTTAGGCTTAAAAAGGGGATATAACCGTATTTTGAAGTGTTTTGCGATAAGTAGATTAATGTAGAATTGGTTTCAACTCTGAATTTTTAAAATTACGCATTGAGAAGTAAGAATTGTGAGCTTGAACTTTATAAACTTTGACTTTATACACTATTACTGGGTTCTATTATAATTTTTGTTGTAGTTTTCCTGTAAATCTGGAGAGAAGGAAAAAGTGGATTTCCATTATGGGCTTGGAAAATGCGAACGTACATAAATTTTCCTTCATTTGCTCGGATCATTTTGATCCCAGTGATGTAACCACAATAAGCCTGACTGGAAAAAAAAAGGATAAGGCCAGATGCTGAACCCAGGCTTGCTGCGTTCAAAGATCCATCATCTTTTAGGTAAGGTTGAACTAACATAAAGTATTTTCCTTAAATATCTTTAGTGTATATTATGAATTCATGGATCATATTTTTTTGTCACTTTTTCTCTCAGCTTGTTCTCATATTATTATTATTATTATTATTATTTTTTAGTTCGGACTCTACCCTTGTTGAGTCACCTGACAGAAATCCAGGAAATCTCTTCTATTCAAAGTAAGTTTGATGTGATATAGAACAGTTCAAGGAGTATTTCCAGGCCTTTCTGCTAGGTGCGTTTTTTCATCTCACATTATTATTTTCAATATTTTCAGATCTTTGGATGATAATTTTGAAACTCTCGTGGAGCAGCCCAGTGGGTCTGAAACAATGAAGTAGGAAGAGGAATGGAATGAGCTTTGCGTCATTCAATTGATTCCAGAATGAGATAGCGCTAGTAAGGGCAAGAAATATATTGAATCTCCCATATCTCTCTTTCTGCCATATCAAAGACTTTCTCTTTCTAACCCTGAGATAGGGCTAGTAAGGGCAAGAAAATTTCATGGATCTCTGCTGTTCTCTCACTCTAATGTTGGCCGCAAATATATGTATTGAGTAGATAGGAGAAGGGCTATTCCAACCTTTTTACTACTTCATTGGTCTGAAATCATTACTTTGCGGTCTGACAGAAATATGGCAGGCCCCTCAAGCAGCCCAGTGAAGGAAATCATAAAAAGGTATCCTTGATGACAGATATCTTTATTAATCTATTAAAAAGTATTGGAGTACCATTTTTGATTACTAGATATAATAAATCAAAAATAATTATTTTTTTTTGTTAGCAGGGTTGAGCAACATTCAAAAAATAAGGAATCTGGTGGATCTACAACAGAAACTGCATCAGAAATGGGAGATATTACAAAAAGGTATTATGTTTTTTACCCATTATATTTTAATATTTTCTACCTTGACAATTGATTATTATTTGAATACGCAAAGAGATTGAAATCCAAAAATCTAATACCAATTATTTTTGGGGTTTTCTTGCTACTTCTCGCAGAAATGCTTGGATCAAAATCTACTGTAGATCGATCCTGAAGAAGAGTCGCCCCCTGCCCCTACTATCCTGAGAGTATTTTCCTCAATGCCAGGACCAGAAACGAATACACAAGCAAAGCGAATACATAAAGGCCTAGACTCTAACAATGCCACTGAGGACCGAATGGCCTTCCCGCAATAGTACTGCTGAGCTAACAGCTCCACTATGCAGGATTTTCACCTGTGATCCTAGTGTATGATATACAGGACTGCATGCTTTCCTTTTTTTTTATAGAGGCAATATTCATTTTTGTTCAAAAACCACTAACCAGCGAAATAAAAACAGCGGTTGTACCAAATTAATAAAGTTTCTTTTCTGAATCAATACATATTATAATTAATGAATCAACTCGGTCGTTTAAGTACATAGTTAAAAAATGTAAAGCTATATAGTCCAGGAGGTGGCAATAAAAACATGCAAGAGTTTTCGCAAGGCGGATATTTTCAAAATAGGTCGTACTTTAATGCTAGAATGCTAGTGTACAGTCAGCACTCACAGTTCCGGGACAGCTGGCTCTGGGACGCGGGCAAAGTTGTAATTTTAAGAAGCATCTATAAACTGTTTTCGCAAAGCTCAAAATTTATAGAAATTTTGCACATTATCTGTTTGAAGGTCACAGATAACGTATGTAAATCGTCAGACGTCTAGCTCGTTGCAAAAAGGGGGTCAGACGTCCTCAAAGTTTTTATTTTATGGCATTTTCTTCAAATATATTTGTCAAATACCTGCAAAAATATATTTTGACAGGACACCGAAGAAAATGCCATAAAATAAAAACTTTGAGGACGTCTGACCCCCCTTTTTGCAACGAACTAGACGTCTGACGATTTACATACGTTATCTGTGACCTTCAAACAGATAATGTGCAAAACTTCTATAAATTTTGAGCTTTGAGAAAACAGTTTAGATGCTTCTTAAAATTACAACTTTGCCCGCGTCCCAGAGCCAGCTGTCCCGGAACTGTGAGTGCTGACTGTACACTAGCATTCTAACACTAAATTACGACCTATTTTGAAAATATCCGCCTTGCGAAAACTCTTGCATGTTTTTGACGCCAGCTCCCCCAACGTTAAGCTGTGACTATACCTTGTTCTTACCTATATATAAATCAAATACAGATCGTTTCACCAGGGTTCATACTTTTGATATCGAACGCGTCATAACTTGAGAAAAAAGGGTTGTCGTAGATTAATTCATATGACACATTCAATTTTTTTGACAAATTAAAATAAATGAGTTCTGGTTTTAGAGCCGACGAACGTTTTTGACGTTATTGATTTGTTTCAGTCATTTTCCATTTATTAAAAAAGGAAGGCAAAAAGTATGAACCCTGGTGAAACAAAGCTTATGTATGTACTGATAGTCAGCTTTTATATTCCATATCATGTAAAAAAAACTTTTGTATAATTAGACGATTCTTTGTATTTTTAATAAACATTTTATTCTTATACTTGCGTATTTTATATTTGTACCTATCGTATCTAGTAATTAATTTGCTGCTTTTTGCATGAAGGCTTTAGGTCTTCATGAAAATATCGGGTCTTCAAAAAAAAAAAACAATCAAAGATTGCTATGGTTTTTTAAACGTATGTCTTAGCAAAATTTTTCTTTCATTTTGTCAATGAACTTAATGTCAAAATGGCATGTCAAAAATCGTGACCAATAAAGAAACAGTAATGCGACGTACGTTTTTGTACCTAATCAAAGCAATCTTCTATTGTTTTTTATTTTGAAGACACGATATAATAGGTACATACTTATTTTTAAGGATTCAAAATCATAAATTATGAATTATAATTATAACTTAAATCATAATTTTATTTATTTTGATTTATATTTTCTTAAAACAACACGCCACCACTGGTAGTGGCAAAATCCACATGCGTCAGTGTTTCCATTTTATAGGCCTATCTCTCTCTTACTTATGTGATGGACTAAAAGATGATTGATTGTAAAACATTAGGCGATTTCTAAATGGCATGTTTGGTCTCTAGTTTTATTATTAGTCTGAGGGTACTATCATCTGTGAAAAAATCAGCTTGATTGCAAAAACTTCTCCTATTTTTGCTAACTGCCCTGGCCTATTATTGAACATATTTTTCCAAAGGAACTTGGCAGCCTCAGAGTATTCAGGTCCATTTTATTGTTTATGTAGCACGATATTTTTTGGAGAACACAAAAGAAAATAGGGCTTTTTGAAAATTTTCGACTAAAATAAAAAATAAACGAGAAAACTCTGTGTGGTGCGAATGCGGAGTGCGGGATCGGAATCCAAAAAATATATCATAAAAAAAATAAACAATAATCAGCTAATTGCTCAACCCAGCACTTTTGCACGAGTTTATTTGGCTTGACACGGTGTACCCCTTGTGACGTCACGTTACTCCGTAATCGCTCTGCTCGCTCCGCCGAGTGTCGACTCAAACACGCCCAATTTTAGAGCATTTTCGCGCCCATTGTTATTGAATACTTGAATAATTAATTAATTATTAGGGGTTCAGTTTAAAGAGGATTTAAATATAGAAATAGACTTCTTCAGTATTTTGCTCCACTCTAAATACATTTTCCATCAAAATAAAATTTAATGCAACTTCCTCATTAAATAACCTAAATTGTGTTGGTAATTCAGACTTTCTATTGGTTGAGACGCCCTACCTGGACCAGTGCACATGCATGGAGGACATTTGATAGGTTGTAATGAAAATGACCAGTTATGACTAGAGTCTAGCCGTCACAGCCGGAGCAAACCCGATAATAACCGAACAGTGAACTCTGGTACTTTAGAAAATCGAGAACAAGAATTTAATTGTTATTTTTATCGTTTCTTTAACCATTCTTATTTCTATCAAAACACAATTACCAAGTACATTTTACAGGATAGGTAATAATTTATTTGTAAAAATATAACATTTTTTGTAGTTTGGATTTAGGATAGTAGTATAGAAAAAAACAAACAAAAGTAATCTCCTTTTTTTAGTTTATTTTTGTCCTATTTTTTAATATTTCGAGAGGACAGAGGTATCAACCGGCGTACGCGTTCAAATACTTTAGATGATCCAGAAAAAATCTACGAAAGACATTCGATTCAATCTTAATGAACGTTAATAATGTGGAAAGTTTTAGGGTGGTAGAACAGGCACTACTCCGCCTACTTACAAATGAGCGAAAAAAAGTACCAATTACTAGGTACTCAGAGAAAATTTATTTCAACAAAAAAAAAAAAAATGCAAAAATCCGCATCAAATCTTCAACGTCCTGAAAGAGAAGAAAATACCGCATTCATTTTGCAGATTTGTTGTTGTGTTCCTCTTGATTTCCAACTTAACGAGTTCTTAATAAATATCAATTTTTTTTTTTGAGCAGTGTTTTACATTACCAAATATACACCTTTCTTCGAATTTAATGCGCTCGTCTCGGCTTTCGGCTACAATTGTAGTTGCTCCACATGTGATGGCTAGACTCTAGTCCAGTTATGCCATTACTACCGCTTGGATTTGGTTCAACTATAGACTCTAAACTGGAACAAAATTATGCATGACGAGACTCCGAGACATTTGCGAGACCCTCGTACGAGACGCGAGACGAGACGAGACGAGACTTAAGGCTGCGAGACGAGACTCGAGACAAGACTTTTTATTTATCGGCGAGACGAGAGAAGACTTTATGGAAGTCTCGTCTCGTTGGTCTCGTGGGAATCACTACTTTCTAATGAGCTATCAATATATATATATAGGGTATCCTATTGAAAAAAAAAACATACTTTGGTCAATATCTCGGAGTAAGGACCAACTAGAAAAAAACTGAGAACGTCACTGAATTCTGCTTGAAAAAGTGCTTCTAGAAAGTTTTTACGAAAATCAATTATTTTCATAAACAAAAAAGTTATGATGGTTTCACATTATTGCTCAAAATCGAGAATCGCCCTCTAGCAGCTAAACGGTTAAAGATATCAAGATGCAGTTTGCACCAATCAAAAAGTCATGAAATTTGAGCCTCAGAGTGGGGGGTTAATTTTTTTGTATCTCGCTCAGAAATTGATGTTTCCTATTAAAAGTGTCCAAATTGGCCCACCCTGTACAGGAATAGATTTAGGGATATATCGGGACTTCAAAAAAAAAACAATCAAAGATTGCCATGGTTTTTGGAACGTATGTCTTAGCAATATCTTGCTTTATTTTGTCAATGAAATTTAATGTCGAAATGTCATGTCAAAAATCCTGACCAATAAAGAAACATTAATGCGACATACGTTTTTGTAATCAAATTTTTGATCGGTTTTTTTTTGAAGACCCGATATAAAGGCCGCTATTGCTTTGTAGTTTTTAAGTTATAGTTTGACTGTGATACAATTTAAATAGTGATTATTGTTGTGAGTTGTAAAGAGTTTAATTGTTGAGTTAGTTATTAAAGTAATTAGTGTCAGAATGTATTGTTACGTGGAATAAATTATTGCTGTGTTAATTGGACTTTGATTTTGGGATAATCGAAACGACCCCAAGATTTCTGTCAGGCAACCCAGAGCCGTGACAATTGGTGTCAGAAGTGAGATATAATTTGAGGACTGCAGTGAAATCCGATTGCAGAATAGTGTGGAGACACTAGTGTAGTGTGAAAACTGGACACTAAGTGAACACTGGGACAGATAGTCAGTGCAAACAGTCACAATCACAGAAAAAAACTTAACCGATATCGAATTTTTGACTTCGCCGACGTATTCGGAACATCGTTCGTCATTCAGAAAAAGTTTTTCGTGGAGTTTCGGAAAAATTCCAGAAGATTCTATTTGGAAACTAAGGGAGATAACGAATTTGTGACTTCACCGACGTGTTTGTTTTATCAATGGACATCCAGAAAAGACATTTCAAGAAAATTCTAGAACATTCTATTCTAGAATAAAGCAAGTTATCCATTTTGTGACTTCACCAGCGTGTTTGGAACTTCGAGCAAAGACCAGAAAAGATATTTGAAGAAAGTTCGAGGGAAATTCTAGAACGTTCTGTATATGCCTATCACAAGACAACAAGAAAAAATGGACGAACAAAAAGTTGAAGAACTTCTGCGCAAAATGTTGGAACTTCGAGAGACCAAACGACAACAAGAAAAATAAGACGAAGAAGCCAGACGACCACAAAAAAAGCAAGACCTGCATGAGAAAAACACTAGTCCAGCTGTGAGAAGAACGAGCCTGATTGTTGATGACAAGTGGACTACGAAACAAATGAGAGAAGATCAGGAAGTAGACCAGGACATCAGGCAGATTCTCCATCTTGAGGAAAATGATGAATGTACACCAGAATGGAGAGGAGTGTAGCACCAGATCTTGATTTACAAGGCGTTGTGGTCCCAGTGGAACTTTCTGGCCGTAGAAAATGGGTTGCTTAAACGAGTTTGGAAAAGTGTCGATGGGGAATCCACTAAGAGCCAACTGGTTATCCCAAAAGACCGAGTGGAAGCTGTATTAAAAGAAATACATGACGAAACTTCAGGGGCACATTTTGGAGTTAACAAGACTCTGGACAAAATTCGGGAACGTTTTTACTGGGTTCACTATCATGAAGACGTTAAAAACTGGTGCCGAAAATGCGACATCGGTGCTACCAGTAAAGGCCCTAAACTAAGATCTCGGGGGCCCATGAAACAGTACAACGTCGGTCTCCCATTTGAAAGAAAAGCGATAGATGTTTCTGGACCGTTCCCTGAGTCAGAGCGTGATAACAAGTACATCTTGGTTATCATGGATTACTTCAGTAAATGGCCAGAAGTTTTCGCTATTCCCAATCAAGAAGCCATCACTGTTGCTAGTGGACGAAGTTTTCAGTCGTCATGGTGTGCCACTAGAGTTACATTCAGACCATGGACGAAACTTCAAATCTGCCATCTACAAGAAAATTTGTGAGATCATGGGCATTCGTAAGACAAGAACAACACCTTTACATCAACAGTGGTTTAGGAAGATAACTCAGGTTACCTTGCGATCTGATGTTTGGGATACCTGAAGAAGAACGAAAAGAAATTCGAGATTACGCCGATGAAGTAAGGGCACGACTTCTGGGTATCCATGATTTTGCTCGGGAGCATATTCAGCTGGCCAGTGACCGAATGAAGACTAGATACGACTTGAAAGCCAATGGGCTATTTCACTAATTTTTGAAATTAGCATATTTGGATAAAGTAACTAAAAACAGAATTTTCTGTATTTTTACTTTTGAAAAATTCATAGTCCTTCTTGAGAAAACAGAAAAAAAAGCCGAGGCGGTCAGCTCCTTGCAACAACAAGCGAAATGAAAAATATTTATGCGACGTCAGCAAATCGGCGCGTTTTTAATTAATTTGAATTTTGCTAGTTTAAAATGCCTGTAAAAAACTTATTTAACCTTGTAGAACATTTTTTTTTGGTATATATGCCTAAAATAGTCCCTCCTTTGGGATTTTATACTTAAATTACGTATTTAAATTTTCGTGAATGAGTCCATTCAGCCGGATTTCAAGAAGACGATTTGGTATGGCTGTATAACCCAACAAGAAAGAAAGGGGTGTCGCCGAAATTGTCTTCAGGAAAGGGCCCTACAGGATAATCAAGAGGATTAATGATTTGGTTTAGCGAGTTCATCGCGACTCCAGGAGTAAGATGAAAGTTGTACATTTGGCAGATTGACGAAATATCATGGGCGTGAAGTTGATCGAGACGATCAACCTTAAGAGGAGGGCAGTGTTACGCCGCCAGGATGTCAAGAATCCAATCATAATTATAATTAAGATTCGGGATGTTTGCGGTATTTTCGAGTAGAAGAGTTATCGTATGTATTCTAGATTGTACAGGAATAGATTTAGGGATATATAAAAGCCGCTATTGCTTTGTAGTTTTTAAGTTTCAGTTTGACTGTGTTACGAATTACGATTTAAATAGTGATTATTGTTGTGAGTTGTAAAGAGTTTAATTGTTGAGTTAGTTATTAAAGTACTTAGTGTCAGAGTGTATTGTTACGTGGAATAAATTATTGCCGTGTTAATTGGACTTTGATTTTGGAATAAACGAAACGAACCCAAAATTTCTGTCAGGCAACCCAGAGCCGTGACAATACTAATATTGCAAAAAAACAAACAAAAAGGTACGTATAACGTGTGTTGAATTAATTATTCAATACACCATCTACTGAATACTTTCACAGTGACAGGAACAGGATCAAATCAAGGGTCACAGAACAGATGAAAAAAAAAAACAAAAACAAATGTTTAATAAATAGTATATTACATTATAAGTGAAGAAAGTGACAAATTTCACACGAGTGTTTTTTCATTTTTATCATTTTCAACACGTGCTGAAAGTACTTTCAACCCACGTATTGAAAGAAAATTATCAATGTCAATCACAAATAATGTCAACAGTATTTTCCACACATGTGGTGAAAGTAACACGCGTTTTGAAAGTTCTTCCGGCACGCGTGTGATATGATATTCAGCGCTTTCCAAAGAACCAGCTAGTGCGGATATTGTCATTTTCGTATGTGGTCGTAGGAAAACTCCTATTTCAACCTCACTCCTCACTTCAACTTCGCTTTCGGCTCTTTACTTTTCAGTCTTTTTAGGCAGCAAGCGTTTCGGCTTACAATAAACTAATGAATAACGAACAACTGTGGTGGCGCTGATTCGCTTTCAATGGCATGTAATATTTAATGACAGTTGAGTTGAAGAGGGCGCTACTGTACTTGGAGCTCTTTAAATTTTCGCGCGTGAATAATCGATTGTGATTTTAACCTCAAAAGTTAAGTTTGACGTGTGGTTTTGAGCAAGGGCGGATTTGTGGAAGGGGGGAAGGTAATTACCCCCTCCACCCGGTAACACTGATGTGCACTTCTTCATTGAGCAATATTAATTTCACTTTGGTTTGTTTCTAATACTAGCTAAGGTAACTCCCCCACCCGTGACTTAGCTATTTAGCTATAAATTTAATAAATTACTTGAAGTGAAATTATTTCTTAAAAAATGTCACTATTAGAAGAATAGCTGCATTAGATTATAAAGAAAATAGATAGATAGGTACTTAGGTACATTTCAACTCAATTATATATAGGCATGAAAAAATCAAATGAAATGCACGTTTAAATAAAATAAATCTTGTGTTAGCGCCGCTCGCAATTAACTGATTTTGGGGTTTTTAGAAAATCTCAAACATTTCTTTGCCACATAAAATTCTAAAAAAAATACACTATGTATATCCGTTCTTCCGCTACAAAATGGCAGTTCTAGAAAATTGAAAAAAAAAAACAATAATTCAGCTTTTTTTTAATTTGAAAGTGTTACAATTTTACCCAGTGATACGGGGCAACTTTGTGACAGTGCGTTTTGACAATGAAAACATAATGTAACCCCGTCATTTTCAGTCTGAAACGATAGGAAATGTCAAGAAATATATGCTTGATAATTTTCTGATATTAAAAACACGGGTAAGTATATACTGATTAAGACATTTTAAACTTTTATTGTATATCATACGATATAGTATTTATCACCCCCATATTCATCCAGAAATTGGGATGTGAACTCCACCCATAGGAAGTCGTCCACATTAGGAGACATGTCGATCCTTTCAGCATTGTTTTAGGTTGAGCATAAGTTTCTCCCATAAGAATTACATGTCACAAAGTAGGTTACTCTTTTTTGTTTATTGTTAAAAAAAAATGTGTCAAATTAATAAATCGTAAGCGTATTCACGTAGATATGCCGACAAGTACCCAACCAATTAGAAATTCTGACGAATTTTTCTGGGGAGTGTTCAAATTCTAATGTACAGTAGAAAGTTTGGGCGTTTCGAAAAAGTTGCAAAAATGAGATGCTCTCTTCGAATCAGGCTGCAAGTTACCAAGGGAGCGTACCAGCTTGCCGAACGGTTTTTGTAGCGAGTGACGTATGTGCTTCCACCAACCGGTAGAAAAATTTGGCTTCGCGCGCGGAATTTAAAATGTTTGGCTAATTTGAAATGAATTTCACAATGTCACAAAGTTTCCCTCTTGTCACAAAGTATCCCCGTTTTACGGTAACTAAATAGGTACCAGTGCAGTGGCGCACCCAGGCGAGAGGCATCGCTATCCAAAATTGTATTTTTACGTATAAAACATTTTGGCAACATTAGGGCGTGACACCCTGAGACGGAAGCGTAGAAGGGCCACTTTATTCCTAATTTTTAATTTTTAACTCTTTCCGACTTTTATTTCGGTATTCCGACTTTTATCTCGGAATTCCGACTTTTATCTCGGAATTCCGACTTTTATCTCGGAATTCCGACTTTTATCTCGGAATTCCGACTTTCATCTCAGAATTCCGACTTTTATCTCGGAATTCCGACTTTTAAGTCGGAAGTCCGACTTATATCTCGGAATTCCGACTTTTATCTCGGAATTCAGGCTTTTAATTCGGAATTCCGACTTTTATCTCGGAATTCAGAGTTTTATCTCGGAATTCCGACTTTTAAGTCAGAATTCTTGGATTTCCTAAGAACACGGCAGTTAAATGAAGTTTGGTTTCACATGGTTAACAAATTGTGTCGGGTTCGGTTCTGAAACTTTTTTATATACAAAGTTTAACTCAAGAATAGTAAAATGAAAGGCTCTGGAACAAAAGCGCACTGCACAAAAGAGCTCTGTAACAAAAGAGCGCTGTAACAAAACAGGGCTGTAACAAAATAGCGCTGAATAAAAGAGTGCTGTAACAAAACAGCGCTGTAACAAAATAGCGCTGAACAAAAGAGCGCTGTAACAAAATAGCGCTGCACAAAAGAGCACTGTAACAAAAGGGCGCTGTAATAAAACAGCGCTATAACAAAATAGCGCTGCAAAAAAGAGCGCTGTACAAAAGAGCGCTGTAACAAAAGAGCGCTGTCTGAATTTCAAAAATGTGAATTAAGTAAGAAAGGCAGAGATTGGGTCGCATTTCGAGGACGGGTTAGTTTGGGTTAGATTGGGTTATTTTGTATTTATTTTCTGTTGGAGCTATTTGATGAAATCCTAAACTTAAAGATATTTCAAAAAGTTGCTATCTTTTAAAAAATGGTTTTTACTTTTACTTTTTTGGGGGATTCACGTTTCCGAGAATATTCTCTTTAGGATTGGGCGAGCGTAGCGAGCAATCCAAGAAAAAAATAATTTAAATTTCAAGATATTATATTTACAAAAGGGTTCTTCACGTTTTTGGCGGATTTTTGTTTGTTTACAGCGGTCTTCTGTTACAGCGCTCTTTTGTGCAGCGCTCTTTTGTTACAGCGCTGTTTTGTTACAGCGCTCTTTCATTACATTACAGAGCCAAATGAATGACTTGAGAGAGGCAAGAACATAATTCTTTAGGGCCCGGTTTTATGTTTAGGTATAGACAGTCATAAAATAACTGAACCGTTATATACTGTCAATATTTAAATCAAAAGTCAGAATTCCGAGATAGAAGTCGGAATTCCGAGATAAAAGTCGGAATTCGAGATAAAAGTCAGAATTCCGACTTAAAAGTCGGAATTCCGAGATAAAAGTCGGAATTCCGAGATAAAAGTCGGAATTCCGAGATAAAAGTCGGAATTCCGAGAAAAAAGTCGGAATTCCGAGATAAAAGTCGCAATTCCTAGATAAAAGTCGGAATCCCGAGATAAAAGTCGGAAATCCGAGATAAAAGTCGGAATTCCGAGATAAAAGTCGGAAAGAGTTAAAAATAAAAAATTAAGAATAAAGTGGCCCTTCTACGCTTCCGTACCCTGACATCCCAATTTTTTTGCTTAGATTTTTAGACACAATCCACAACCTATATGTAGGGGCCCCCTATTTTTACTTGACTATTTCACTAGAGTGTATTACACCGGCAATTCCACTCATGTATAAATAATCCCATTTGAAATGTCAAAAATCGTAGTTTGCTAGCGGATAAATAGGAAGGAAGAGAAAATATAACTGGATAAAAAAATCGGATAAATTTTTTGTTGATGCAATCATTACCGTAGTAACAATTGCATATAAAATTGGTTTTTGAATCATCTGTCAAATAATTGTCACAAAAATTCACAAGTTCTATCATTTTAGCTTATTAAAAGTGTATTTTTAAATAAAATTAAAAATATTTTCAACATGCAGCGATTTGGGACAATTAAAGATGAATTAATAGCGAAATAGAAAATTCAATTCCTGAGAACACAGAGTCCTCTTTCTGTAGAGTCCAATTTTAAGCGGCAAAATATTTATTCTAATTGTACCTTCAATAACTGTTCATTTTAAAAAGTATTTCCACATTTTATTTTGATTATGCATTCGTGGAATTGCCGTACTAAATACCATTCGAGCTCAGATTTTGAGCAGGATATTTTTTTGCTTGCTCTCTCATACTTACTTTCATGCAATTTATCTCGATCTGTTCCACAAAATCACTCGAGCTGCGCTCTCGTTAAATTTCCTAAAAGTTAGTATTCGAGCTATATATATCCGGCTAAATCTGAGCTCTTATGGTATTACCTACGACAATAAATTCGGTATTCACCTGACAATAATGCTACCTGGACAATACCAACAACATGGTATTTCAGCGACCATTTTTTGACAGTGTCAAACTGGTATTTTTAATTTGAAGTTTTTATTCATAATTTTGCATTCTATTTATTTTCAAAATCTTACGTGAAATAGTCATGACGAATACCACTCGAGAAAAAATTGTGTAGGCAAAATTGTTCTCAAGGTTTTATTCAAGTTTGTT
The DNA here is from genome assembly GCA_917834065.1 of Ceutorhynchus assimilis. NCBI lineage: Eukaryota > Metazoa > Arthropoda > Insecta > Coleoptera > Curculionidae > Ceutorhynchus > Ceutorhynchus assimilis. The sequence goes on along the minus strand of CAKJTU040000026.1, from coordinate 680,858 downwards.
GCTTTTCGGCCATTTCGCTCATGACATTTTTGATAAAATCACTCGCCTGGAAATTGCCAAGCAACAAACTTTCATACCTTTCGAAAATTTTGCCGACAAATTTTTTTCTCTTGTGATATTATATATGACTATTTCACTGGAGTGTTTACACTGGCAAAATGTCATAGGAACGGCCGGTTTCCTACTGACAAAACTTCTACCTGTTCCTACCTGGGCAAAATCAACATGATGGTTTTTCAGCGACAAAATTTTGTGTGGTTAAGGTAAAAAACTATTAAGTTTGACAAGTCTCATCTAAAGAAAATAAATTTTCCAAATGTAAATTTGGCTTGTTTTTCTCGTGAAATAGTCCAGCCGAATACCACTCAAGAAAAAATTATGTAGGCAAAATTATTCTCTTGGTTTCATTCAAGTTTGTTGCTTTTTAGTAATTTCGCTCATGAAATTTTTGTCAAAAATGTCATTCGCGAAATTGCCAAGCAACAAACTTTCATACCAGTCGAAAATTTTACCAACAAAATTTTTTCTCTTGTGATATTATACAGGGTGTCCCAATATAATATTTTTTAATAATAATAGTTACTCAGTTGCTTTAAAGTATTAATACTTGATAATAAGTACTAATATAAATATATCTCGAACAATCTAGAGCACATAAGGTCTGGAGCAGTCCGTACAAGTCTGGATAAATCTGGATAAAGCCTGGAAAAGTCTGGAAAATGTCTGGAAACGTCTGGAAATCTCTGGAAACGTCTGGAAATTTCTGGAAAGGGTCGGAAAAATTCTGCCAAAGATCCCAAAAGACCTGGGGATCATTTTCCAGAATCCGGATCAGTCTGTACAAGTCTGGATAAGGTCTGGATAAAGTCTGTAAAACTCTGGAAAGCTCTGGATAAGTCTGGATAATGTCTGGAAATGTCTGGAAACGTTTGGAAAAGGCCTGGAAACTTCTTGAAAGGGTCGGAAAAAGTCTGGAAAAGGTCCCAAAAGACACGCGTGTGAAGTTAGCACCCGATTTCCAGCAACGATTTTTCAGGAGAAGCGCATTACCGCCAGCGGTAGTTTAAGGATGGTATAAATTCTAACGTTTTCGACGTCGGCAATGATAAATACATAGGTATAATAAAAGCAAGTTTTTAAAATTTCTACAGAAAAAAAAACTTTTCATCGGTAGGAAATTTGTGTTTTCCAAGAATGTGTTTTCCAATACAAAATTGACTGACAGAAAACATTTTTTTTTTTTTCGAAAACTAAAAGATGTGTCACTCTAATTTTTTTTTCAAAATAAATGTCTGATAGTAAGCTTCCATTAAATCCAGCAGGGAAAAATTTTTCATCGGTAGAAAGTTTTTTATCAGTGAAAATTCGAGAAGGTGTTTTCGAACACGAAACTAATATGAAAGGAAATATATATTTTTTTCGAAAACTAAAAGATGTGTCACTCTAATTTTTTTTTCAAAATGAAGGTATGATCGTAGGCTTCCACCAAATCCAGCAGGGGAAAATTTTTCATCGGTAGAAAGTTTTCTATCAGTGAAAATTCGAGAAGGTGTTTTCGAACACGAAACTAATATGAAAGGAAATATATTTTTTTTGCGAAAACTAAAAGATGTGTCACTCTAATTTTTTTTTCAAAATGAAGGTATGATCGTAGGCTTCCACTAAATCCAGCAGGGAAAAATTTTTCATCGGTAGAAAATTTTTTATCAGTGAAAATTCGAGAAGGTGTTTTCAAACACGAAATCAATATGACAGGAAATATTTTTTTTTTCGGAAACTAAAAGATGTGTCACTCTAATTTTTTTTTCAAAATGAAGGTATGATCGTAGGCTTCCACTAAATCCAGCAGGGAAAAATTTTTCATCGGTAGAAAGTTTTCTATCAGTGAAAATTCGAGAAGGTGTTTTCGAACACGAAACTAATATGAAAGGAAATATTTTTTTTTTCGAAAACTAAAAGATGTGTCACTATAATTTTTTTTCAAAATGAAGGTATGATCGTAGGCTTCCACTAAATCCAGCAGGGAAAAATTTTTCATCGGTAGAAAGTTTTTTATCAGTGAAAATTCGAGAAGGTGTTTTCGAACACGAAACTAATATGAAAGGAAATATATTTTTTTTTCGAAAACTAAAAGATGTGTCACTCTAATTTTTTTTTCAAAATGAAGGTATGATCGTAGGCATCCACTAAATCCAGCAGGGAAAAATTTTTCATCGGTAGAAAGTTTTCTATCAGTGAAAATTCGAGAAGGTGTTTTCGAACACGAAACTAATATGAAAGGAAATATATATTTTTTTCGAAAACTAAAAGATGTGTCACTCTAATTTTTTTTTCAAAATGAAGGTATGATCGTAGGCTTCCACTAAATCCAGCAGGGAAAAATTTTTCATCGGTAGAAAGTTTTTTATCAGTGAAAATTCGAGAAGGTGTTTTCGAACACGAAACTAATATGAAAGGAAATATATATTTTTTTCGAAAACTAAAAGATGTGTCACTCTAATTTTTTTTTCAAAATGAAGGTATGATCGTAGGCTTCCACCAAATCCAGCAGGGGAAAATTTTTCATCGGTAGAAAGTTTTCTATCAGTGAAAATTCGAGAAGGTGTTTTCGAACACGAAACTAATATGAAAGGAAATATATTTTTTTTGCGAAAACTAAAAGATGTGTCACTCTAATTTTTTTTTCAAAATGAAGGTATGATCGTAGGCTTCCACTAAATCCAGCAGTGAAAAATTTTTCATCGGTAGAAAGTTTTCTATCAGTGAAAATTCGAGAAGGTGTTTTCGAACACGAAACTAATATGAAAGGAAATATTTTTTTTTTCGAAAACTAAAAGATGTGTCACTATAATTTTTTTTCAAAATGAAGGTATGATCGTAGGCTTCCACTAAATCCAGCAGGGAAAAATTTTTCATCGGTAGAAAGTTTTCTATCAGTGAAAATTCGAGAAGGTGTTTTCGAACACGAAACTAATATGAAAGGAAATATATATTTTTTTCGAAAACTAAAAGATGTGTCACTCTAATTTTTTTTTCAAAATGAAGGTATGATCGTAGGCTTCCACTAAATCCAGCAGGGAAAAATTTTTCATCGGTAGAAAATTTTTTATCAGTGAAAATTCGAGAAGGTGTTTTCAAACACGAAATCAATATGACAGGAAATATTTTTTTTTCGGAAACTAAAAGATGTGTCACTCTAATTTTTTTTTCAAAATGAAGGTATGATCGTAGGCTTCCACTAAATCCAGCAGGGAAAAATTTTTCATCGGTAGAAAGTTTTTTATCAGTGAAAATTCGAGAAGGTGTTTTCGAACACGAAACTAATATGAAAGGAAATATATTTTTTTTTCGAAAACTAAAAGATGTGTCACTCTAATTTTTTTTTCAAAATGAAGGTATGATCGTAGGCTTCCACTAAATCCAGCAGGGAAAAATTTTTCATCGGTAGAAAGTTTTTTATCAGTGAAAATTCGAGAAGGTGTTTTCGAACACGAAACTAATATGAAAGGAAATATATTTTTTTTTCGAAAACTAAAAGATGTGTCACTCTAATTTTTTTTTCAAAATGAAGGTATGATCGTAGGCTTCCACTAAATCCAGCAGGGAAAAATTTTTCATCGGTAGAAAGTTTTTTATCAGTGAAAATTCGAGAAGGTGTTTTCGAACACGAAACTAATATGAAAGGAAATATTTTTTTTTTTCGAAAACTAAAAGATGTGTCACTCTAATTTTTTTTTCAAAATGAAGGTATGATCGTAGGCTTCCACTAAATCCAGCAGGGAAAAATTTTTCATCGGTAGAAAATTTTTTATCAGTGAAAATTCGAGAAGGTGTTTTCAAACACGAAATCAATATGACAGGAAATATTTTTTTTTCGGAAACTAAAAGATGTGTCACTCTAATTTTTTTTTCAAAATGAAGGTATGATCGTAGGCTTCCACTAAATCCAGCAGGGAAAAATTTTTCATCGGTAGAAAGTTTTTTATCAGTGAAAATTCGAGAAGGTGTTTTCGAACACGAAACTAATATGAAAGGAAATATATTTTTTTTTCGAAAACTAAAAGATGTGTCACTCTAATTTTTTTTTCAAAATGAAGGTATGATCGTAGGCTTCCACTAAATCCAGCAGGGAAAAATTTTTCATCGGTAGAAAGTTTTTTATCAGTGAAAATTCGAGAAGGTGTTTTCGAACACGAAACTAATATGAAAGGAAATATATTTTTTTTTCGAAAACTAAAAGATGTGTCACTCTAATTTTTTTTTCAAAATGAAGGTATGATCGTAGGCTTCCACTAAATCCAGCAGTGAAAAATTTTTCATCGGTAGAAAGTTTTCTATCAGTGAAAATTCGAGAAGGTGTTTTCGAACACGAAACTAATATGAAAGGAAATATATATTTTTTTCGAAAACTAAAAGATGTGTCACTCTAATTTTTTTTTCAAAATGAAGGTATGATCGTAGGCTTCCACTAAATCCAGCAGGGAAAAATTTTTCATCGGTAGAAAGTTTTTTATCAGTGAAAATTCGAGAAGGTGTTTTCGAACACGAAACTAATATGAAAGGAAATATATATTTTTTTCGAAAACTAAAAGATGTGTCACTCTAATTTTTTTTTCAAAATGAAGGTATGATCGTAGGCTTCCACCAAATCCAGCAGGGGAAAATTTTTCATCGGTAGAAAGTTTTCTATCAGTGAAAATTCGAGAAGGTGTTTTCGAACACGAAACTAATATGAAAGGAAATATATTTTTTTTGCGAAAACTAAAAGATGTGTCACTCTAATTTTTTTTTCAAAATGAAGGTATGATCGTAGGCTTCCACTAAATCCAGCAGTGAAAAATTTTTCATCGGTAGAAAGTTTTCTATCAGTGAAAATTCGAGAAGGTGTTTTCGAACACGAAACTAATATGAAAGGAAATATTTTTTTTTTCGAAAACTAAAAGATGTGTCACTATAATTTTTTTTCAAAATGAAGGTATGATCGTAGGCTTCCACTAAATCCAGCAGGGAAAAATTTTTCATCGGTAGAAAGTTTTCTATCAGTGAAAATTCGAGAAGGTGTTTTCGAACACGAAACTAATATGAAAGGAAATATATATTTTTTTCGAAAACTAAAAGATGTGTCACTCTAATTTTTTTTTCAAAATGAAGGTATGATCGTAGGCTTCCACTAAATCCAGCAGGGAAAAATTTTTCATCGGTAGAAAATTTTTTATCAGTGAAAATTCGAGAAGGTGTTTTCAAACACGAAATCAATATGACAGGAAATATTTTTTTTTCGGAAACTAAAAGATGTGTCACTCTAATTTTTTTTTCAAAATGAAGGTATGATCGTAGGCTTCCACTAAATCCAGCAGGGAAAAATTTTTCATCGGTAGAAAGTTTTTTATCAGTGAAAATTCGAGAAGGTGTTTTCGAACACGAAACTAATATGAAAGGAAATATATTTTTTTTTCGAAAACTAAAAGATGTGTCACTCTAATTTTTTTTTCAAAATGAAGGTATGATCGTAGGCTTCCACTAAATCCAGCAGTGAAAAATTTTTCATCGGTAGAAAGTTTTCTATCAGTGAAAATTCGAGAAGGTGTTTTCGAACACGAAACTAATATGAAAGGAAATATTTTTTTTTTTCGAAAACTAAAAGATGTGTCACTCTAATTTTTTTTTCAAAATGAAGGTATGATCGTAGGCATCCACTAAATCCAGCAGGGAAAAATTTTTCATCGGTAGAAAGTTTTCTATCAGTGAAAATTCGAGGTGTTTTCGAACACGAAACTAATATGAAAGGAAATATATATTTTTTTCGAAAACTAAAAGATGTGTCACTCTAATTTTTTTTTCAAAATGAAGGTATGATCGTAGGCTTCCACTAAATCCAGCAGGGAAAAATTTTTCATCGGTAGAAAATTTTTTATCAGTGAAAATTCGAGAAGGTGTTTTCAAACACGAAATCAATATGACAGGAAATATTTTTTTTTTCGGAAACTAAAAGATGTGTCACTCTAATTTTTTTTTCAAAATGAAGGTATGATCGTAGGCTTCCACTAAATCCAGCAGGGAAAAATTTTTCATCGGTAGAAAGTTTTTTATCAGTGAAAATTCGAGAAGGTGTTTTCGAACACGAAACTAATATGAAAGGAAATATATTTTTTTTTCGAAAACTAAAAGATGTGTCACTCTAATTTTTTTTTCAAAATGAAGGTCTGATAATAAGCTTCCATTAAATCCACCAGAGAAAAATTTTTCATCAGTAGAAAATTTTTTATCAGTGAAAATTCGAGAAGGTGTTTTCGTACACGAAACTAATATGAAAGGAAATATTTTTTTTTTTTTCGAAAACTAAATGATGTGTCACTCTAATTTTTTTTTCAAAATGAAGGTATGATCGTAGGCTTCCACTAAATCCAGCAGAGAAAAATTTTTCATCGATAGAAAGTTTTTTATCAGTGAAAATTCGAGAAGGTGTTTTCGAACACGAAACTAATATGACAGGAAATATATTTTTTTTATTGATACCCTATTTCACTTATTTAAAGTACTCCTCAGCGTGTTTAAATCCAACTTTCAAAAACGCGCGTGTTTTAAAGTTACCAATGACAACATCAACAACCAACAACCCGATAAAGGTCTAAATGTCAACTTTTTAATTATTGATTTGTCAGGAGTAGGTTAGGTACTTGTAGATAACGTCAAATAAGATGTAACAAGTGTCAAGCACAAATTTGCATTCTACAATTATTAGTAATTTATGATTTGAACGTATAACAATAAAAAAAAATTGTGTAAAGTATATTAATATACTATTTTTTTCGAAAACTAAAAGATGTGTCACTCTAATTTTTTTTTTCAAAATGAAGGTCTGATAATAAGCTTCCCTTAAATCCAGCAGGGAAAAATTTTTCTTCGGTAGAAAATTTTTTATCAGTGAAAATTCGAGAAGGTGTTTTCGAACACGAAACTAATATGAAAGTAAATATATTTTTTTTTCGAAAACTAAAAGATATGTCACCTAATTTTTTTTTTTAAGTGAAGGTATGATGGTAGCCTTCCATATTATCCACCAGGGAAAAAAATTTAATCGGTAGAAAATTTTTTATCAGTGAAAATTCGAGAAGGTGTTTTCAAACACGAAATCAATATGATAATAATAATAATAATAATAATAATAATAATAATGATAACAACAATAACAGATCTTTATTTATACTGCACAAATAACAGATTTTCACATCCTTAAAAAAAGTACAGTTTAGTAAACCTATAGTAGCACACAAATACATACTAAAAACAATGACAAGCATATAATAAATTATTACAAAAAATCATCATAAAAAAATCACACAAATTGAAAAAAATAATAAAAAGTATCACAAAAAATTATCAATATTAATATAGCTAGTGCAATGGAAATTATTGATAATTTTTGGGAAATTTGCCCGAATGCATTTTTAGTTAAGTTAAAAACGCATGAGTGCAAATTTGTCGAAAATTATAAATATATTTCCATTGCACGAGTTGTATTTAATGAGAGAATTTCATAAATCAAAAATTTAAATTTTTTGTCAAAAAATGTCAAACCAACAGTTTTCGCACCAGTTAGTATGCAATTATCTGATAATTTGCACTAGTGCAAATTATCGCGTACTTAATTATAATCTGATTGGTTCAAATCAACAATCAAAACATGTCAATTAAGGAATACCAGTTTTGGCAGATGTATGATATTCTCATAAAAAAACTGTTATAAAATTCGCCATTAATTTGAGTCTTTGTACTAAAGAAAATATCAATATCACCATTATCTAATACAATTTGATTGATACTCTTCAGACTTCTATTTAAAGGAGTAGACAAATTAGGTACCTTAAAAGTAATATTTCTTTGCCTTAACCTTACATAAGGTACATTGAAGTTTATACATGGTAACAACTCAGGTACATCTATATTGTTATTTAAAATATTATAGATAAAATTAATATCACAAAATTCTCTACGTGCTTTCAACTCCACTACATCAAATTCCTCTAACTGCGTCTGATATGATATAAGGTGTGGGAAGTTTGGATAAAAACCATGTTTTTTTAGAAAGAGATACCTCAAAAACTTTTTCAATCAGGTCCGTATGGACGTAAGTTACAGGATTTGAAGATATGATGGTAGCCTTCAATTAAATCCACCAGGAAAAAAAAATTCATCGGTAGAAAATTTTTTATCAGTGAAAATTCGACAAGGTGTTTTCGAACACAAAACTGATATAACAGGAAATATTTTTTTTTTCGAAAACTAAAAGATGTGAATTGAAAACATATGTGAGTTCATCTTCAAATAAAATGCTAGAAAGTCCTATTCTCACAAAATGAACTTGTGATTTGTATCATTTTGTTGCCTGAAGATGGGGTGTAAATTATAGACTCCGAAACTATGGTAGCATTTCAATAAAGGATAGTGAGAAGAGGACTTTTTGGCGTTTTATTTTTATTATTTATGCACTTCAAAAATCGAAAGAACCCTTTTAATCCCTCTTCTCAGAGATTAAAGTTGGTCTTTCAATCAATGGGATTAAATTGCACTTTATTTCTCGGGAATTAAATTTTTACTTTATTTCCCGGGGATTGAATGAAACCGGGATTAAAAGTACCCTTATATTACCTGTTTTATTTAATCCCCGGAAATAAAGTAGAGTGCATAAAATAGTGTATACACCTCAGGACTAAAGTGTTTTTTAATCCCTCGACAAATTATAGCTTGCCTTCCTTAAGTCAGGCTATAAACTTTTTGTCTCGGGATTAAAAGTACCACTTTAGTCCCTAGATGTATAATGTACTTCTATACCTAACAATAAGTTCCTTTAATTTTACAATTACTATCTTCAATGTTACAACAGTATTATATTGATAAATGAAGTTTTTTTATCTACGATCTGCACAATAACTATTATGTCACTAATTTTTGTTCATTTGTGTTATGTAATGAGCCCTATTACCGCACCAGTGCGGTAAGAAGTCATTATTCTTTTACAACTACATATTCGAATACACAATAGCTATTTATAATAGAGAAACGACAATAGTCACTTATTGTGCAGGTCGTAGTATATACTATAACAACAAATTATTCTTGGACAAATACAGATGATAAAATTGTTAAAATAAGCTATCTTTATTACTAATATGTGTTACATTTTTTTTCTCTGGGTGTACAAACCCTTCAGGTGTAGATCATGAACTTTATCTACGCATTTTACTTTTTTTTTGTCAAATCATTAAAAATAGAAATAATAACTAAAAAACACAAATAAAAACAATAATTAAGAACAATAATCAGTTATCCAAAGAAAAGGTCAACAATAACAACAGGCAGAAACATAATTATCTAGAGAATTATAAACAACTGCACATTAAAATTTTCCAAAAACTCATCAAAAAAATGGCTATCACAAATTTCAATATTGAACTGTGCGATTGTTTTGAAGCGACCCGAACAGGGCCATCATCATGGGCGATCACTGAATACCGAATATGATTATCAGTTATACTATTCTTAATCTCGTCGATTGTGCGTTTTCTGATGGCTATATAAACCAATTCTCTGCCACAGTTTTGGCACATCCAGCCTCAGGCAGCACATGGTCCCTTTCTCTATTATCTTGCTCCTTCCTGCGATCCCTCTTTTCGATATCGGGTCTGCGTGGCTGTTCTTCAAAGTTTTGTGGTCCGTCGTAGACTACTCGACGTCATAAGGGCCTATCATTTGCCGTCGCCTCCCAGTTGTTGGTATCGATCCGGCACTTTACCATATTTTCCTTAATGACATATTTGTAGCGTTTTTGTTGACCTCCTTGAATTCGATATCCCTCTTTCGAGAATCTGTTGTGGAAGACGTGTTTCGGGCATGCGGACAAGGTGGCCTGTCCAGCGGAGTTCGTGCTTAATGATCAGGGAGGGCTTCCATGCTAATTGTTTTGGCCCCTTCTAAGATACAAATGATCATTCTTTGGTCTTGCCATTTATTTCATAGAATCCTTCTTAGGCATCGCTGGTGGTATTTTCCTAGACTTTTTATGTGTCTTCTGTAGGTGGTCCATGTTTCACAGTCATATGTTAGTATTACAACTGCATTTTAGGCGCGAAGTTTGAACTGATCTCATGATTGTTGAAGACTCTCTCTGTAGAAGTCGCCTGAACGCTGCGCTAGAACACTTCAAGCAATGTTGGATTTCAGCATCAACGGTTGCATTCGCTGCCAGGTATGGGTAGAGTTCTACGTTCTGCAAGGAATAGCCATTTTAGTTATATTTGGGGCTTAGGGATTAGTGCCCGGTGCCGGTTGAAGCAGAAGCTGCGTCCTGTTGAATTTGACCTCTAGGCCGGTTGTCCTGTATGCCTGGTTAATTGCTTGAAGATCTTCTCATGTATTGACCACTTGCCAATATTTCCCAAAGAGCTTCTCTATTGACCGAATTAAATACTTTCACTAAATCTATGAAGGCCATGTATAGAAGGCGATTTTGTTCTCTGTCCGGGGTGTAAAGTATGCTGCATTTCCTAGGTACGATGAGATGTCGTTAATTTGTGGTTGTGGATGGGTTGATTTTTTCGCCACGGCATTTATTTTTCTATAGTCCAAGAGTCGCAAAAGGTAATAATATAGATTTCAACAAGTTCTCACTGGCCCATTTATGGCAGGATCATCAGTATTCCTCCGAATAATATGTAAGGCAGGTGGGGGCTGGAAATTTGATACATTATTCAGTAATTGTTGTTTTAAATATATTCGATACTGTGTAATGTCTACCTTAGTGATAAGGGCTTTACTCAGGGGCTTACTATTAGAGAGTATTTTTTCTATAAAATATAAAATATAAACCCCGCAATTGTGACCGTCATTTTGCTTGATATGCGGTATCTGTTGAATATTCCAATTGCGGATGTTAGTTATTTTTTTTTTTATGATGAGATGCCATTTTGCATAGGTGGTTAGGAAAAGTGACATGTAGTATTTACATCTGTCATTTGTTTCTCCTATTGGATCTATGAAATAAAACTTTCTCTTTGTAGTGTCAGCTACCGCTAAGCACCAATGCCTATTACCTATGTTTATTGGCATTACTAAAGTGCCTTCTAATGGAGGAATAACAGTCAATTCTTCAGTGGTAGCGGCCTTCACACTCAATATGATGGAGGACATATTGCAATTTATCAAATGTATATTATTTGGAGTGTTCTCATTCAAAAAACAACCCATACACTAGTCTATAATGAAATTATTGAGCCAATTATCACTATTTAATGTCTCATAATCTTCATAATATAAAGATTTAATTTGACAATGATCGAAGTGTCCACCAGTGTATTTTCCAAGCAAATAATTTTTGTTGAAATTATCAAGTTCAAGTGTAGGTGGCATTAAGGTTTCATTATTATCGTTATTAGCGTTATGGGTATAATGCGTACATAATTTGCATTCAAACGTAATCTCTGGGTTGCTCAAAATCTCTAAGGTGACGTCTTCTCTCAAACAGTCTATATGAATCCAGCGAAAACAGCTTTCACATTGGACCCATGCTATATTATAGGTGCTATGCATCCGATTATTAGAACCACAAATGAGGCAAATGCGTCTGACACTCTTTGAATTGAATAAAACATGTTCTTTTATTTTTTCTGCGTAAAGCTTGTATAAATTTTCAATGTTCTCCAGAATTAATTTAGTTTGAATATCGTCATCATTTTTTGTAATGCTGTGCTCTAAGCACCATATAACAAACAGACCACTATTTGTTTCTATAGGGCAATCAAAACACTTAATTTTATATTTTTTAGGATCTTCTCCAATATCCCTCAAAATTAATTTTGCTTGTTCAAAGGGACCATTGTAAAGGGTGATTCTTTGATTCAAGAAGTCTACTTTTATTAACTTAAAACGCTGCAGTATGTAAAATACTTTGTAATTTATGGTATTTTTATGATATTGTCCCTTTATTCTAATGGAGGAAATGTCACCTATGCCTAGTAATATTGTATTTTTGTTATCAGTGTCTGTTATCGTTGAATGGTGAATTAGCCTACAGCACAATTGAACCACGACTGGGCTCAAAACTGATGAATTGTTTCCTGTTATGCATATGTAGTCATTTATATATAAAATCTCTTTTCCAAAGTAACACACTGGATAGTTGTTATATTCATCGATTTTAATATAGTAATTACTGTCTTTGACTAGTCCGTTACTATAGCACTTGAGTTTTGGTTTATCATAAAGATTTGCATTATGATTATCGACTGTCTTCCATGATGTATAAGAGTCATCCTCAATTTTACCTGATTCCGAGGGCCTATCTAGGCTTTCATTCTTTTGGATTAAATGTCTTAAATTTCTCATTTTGTGATATGCAAAAATTCTTTTGCATGAGCGCTTTTTCTTCCATCTTTTTGATTATTTTGTTTTTTGATAGGTCCTCGGTTTAAATTATTTTTTGGAATATCATTCAAAGCTTCTTTTAATAAAGATAATATGTGTTCCCGAGATTTCCGTAATAGTCTACTAGTTTTAATGTATTTTTCTTTCTTCAAAATATTGGTTTTTAGTATGTTATTCCAATTTTCAACGGGAGCGTTGCTATATCGGTCACTTATAGACTTTGCCAGTAACCCCGACCAAAGCGGTAGATATGGGAGATATTTTTTTAAAATAATATTTAACAAATCTACGGAATAGTAAATATTTTCTTCGGATTCCAAATTTGCTTCAGGTTGAATAATTGTTTCTTCATATATACTATAAAAATCTCTATAAAATAGGCTGCCTTTGTAGATGACAGCAGACTCTACGTCATCTATTGTGAAATTTAAGTTATCGTTCTCATCTATGTTTTTATAATTGGGAGTAGAATCTCCTAAACACATTTTTAATAAATTTTTGAAGCTATCATTGAGAAAATTACACTTTTGTTTCGAAAGTAGGACTATACATAGCTCTTTGAACCAAGTTTTAATTTGATTGTAGTCTGTCATCTGAAAAGGTGCAGCCAAAATTTCTTTTAAATATCTATTACTGCTGTTCTTCAAACATTTATTCACATCATTTGAAATAATTTTCATGAAATGAGAGCAGCATATACTAATCAAAATAATAGAATCTGATAAATTTTTCTGGCCAGTTATATGAGAATATGTCACATTTATATATTTTTGCAACGGTAAATTATTCCAATAGAGGCAAATGCCGTTTATCAGCGCAAAACTGAAATCTGTCACAACTCTTCCAATTATCGGCCAATGTAAATTATTCTGAATCACAAAAGATTTATAATTCGCCAAAAATATTCCGATACCTGTCGTGTCTTGTCGTTCTGAGATCAGTTCAAACATAGGACATATTCTGTTATTCAGTGTTACCATCACTCCTGAATAATAATAGCAAGCTTTTTTTGAAAATTTTGGTGGCTTCACTACGGATCCTGTGGCATCCAAATACATTATCAGCTCTTTATCGCTGAAGCGTTGTAATTGCTTTAACAATTGAAGCTGATCCAAACTGTAAAGATGTACCTGAAATGGATCAGATATCATTTGAATGTAGTTTGGATTGTCCCTTTTCATCAGTAGTACATCAATTATATCGTCATCTGCTCGATCCAACATGGAAATAGCTTCTGACTTAATTTTTCTTATTACTGGGTCCGACTTAATGCCCTGAAGATTACCCGCCGTTAATAGTTGCTGGTTAGCATCAGCTACAGTTTTTAATTTATAATTGAATGGCTTCTCGTTTTTTAGCGCCTGTCTTGCTATTTTTCTTTCCGGTCCTCTTATTTGACTAGTTAATTTATCTAAATGATTATAGTCCCGACATGAACTAAATACCCTGAGTATGCCATTTTTCAGAAAAACTATTTTGAATACCTTACATTTTGAATGAATGCATTTAGCGTAAATTACACAAGATTTAGTATTCAGTCTTCTATTTTTAAAAATTATTTCGCATGTATTATTGATATATTTTTTTATGTTCATTTTAAAAAAAAAGTTTTCATTTTCTCTTCCCCTAAGTTTAGTTAGTTGGTTAATAGCTACCTGAATTTTTCCTTCCAAAATTGTGCACTTATCATATCCAGGACGTTCAATATTGTTATTTAGTAGGTTTATGGAATGTTTTGGCAAAATCTTCCGGTTCACCTTAGCCCCTTCCATATCAGTGATGCATTCAGGTAAATTAATTTCATCAGGGGTAACTGTCTTGATATTTGGAATTATCTCTGATGATGATGACTCATAAATACTAGCACTTAGATCAGAAAATGGATTCTGGTAAGTTTCTTCCGAGGGTTCTGCAAGGAGATTTATTTTATTGTCACCAGTGACACCAGTGTCACTACAATAACTAAAGGAGTCCTCGATATTCACTTCATCTTTGTCATTGAAAATCTCACTCATATTTGAATTGGAAAGCTTTTCGTCACTAACACTTTGCTTTTTAATGTAGTCCTCTTCTATTTCTGGATCATCGTCGTGGAATTCTTGTTCAATATGACTGGTATCAAAAAAATTCTCAATTGGAGGAACGTTTTGATTATTCATTGGCGTAGAGGTACGAACACCTTTTATACAGTCAATACACCTTATCACAAAAATCCTAAGTCTTAATCGATTATTTCTCGAGTCCTTCACACCGAATTCTTTACACATTTGAGCAAAAATTGATGTAGCGCTACGATCAGATCCATGCAAATCACTTTCAGTAAGACCATGAGTAGACAAAAAATTTCGAATATGATTTAGTATAACCTCTCTGGAAAGAGCGAAAAATCTAATCCTAAAATTCATTTTAACAGAATATAACAATATATTTGGAACGGGGCAAAATTTCACGATATCAAATAACGAATAGGTAGGTATAGCGTTATGGACATGAACATCGACTATAACCTCACACCAAACACCCTCTTGACTGGCTGGGTATAAAATTTGCAATGAAGCCAAATCATATTATGGATAAATAAATAAAAATTGATCCCCACAAAAAATTAGAGTTATATCTATAAAATTAGTTTATTTAAAATTACATCCGGCATCAGGGCGCCTCGAGACACCTCGAGACGCCTGGATTCTTAACTGCAGGTGGATAATTTATCTGTGATTAGCTGCAGCAGAAGAATTCGAATGCCCTTCGCCATTGCACTTTTTTATAACAGAACGTTTCGGCTTCTTTTGATTTTTACCGCTTTTGTCGGCGACTATTTGCAAAAAAACGATGTTTTTTTTCAAAGCGCGTGCCGCCGAAGGGTATCTCTCAATGGCAACACAGACTTTGGCAACACCAAAAAGCGGCTGGATAAGTGAAGATGTTTAGACAAGCGGCAGTACTGGATATAGATTTTTAGCTTTTTAGATTTTATTTTAGTTCAAAAATTGAGTGATTTCTATTTACCGACGTATTAATTTTTCCTTAAAACGACCGTGTCTACTCGCTGGAACTGGGACTGTTGTCGGCAAAAGCGGTAGGATATTTTTGGACCGTATTTTTATCAAACAAATGCGAGATCGAGATCTTCTGATAATAAAAATTAGAATATAGAAACTGAAATTAGGTACCTATTCCAGACTGTCTTGCTGTTATGTCGTTATTATTTATTAGGCAAGTGGATTATGTAACATACACTCACCCAAATTTATATGGAATCACCCTTAGGAATTACCGAATATTTTCGCTAAATGACATTGTACCTTTTACGACCCTCGAATACTTTCCCAAATAATGTCTCGCCGTCGCCGAAAGAAATATTATTATATGACCCAGACTTTCTGTTAAAGAACCCAAAGATATTGTATGTAAATAAATTAAACATTTGTCCACCATAAACCCCAAAATTCCCAAATATCCTTAATGGTCATTCTTTGGGCGAACAGACTGTCATTTATTGCCAATATTTATTTAGGGTTTTCCAGTTGTAATTATGTAGGTTTTAGAAACGTTTTAGAAGGGATATAAAGGTCGATTTGTAAGAGATCTAGTGAAGCAAGAAGACAGTCTTAAGACAGCTTCAGTCGTAGTAACACATTTTGTTAAAACTCTCTCTAAAATAAGTCTTACTGTAGTTCAATTTCATTCTATATTCCATTACCTAATAAAGCTACAAGTTTCAAACCAAAAACAAAAGTAGTTTTAACCAAGGCAAAACACTGAAGGATCACAACAAAAATCATTGAAAATCCATGAACCTCATTTTATTATAGTATGAAGTAATCGAAAAGCCAATTTCACGAATACGCGCGATACCATACCTATAAGTTTGGGTGTGGGGGTTTGAGTGTATAAGTCACGCGTGTGGTGTGACCTAGGTATTTAATATGTACTCATAATTCACGTGCCTGATGAAGCTTTCGATCCCCAACGCTTTCATAGAATCGGGATTGAAACAAATTATCATAATAACGTGGAAAATAATTAAAATTTAATGTTGATATTATCAGAAAAATGCATTCGAAAATATACGTATGCATCAAGTAGAAAGTTATGGTAGGCTTCATAACTCACTAGAGTATACTAGAGAGTAGGTATTCTACCGATGAAAAATATATTCCTAGCGAATATTATAAAAGCCCACCTTTAGCTTCAATTTGAAACAAAAATAAAAGTGACAGATCTTCTTGAATTTTCACTGCTAAAAAATTTTCTACCGATGAAAAATTTTTCCCTGGTGAATTTAATAGGAGCCTACCATCATGCCTTCATTTTGAAAAAAAAAATTAGAGTGACACATTTTTTAGTTTCCGAAAAAAAAATATTTCCTGTCATATTGATTTCGGGTTTGAAAACACCTTCTCGAATTTTCACTCATAAAAAATTTTCTACCGATGAAAAATTTTTCTCTGGTGGATTTATTGGAAGCTTACTATCAGACCTTCATTTTGAAAAAAAAATTAGAGTGACACATCTTTTAGTTTTCGAAAAAAAAAATATATTTCCTTTCATATTAGTTTCGTGTTCGAAAACACCTTCTCGAATTTTCACTGATAAAAAATTTTCTACCGATGAAAAATTTTCCTCTGGTGGATTTAATGGAAGCTTATTATCATACCTTCATTTTGAAAAAAAAATTAGAGTGACACATCTTTTAGTTTTCGAAAAAAAAAAATATTTCCTGTCATATTGATTTCGTGTTTGAAAACACCTTCTCGAATTTTCACTGATAAAAAATTTTCTACCGATGACAAATTTTTCTCTGGTGGATTTAATGGAAGCTTACTATCAGACCTTTATTTTGAAAAAAAAATTAGAGTGACATCTTTTAGTTTTCGAGAAAAAAAATATATTTCCTTTCATATTGATTTCGTGTTTGAAAACACCTTCTCGAATTTTCACTGATAAAAAATTTTCTACCGATGAAAAATTTTTCTCTGGTGGATTTAATGGAAGCTTACTATCGGACCTTTATTTTGAAAAAAAAATTAGAGTGACACATCTTTTAGTTTTCGAAAAAAAAAATATATTTCCTTTCATATTAGTTTCGTGTTCGAAAACACCTTCTCGCATTTTCACTGATAAAAAATTTTCTACCGATGAAAAATTTTTCTCTGGTGGATTTAATGGAAGCTTATTATCAGACCTTCATTTTGAAAAAAAAATTAGAGTGACACATCTTTTAGTTTTCGAAAAAAAAAAATATTTCCTGTCATATTGATTTCGTGTTTGAAAACACCTTCTCGAATTTTCACTGATAAAAAATTTTCTACCGATGAAAAATTTTTCTCTGGTGGAATTAATGGAAGCTTACTATCAGACCTTTATTTTGAAAAAAAAATTGGAGTGACACATCTTTTAGTTTTCGAAAAAAAAAATATATTTCCTTTCATATTAGTTTCGTGTTCGAAAACACCTTCTCGAATTTTCACTGATAAAAAATTTTCTACCGATGAAAAATTGTTCTCTGGTGGATTTAATGGAAGCTTATTATCAGACCTTCATTTTGAAAGAAAAATTAGAGTGACACATCTTTTAGTTTTCGAAAAAAAAAATATATTTCCTTTCATATTAGTTTCGTGTTCGAAAACACCTTCTCGCATTTTCACTGATAAAAAATTTTCTACCGATGAAAAATTTTTCTCTGGTGGATTTAATGGAAGCTTATTATCATACCTTCATTTTGAAAAAAAAATTAGAGTGACACATCTTTTAGTTTTCGAAAAAAAAAAATATTTCCTTTCATATTGATTTCGTGTTTGAAAACACCTTCTCGAATTTTCACTGATAAAAAATTTTCTACCGATGAAAAATTTTTCTCTGGTGGAATTAATGGAAGCTTACTATCAGACCTTTATTTTGAAAAAAAAATTAGAGTGACACATCTTTTAGTTTTCGAAAAAAAAAATATATTTCCTTTCATATTAGTTTCGTGTTCGAAAACACCTTCTCGAATTTTCACTGATAAAAAATTTTCTACCGATGAAAAATTGTTCTCTGGTGGATTTAATGGAAGCTTATTATCAGACCTTCATTTTGAAAAAAAAATTAGAGTGACACATCTTTTAGTTTTCGAAAAAAAAAAAATATTTCCTTTCATATTGATTTCGTGTTTGAAAACACCTTCTCGAATTTTCACTGATAAAAAATTTTCTACCGATGAAAAATTTTTCTCTGGTGGATTTAATGGAAGCTTACTATCAGACCTTTATTTTGAAAAAAAAATTAGAGTGACATCTTTTAGTTTTCGAAAAAAAAAATATATTTCCTTTCATAATAGTTTCGTGTTCGAAAACACCTTCTCGAATTTTCACTGATAAAAAATTTTCTACCGATGAAAAATTTTTCTCTGGTGGATTTAATGGAAGCTTATTATCAGACCTTCATTTTGAAAAAAAAATTAGAGTGACACATCTTTTAGTTTTCGAAAAAAAAAATGTTTTCTGTCATGTCAATTTTGTATTGGAAAACACATTCTTGGAAAACACAAATTTCCTACCGATGAAAAGTTTTTTTTTCTGTAGAAATTTTAAAAACTTGCTTTTTTTATACCTATGTATTTATCATTGCCGACGTCCAAAACGTTAGAATTTAAACTACCGCTGGCGGTAATGCGCTTCTCCTGAAAAATCGTTGCTGGAAATCGGGTGCTAACTTCACACGCGTCAAAAGACCTGGGGATCATTTTCTGGAATTCGGAGCAGTCTGTTCAATTCTGGATGAGGGCTGGATAAATCTGGATGAAGTCTGTAAAACTCTGGAAAGCTCTGGATAAGTCTGGATAATGTCTGGAGATGTCTGGAAACGTTTGGAAAAGGCCTGGAAACTTCTTGAAAGGGTCGGAAAAAGTCTGGAAAAGGTCCCAAAAGACCTGGGGATAATTTTCTAGAATTCGGAGCAGTCTGTTCATTTCTGGATGAGGGCTGGATAAATCTGGATGAAGTCTGTAAAACTCTGGATAAGTCTGGATATTGTCTGGAAAAGTCTGGAAATCTCTGGAAACGTCTGAAAGGGCCTGGAAGCTTCTTGAAAGGGTCGAAAAAATTCTGGAAAAGGTCCCAAAAGACTTGGGGATCATTTTACAGAATCCGGATCAATCTGGAAAACGCTGGAAAGCTCTGAATAAGTCTGGATAATGTCTGCAAAAGTCTGGAAATCTCTGGGGCGAATTCAGGAATGACACACTCAGTGTGAGTATGATACCGGTGCGACGCACTAGCCGTTCATAAATGCTATAGGCACACCGAGTGCGCGCCGTTCAGAAAGTACTTCGGGCACACTCCAGATGTCGCACCGGTCACACCATAATCTCAATAATCCCACAAAATATAAACAAAACACAAATAAGAATTAAAGTTTTTTTCTTCAAAATAAAAAAATGAACAACAAAATAATACATCGAACTAAAAAGTGAAAAATAAATAAAGTTTTAAAAAACTTAAAAACACGCTTTTATAGTAAATTGAACTAAAAAGTGAAAAATAATTTTCAACATAAAGAGCAAATATTAATGAACAAAAAATATCTGTATCCGCCAAGTTTGCGCACTACTTTTACTACTATACCTTTTCTCGAAACATTTCAGGTCATTTTCGACCTACCTGTAACTCAGCTCTGAAGTGTCCTAAAAAACTGAAATTTTGCACAGTGGTAGACCTTTATAGACCTAATACTAAAATTAAATTTCATCGATTTCCATCAACCAACAAAAAAGTTACATGGCCTTAAAAAACGCCAATTTTATCACTCACTCATGTATAGATCATCAAAACTCTAAGGTTCTTCCAAATATGCTTGAAGGCTGAATTATGGCGAAACCCATGGAAAGAAAACAAAAACCCTGAAAATTTGACCACCCTTCACAGCTATCGTTAAACACAATAGTCTGGGGAACAGACAGACGGAGCTTCACCATAATTCGTGATAAGGGCTAGTCTTTATATGTTGGTAAAAAAAAAGGATTGCTTTCAACGAGAATCGAACCTGGGACCATTTGCTCCAAAAACAGTGCGTATGTGCAAGCTATGTGTGCGTATTTTAGCCGATCCTAAACGAACCCATTAAGATCGGTGCAACATTTTAGTGATTTTAGCCACACGCGGAATATCGTTCTGCATCCTTCGTAGCTCCGTAAGCCTGCTCCCCAGACTCTTCTCTTAAATGCACAGTATTTGTAAGCAGCATTCAATGCTCGAAGCTCTTCCTAGTCCATATGTTGAACTCATCGCTTCAGATAACTTGAACTTTCCAAAATTTCTTCTAAAAAGAGTCCGTGAAGCGCTTAAAAAACATAAAGAGGACGACTCAATGACAGCGGGATTAGAAGAAAGTATTGTACTCAAAGAAGGAGTTAGAATTATGTTAAAGCCAAATATGGATAATAGGTTGGGTCTGGTAAATGGTTCTCTGGTCAAAGCTTTTGAAACAAAGTTTAACAATGGACTTCATTATGAAATTTCTCCAAATTTAAGATTATTAGTCGTACATGCGTCCATAGAGAACAATTTCCAATTTGTATATGGCATATGCTATCACCATTCCCAAAAGCCAAGGCTTAAGTCTTCCTTATGCATTTTCTTCGTAAAAATTCTCTCCAGTAAAAATCTACCAAATAAATGGAAGAGTTGCAAGTGTCTTGCTGCAAGACCAAGACCACTTATTAGACTGCAAGGGACTAAGCCCGCATATGCAAGACCAAAACCAGCCCGGTCTTGGTCATGATCTTGCATTTGCTCATCACTAATAAAAAGTATATATTTATCATTGCCCACGTCCAAAATGTTAGAATTTATACAAAAATTGACTTTTAACTACTGTTGGTGGTAATCGTTGCTGAGAATCGGCTACTAACTTCACACGCTTTCTTTAGAACTTCTTCTAGGACTACTCTCAAACATTTTTTATAATTGTTCTGGGAATAATGTAGTTGTAGTACTTAAATGAATTTTTTTTCCCTATTTGGAACAAACATTATGTAATTATTACGATCAGATCGAAATAGTTATTTATGTATCAAGGGTACTAAGTAGAAGATTATGCCCTGAGGGCGACAGTCTTACAAAGCCGAGGGCCTCTGGCCCGAGGGTTCGTAAGTCGCCCGAGGGTATACATATCTATTAGTACCCGTGGTGCATACAAACTTTTATGTCATACCAGTTGGTTGTGAATAATAAATACCTGGGAAAAAAGTCTCACTTCGCAAATTGTCATCAGTGTGCAAATCATCATTTTTTGACAAAAATAATATGTTTATAAGCGTAAATTTATATTTTGTTAATAAAGAATAAGTTCATTGAAAACTGTTTTTTGCGTCTTTATGCCCGCGCGGGCCATACTGTGTACTTTATGCCCGCACGGGCATAAAGTAATGAATTATGTAGATGGTATCTAAGGTATAAAATAGTTATTAATGATACAAGTTCGATATGAACGCCATAATGAAACGCGTGTAACGTTAAACCACGAGGCGTCAGCCGAGTGGTTTAGTTACACAAGTTTCATTAATAAAGTTCATATCGAACGTGTATCATTCAAAATTTAATCTACAATGGTCCAAATAGATTTGATTTGCCTTGAAATAGCAAAAACTTTTCAAATTAAAATTTGAAATTTAGCAGGTGCCCGTACAAGTCGAGAACCTGCTTGTTGGTTTTTAGAATTTTGACTTTGGCAGCTTCAATATTGGAGTCCATTTTTGTGCCATAAATTCAATTTTATAGTGGAAAATAATATTATTATTGGTGATTCTGAGTTCGAAAGTGTCTCTTCGAATATAGAGACAGCATTATTGAAAAGGTTCTTCTGGCAACTAACTTTCTTTTTGTATATTTTTCATTTCAAAATTTGGGTGTTATTATGAATTCTTAAACGCACTAGTGCTATTATGAAGGACCTAATGACATTCAAATGACAATGCTTAATGTGTCATAATGACACCGACGTAGATTAACACAATAATGTATTGGTATGACATAAAAATACTTAAATATCCATGGATTGGAATTCAAGTACATACCTACCTACCTACTTAAATTTTAATTTATTCCACTAATTATTATTCAATTTCAATATCTCTTAAGTCTTACGTTATCCGACAAAATAAATACCATCAAGTTAATTAAAATTATTTTTAGAAACTAGCAACCAGCAAACTCTCCTGCATTTCAGTAGTTGACATTCCACGATGTGGAAATATTCTCGAAAAAATATCTTAACCCTCAAACCGATGTATTGGTCGATGAGTTTGTGGTGCGTGGTGCCTTTTTTCAACTTTAAAAAACTTGAATTAGTAAATATTCGAATACAAATACTTTATCTGATTGGCCTAGTTTCGGTTGGAAGTTTTGTTGCTATTCGCGGTATTAATGAACTTGCCAATGACAAGCGTTATTTAAATAATCGATTTTTTTTGTTAATTGACATTTTATTGGCTTTCTGGTCCATTTCGAGCGTGTTCTATACATTTTTTGTCACGATATTTTGCAGGCAGTCTTGGCGAGAATTATTAGAAAAAATAACAGAATTAGAAGATAATGAGAACTTAAATACAACTAAATATAAACAGGAATCTTTATTAAAATGTTCAGGACTTTATTATCTGATTATAAATATTTATTTATATGGAGCCTTATTAGGGGCAATAATAACATATAATACCACAGAAAATAATACTAAAGTGTATTATGAACTATACAGAAGATTTAACGTATATTGTATTATTAATATGGTTTTTAATGCAATCAATTTTCTATTAATAATTAAAGAAAAATTTGATGATATTGAAAAATTACTAGTTCCAAATAAACGAATTACTTTGAGAAAATGCAGAAAAATCTATCAAGAAATGCTACATGTTTGTCGACTATTCAACAAACTATTTGGTGGATCTCTATTTTTGATATTCTTCTATTATGGCTACAATGCAATTTTATACACGACTACAAGCTACATGAAGTATAAGAGTGGTGAAATCAATGCCACAATTTATACGATTTATACCGTAGTTTTTCACGGATGTGGAGTAGTAAGAAAGAATTTATTTTTTAAATTATTTAACAATAATTGTTTTTTGTATTTTAGTTTATACCTCTTGTTGTTACTTTGTTTGGACATCATGCTAATAATCAAACCAAAAAGTTGCAAAAAACTTGTCTGTTATTGCAGGAAAATGTGCCCTTAGATTCTGAACGGTTAGTAGTATTAAATTTGAAATAAATATTAAAGACTTTTTTGTTGTAGATATTTGGAACTGCGAGAGTTTTACGATCAAATCGAACATCAACAAGTCAAATTTACTGCTGCAAGATTTTTCGATTTGGAACGTTCAACTGTTATAGGTTATTCGCATGTTATTAGTACGTATTTTATTACTTTCATACAATTTCTTATTTTGTTAACATAATGATAAAAAAATACATAGGTACATAGGGGAGGTCGGGGTATTAGCGCAGGTGAAATTTTGATCGCTTGTAAATTAAAGGATTTTAGAGATAAAAATTTGTTTTTTCTTATCTGTTACTAATTTTATATATTTTCATGCTCCAAATGCAAAACTTTGCAAAGATTTTTCTTTTTTTGTTTATCATTGAAAAATAAAAAAATCTGTATTTGCGCTATTACTATTACCCCTACTTATCGGAGTAATAGCGCAGCACAGTGACGCTATTGCCCCATATGACAAAGTAACAAGTAGCAATAAATTTCATAAATAAATGAGGGGTGAACACATTTGGCAAAAAGTGTACACCTACATCCCTTTTTTGAGTAAATCACCTAAGTATTCCCCCGGTTCTTAGAAATCCTTAGGAAATCCTACTACATCTCAATAAATCCTAGTACATCATAGTAATTCCTTGGTAAATCCTTGCATATTCTAGTAATTCCTTGATAAACTGCCTACATCCCAGTAAATCCTTTATTGTTATTATGGTCATTATTACCTAATAATAATATTCCTGTACATAAATAAGGCATATTTCGTTAGAAACATTTTAATTATTTAGATACCAAGGGCAATATGAGCCAAATAAGATAAGTCCCCGAGATCCGATAGAGTACAAGCCAAGGGCATTTCGCCCGAAGGGTGTACATCGACCCTTTAGTTCATATTGCCCGTGGTGACTTCAACGTTTTATGTTTTACTGGTATTCTCATTCCGTACCTATCTAAATTCCTAAATTTAAATTATTTTATCCCATTTTGACGTTTAAAAATGACATTATTGAACGCATAATAACAAAGGTGAGTAGACGTTTATCACCTGAATGACTTAATAGTAGATTATACCACGAGTCAATAATGATAGCTATTATTCCCGAGGATTATTACGAACTGAGCCGCGTTAGCGGCGAGGGAGTAACATTCCGAGGGAATAATAGCCATTATTGCGAGTAGTATACTCTACTTTATTTACGACAAATTAATTTATTTGAGATTTTCAATGAACAAATTTCATCCGTCTCCTAATTTTCAATACAAATCCACAAGCACTACACGTTTGACACTGACACTTTTGTGGAATAATGACCATTAATCCCGCTACTCGTCATTAATCCCTGGAGGAATAACATATGTCATTATACTGCCAAAATCACAAATATAATACGCACATTATACATTAGTCGTAAATAAAATATGTTTAACTCACTCTCGGTCTTTGAGTCATCTCTTCCAGTATAAAAATCTAATACAAAAACAAACAAACAACTACACCTTTTCCAATTGTATTTCAGATGGTGTCAAATGTATTTCAGAATAGTCAAATGTAGTTCAGAAAGCGTCAAATGTATTTTAGAATAGTTAAATGTATTTCAGAAAGCGTCAAATGTATTTCAGAATAGTTAAATGTATTTTAGAAAGCGTCAAATGTATTTCAGAATAGTTAAATGTATTTCAGAAAGCGTCAAATGTATTTCAGAATAGTTATATGTATTTCAGAATAGTTAAATGTATTTCAGAAAGTGTTAAATGAATTTCAGAATAGTTAAATGCTACTACACCATTTCCAACGGTATTTAGGAAAGTATCACTTGGATTTAAGAAAGTGTTATTTGTATTTTAGAATAAACATTTGTATTTCAGAAAGATCCATGTGTATTTTAGATTTTTCAAATGTATTTGCGAAATATTCAAAAGTATTTTAGAAGTAAGAATTGTATTATCGATAATTTCAAATGTATTTTAGAAAAGTTATATGTATTTTCAATTGAAGCAATTGTATTTTAGAAACAACATATGAATTTCAGTAACAATCATTTGAATTTAAGAAACGATAAATTGAATTTTAGATTACATATAGGTATGTATAAATACTAACAGAGATGAACATCTCTTGTCGCATATTTGACATAAAAGGGGAATTTTTAAAAAATAACAAAACAACAAATCCTGTTATTTCGGTTCTACACATTGAACATTGATCCTGGTGTATTAAGCCTACGTTCTTCAACACAATGCGCATGGAAGAGATGGTTACAGGGAACCATTCGTAAAACTGATCTTAACATGGTTACTCGGCAAA
Organism: Ceutorhynchus assimilis; assembly: GCA_917834065.1. NCBI lineage: Eukaryota > Metazoa > Arthropoda > Insecta > Coleoptera > Curculionidae > Ceutorhynchus > Ceutorhynchus assimilis. Next base: position 654,877 of record CAKJTU040000026.1, on the reverse strand, counting down.
TACCACAACTGTCTCGAAGATTCATATTTCTGAAGCTTCACAATTACTTATCTATGCAAAATCACTTTTATTATAAAAACTACATAAATTATAAAAGATAGGTAGTAGAAGACAAAGACCTAATAAAGGGACAGCAAGTTTGACACCTGGCAAAGATGAAGTATTATATAGCAAAGGCATACTGCATACTACATAATTCTAAACTACAATTGAAACTTTCTTAAATACATATGGTTTGATCTAAAATACAAATGACGGTTTCCTAAGTTAAATTGGTAATTCAAAAATTTATCTGATGCTTTCTTAAATTAAATTATTTTTTCTAAACTACATTTGAATCATTTCCAAGTTTAAGTGGTTATTCCAAAATACAACTGTTGCTTTCTGAAATACAATTATTTATTCCATTATTCATATGGGGATTTCTTAAATACAAATGGCTATTCTAAAATACTATTGAAGGTTTCCAAAATACTGTTGGAAAAGGTGTATTAAGCTCCTGTTGGGTCAGTCGAGCTCACGTAGGAAGAACTGCACAGACATAGGTAGGTAATTTTTTGTATCGCCTCCCTCCTGAATTATTTCCGCCGAATTTTCACTTTTTGAAATGCTTTTGGCTATTCTGAAATACATTTTACGCTTTCTGAAATACATTTAACTATTCTGAAATACATTCAACGCTTTCTCAAATACATTTGACTATTCTGAATTACATTTAATGCTTTCTCAAATACATTTGACTATTCTGAAATACATTTAACGCTTTCTGAAATACATTTGGCTATTCTGAAATACATTTACTTTCTGAAATACATTTGACAGCTTCTGAAATACAATTGGAAAAGGTGTAGTTATACCTCAGCAACTACCAGTTTCAATATTGGATATGCGCTGACTAAATGGATTCTTTTTATAATTTGATTCCTATTAAGTACCTTATTTTTCAAATGTCCATCAAAATGGGATAAAATTTTGTATATATCACGCGTGAGTTAAAATGTTTATTAAACATTCATTTAACTCACTTGGTGTATACCAGGTGCCCACGAGATTACTTTCCAGCTGCCATTTTTTTATTTATTCATCGGTATCAACGAAATTTGGTAGGGTTGATTTTATAACCAAACGCCATTTTTATGCATCTATACAAGTTTTCCTGACTTCGGGTTTTACAGGAAATGACCGGAACTTTTGATTTTTAAATGGCACATCCTGTATATTTTTTATTTTTCGGATTCTTCAGATCGTTTTACGTTCTAATGTACCACTCTTAAATCTGGTTTTGTCCAAATTGAATTTTAAGTAGAAAAAAATAAATAATTGCCTACATAATAAAACAAAAATGTTTGAACGAAAATTAACAAAAATGTCGTAGTGTATTATATCGTTGGATTCGCTTTAAAATACTGCATTTAGTAATGTTATGAAAGTGATATGTTTCTATTCCAGTTTTCGAGCTAGGGCAAAAATACTAAAATAATGAAGTTTACAGCTCTCTCTCAAAAAAGTTTACAAAGATAAAATTGAGTTTGTATTTTTCTGGAACTAAGTAAAGTATGTAGAGTCATTTTAGGATGATCATGGCACTCTAGTTGAAAAATTAAAATTTAATTTAAAAACAAAATTTGGACAAAACTCTATTTAAAAGTGGTGAATCTCTAGAATCCGAAAAACAAAAAATATACAGGAGGTGCCATTTAAAAATCAAAAGTTCCGGTCATTTCCGGTGAAACCGGAAGTCTGGAAAACTTGTCATAGATGCATAAAAATGTCGTTTGGTTAGAATATCAACCCTACCAAGTTACATTAATATCGATAGACAAATAAAAAAGTGAGTTGAAATGTTTATTCATTCGAAGAAAACCTTCTTCTCATGAATAAACATTCATTTAACTCACTTGGTGTATAAATAACTATGAATTTTACCTGTGACATTTTTTGGTTGAAATTTTGCTATTCTTGTCATGTTCTTCCAAAATAAAGGTTAAATTCCTGAAAGCAATTTAGCCGGTGTGAAACCGATATACAACTGGCTTTTCAATTGTTTATAATGCCCTAGGGCGTTATGAAAAAATAACATTCCCAGGTTAATTATGTCTGTAAAAAACCTGAATTAGGTTGATTATTGTCAAATAATAAATTGGAATGACATAAATTCTTTATTAGTGTGAGGTCTTATATGTTATTTATTCACATTTTTACACAATATACAGGGTGTCCCACGGTGGATGGCGTATTAGACGTTAATGAAGAACTAAAAAGCGGATGATTTTGAAAATTTGGCAAACGGGATAAATGACCATAATCTACATTTTTAAAATATTTTTGTTTATGCGGTGTTGCCGCTTCTACTCCAAACCAGTGGCAACATCGCTATTTTAAATAGAACACCCTGTATGTGATTGCATATTTGGATTCTGCGTAAAATTCTGAACAGATTTTATGTAATATACCCTATACCTAAGTTCAACTGTTTTGGAAATACTGACAGTTGAAAATTGACTTTCTGCAACTTTGACAGGCTGTAAAACCTGAACGGTTAATTTTAGAAGAAAACCAATTTTACATTCTTGTCTTAGATTTTTATAAACTATCATTTGACACCAACTTTGAATTTAATCCATGATTAAAAATTTCAATTAAATTTAATCTCCGGTTAAACTGAAAGTTGGTGTCAAATGATAGTTTATGAAAATCTAAGATAGGTATGTGAAATCGGTTCTCCTCTAAAATTAACCGTTCAGGTTTTACAGCCTGTTTAAGTTACGAAAAGTCAATTTTCAACTGTCAATATTTCCAAAACAGTTGCAACACCGCATGGTCAAAAATATTTTCAAAATGTAGATCATGGTCGTTTATCCCGGTTGCCAAATTTTCAAAATGATCCGCTTTTTAGTTCTCCATAAATGTCTAATACGTCATCCACCGTGGGACACCCTGTAAAAAAACAACAACGCAATAGTGAATCGCTATACTTACATACTTAATGGAAGTAAATGAAAGTTCAAATCTTATTTGGATTAGGAAAAAACAAGGGAAAAAATTAACCTAAGTAAATTAGGAGGGAATCATAAGCTGCGTTTTTTTAGTATATGCAAGAGATAAAAGTTTCATATAGCGTGGTTAAGAAATAATTTCAGTAAGCGTTCGCTGTTTCTTATGGCATTTTCCATTTGTCGCCTCCGTGCAGCACTCACTGCGCACGAGAATTTTTCTGAAGCTGTCAAAAACGCACACTAGTGCAGTATAAATATAGATCAAAAATGCAATGTCTCTCAAGGTCAATGAACTATAGCAAAAAACTGGAATGCGCACACATTGCCATATCTGCCAAAAAAATGAGGCCATGAAAGACAGATGCCACAAAGTGGAATGTTGTTTTTTTCTGTTGCTCGCTGACATATGACGTTTTGGAAAGTTTTGTCATATTTAGCTTCACAGGTTTCATCAACTGGAATACGTAATGGAAGCAATTTCTGCCATTTAACATAATGAGTGCGACAAAAACAGGTATCCCCTCCGCAGCAGCTGCACTAGGCTTCACGTTCGTCAATATGTGTGAGCATTAAGGCGGTTACACACGAACGTGGATGGCTTAATACATATACGTGCATACATCAACGTGCAAACAACAACGTGCATGGCGCCTTTGTACAGACGCTCGCACAAAACTGCAGTCTTGCTATTCTTGCCACAGTATTCCGAGTGTGCATACAAAATTGCACATTCAAAAACGCGACGCCGACTTTATTTTGCATACAAATTGATGTTTTTGTTTGAGCGTTCATGTATGTGCGTAGGTACATGTTTTCAGACATCCACGTCCGTGTGTAACCGCCTTTAGGCAGTTCGAATCAGCTGATAATTCAAGATGGCGATGCGACACAAATGTAAACAAACCATTGAGGTTAAACATGCCTCCATATAAACACAGATATAATAGTGTGTTATTTCACTTATTTCTACCCATTTCAGAGTTTAATTTGATGAATTTTAATTTATTTCAATTTCCGTTAATGTTCGTAGTTACTTGGAATATTTATCTTTCAATAAAATACCTGGACATCGACATCAGGTACAAAACGGACCTCAAGAACAGTGGCGACGCCAGGGGGGGCAAGGGGGGGCCAGGGAGGCCGGGGCCAGCTGGCCCCTTCTGAAAACTTGCCCTCATGTCGACAACAATGCAATGCAACATGAGTAACCTCTGCTCTCTGGTTAATTTGATATATGGTGGGCGCCAGGCAACCGCGACTATGCTTTCGCTTTTCTGGGATTCCCTCAAACATATTTGTGTCGGCAGGTACAGGGTTTTCCTGTGTATTTTTGATTTTTGGCACCTCACCGGAAGGCCGGTTTCTCAATAGCAAGCAAGTCACCCCCGGGTCAGAGCAGTTAACCATAACTCCAGGGTAAACATTACAATTGCACACGTCTACCCTGGACTAGCTATCGAGAAACCGACCCTGAACGGTTAATTGAATAGGTATCAAGAAGATTTACCTATATACAGGGTGTCCGTTTTTCGAGAGCAATCATTGGAATATAGGAAACGGTAAGAGATACTGGTTCGGTTAAATTGGGACAAAAGTTGCGCAATTTCTTGCTTAACAAAACCATAGACAAAACGCTACTTCGAGATTTGGAAAATTCCGAATACTTCCGGAGATAATTGGAAATCAAAATTTTGTAAAATCATTTCTATATTTTCCTGGAATCATTTGTAAAGGTATTTCAAATAAACTTCACTTTATTGGTCAACTTTCTCCCCTCTACATAATGGTGTAACCAAATTTGAAATCCGACGTTTCGTCTTTTGCCGATCATCATCAACTTTATTTTTTTAAATAGAGGTTTGCATTTGTATGAATTGTATTCGGAGTTTCTTGATCTCCCAAAAGCAGTAACACATTTAGCGATTGATTCCGATTTTGTATCTCTTACCGTTTCCTATATTTCAATGGTTATCCTCGAAAAACGGACACCCTGTATACAAAATCCAAATAAAAATCTTTTTGATACACTCAATTAAGCTGTTAAGGTGGAGTGCAAAAATATACGGGTAAACATTGCAATTCCCATTTTTTATTTCAAAGAAGAAAAGCAATAAAGTAAGAACAAGTGCCCCCCCTAATTTTTTCTGGCTCAGCCTGGCCCCCCCTAACGTAAAACCCTGGCGTCGCCACTGCTCAAGAAGCTGTGCCCCAAGTAGGTAGAAAGGCCTAAATCTAAGTTACATCAAAATGATTTTCTTTAACTCTGATCAGTTGTTCGTGTACTCCAGAACTGTTAGCAGTCTGAAACTAGTTCATAATATCTGTTTTTTTTTTAAAGATAAAAGTCAAAATGACATTATGTTGGCAATACAATGTAAAATTGTCAATGTTTTCAAATTTTTTATGTAGAAAAGGCTTGTGTTGCCAACATAGTTACTAAATTTTTGACTTGGGGAATTATCTTTAAAAAAAAATTTTATGATTTTTGATTTTTGATAAAATGCAGAGTGCTTATCTACAAAAGTTTGTTATGCAGCAACGCCATCTTGAACGTCAAACATCAAACTGCCCTATTCCAGTTTTTGGTTATAGTTCATTGCTCAAGGTTATGCAAATACCCAAAATTTTAAAAGGTTACTTATGTACAGTGTACAGTCATGACTAGTCATGAGCACAAAAAGTGGGACACCCGAATGACTGACAGGTTTTGTCATTTTTCGCTATTTTGCGTAAATCAGTCTTTTCTTTACAATCGATTTTTTGTCAAATATGACAATCCCTGTCATTGCCGTAGGTGTAGCTGGTGAGCCCGTTTTACAATAGGAAAAACGGGTGTCCCACTTTTTGTGCTCACGACTGTACTAAAATCATGATAATCATAATGTTTGTTGGAATATAAAAATTGCACTGAGTGCACCTCCGTGCAACAAATGAAAAACGCTATAATACATCCCCACTACATCCCTGGTAATTCCTATAAATTTGAACTACATCCTGGGTACATCCCCGATAAATCCGGTAAATCCGAAGTAATTCCTATACATCACCATACATCCTTAGATTTTTAAAGATCTCCCTGTACATCCCTAGGAAATCCTCATAAATCCTTGTGTGTGTACACCATACATCCCCATGTGTTCACCCCTCGTAAATAAAGCACAACATTTTCAAAATTAAATTTTTTATTTCCGAAAAATCAGTCGACAATTAATAAAACCTCACTAATTTTTGGATTAATCGCCGATAAACAGAAAAAAATATTCTAATTCAAGTTATTTGACGTGACATCTTAGACAGGTTTTCTGAAGTCTGCTAACTCCCATTGACTTCAAACGTTTTTTTTTTCTTGCCCGTTCGTGGCATCTGAAGTGAAAGACAACTATCGCAACATTATTTTGAAATACCTATCGAGGTTATAGCGCATATGCGCCTATGCCCCGACACGATAACTGCACTATTTCCCCGATCACGTCATTTTTTTGGAAAGCTGGGCAACTGCAATCTGATACAAAACGATGACAAGGAATAGGTTTCGTTCTGGACCACAAGGCCATAAAGTAATTGTAGCTAGGAGTGCACTAAATTTAGAAGGGTACTTACCACTAAATTACAGAAGTGATACGTCATTTGATAGATATTTTTATAAAGATTATATCCCCAAAGTTTTAAGCTGCTGCTATTAACCCTGCCGAAATGGTGGCTTGTCAAAGTTAGGAAATCAAAAAGAGGTGATAATTTCTCGACACAGGAGGAACTTCTTTTGTTGGATGAAGTTCCCTTTTCACTCGTGAATTATCAAATATTGCCTGGTCATACGTGGAACCTGGCCAGCGAGCGATAATGTTCCAAATTTTCAGATTAGCTTCTGAAATTTTCTGAACCTTCAATGCAAAAAAACCCTAGAAAGCTTCCAAATATTTCTACATCATCACCTGGTGATTCTATCCTTATTAACGTGCAGTCTATCACTCCAATCGCTCTAGGGAAACATCTAATTGGTAGAACTCAGCAGCACTTCTTACCATTTCCTGGTTATCTCCACTTATTTTAATGAACCGTGGCCTTAGAGTTGCAATTGCTTCTGATACCCTTTCAACTATTCGATATGATGAAGCTTTTGACACCCCCATAAAGGCCATAAAATCTCCCATTGCGATTAAGAAACTACCTGGAAGAAACTGGATCATTGGAGAAATATTTCCACTTCTGAAAAATCTTTGCTGAACAACATATTATTCCTTTCTTTAAAAATATGATAATTCTTACTTATTTGTTGGCATTATAATCATATGTCCGATTAGTTGGAAGAGAAGTGAAGCGGTAGGTTTTGTTAAACGAAATCTGTCGAAAAAATCAACTATGCTATGATGATAGCCATCGAATTTTTTCTTTTTCTATAAAGTTTTCTTCTCCTTAAAAATATTTCCAGATGTTCCTCATTAGATGAACTTGATCTTGATAAAGATGATATTCCTTGGTACCGTCTTATAACGTCGACAGTTAATTGAAATTGAAAACAGACAAAACAAAATGTTGAGAAGGTAGCAAATTAGCGATTTGGTCTGAATTTCAGGTTACATAGTACTTTAAGTTGGATAAAAGTCTGGAAATCGGCCCTTTACCTTCTTAAAGTGGCTTTAAACTGACATTAAAGTATTATGAAACACCAACATTTTTTAAAGTAGCATTTAACTTTTAAAGTCTAATTATGAAACTGGCTCTATCTTCCAAAAATCAACAACTTTTATATTCTCCATGATTAGGTATCCACTATCCACACCGATTTTGGTAATATGTGTAGGTATAGTTCTTGGGTAGATATAATAAATAATTCTAGCTGATTTATCTTCTAAAAGAGACGGTAAGAATTTACCGCTCGATAAAAGTAACTTTATACTTTAATTGCTCAAGCTACAATTATCATTTTCCGAAAAAATTTTATTCTGCCTTGTTTAGACTAGTTTTTACTTATCTCTGTAGGTACCTATGTTTTATGTGTCCTGTTTAATTCTCGCATTCGCAGATCACTGTGATCAAAGTGAACCTAATAAATTAATGTCCAGGGGTTTTTGAACAAAAATATAAATACTACTTCCTAGAGAAAGTTAAAATGTTATTTTCGTATGATGATATTATGAAATTAAATTAGGTAAGGTATGTACAGTGGAAATCATTACAATGGGCTCTTTCACTAAAATTTAAATACGTAATTTAAGTATAAAATCCCAAAGGAGGGACTATTTTAGGCATATATACCAAAAAAAAAATTTTCTACAAGGTTAAATAAGTTTTTACAGGCACTTGAATCTGGCGAAATTCAAACTTATTTAAAACGCGCCGATTTGCTGACGTCACATAAATATTCTTGATTTCGCTTATGTTGTTGCAAGAAGCTGACCGGCTCGGCTGTGTTGCGCTCTGTAAAGATACGTAATGGTTCGAATGCGCTGTTGTCGGTTGTGACTAAATGAAGTGCAGCGTAAAATAAAGAAATAAAACTAAACATAAAAAATTGTATTAAATTGTGTTTAAGCATAATTAAAAAAAAAAAAATTAAAATCTTGAATCCATAACTAAGTAATTAATTTAACTACTTTTCATGAGATTTTGCCAACATTTCAGAATTAAATCTATTACAAATTTTCAATGTTGACAATTAGTGGCAACACAGTCAAATTGCGAGCTGCGACGTCATAGAAATAAATTCTGGGTTTTTATTTGGAGGTATTTCTTTTTTTTCTGTTTTCTCAAGAAGGACTATGAATTTTTCAAAAGTAAAAATACAGAAAATTCTGTTTTTAGTTGCTTTATCCAAATATGCCAATTTCACAAATTAGTGAAAGAGCCCCACAGTATGTGAATATCCCTCGTAATGTGTCACATCTGACACACAGTAATAGCAAAATGCTGCACTAAATAGATTTTTTTGGTTAGAATTTTGACTTAATACGAGGGATTTTGAAGAGTGTGTGCCAATTGCAATGATTCCGATTGTACATTGATGGTGGCGATTGTGCACGTTTTTTTGTTTTCATTAATTTAACTTTCAGAAAAGTAGCTTAAATAGTAGCTTTCACTAATTCAATATGTAGTTAAGTTACCAATAGAGTTGAGCTACAGAGTAACTTAGCTACTTACAATATAAAGTAGCTTGTAACTTGTAGCTAGCTACTTTTTCCAAGTAGCTTGCCCAGATCTACCACATAAAAACAAAATAACAGATTTTTTAAGGGTATCTATCCTTAGTAATGAAATCTCATTGGTATTTAATTTAAGTATTGTCATTCAACAGTTCAGCTTAAAATGGTTTATGTTTATTCACTTGAAAAATATGTTGTTTTGTTATTATGAGGTAAAAACACACAAATTTGACACGCCGTCATTTGGATAGGGTATATAGTAGCAACTTGAAACTTTGGGAATATAATCCTAATAAAAATAGCTATCAAATGGCGCATCACTCGACTCGCTTTTCCTGTTGAAATTTTGGGGGTACCTGTCACCCCCGCTTAGGGGTTGACAGGTTGGGGGTGAAAATACCAATAAAAGATGTCCCCCAAAAAAACAAAAAATGACGTGTCCGAGCAATTGTTAATTAATCACCGAACACCTGAGATAACCTCGGTGGGAAGTTTTTCGTGCCTCACCATGTATACCTAATATTATGTAGGTAAGTAATAAATTCTCTATAATTTTTTCAACTGTACCAAATTTTCAACCTGTCCACTCATTTCGAGTTTAATACAACAAATATCAGAAATATAAAAATCAAATACAAAATAACAAGGATCACAATCACTTTGTTGATTTCAAACAAAATGAAAAAAATAAATTTTTCGGTGAATAAAAAATACCACATTTATTACCTATTCAAGGATTGCTCCAGCTTTTTCATCAAATCAAATCATTTTATTTTCAAACGTCATATAACAGTAATTTTTGTGATCATTTTGACAAGGTATAAGTGTCACTTCAATGACTTTCAGCTTGAGAGGCGTATAAGTGTTATACTCCGCCGGAGTATAACACTTATACGCCGTAATGCCCGTATTACATCTGTGTATTTTTCCGTGTATTTATTCATGTAGTTCAGAGTGACAACCGAAAAACGTTAAACGCAATATAAATCAGCATTATGAAAAACAAAATAATGTTGGCACCCTGAACTACATGAATAAATACACGGAAAAATACACAGATTTAATACGGGCATTACACATGTTTTTCCATGGTGATTTAAGGTAGTTTACCTGTACATACAGGTATAGGTGCTTATCAATGGTGCTTATAAAGGTGATCCTTCTAAATATGAATGTCATTATTTAAATTAAAAATTCTGCACTATTCGGAATAAAGATTGTTTGAAAATAATATATCGTATTTCATTCGGAGTATAAGTATTCTTCATGTGACTTGCATGGATTTGATTCGCCTCGCTGCGCTCAGCGTTCAAAATTCCATGCGCGTCACATAAATATTACTTATACTTATATATTGAAGATTAACTTTTGGCTATTTTGCGATTTATGTATAAAGAGCGCAAATTGATACATTGTCGAATGTGGCTTCGAGCGAAAAGTTTGAAGCGCGACGCGTCAATTATATTTTCGATTCAGAAACTTGTATTTTTAAAAAACATTTATTTTATTAAGTAGCATTTTCCTAGCAACGCACATTTTACGCGGCGTAGAACGTAATACGGTCGACGCAACGTAACATCCAATGCGCTGCGTAAAAGTGTTTTCCTAGGATTTTCAGTTGCGTCCCGATCGTCGCGATGAATACATCAAAAAAGAAATTAGCTTAAAGCAGCGTTTTCCTAGCAACGCACATTTTACGCGGCGTAGAACGTAATTCGGTCGGCGTAAAACGCTGAGGACATGTCTAATGAAAATCAAATGGAGGTGTTTTCCTACACTGCGTAAAAACGACTTGCGCTAGCGTAATACGGTCGACGCAACTGGACGACTGCTCGGAGAGCAGTCTATCCAGTTGTACGCTGCGTGTTTGGAAAAAAAAATAGTATATTGTGTATTTAGGTGGAAAAGTGACACATTCCCGGCCGACGGTGTAAGTTGATGGGCGAGGCGTAGCCGAGGCCGGTAAACACCGAAGGCTGAGAATGTGCTTTTTCACCGAAATACACATACTATTTTTTTTTGCGATCGGTTAAATATCTGTTAAATGGTTGCCTTTTTGCTCCAATTATTCAGCAGTACGAGACTCACTTTTCCGGCCTAGGCCGGAAAAGTGATTCCCGTATTGTTATTCGTTGATTCCCTAGCAACTATTGAAGCATAATTAAAATACCAGAATCTTGAGTTTTGCGACCTGTCAACCGGTCAAAAATGCTGACATTTCTTGTCAATCTCAGAAAAAAATATTATTTTTATATACCTCAATGTTAGGCCTTGTTTTTCAGGTGGCGAAATAGGATGTCGCACACGATTACATGGTTCCTTGCTCTAATCTTTTCTCAAACGATCAAGGAGGAATGAGAATTGCTGGCTTGTAACTCTAAAATATGATTTAAATTTCACTTCATCGACAAGTAGATGTTTATGCGGATATAAGAAAATGCTCTTTTTGCGTCTTCTTTTTTGAAATAATAATTGACTAGCAGAATTTCGAGTCTTCCTATCATGAATCGTGGCTATTATAACAATCTCTTCTTGCAAAATTTCATCTTGTAATAATAATAAAGCCAAAGCTAATTTCTTTATTGATATACTCATCGCGACGATCGGGACGCAACTGACAATCCTAGGAAATAGTATTTTACATTATTAGCCAGGTAAAACAGTTTTTACTGGCGATTGAAGGAAATGACTAGCGAGCCGCCAGGCGAGCTGTCACTTTCAAGAGCCAGTAAAAACTGCTACCTGGCGTATAATGTACAATAATTTATTTGTTACTCATTTGTAAAAGATATAGGGACAAATAAAAAATCAATACATAACAAAAATTTGAAATTTATATGTTTTTCCTTGATTTTTTCTCACAGAAGTTTTGGTAGTTGGTATAACTATGAGAATGATACGTTGTTAAGACGTTGTTTCTAGTTATAAATAGGTTTTTTGACAGATTTCCATTTTGCAATTTTTTTCCAGAAATGAATTTATTACAAGATATTATTAATGAAGCCTCAGTCGTAGCCAACAGTTTATCACCAGAAAAGTCTCCCAGAAGGTACCTACAAGCAATTATTCTTGTGATAAAACCGATTTTTCAAAAATAAATAATTCTACTGACTTGTAAAAAGTTTTTATTTTCAACCACATATGTAATGTTGACATTGCAGGTTTTTCAAAATCTTGAAAGTGTCACATTTCTGGACTTTGACATTTATCGGGACGGTAATGCATATGCCTGCCTAGGACGGAAAAGCATTTTCCGTCCGGGACGGCAAATGCTTTTCCGTCCCCATTTCCCTGCTCGTTCCAAATTGATAATTTTCATACAGCTCTCACATATAATAATAAAACCACATGTATTACATGGAACTAATTAAATCTATTCACTTATTTACATTAATTGTTAAATTAGCATTGTTGTTTATAATGGAAATCTTGAGACCATCCTGTTGGAATTGTGTTTCGTTTGGAACTATTATCTCTTGCGCTTGCGGATGAGTTTCCGCATGTGATGTACTTGTGGATGCACTGGACAACTGAATACCTTTGGAAGTAGAGGATAGCATCAGAGCAGTCTTACTTTTGTTCTCCAAAGATGCCTCTATGTAGCCTTCAGCAACCGTGCTCGATTTCCACCCTCCCAGTCTTTTGAGTTGCAATAGATCGGCCCCGTTGTCAACCAATAAGGTTGCGGAAGTACGACGAAAAGCATGCCCTGTAAAAGTTTCAATTTTTGGAAGCTTCAAAAAAGCAGCTATTTTATGTGGAAATTTTGAGATTGAATGATAGCCAATTGCTTGGTTATGTAATTTCCCATTTCGCCATTGAACAAATAACCTGTCATTTTTCAAATTTTTCCGCAAAGTGAGGTATTTGTGGAAAATAGCAACCCAATCTGGATCGCTTATGATAAACGATCGACTTGTGTAAGTTTTTGTGTGTGGAATTTCTATAGCGATCTTTCCTTCCAAAACGTTGACGTGCTCCATTTTCATCTTGACTAGTTCATCGCTCCTACATGCACCCGACACACCAACAATTAGCGCTACCTGAAACCAGATAAAAATAAAATGGGTAACCTAGCTATAGCATACAGAAAATCATTTTGATTTTCGCATTTTTATCTTCTTTGTATATTTTTTGAAAACCTACCTTGATGCTAATGAATTCTTCAGCTGCCTTCGTGAGGAACTCGTTAATGTTTTCTCTGGAAAAAACGCTCGACTTTTTCGGCTGAAAGCCCAGATTTTGCCGCTTCAAAAAAGCTATAAGTTTTGCGTAATTGGAGATATCAACTTTCTCTTTCAATTTAATCATGGTTTTCAACATACTGTAAGTCGACCATAAAGTCGAAGGCTTCTTTTCCTTAGATAATTCGCCAAAATACGCCAACAAAACGGTCTCCGAGGCAGTATTTCTCGTTCCTTTCTGGCTACACCATGCTTCGAATATTTGAAAAGCCTTTTCGTACCGAAATTTGCTTTTTGCTGGAAGCAAACTCTCTCCAATCCTGTCTGCTGCTTCTTTTAATTCAGGTGGGGTACAATCCATCGCTTCATCTTCACTTTCCGAAATCATTTCTTTGGGGAGAACGGGGAGAAATCTAGTGAAAATCTATTATTTCCGCAAAAATACTGAGCGAAAACTACCGTCGTTAAGGCGTTGTTGATCTTATCTATGGTTGTTGATTTTGCGGTTTCCTGTGGTTTCGTCTTTTGTTTTGGCCTTTACAGGGCCTTTGAGATCGTCAAAATTGATGACATTGACAAAAAAAGTGAAATATTTTTTTCTAAGGCCAGTTTTACACTATATGAAAATTTCGTATAACAGAATCTTTAGTTTTTGCATCAGAAAATTAAGGGTTGAAAATAAAAAAGTATACAAACCTCGACGGAAAACTTCATTTCTGTCTCGAGGTTGAGTTTATCTCGACGCTTCGCGTCTCGATAAACTATAATAACCTCTCGACCAGCAATGAAGTATTTTCCGTCTCGGATTGTAATATACTATTATTTTCAACCACATATGTAATGTTGACATTGCAGGTTTTTCAAAATCTTGAAAGTGTCACATTTCTGGACTTTGACATTTATCGGGACGGTAATGCATATGCCTGCCTAGGACGGAAAAGCATTTTCCGTCCGGGACGGCAAATGCTTTTCCGTCCCCATTTCCCTGCTCGTTCCAAATTGATAATTTTCATACAGCTCTCACATATAATAATAAAACCACATGTATTACATGGAACTAATTAAATCTATTCACTTATTTACATTAATTGTTAAATTAGCATTGTTTTTTATAATGGAAATCTTGAGACCATCCTGTTGGAATTGTGTTTCGTTTGGAACTATTATCTCTTGCGCTTGCGGATGAGTTTCCGCATGTGATGTACTTGTGGATGCACTGGACAACTGAATACCTTTGGAAGTAGAGGATAGCATCAGAGCAGTCTTACTTTTGTTCTCCAAAGATGCCTCTATGTAGCCTTCAGCAACCGTGCTCGATTTCCACCCTCCCAGTCTTTTGAGTTGCAATAGATCGGCCCCGTTGTCAACCAATAAGGTTGCGGAAGTACGACGAAAAGCATGCCCTGTAAAAGTTTCAATTTTTGGAAGCTTCAAAAAAGCAGCTATTTTATGTGGAAATTTTGAGATTGAATGATAGCCAATTGCTTGGTTATGTAATTTCCCATTTCGCCATTGAACAAATAACCTGTCATTTTTCAAATTTTTCCGCAAAGTGAGGTATTTGTGGAAAATAGCAACCCAATCTGGATCGCTTATGATAAACGATCGACTTGTGTAAGTTTTTGTGTGTGGAATTTCTATAGCGATCTTTCCTTCCAAAACGTTGACGTGCTCCATTTTCATCTTGACTAGTTCATCGCTCCTACATGCACCCGACACACCAACAATTAGCGCTACCTGAAACCAGATAAAAATAAAATGGGTAACCTAGCTATAGCATACAGAAAATCATTTTGATTTTCGCATTTTTATCTTCTTTGTATATTTTTTGAAAACCTACCTTGATGCTAATGAATTCTTCAGCTGCCTTCGTGAGGAACTCGTTAATGTTTTCTCTGGAAAAAACGCTCGACTTTTTCGGCTGAAAGCCCAGATTTTGCCGCTTCAAAAAAGCTATAAGTTTTGCGTAATTGGAGATATCAACTTTCTCTTTCAATTTAATCATGGTTTTCAACATACTGTAAGTCGACCATAAAGTCGAAGGCTTCTTTTCCTTAGATAATTCGCCAAAATACGCCAACAAAACGGTCTCCGAGGCAGTATTTCTCGTTCCTTTCTGGCTACACCATGCTTCGAATATTTGAAAAGCCTTTTCGTACCGAAATTTGCTTTTTGCTGGAAGCAAACTCTCTCCAATCCTGTCTGCTGCTTCTTTTAATTCAGGTGGGGTACAATCCATCGCTTCATCTTCACTTTCCGAAATCATTTCTTTGGGGAGAACGGGGAGAAATCTAGTGAAAATCTATTATTTCCGCAAAAATACTGAGCGAAAACTACCGTCGTTAAGGCGTTGTTGATCTTATCTATGGTTGTTGATTTTGCGGTTTCCTGTGGTTTCGTCTTTTGTTTTGGCCTTTACAGGGCCTTTGAGATCGTCAAAATTGATGACATTGACAAAAAAAGTGAAATATTTTTTTCTAAGGCCAGTTTTACACTATATGAAAATTTCGTATAACAGAATCTTTAGTTTTTGCATCAGAAAATTAAGGGTTGAAAATAAAAAAGTATACAAACCTCGACGGAAAACTTCATTTCTGTCTCGAGGTTGAGTTTATCTCGACGCTTCGCGTCTCGATAAACTATAATAACCTCTCGACCAGCAATGAAGTATTTTCCGTCTCGGATTGTAATATACTATTACAGTTTAGCTGTCAATTTTACAAGTCAGTAGAGCCAGTAGCTTGTAAAAATCAATTTCGGCTGGTTATGTTTTGACTTGATAAGTGACGTTTTACAAATGAGTGACAAATAAACACTTTTACGCAGCGCATTGGATGTTGCGTTGCGTCGGCCGTATTACGTTCTACGCCGCGTAAAATGTGCGTTGCTAGGAAAACGCTACTTTAGCTTTATTGCTATTGCAAGATGAAATTTTGCAAGAGGAGATTGAAATAATAGCCACGATTCATAAGAGGACTAGAAATTCTGCTAGTCAATTATTTCAAAAAAGAAGAACCGAAGGAGCATTTAAAATATTTATTCATAGGCATCTAATCGACGACGAAGTAAAATTTAAAGCATATTTCAGAGTTACAAGGCAGCAATTTTCATTTCTCCTCGATCTTGTGAGAAAAGATTTAAGTAAAGAATCATGTAATCGTGTGCGACATCCTATTTCGCCACCTGAAAAACTTGGCCTAACATTGAGGTAGGTATATAAATAAATAGTATAATAATTTTTTTTCCAAATAATCCAAACTATATTTATAAAACAATTTTTATTTATAATGTTTTTTATTATAATATATTGGACCACACCTTGGAAGATGGAAGCGCGTTTTGGACTTGGAGAGGTAACGCTGGATTTACAAACAGTGCCTCAGATGAATCCGTATTGAATTGGGGTGACATCATGGATGGCGGCTGAGCATTGTGTATTTGGAAGGGTGACGATGGATTTGCATACAGTGCATTTTCAGAGTTAATGTTCGGTGAGAGTGGATCCATGGACATATTGGAGATAGATGAATGTTCCACATATGTTTGAGAAGATAATGCTGAGTTTGGTCGGTTGCAGCTTTCATTAAAGGTAGACACTCTGCTCCTTCTTGCTCTCTGATTTCTGATTTCAATTTCGGTTATCACGTTAAAAATTTTCATTTTAGCCTCGATTACATCTTCAGGCTGAAATTTTTTGACAGTAGCAGCAAGGCTTTTGAAAAAAAGGTCAATTTCGTTTTCTTCACTGGACCCCATTATTTGGTCAACATATTTCCCGAGAAGTTGCCTCTCTTGCTCCTTATTTTTTAGTGACTGTAACAGTGCTTCATTTGTTTTATTTCGCTTTGTCGAAGGACTTACTAATCTTGAAACTTCAGACTTATCTTTATCTGACTTTCGAGACCTGGACATTTCTCTTTTCCTTTTCAATTTATTATCATTGAGTTGTTCCTCGGCAGTATCATTAGTTCCAGTTGTATCTTGTTCTTGTTCATCGCTAGCTGTACATTGACCGCTTTTATTCAGCTCGCCCTGATCTTCATCAGTTGTGTCAACTTCGTCTAATTCGAAATTTGAAAAACTTCTGGAACAAAATAAAAAAATATTATTGAAAATTCGCTTCATAGGTATGAGAATGGAAAAGGTTTTCCCTGCGCCATCCTGTATATGTGGCACTTATGTATTTTACTTACTCTCGCTCATCTTCCACATTCTCCAAGAACCTCAATCTGTCCCAGTACACAGCCCGTTTCTTCGTACCTGCGGACCCAGTAGGCGTATTTTTTTCTAGCTTCCTTTGCCTTTTATAATGATCCCGAACACTCTTCCAACGAGATTTGCATTGTCCATCTGAAAATGCATTTCTCATTTAAATGAATAAATATTTCTTGTGAGCATAAAAAAGTCAAACGGACCATATGGAATAATGTTCGGAAGAATGCCTTGATTAACTAGATTTTATTCTGTAAAATATATGTAGACTATTTTCTCTTTAAAATTGCTGTAATTTTTTTTTCAGATTCCTTGCTACAGGGGAGTCGTTTCGTTCCATGGCATTTTCCTATCGTATATCACCGTCTGCCATATCGAAGTTCGTTCCAATAGTTTTAAAAGCACTCAAAACAAGCCTGCAATCTACGTTTTTACCACCTGTCTCTCAAATAAATTGGAAAGAAAAAGCAGAAGAATT
Organism: Ceutorhynchus assimilis; assembly: GCA_917834065.1. Classification (NCBI taxonomy): domain Eukaryota; kingdom Metazoa; phylum Arthropoda; class Insecta; order Coleoptera; family Curculionidae; genus Ceutorhynchus; species Ceutorhynchus assimilis. The sequence goes on along the minus strand of CAKJTU040000026.1, from coordinate 636,867 downwards.
CTGGAACCGATGGAATTTTCCAAATTGTTTAGCAGGATTAGATGGCAAACACGTTAGGATTGTAGCACCAGACAACACAGGTTCCTTATTCCATAACTACAAAAATTACTTCTCAATTGTTCTTCTTGCTATGGTGGATGCAAAGTACAAATTCGTTGGTATTGATGTGGGGTCTTATGGCAAGGAAGGGGACGCTGGAATCTTCAACAAATCAGAAATGGGAAAGCAGATTTCAAATGGAAGTTTTTTTCCTCCTCCGAGATTCTTACCAGGTTCGAATATTCTGTTGCCTCATGTAATAGTAGGCGATGAGGCTTTCCGATTAGATAAACATGTCATGAAACCTTATTGTCGCAAATAAGCTGTACAAGATGGTGACAAAAAGAGGTTCAACTATCACCTATGTCGTGCAAGAAGGGTGACTGAAAACGCTTTCGGCATATTGTGTTCTGTATTTAGAATTTTTTTTACACCTATTAATGTAAAACCTGAGACAGTTGACTTAATTATCTGGGTATGTTGTTGTTTACACAACTACTTGAGAGAAGAGTCCCTTGAACGTTGTGCTTCGTTTAGTCAAGCAGAAGATACATATGAACTGCCAGCGGAAAATATGATACCATTGCCTGGAGTAGGAGGATTTGCCAATGCCGAAGGATTTGAAGTTAGAACCCAGTTCAAAGACTACTTCAGAAACAGACGCAGAAATGAATAGGCGCCACAGCGTTGTATTAAAATAACATTGTACTTAAACATATTTGCAAAATAAATCACTATAGTTATAATAAATTGTTTTCTCATATACAAAACTCTTCCTTAAAAAAAAAACAACAAATATTACCCGGTTTGTTCAACATTTTGTCCATTTCATTCCAAATTGTGTCCTTTTTGGCTACATTTTTAAACTCCTTCAGTTTCATGTCCCAAAGAATTGGGTAACCACTCACTATTTCTATTAATTGTTCCTCATCACTAGCACTAAAACGGATTTGTTTTTGTGAACTCATTTTGCAACAGGATCACTTTCTCTGCCAATACGCAGCGTACAACTGAATAGACTGCTCTCCGAGCAGTCGTCCTGTTGCGTCGACCGAATTACGCCAGCGCAAGTCGTTTTTACGCAGTGTAGGAAAACGCCTCCATTTGATTTCCATTAGACATGTCCTCAGCGTATTACGCCGACCGAATTACGTTCTACGCCGCGTAAAATGTGCGTTGCTAGGAAAACGCTGCTTAATTAAATACAATAGGTACAAACGAAAATATGTGGATCAAATTGCTACAGCGAATGCCTGAAAACAAATGAACGCTCCTTACGGGATTGCGCTGGCTTGAATAAGAAATAACTGCTGATGCAGTATTTACGTAGGCGGAATGGTGGTACTACCAGTGCAGTACCGCTGATTAAGCAGTTTTACATTATTATGAGTTTTGACATAGGCGTAAGCTTATTATTATCATAGGAAAGGAAAATTATTAGTATAAAGATAACATAGGGTCTTACAATATAACTCCTTCCTCCTTAAGTGGTTGTACCCGTACATGGATAGTTTAGATTTTGTATTAGTTAATTAAAGTATTTTTTGGCTATGGAAGGTCTTATTAGTGAGGCATGACTTCCGGTATCAATAAATAATTTACAAGGTGGAATTTGAATTTCTATAAAAGGTAATTGATTAATTTAGAATTTATTTAAAGTTAATGCTGATCCGAGGCTTTTCTCAAATTTACTTTGATTTTCTTGGTTTTCACCAGAGGAAAGGTCAATTTCTTCTTCAAAATTTTCATTTTCTCAAAAATCTTGTTCAACTGGAATTAATTTTAAAATATTATTTTTTTCCTTAATTGTGTATTGAACAGGTCCTTTTGGAAATTTTGTTTAAATGCGTGAGTGCGAGGTTCCACTGAAACTCCGGACATAGGTGTCGGTTTTGGAAATTGTTGGTTTGTATTTTTCTTAAATACATTGGATTGTTTATTATAGTTTTTTCCGAAAGTTTGTGAACTAGTTGGGAATTTCTGTTGATAATTCGCTCTTGGCTGAATGTTTATAGGTTGTAAGGGAAATTGTGATTGTTGAAATTGTGATTGTTGAAATTGTTTCTGTGGAAACTATGTTTGCACGAATTTTCTTCGTGGGAATTGTGTAAACGTTTGTGTTTTCTGTTTTGAATTAGTGTATGAAGTATGTGTATTGGTATTTTTATTAATTGAATTAGTAAATTTCATATGGTTTTCAGCTTATTGGTAATTTAATACGAAACCTGTAGCTGCATCTGAAGTTTGTAGATTTTGCACCATTAAAATTGTTCTCAATTCAACAGAAGAGTTTGTGATTAGATTTTGGATTGCCATTATTTCATTTTGGGCTACCAAAACATTTGCGACTGCAACTAAATTTTGATCACTCTTTATTTTAGAAGTTATTCTATGATTTAAACTTTTTATTCTCTCTAAATAATCAAAAATATCCTCTTCAATATTTCGAGTAGTATACATTAATTCTTGTACTAAGTTTTGTCCAGAATATGGGTCTCCATATTTTAATCTTGAAGCGTTCTTTATGTTAACAATCCATAATTTTAAGTCAGGACGTGACATAAGGAAGTTTCCTGCTTCATTGATTAATTTTGATTTAATTGCTGTTATAACATATTCTTTCTGTGAATTTTCGCCAGTATAATATGTAGTATAAAATTGTTCGATATTACTGATAAAATATTCTAAGTATTCTTTTTCGCCACCAAAAGGCTTAAGTAATTGTACAATAGATTTCAAATTATCACCCATGGTTCTTGGTTGATGATTATTATTTCTTAACGAATTATTAATACTTGGATTATAATAAATGAGTTAAGTGAAATTGGGTTAAGAGGTTCTGTATTTCCTCTTCAGAATCTGACATGTTTTTTTTGAATTATATGCTTATTCATAGATAGAAAAATAAAAAATACTTTCCCCAAAAATTTATTATTTTTTTTTCTGGAAATTATAAAAATTGGAAAAAATTATTTATAATAGAAAATTAAGAATAGTTTTTTTTAAAAAAATCTATTATTATTATTATTGTTAGAAAGATTTTTTCAGGTAATGACCAACGTGAATACAGGGACACGGACACAGCGGTCCCTGTTTGGGAATCGACCCACTGAGCAGTGGACCCAGACTTTCCGTGCCAATCCTTGACGCGTTTATTCCTTGTTAGAGTAGAAATCAATCGAGAAGAAGCCACACGCTTTATCGTTTGTCTCACTTTAAATGGGACGGACCCGGAGAAAAGGAAATCTGCTTTCTTTGTCAGAGCTAACGACAGTGGCTTCTTCTCGTTTGATTTTTACTCTAGGACTCCTCAGAAGGATATAGGCTGAAGCTCCCTGTCCAAGCAAAATTGAACTTCTGACTGGTCAACGAAGTTCATTATTATTATTATTATTTTTTTTTTTTTGAAAATTAAAAATTCAAAAATTTAAAAATTCAAAAAAATTCAAACATTCAAAATTAGGTATTAGATATTCATAATTTATGAAAATAAATCGAAATTTTTTGTTTTTCTTAAATTAAAAATTCAAAATTTAAAATGAATTAGGTAAAGTATAACCATTATCAATTGAAAATCGCATCTCTATGGTGACTACTCAATATTAGAAAAATAACCTTATAATAATATAAAATAATTTTTATATTTTTATGCCTAGTCCTGGTACACTATAACAAAGACACCGCACGCCGGCAAAAAAACTTGAAAATTGTTGGCGATGCCGCTAGGCTTTGTCACTTGCCGACAAAGCTAAGCCGCTCTTGTTGACAGTGTGAGATATTCTCTTTAGAAGTGGACAAAAGTATAAAATTACACAGATAATTGAATAAAAATCAATTTCAAATTTGAATTTTTAATAAAGGAATAATAGTCCCATTCAAATATTTATATTTGATTTATTTCAATAGTTTAAAACGGAATTTTAAGGATTACCTACTATATGAATTTTGCCCATTTATTTAACGTATTAACTCCACTGTATTCTAGAGGTAAATCAGCTAGAATTTCGGGGCAATGGCGTTCGTCATTTCAGTTTTTATAGAAATATCTGGAGTATGTTTATTCTTTATTAACCAATTTGTTTTCATTTGTCATGATAATAATATTTAGACGGCTATGGATTCCCAAGTGACTTCAAAGAGATCAACTGAGCCGCCTTTTTTATGAAATTTCAATTAATAATGGTTAAACTATATTAAGTTATCAATTATATTTTTAAAATTAATTATTCATTTAGTCGTTGATAATATTTTTAAAATTAATTACTTAGTTATCAATTATATTTTTCTTTTAAATTACGTATTTATTTAGTCGTTAATTTTTTTTTTTTTAAATTAAATTCTACCCGCAAGAGTTAGGAACTATATTTTTTCTACGAGCATACTAAAGCTGATGTTACGAAGAGTTTAATTTAAACAAAATGCGATTATGCAGAAGGTGAAATTAAAAATGTATTAAAAGGTATTTATAAAAAGGTAAAGGTACAGGTATAGGTGTATCAACAATACAAACAATTCCATGTCCAGGGGCGGATGGGCCCACCGAGAGGCCGGGAGATTTCCCGGTCCTTCAGGCGCCACTGCGGGAAGTTCGAAAATGATTGAAAAAGCAGAAAAGCCATATAGCTAATTTATCAATTAATTGATTCGGCAGTTGGCAACTTTACAACTCTGTAATTCATATAAGTATGCTTTAGTATGCATGCAGTAAGCGCCCATCCATACCTTTCCTAATTGTTTCATGGCAAGTTGCATTGCTTTCTAGATTCCATTTTGAGGTATCTTCGCGTTTGTTTGCCTCTTTTTATTATTCCAGATTGCATGCATAATGGAGTAGAAAAAGACGAGCGACAAGAAAGTTCATCTCCGTATACTAGGGCTGTTCTCACAGAAAACACAAACCCGTCAGAGCGAATTTGATTGGTCAAAAATAGTCAGACAACTGGTTGTTGGTGATCTGCAAGAATCAAAAACGCTGTGACTGGTTTGTGATTTCTGTGAGAAAAAAGGTGAGAAAAGACCTCCGAACGGCGCGGCTCCGATATCCGATTATCGGCAAATAGAGTAATTTCGTCGTCTTGTCTTTACTACTCAACACTCAACAGAAAAGTATGCGCAGAAGTCGATCGCGTGTCAACAGAAAAGTATGCGCCGAAGTCGATCGCGTGTGCTTTTCAATTTTGATGTGAAAACTACTTTAGCACGGGTGTGCTTTGGGACGAAAAAGCGACACTACAAAGAAAGAGACAAGAGACGAACTATAAATGTATATGTATATATACATATCAGGCATACATATCAGGCAACAACATCGTATACGATGTTGTTGCCTGCGAGAGAACGAGAAAGATCGCAAACTTATACGTATTATCTTCGTCTGGTCTTTGTGCGATACTTTGTTGCCTTCCTCTCATTCATTACAGTTGCTTTTTCAGTTTAGTTTTACTACGAAGGTTTCACTTGTACCGCGTGCGAACTGCTCATATGTTTTTTTTTTTTTTGCTAGACAGGCACGGCGCCGTTTCAATCGACTTCCCGCGCCGATCTCAGGAGCCCCATCCGCCCCTGTCCATGTCACAATGATTATTTCAAACTCTTCCCGCACTGAGTGCGGGAAGAAATCTCTTCCCGCACAGCAAATCGTGCGGGAAGAGCCATTTCCCGCACGCTCGTAGAAAAATGTATTTATTTAATCTCAAAGTTTACTTTCTTGAAATTAAAAACTGGAAAAATCGAAAAAATTCAAAATTAGAATTTTTATGTTTTCCTTGGAATAAGTTTCGAAATAAATTATTCAGTAACTTGAAAATTAAAATTAAAAAATTGAAAATTTTATTTTTTTCTTGAAAAATTAAAGTCTAATATCAATTATTCAGTCGACGCGCCAATTATATTTTCGATTCAGAAACTTGTATTTTTAAAAAACATTTATTTTATTAATTGAAATACAATAGTGACAAACGAAAATATGTGGATCAAATTGCTACAGCGAATGCCTGAAAACAAATGAACGCTCCTTACGGGATTGCGCCGGCTCAAATAAGAAATAACTGCTGATGCAGCATTTACGTAGGCGGATTGGTGGTACTACCAGTGCAGTACCGCTGATTAAGCAGTTTCACATTATTATGAGTTTTGACATAGGCGTACCCTTATAATTATCATAGGAAAGGAGAATTATTAGTATAAAGATAACATAGGGTCTTACAATATAACTCGTCTATCTCGCGAGAGCGACAATATTATTTTTCACTCGGATTACACACACGACTTTTTCTACAACCGAGCGCGAAGTAAACTTTGTTTTGTTGCTCTGCGAGCGGGAAAGTAAACAAAACGCTTGCTCCTCTAAAAGGACTTTTCAACTCGCCGAGCGACAAAGTTTACTTTGCGCTCGGTTATAGAAAATATCATGTGTATAATTAGAGTGCAAGTAATATTTAATGTTGTATTGATTTGTTTATTTACCAAGTATTAGCAGCCAATTAGAAGCCAATTACCAGATACAAACTTACATCTATTACAAGTAAACTCTAATTCTATTCAGAAGATTTACAACTCGATTTACAATATAATAAAAAATAAGAATAAAAAAATACTCTCATTCTTAAGCGCAGCGTTGCTACCTTTTTTTTAGCGAATCTACTAGCTTCTTTGTCTGAATCTACTAAAATTCTACTGGAACAATTTTGATAAATATCTACCAAAAATCTACTTCCAATTAGGTATATCTCATATATTTTATTTACGTAATGTATATAATTTATAATATATGTACCTACGTAATTTAATATGTACGTAATTTATTTAATAAGAAAGTTGGAAAATATTAGGGAGTTAGGAGTAGCTACAGTCAAAAAAGTGGATGCGAAAAAACGGCTTATATCACTAACTGAGATCTAACTTAACTATTATTAATCACATGCACTAGTTATCTGGCAATTGTAAACAAACACACAAATTGTCGGCCATTAAGGAGAAACACCGAAAGCCGAAACGCGTCGTGAATCAAGCCATTTAGAACGAAGTAACTTATTGAGTGACCTTACTCAAGAAATCTGATTTAAATATGGCCGGCGAAGCAATAACTGCCAATTTATTGTTCAAAATATTTATAAGAAAATCGGAGGAGAGGACGCAACGCCAAACTCCATAGAAGTACCTATGTACCTATTATGTTTAAAAAAAAACACGTTTAATTAACTTGGGTACACTTTACTAATTGAAACGTTAGGATTAAATGAGAAATATTTACAGGATCGAACTATCGGCTACGACCGCTCACACGTAATGAAAATACAGCTGACATCTGTCAAAATAATCACCCAGTAAGGTGTTTTCATAAATACAACACCAGAAAGATGTTTTCATAAACACAACATTTTCCTATTTCTTAAGTTCTAACTACTAACTACACAAATAATAAACGAAATAAACTAATACATTTTCTACTGAAATAAGTGATATACTTATATATATTTAAAGATTTAATTTATGTGGCGGTTTTCGAATGCGTTCACTTCGCCTCATCCAGAGTTTTCTGAAATATTAGAATCAGAAGAGCCAGTAATATTCTTGGGTGTACCCAAAGAAGTAGGCATGGCCATTGCTTTATCTAACTCATCATTATTTTCGTTCTCAGTACCAGATTTACTCAAGTTAGAAGATCCACTTGAAACTGGATGTGTCACTGCAGGCGAAGCCATCACCATTTCTGCGCCCACAGTGGCAGCCAGCGGCAGAACAGTGTCACATGGAATTTGTAATTGACTATTCTGCTCAGGGAATGGTAATTTCCTCAGATTATTGACATGCTTGTACACTGTTTTGCCACTAACCTTTACCATGTATGTAACCGCACTGGTGTGCTCTACAATTTCACCTTGTACCCATTTCTCCCTATAATACGGTCCCAGTTTCCTAACCAATACCTTCCAACATTTTGGATCGCACTATACCTACATGATCTTCATGTAATAAGTGTAACAGCTCCATTTGTAAACCTTCTGAAATAGCTATTCGTGACCCTACCATGAGGCACCCTTGTTCAATGGTTAGTTCATTCCTTTTAAGAAAAAATGGCTTGAATCTATCATCACTAACTTTATTAGGCCAACCAGTTTTCACCCAATCCATAACTTTCACAAAAATTTGATCTTTACTTGAAACTTTAGCAACATCTTCACAAGTAATAGGTAATTCTTAGATGGATTGAAAATTACTTTCAATGGTTCATGGTCTGACACCAAGATAAAAGAACGCCCATATATATATTTATGAAACCGCTTGACACAAAATATGATTGCCAAAGCTTCTCGCTCTAATTGTGAATAATTTCTTTCCGCTTTAGATAAAGTTCCAGAAACAAACAATACGGGTTTTTCAATGCCATTTTCCCGATGGCTAAGAACTCCCCCAACGCCATATGAGCTGGCGTCACATGAAATGACAATGACCTTCTTAGGGTCATAATGTACTAAAACTTGTTTCTTCATTATCAAATCTTTACTTAAATTGAAAGCTTTGCGACACTCAACCCCAAAATCAAATTCAACCTCTTTTTCCAGTAATTTATATAGTGGCCTTAACTGTGAAGATAACATAGGCAAAAATTTACTGTAATAATTCAAAAGACCAAGATAGCTACGTAGCTGAGTAATGTTCTGAGGCTCAGGGGCGTCACGAATAGCTCTTACTTTCTCTTGAGTGGGGTGAATGCCCTCACGATCAATACAGTGGCCAAGATATTCTACCCTATTTTCAAATATTTTACATTTTTCCCAATTCACTTTAACGTTATATTCACTGAGCCTGGATAAAACCACATTCAAAGATTTTTGAGCATCATCCAACGACGTTGATGAAATAAGAATATCATCTAAGTAACAATTCACTTTAGGTATTCCTGATAAAATTTGGTCCATAACAGATTGGAAAATGGCTGGAGCCGACGCTATGCCATATGTTAAACGAGTAAATTGGAATAACCCTATATGCGTGTTTATGGTTGAATATTTTTGGAAATCTGGGTGTACTTGTAACTGTTGATATGCTCCAGATAAATCTAGAACCGAAAAAATTGTCCCACCTGCCAGGCCAGCAAATATATCGTCTGGAGTGGGGAGTGGATATTGTTCAATATTCAAAATTTTATTTACAGATACTCGAAAGTAGGTACATATTCTGACATCACCTGTTTTCTTTGGTACAACCACAATAGGTGATGCCCATTCACTGTGTGTAACTGGTTTAAGAATTCCAACATCAACCATTTGTTTCAATTTAGACTCTACCTTGGGCTTTAATGCGTATGGCATAGAATATGCTCTCTTGAAAATCGGAGTCATATTGTCTTTAAGGCTAAACTTTATGTTAAAATATTTTATGGGACTACATAGATTTGAGCCAAGACGTTTTTATATTTATTTTGCAATTCTTCAACGATAACATCATTAAAAAAATGGTTAATCTGTTCTTTTGTAGAAAATTCATTTTGCCAGTTCGGAAACAAAACATTGAGCCAATTTCTGCCAAGCAGGGGCATAAACTCTTTATTTGATTCAATAATAGTCAATGGCAGCAAATAATTTTTGCCCTGAAACTCTACATTTACTGAACACTCTCCTATTGCCTCTATATTTTGACCCGAAACTACATTCAACTTAAATTTAACCGGTGACAAGGGAACATTTACGGTCTGGTTGAATTTATTTTCAGACATAACAGTTTTGCATGCTCCTGTATCAGTTTCAAAAACAATTTCCTTACTATTTACATCCAAAGGAAGCCGATGAGGTGAATTATCACTAGCACTCACAACATTCAAAGTATTTAAACTTAAATTGTATAGATCACTATTTACTTCTTCCGAATACACATCCTCCTGCTCGAGCTCCTGCTGCTCCATTGCTCCTACAATATATGGCTTTTTGTCTGTACCTGGACATAGATTTCTATAATGACCAAACTTATTACATTTGAAACATTTCCATTTGGCAGCGGGGCATTTATTTTTCACATGATTTCTCCACATTTGTTGCAATCATTACTGTGACTGCCAACAGCATGCTCTTGTTGAGCATTGTTGGAGAACTTGCCAGGTCTATAATTATTGTTTTTGTTTCCTTTAATGTAATTAACATTACCCGAAGACCCTGAAGCTCCACCATTTGACAAGTTCTGGACTTGTTTTTCTGCCAATTCAACAGCTTGGGCAATTTTACATGCTTTAGTGAAGGTCAATTGGTTTTCTGACAATAACTTTTTCTGAATGCTTTCAGAACGAACTCCACACACAAATTTATCACGCAAAGCCTCCTCCAAAAACTGTCCAAACTTACAAGAGCTAGCTAACTTGCGTAATTCCACCGCAAAATCTGCAATACCTTAGTCAGGCTTTTGGTTGCATTTATTGAACACAAAACGTGCATATATTTCCGAGACTGGCGGTGAATAATGGGTTTTTAATTTTGTCGTCAATCTCTCAAAAGTTAAGTCGCCTGGTTTTTCCAGAGAAACGAGGTTTTTCAACGTTTGGTACACCTCAGGTCCTGCTAAGGTAATGAACATGGATACCTTCATCTTATCATCTGTGACACTATTTACACGAAACAGATGATCAATCCTTTCCAAATAGGTATCAAAATCTCCTATCGGACCTTTGAACGGCTCAATATTCCCAATGAGCGCCATTTTTCTGTTTGTCTTTTTGAAAACGCCTAGGACGTAGCTCCACTGGATACGGGAACGGGGAACGTAGCACTACCACATAACCTAGAAGATCCCCTTTTCTCAAAATTCTAATCCCGACGAAAACTAGCAAGTAACCGACCTCGTTGCCAGATATTATGTTTAAAAAAAACACGTTTAATTAACTTGGGTACACTTTACTAATTGAAACGTTAGGATTAAATGAGAAATAATTACAGGATCGAACTATCGGCTACGACCGCTCACACGTACTGAAAATACAGCTGACATCTGTCAAAATAATCACCCAGTAAGGTGTTTTCATAAATACAACACCAGAAAGGTGTTTTCATAAATACAACTCCAGAAAGGTGTTTTCATAAACACAACAGTACCTATATAAGCCCGACAATCACAATAATCACAAAAATAAAACAGGATATTCGGCCGCTGGAGACGAGATTTGGCGTGCGCATAACGCATAACTATATTACAATCCGTAAGTGCATAGGGCACTGATTTACATTCCGTACGCGCGTATGACATGGCACTCGAAGTTTAATTGACGTTTTCAATTAAAAGAGATGGAAACCGGACGGAACAGAACATGAAATAACAGAACATGAATGAACAGAACGTGAAAAAGCAGAACATGAAAAAACAGAACAGTGAAAAAACAGAACAGTGATAAAACAGAACAAGGAAAAAAGAGAACTATGACATAACAGAACCGAGAAAATAGAGAACACTGAAATAAGAGAACCTTGACAAAACAGAACTCTGAAAAATAAGAACAACTGGAAATAATAAAGGATGAAAAACAAAAAATAGGTATCTAGTTATTGAACTTTAATGAATATTTTTTTACTCATGTAGGGTGTCATTGAAATGGTGTAAAGAAATTTGGGGGGTGATAGTACTCATAAAACTGGTTTAAAAACTTCCTATAAACATGGGTCGTAAAATGCATATTAAGGGAGTTAGGGGTGTTAAGGGGAAAAATTGAAAAGCGTTTTTTTCTTTAATTGTAGGTTTGAACGAGATGAATTTTAGAAAAAAACCCTGTCTGGCATAGATTTTTTTTCTAAATCCTATATTTTCCCTTAAGAGAAGTGAAATTATAATAGCTAAATAAATCAAACAGGACTTATTTATACTTAATTTCCGAGAATATCAATGTTTTAGTTATGTTATATGGGTCTTTGTTGAAAGGGGCCTGAATAACTTAGGTCTTATTGCTTGATGTTAAAATTAGGTAATTAGTTTCTGAGAATATTAATGTTAGGAAAATATAACTTTGTTGAGAGGGATTGTCTGTTAATGAGATCGGTGGGTTTTGGTTAAAGTTTAAAAATGTAACAAAGAAAACACAATTACTCCCATATTATTCAATTGTTCAGGTTGGTTCAGTTTGAATATAAATTTGAGTAGTCAACTTTTATTCTTCAGTCGACTTTTCGAATTTCATTTGAACTGTTGTGTATCTAATTGTAAAATTGCTTTTTTCTGTGTATTTTGTGTTTAATCTTTATTTCACCTATCATTGCAATGGAATATTCTGTCACGCAGAAGGGAAATAGGGTTCTTGTGTACCAAGGGTATGAATATACGAAGTACAGAGAAAACAAAAGTGGAGTCATCATGTGGAGGTGCAGAATCTACTATTCTACCAAGTGTAAGGCCTTCTTGAGATCCCAAGAAGACAACATAATTGGTGAGGTTCCACAACATTGTCATGATTCCAAACCGCAAGTAGCTCAGGCTAATATTATTAAGGCCATATTGAAGCGTGACATGAAGGCAGTTGGTGCAACTCCAAGAAATGTATTGGGACATGTATTAACCAACCTAAGTTGCGATGTATTGGAACATTTGCCAAAGCAATCTTCCTTGACCAGAAATCTTTTCAACCACAAGAAAACGGCTCATATTCCGAATCCGACCACAACAAATTTTCGGATCCATGAAAATTATGCGGACTTGATTCTGCACGACACAGGAGCGGACGATCAAGAAAGGATTTTGGTAATTGGGAATGGAGAATTGCTGCGAGAATTGGATAAGGCTATAATCTATGGAGACGGAACATTCGACAAAGCCCCCAACATGTTTTACCAACTATATACGTGGCATGCTAAAGTTGGCAACAGCTATCCACCTTGCATTTACTTTTTGCTGCAAAAAAAGAACTGCGATACATACCGTCGAATGTTCACAATATTAAAGGATTTAGTGCCCAGCATCGCACCTCAGAAGATTCTGGTTGATTTTGAGAAAGCATGCATTTCTGCTGCTCGAACCGCCTTCCCAGAAGCAGAAATTAAGGGATGCTACTTCCATCTATCCCAGAGTTTGTTACGGAAAATTAATAGTGCTGGCTTGAAAACGGATTATGAGTCTGATATTGACGTGAAATTGAAACTGAAGTCTCTGGCTGCACTGTCGTTTGTACCAGAACACGACGTGCGATCTGTATTTGATGACCTAGCAGCAACTTTTCCCGATGATGATGGCCACAACGCCGTGTTGACGTATTTCTTCTCAACATACATAGAGGGCGCTGCTGGAAGATCACCGCAATTTCCAATCGGGTTGTGGAACCATTTCGGAGCCGCTGCCGAAAGAAGCCCAAAAACAACAAATTGTTGTGAAGGCTTCCACAACGCTTTGAACTCCATCTTCCACTGCAGCCATCCTAGCATATTGAATTTGCTAGATGGATTAAGGCGAGACATTGCCTGCCAACGGTTGCTGCTATCCAATGCAGCAACTGGTCGCCCAGAAGTACGGAAGAAGAAGTATGAGAACCTCAGCAATCAAGTGGCAGCAGTTGTGGAAGAATATGAAAATTATGATGATAAACTGGTGTATTTGCGGCGAATGGCAAACTTACAGTAATTTTTTTTTTAATATATACATAAGTGAAAAAATATTCTAGGTATTTTGTGTTTTTCATCCTTTATTTTGTCCAGTTGTTGTTATTTTAAATTTTATATTCAAACCCGACTAACCTGAACAATTGAATAATATGGGAGTAATTGTGTTTTCTTTGTTACATTTTTAAACTTTAACCACTCAGAAATTAATTACCTACTTTTAACATCAAGCAATAGGGCCTAAGTTATTCAGGCCCCTTTCAACAATGACCCATATAACATAACTATAACATTGATATTCTCGGAAATTAAGTATAGATAAGGCCTGTTTGAGTTATTTAGCTATTATAATCTCACTTCTCTTAAGGGAAAATATATACATGAGTGAAAAAATATTCATTAAAGTTCAATAACTAGATACCTATTTTTTGTTTTTCATCCTTTATTTTTTCCAGTTGTTCTTATTTTTCAGAGTTCTGTTTTGTCAAGGTTCTCTTATTTCAGTGTTCTCTTTTTTCTCGGTTCTGTTATGTCATAGTTCTCTTTTTTGCTTGTTCTGTTTTATCACTGTTCTGTTTTTTCACTGTTCTGTTTTTTCATGTTCTGCTTTTTCACGTTCTGTTCATTCATGTTCTGTTATTTCATGTTCTGTTATTTCATGGAACCAAAAGAGATGGACAATAAAGTAAAGTCCGTTTTTTTTTTAAAGATAATTCCCCAAGTCAAAAATTTAGTAACTATGTTGGCAGTACAAGCCTTTTATACATAAAAGATTTGAAAGCATTGACAATTTTACATTGTATTGCCAACATAATGTCACTTTGACTTTTATCTTAAAAGCCGTGTTCGTTTTAGTCATCTTTTTCGTCGATTTGCTCTGAAATTTTGACAGGCACGTGATTTGTAAATTGAAACTGTCTCATTCAGTCACGTGCCTGTCAAAATTTCGGAGCAAATCGACCAAAAAGATGACAAAAACGAACACGGCCTAAATAAAAAACATATTTTATGAAAACAATCATTTTCCCGCCAACATTTGCTTGCTTGTCAATGCCAGTGTGTATTGGGTGTTTTGAAAGAAAATGTGGGAAAAGTCACTACTTCATTTGCAGAACTTCGCTATGGAGAAAGCGGTGGATTATTTTGGAAGCACACAGCTCTCGTAAACTAAACTTGAACGTGGATTACTTTGTATACTTGATAGGCCGTGGATTTCCTTTTTTTTTGCGAGTATTCTTTCTGATTTCATGTATCCAAAATTTGACAAATGTAGGATTTGATGGAAACTTATGGAGAGACACGTCCGCCGGTAAATAGGAATTATTTTTACAAAAAGGCACACTACACAATCACCATTCTTAGGAAAAAACTTTGAAAAAACCGAGGAAATAATAGTTTCCAGTTTCCACATGTACAATAATCTTGTCAACAAACCACTGTCAGCGGCTGTCAACTGCTGTTTTCATACTCTTTTGGCGTCTGACAGTTTGACGCCAGAGAGAGAGGCTTTTAAATTGAAAAGGTCAATTGGTTCAAATTTTAAATCTGACCAATGGGATTGTACTAGGTGCCATGTACATGTACGGAATGAATAAATGCATACCGTACTAGTAATATAAATAACTTTTTTCCGCAAATGCCAAAAAATGACGACTTTTTTAACCTCAATTCTTAATGTTGAAGTTTGACTTCACAGACGTCATTTTTTGGTTACTTCTTTGTCCGCGCGTTTCGTCAGCGTACAAAAAAGTACTTTTTGTGCAACCATCCGCAAAATGAGCTTTCGCGGCCGCCACACAGTCCACGAAATTCAATTTCGCGGCCGTTGCCCTTGGTGACGGCCGCGAAACTATAAATCAAAATTTGACACTTTGACAACAACAATAAGTAAATTTTATTTCGAAATTCTTCAGAACAACATAAATTATTTAGGATAAATATTAACACTTACATGACAGTTTGCATTATTACTAATATTTACTCCTGAAGCTGAAGCAACTAATAATCCAGTGTTTTTGAATTGAACTCTCAAAACTTCCCATTTCGGCATGAAATTAGCCAATATGCTTTCAGACACCATTTTGACGTTTTGTTTGTCACACCAATTTTTTGAACTCGCAGTAACAATTTTCATATTGCCGCTTAGTTTTCCAGGTATTAACTCAGAAATAGCTGATTGAACCATATTTTTTAGCTCTGGAGGAGTGCAAGAGAGTGAAACATCTGTATCGCTGTCGGATATTTTCACGATTTTTTGAGAACCGTCAAAATTTTTTGTGTATTTGTTTACTTGCAAAATATGTCATCCATGACATCCATGGAAACGCTGTGCCACCATAGCCACCAGGTTATACATCAAACTGGTAATTAGTTCCACATGTTTGTTGAAAGGAGTACATTTTTTCTATAATTCCACATAATTTTCATGGTTGCACAAAAAATAGTGTGTATACCATGACCGCGAAACTTTTTAGCGTCCTCGAGATTATCTTGCCTCGGCCGCAAGCGGCCTCGGCGATAACTTTTCTCTACGTACGCTAAAAGGCACTTCGCGGCCTTGGTATACAAATAACTATTTTTGTACGCTCACGGCCGGACAAAAAAGTGACGTCACAGAAATTTCCTAATTCCATCGCTTTGAACACCGTTTGCGGAAAAAATCGTATGTTTTATTCGGAGAAAAGCACTTTTTGTGGCTCGTCTAAAATTGTCGGCCTCACTACGTTCGGCCATCAAACATTCAGTCTCGCCACAAAAAGTTACACTTTTACTCCTAATAAAACAATATACTATTATTTACTAGACATTAATATAATTATCACTACATGTATAAGTTTTGTGTATTATTATTACTGGATTGATTCTATGCTCCTCACAAAATAGTGCTGCTACACTGAGAAAATTTTTTCATTGTCATAGCTAATTTTTCTGCTGCCGTAGCCAAAAATTTTGGCTACATAGGGGACAGCCAAGATCTTTACTACCGCCGAAAAGATAACTTTACTGGCACCGTTTATTTGCGGTAGCAAAGTGACTTTATAAAGAATTTACTCACAGTTTCTACAAGGTCACTTTGCTGGCATAGAAAAGCTACTTCGCTGTCGTAGGAAAGTAACTATGCTGTCCTAGAAAAGAGGTTATATACCCTCAAAAACATCCTTTTTTGCTATTGAAAAGTAGATTGCTAAGACAGAAAAGATATTTGTTGTTGTTATTAGAAATGCTTCCTGAAATAGGAAAGCGTTTGTCTCAGAACAAAAAATTTCTTGCCAGAATCAGCCAAGTGTTTCATTAGTCATGGGAAGTTATTTGTCTCACCAATAGCAAAAATATTTTGCTGGAAATCTTTGGAAATATGTATAGTAGCGCGTCCATCATAACAAAACCAGAAGATAAACAAACTCTATTTAAACCCCTAAACTTTCATTACCTGATCTGAAATAATGTCAATTAATGAAAAGTTTGGCGCTAGAGTTGTTTCTGCTAGTTTTGATGGATGCACTTGCACCATTTCCAAAAAGATTCCCAGCGACCGACACTCGACTTGACTCGACAGCATCCACGATCCACACCGTACGGCGTTAGCTACTAAACTAAAATGGAAGAAAATGAACACGAAATATATTTTATCGGTTATTTTTGTACCCGAAGAAATCACGGAAATGTCCGAACGGTATTTTTAGTTAAGTTATTTGGTTAGGGTAGCAAAAAACATTACTGTAACAATAACAAAAATTACAGGAATTTTTTTTTGCTGCAACAGTAAAGTATCTATCTATCTTAGAAAAGTTCTATTTCGGAGAAGCAAAAATATTTTCATAAAATTTTAATTTTGCTATAACAGCAAAGTTTGGTTTTGGAATAAGAAATATCTTTGCAGTTTCAATAAAGTAGTTTCAGCAAAGTGGTCTTTTCTGTAGAAGCAAAATAACATTGCTACCTCTAAAACATTTTCCACTGTAACAGCTAAAAAAAAACCAGCAAAGAATTTTCTCCTGGGACTTTTCTCAGTGTATGCTATAAGAGTTTTTAAATTAAGAAACGTCTGATGAAAATTTCCATTAAGGTATCCTAAAAAATGCAAGCTTATATTTTTAAATCAGTACCTAATAATTTCTTCAAGAGTTTCGATATTTGGATTTTCAAGGTATACAGTGTGATTATTTAAGTGTACAACATATGGGGATCGTTTTTAGTTATAGCACAACCCAAATACAAACAATGCCAAAAGTTGGTGCATGTCTGATAAGCATATTAGGTGCACTTTTAGAATGGTTGCAAGTCAAAAAGCATACAGGGTAGCTCAAACAATATAAAAATTGTACTGTAAAGTACCTACCCTTATTCTAGAAAATTCAGCAAAATGTTATTGAGAAAAGTTGTTTGGATTTGAAAGTTATGCCTAAATACCAAAACATGACCTCCTAAGATTTTTTTAATTTTGTTCGAAAAAAATCTAGTGTGTCCCGTTTAAGGACTGACCACCCTTCTAAAATTTTTATTTTTCAACCGATTCAATTCATTTTTTTTTTGTCTTGTAGCTACTCGAATTTGGCACTTATTAGGCTTATAATTTTATTTCTACGGCTGCACTGGTTTACAGGGTGTCCACATTTATAGGCTCAAATTTCAATAAGTAGTATTAGGGATTTTTTTAGAAAAAATCCGATAGCAGATTCTTGTTTAGAATGGTCTAAAACCCTAATGTACGAGTTTTTGTTCCAATAGGATACAGGTTGATCACAACAAATTTTCAAAATTTAATGAAGCAAACCGGAAAAATTTCATATTTTGAGGCCTTGAGAACAACAAAGCTTGATACAACATAGTTTTAGAACATCCTTAACCAAAACTTGTAGTAAGCTTGTCTCAAAATATAAAATTTTTACGGTTTGATCCATTAAATTTTAAAAATTTGTTGTGATCACCCTGTATCCTATTGGAACAAAAATTCGTACATTAGTGTTTTAGACCATTCTAAAGAAGAATCTGCTATCAGATTTTTTCTAAAAAAATCCCTAATAGTACTTATTGAAATTTGAGCCTATAAATGTGGACACCCTGTAAACCAGTGCAGCCGTAGAAATAAAATTATGAGCCTAATAAGTGCCAAATTCGAGTAGCTACAAGACAAAAAAAAATTAATTGAATCGGTTGAAAAATAAAAATTTTAGAAGGTCCTTAAGCGGGACACACTGTATAATTCCTTTTTTTTTATTTTTTTATTTCTGCCGCTATTACTTTTAAAAGTTGATTAAAACCAATTCAATTTAACATAACTTTGTTCAAATTCAAGCATAATTTGTGAAATTAACTTAGATTATTAATTTTTTATGGAATCACAAAATTCATATTTGTTGCAATGATATTCAACGCAACTTTAAAATGTCGCAATTTTTTTTCTATAAGGTTAAAACATTACTAATGATGATATGCTTATTAAAAAAACTCTCCTCAAATTCTAAAAGTTTTATTCCATTTAAGTAAATAATTGCGAGTGGATTAATTCCACGAACAGGTAAAGCTTTTTTATCTACAAGCGTGCGGTAACTAAGGTATATTACACGATTTTGCGTGCGGTAAGTACAACATTACCGCACGGCGTGCGGTAATATTATTACCGCACGCTCTACCTACATAGGTACGTACCTTTAATAACCTACCAGAAATAAATTACCTACTATCACCTAAATTCTACTTGTCCGCTGTCAAAGGTGGCACACGCAATTTTTTTTTTTATAGTTTTTTAAATTTGTTCCAGATATTTTGTTACCGCACGCTTGTAGATAAAATACTGTATATAATACGTATGGTAATTAGGTTATTACCGCCCTTAGAGATTGCAAACCTCGTCTCACCGGCTCGGTTTGCAAATTTCTCTCGCGTGCGGTAATAACCTAGTTACCACACTTATTATATAATATACTATTACCGTCGTGTGTAATATTCTATTTTATTCTTGAGCCACTTTTTATTTATCACAATTACTAAAATCATAAATAAAAATGTGCTAAAATTTTACATAGAATATGATAAATTGACAAAGTACCTAACAAACTGATACATTTCTGGTGTTGTCAATCATGCAACATATCAGGTTTCTATCAAAAACACTATAGTTATTATAAAAGATTTGAACAAGTGTGTAAAATTGACGTATGAGTGGGTAAAATTGACGTATGAGTGGGTAAAATTGACGTATGTGTGGGTAAAAATTGTTCGATTCCACTACTTCAAATAAAGTGTTACTTTAACAACGAGTTTTGAGTCGATTAAATGATAGTTTACCATTCGCGATAGAATAAATAAGTACATATTACTATAATTTTGATATTTTTTGAGCTACCCTGTATGCTGTTTGACTTGCAACCATTCTAATGTGCTTATTCTGTAACTCATAACGATCCTGTTAAATTACGATGTCGTAACATAACGATGAAAGTTATTCTGGAAGGGCGATCGTTGCGAGAGATCGTTAACGGATCGTTGAACTACGATAGCTACGAACGATAATCTTAAGATAACGATTTGCCTTATTCTGTATCCATGCGAAATCGTTATCAAAGCGTTTCTAACGTCAAAATTCGATCGTTGATTCATAGATAAGGGATACAAAACTCTCTCGAACCTATAATATAGATAGGCAACTCAATACAAACATTTTGTTCCTGATTACAGCGCCCTCTCGCGTGTGTAGTCAGCAACTTGAGAGCGCGGGAAGCGCTCCTTTTTAAATTTATTTTCTTTTTTCTTTAGGATCCGTTTATCATTTTTTATTGCTACTAGCACTGAACAATTTAATATGTTTCTAGTGGAAATAAAATTATGATAAACAGTCTCTTGATTACATACCGAAGAGTTACATACTAATTAATCCATGTATTGAATACAAAAATAACAATTTTGAATTACTTTATTAACTACAGTATAATATCAATCCAATCAATAATAATAGGTACCTACCTACATTGAATAAGATTTTTTGATTGTAAACGTATTGCAGGCATAAAATGAACACCTAAAAAGACAGAAAGTTACAGTGGTAAAATTACAGGAGGTAAAATCCCGATGTTGGTATAATAAAGGGATTGAAACATACCTGTTCATCATTTTTCGGAATTCGATGAATTTTTACTCTGTTCCCTCGGCTTTCACAAATTGCCACACAACAAGATAAAATCATTTTGCTTTGAACGGAGAAAATTTTCAATCTCTGATTCAAATTATTGAATAAAAATGGTATGTGTCAAAATTTGTCAAAATCAGAGATAAATACTATATAAACTGTCGAGAATGGAATCTCAGTGTAAATTTTGTTGTCAACAAAATTGAGCCAAGCCAGCGCCATCTACCATATCGGAAAATCACTATTTACTGGTTTTGCATCGATGCTACAGACACCTACTTTACATAAGAGTTTCTATGATAGATGGCGCCCTGTTCGCATTACTGTCGGTCTGTTCAAATTCGTTTATTCTAGACTTTGGGACATTAAGGTTTAAAGTCAACCCCCATTTTCTGAACCTTGTGTTCAAAAATTCCAAAAAAAATATATGTTTTATGGTTATTGATATACTTTAATCCATAATTTTTTTAAGCAAATTTGACTCGCCATTTTTAAGATATATCGCAAAAACTGAAAAAAAAGTGGTTTTTCACCATTTATTTCAAAGCGAATAGATGAAGTTTCCCGTTATTTTTATTACGAACTACTATTGCAATTCTACGCGACATATATTTTTTTCAAATGTTTTGAACTTGTAGTTTTCTCGCTACTGCAAGAATAGTTGGAAATACGCCTGTAGCTACACTGTTTAAACAAAAATCCGACGGATGAACGTTCAAAATTATTTGTGTTGGTGCAAACTACAACCCTGTTTATGTAAAACAGAATTATACTTCGAATTTCCGCAAAAAAAAGAAAAAACTTGCCATCACACAATTTAATCAAATGCAGATTACTATTTTTTTTTACTATCAAGTTAGGGCACACTATAGGGGCGACAGTACTGACATCTCGCGTTGCTGTAATAAACCTTAGGCCTAACTTTAAACCTTAATGTTTGCTTAAATTAATTGATAATTTGTTAGTTAGATCAAAAGACAGTTTCTTTATCGATGGTTAAGGGTATCCTCAACATATTTATTCAAAGTTCTGTTTGATGTTTAATTGAACCTGTCATTTATCTAATCAACAAAAATAAAAATAGATCTTCCCATCTATAAAGTTTGAAGTTCTTCTTGAAACAGACAAAACAACTTTGAAATCACTTAAGAACACTTGACAACACAAAGAAAGATGAAATGCAAGACCGGCGAACAAAAAACAATAAACATTATGAATTATTAGTTATGAAAATGAATATTTTGGCATATTGTCATATGTTGACATGTCAGTTATCGACATCGGAGGTGTTCTTGATGTGCTGGTATTTTACAATTTTGACAATTCTGTGGTTGTCAGCGACATCTAGAAAAACGGAAAAGAGTTATTATGTGGATTATAACTGGCAATGAGAGATCGCAGGGCCTGGTCAAAATATAATGAAAAAGTAAAAGTGAAGCGACGCTGCCACATGTCAAAAGCATGGGATATTGGTTTTGAAAAAGAAATGTAATTTCAAATCGTACTACTAGCAATTATATGTTAGCGAGGTACATACATGACTTTTTTTTCCTATTGTTGGAAACTTTTTAAAACAAATAAAGAATAAACTGGAGTTTTTATGTATAAATCTGACAACAGCATTGGACGACAGCGCCTCTGCCGTCTGTAGTCGCAAGCTTTTAGCGGAACAAATTGCGCCATAAGAGTTGCACATGCATGCTTTGATTAACGTCACCTCTATCAGCTATCGGGTCTTCAAAAAAAAAACAATCTAAGATTGCTATGGTTTTTTAAACGTATGTCTTAGCAATATTTTTATTTAATTTTCTCAATGAACTTTAATGTCAAAATGATTTGTCAATAATAATGTCCAATAAATAAACAGTAATGCGACGTACGTTTTCGTAATCAAAGCAATCTTCGATTGGTTTTTTTTTGAAGACCCGATATCTTTCACCCGAAAGTGTTAAATTTTCAAAAAAAAAACATGGATTATGTATTGGATGACGCTATAAATAATGCTGCCCAAGAGTTGCTTAGAAGAAATCATCACAAATTAATACTGAGACAGTTGAGAGATAGGAGTGATCCTTTCAGCTTGCCTGCTGAAATGATGAAACAAACATACAGGTTGGAACCAGAGATTGCACGATATGTTTTTTTACGAATAGAGCATCATTTAAATAACGGTATCAGACGTACAAAAGTCCCTCCAGTCGTCCAATTCTTTTCTGCTTTGCACTTTTTTGCTCAAGGCAGCTATCAAAAATCCATTGGAAAATATTTCATTTGCCCCCTGTCCCAGTCTGCCGTGAGTAGAGCACTTCACGTTTTAGTACCGGCAATTGTGAATAATCTACATCAGCAAATCAAGTTTCCTCAAACAGATGCTGAAATACGTGAAGTGAAAAATGGATTCTATGAGAAATTTGGGATGCCAGGCGATATTGGAGCGGTTGATGGCACACATTTGTCTATCGTACCTCCAGCTATGGGTAACGCAGCCTACCCGCGATTAATTTTTTTAAATCCCAAGCAGTTTTTTAGCCTGAACTGCCAAATCATTTGTGACTCAGATTTGAAAATTTTAAGTTTGAACGCTCGTTTTCCTGGCAGTGTCCACGATGCTGCGATTTGGTCACTGTCGGAAGTCCGATTACGTTTTAAAGAAAGGTATCAACATGGTGGAAGATACTTTTGGCTACTGGGCGATTCTGGGTATCCTTTAAGGCCCTATCTAATGACACCAATACTCCATGCTCCGCCAGGTTTCCCCGAAAGTAGATACACCGAAGTTCATTGCAGGGGTCGAAATACCATAGAACGATGCATTGGCGGCTTTAAAGGGCGCTTCCGTTGTCTTCGGAGAGACAGAACTTTGCATTACAAGCCAGAATTTGCGGCCCAAATCTTATACGCCTGTGCAATTCTGCACAATCTTATGAAAGCCGCCAATATTGACGACGAAGAAATTATAGTGGAAGAGGACGTCCCCGCCGATCATGATGAAGATAATGAGGAGCCGGACGGTTTGCAATAAGGACTGGAAACCCAGACAACATATAATTAGGAACCTTCGGAGCCATTTTCGCTTTCGAGCTCTTCGTCTCCAGAGCTGTTCTCATTTTCATCAGGCATGTGTTTGGGATATTTTAATTTAAGTTTGAACTGTTCCAGCCGTAGTCGTTTCGTTTGAATTCCTACTAATGCTTCAAGGTGTTTTTCAATTTTCTGCCACACTGGCTCAGAACTCACTGGTAGAAGGTTCATATTTTCTCTGCGTGCCTGTAGCAGCTGTTGTAGTGAACCCGATAATGTTTCATGCCTACGTTTGTTGCGTGGGACAGTTTCAATGGGTGGAGTATCAAGGCATACGCCCTTCGAATGACCAGATAAGTTATTGTTTTGCTTAAGATTATTGTCAGTCCTGAGCACTTTAACATCATTACCGATGCCCAGTTCAGGTACTTGCATTCCTTCAGTAACAATGCGTCCGGTTAGATCCAGTAAACGGGTTTCCAAATCAGTCAGTGATCTGATAGGTGCCTCTTTATTGCCGGTTTTTTATAAAGTTTTTGATTTTCGCGTTCCTTTTTGCGCGTCTGGCTTTTCCAGTCGGGAATACCTGAGGACGAAAAATAATTAATTTATAAACGAGTCAATTAATAAACAACAACAAATTTTTACGTGTTTCCACTGTTTAACATTTTTCTTAGGCCCTCCAGAGCTATTCAATTGTCCAACTAACCTATTCCAATCATTTTCTAGTTTTTTCGGATTTTCTTTCGGATTGAAGGAATTTTCGCGAAAACTTTGGTTGCACTCCAACTCGTTTAAATATAAAACATATTATTCCCTACTGGTCTTCTGAGCCCTTGGTTTTTTCACACTTTTATTTTCAGTATTGTTACTCATTTTTATTGTAATTTTTATTTATTTTTTTTTGTTATGACGGCGCGCACTTCACCATAGCACCTCACAACTGTTTCCTGTTTTCGAGTATAGACAATTCATAGCAACCGTAGCTTGTCGTTACTACTCGTCAAGGACACACATCTAACGACTGACTTACGATTAACGTTACAAAATAACGCTATAACGATCTGTCGTAAGTCTATCGTTAAAAAGCTATCGTTAATAAACGAATCCTTACGCAACGACCAAGTTACAGAATAAGCACCTCAAGTCAGTTTCAGCCATACAGGGTGCGTCAAAAAAATGTAGCAGTGTAAAATTATATTTTTTTAAATGGTACACCCTGTATGAAATTAGAATAATTACACCATTTAAGTTTTGGAGAATTTTTTTTATAAACTCTATTGTTCAAATTTTATTCCTAAATTACAAGGTGAAATATTATAATAAATCCAGTTGCTAAATTATTATTATTATTTTTTTAAAAATAACATGAGAGACCTAGGAAGGGATTTTCCCGTTTTTCCCTATAACTATTAGAGATGAACTGAGAGATAAACATATCAACCCGTATATCGGTGAAATCAGGTTGAAGGGAACTAGCAAATAAGCGCACAATATACAGGATGTTCCATTTAAAAAAATATAACCTCACTTTTTTGACGCACTCTGTATGCCTACAACTGACTTAGTTGAAAACTTTTGACAATTTCTTAAAACTTTTGTATTTGACACTTCTGTCAGAAACGTCAAATGAAAAAGTTAGCAGGGGGTGACATTTATAATAGATCACTTTTTACATAAAATCTATACCGGGTGGGCCAATGCTCGAGCTCAGGCCAATAAAAAGAAAACAAAATAAAACAGATTTTTTATATTTATCGTCGTTTAAGAAAAAAGCCTCGGAACTGTCAATTTTTATTTTTACACAGAATCATAGCTCAAGCCCTAGGGGGTACCTGTACGTCGTATACGAAAAATTGTACGGATGAAGGGTGAAGCCATAGATAAGGGTGAAGTCGAGGGTGAAGCTCACCCCCCTAGGGGATTGTGTTGAAAATACGCACAAAAGTGTTCCCCGCATATGGATATGGCTGGACATCCCTAATGGGTCACTTTCACATTTTTTAAAAACATATTAAAATTATTCTTTTAGTCATTCTAATACTATTTGTATCATTTTTTTCCGGAAAAAAAACGCTTATTTTTGAAAAAAAAATTATTTGAACTGGCGCGAAAACGCGAAACGGGTTTGTGACGTCACACACCAGAAAATCAATAAAAAAGCGAGGATGCCAAATTTCTCATTAGTAAATCATTACATATTTCACTAGCTAGAAACTATTTCCGTCCTTCACTACATTATAAAAAAAATAAAGGATAGGTATAATCATCATAATTTGCCATATTCCCGGCACGTGAAAGTGGCCCATTACCGGAAGGCGGTCTTCATTAGGCAATCCAATCCATGTGTCAAAAAGGAAAATTCAATATGGCGTGGCGGCTAAGCAAGTTTGTTTTGAATATGTTTTTATGCGTATTTTAAATTATTTTGCTTAGAGTTTTGCTTGCAACTTTGATTTTGATTATTTAATAAAATATTTGTTGACAAGGTACGTAAACTATTAAATGGGGCAGAAAGTAGATATTTTTTTGTGTTTTTTGGCCCATGTGTGGCCGCCACGCCATCTTGAGTGTCACGTGGTTTGTATTGCCTAATTGACGACAACGTGTGGCTTTTAAAACTGAAACTCCACGTAAAATTAAACTTCTGAGGTTAATTACACTCCGGCACGTAAATGCCACAATTTAGAGAGCTCCATTGAGGTACAAAAGCAAGGATGATACACACTACTACTACTGTAGGCTACAGGATGGCCTATCCTCATAAGGCCTGCTTATTTAAGTCGACTTATTTATGTCGACTTATTTATGTCGACTTATTTATGTCGACTTATTTATGTCGACTTATTTATGTCGACTTATTTATGTCGACTTATTTAAGTCGACTTAAATAAGTGACTATGCATGAGCATTAATTTCAATAAAACAACAATGATATAAGGCCAATTTATTTTCAAATGATACAAACAATAAATTTTGATTCACACACACGTATCTGAAATCTGAAATTAACAAAATATTATAATATACAAACATAAGTAGGTATACAATTCTTGTTGAATTCAACTTTGATGCTATTTTTTTGACACCTACCTAGTTAAAATTATATCAAGTAGGTAAGTACATTAAGCTTTATTTGCTTAAAATTATAGAAATCAACTACAATAATTCGTAAGCAAATTAATATGTAATATTTTATTTCAATCAAGTAAATGGGATTGAAGAATAATAATTTTGTTCTTTTCATTGATACATTGTTTACATAATAATTAATCAAACTGCTCTTTTTCTATCTTATCTATCAACATAATTAGGTAAATTAAATAGGTACATACAGGTAGGTACCTACACGTTTTTATTATTCGTAAAGCCCCATTCTGATTGTGAAGGAACGACGCCTGAGATTTGCCATAATGTTTTATTCCATTTCAATGAAATTCTATCGTAGTTTTTCTACCTGAAACCGGAATTAGATTACGGCTGGAACTCTGTAACAGATAATACAATAAATAACAAGTAAAGGTGGTGCGCCACTGATTCCACTTACCTGTAAAGAAAAGGTTAGGAAATCCGCATTATTTTTTCCACAAACCAGGCACAGCTGAAGCATGATTCTCCACATGTGTTAAATTCAATATTTTTTTGAATAGAAAACAGAGCTCATAATCATTAAAATCACAATAAAACGCGAGAACAAAATCACAAAACAACAAATCGAAAATCAGCTGTTTCAGCCATTGCTCAAGAAGTGCCGTTACTACGGCACAAAATTTTTACGCACGCCCTTAAAAGCTGATTCCCACATAAACCAAATAAACACGCGTTGACAAGTGATGACCAATCAAATCGTTTAAAAAAAATCGCTACAGGTTTTTCTAGGTATCCAACGTATCAGTGCATACTTGGTATAAGACATGGGCTTAGACTGTGACCTCTTCTTGGCTGAAATTATTTTGAATGCTTTGCGTATCTAGGTGTGCCTGTATATAATCTAAGATTCGAACCACTGAAAATTATGTCAGTGCTGAGCTGCAAAAATGAAAATTTAGCGACCGGACTTCTGCTAGGCATATGGAAAATTCACTTTTCTTTTGCAGCGGCCGGAAAATATACCTAAACTGCAGATTGGCTTATGACTTAAATAAGTCGACATAAATAAGTCGACATAAATAAGTCAACATAAATAAGTCGACATAAATAAGTCGACTTAAATAAGTCGACCGGCTGACTTAATAAGTCGACCGGTCGACTTGAAAAAAATTTATTACCTTGATCCTCCAGCGCTTCCGTATTTCTGTCGCACAACGTCAGAGAAACCAACTTCAGTAACTCGTATTACCTATTTATTCAAAATTTAATAATACATACATCATGCGCTCTATTTTTTATACGCGCTCTTTTTTCGCTATTTGATCAGCTTCAGAAACAGAGATTGGGTCGCATTTCCAGCACGGGCCATTTTGGGTTAATTTGGATTAGGTACTTCTCATTTCTTTGCTTGAAAAAAGGAAATAGAAAGGACCAGCGCCTAGTGCGGTTTTTTAACCAAAATTAACTGAAACCTTACTGAAACCAACCAAAAATAACCCATACTAACGCAAACCAACCGAAACTAACTCAAATCTACCAAAAAAGTTCTAGGGCCTTTGAATAGACACAATGATGAATTTTTAAACTTTTAATAAAGGTATTTCTTCAACTTTAGAGAGATTTTGAACCACCTATTTGATCAACGTTATACGTTATCGGTTATTTTGCTCATGCGCAATAGTGAAAAAATAACCGGCCCGCTTAATAAGCGGTAACGTACTACGCTAATTATGTGGAAATAAACGGAACGTTATTAACCGATAACGTTTCAGCATTTCGACGTCTTATTATATTTTCAATGTTATTCATGAAGTGCAGTACATAATTACACAAAACAAAACACAAATAAATACCCAACCATCCTAACATAAACAACAGACAACATAAAATTTGACGCTAGTTACACAGATTCAAATTCCTAACCACAAATTTTCATTAACGTTCAGCGTATAACGTCCTTCACAAGTTTTGGCTTCAAAAACTAAAAAACGCTAAATGTCATCCGCTATTTTTCAAAGACTGCGCTTGCTCAGTTTATCGTTTAGCGTGTAACGTATTTCAAAATTTATGTGGCTCAAAATCTCTCTAATAATTGCCACTTTCCAACTTAATTTATTTAGAGAATATTTTGCCGAACGCCAGGCAGGCTCTAAACTGCCAACGTTGGTCCACTTCAATCATAATTCGCTTACGCTGTGCTCGAACGAACACGAATGCAGCCGAAGGTCCTATTACGTTGGCAAAAAATGAATATGCGAACGGTACTCGGTAGAGGAGATGGCTCCATTTGTGCTACTGTGCATTTGTGCTAATCCGCAAATGGTCTACTCACGAACGCGATCGGCTATGATCGGGGTCAGTTAACATGATCGCGGAGGAGTAGCAAGAGTAGTTGAAGGGTTTGTGTACGCGGCGGGCGCGCGGAACATCTGGTGTAATCAGCTGATAATAATAAAAATAAATTAAAAAATGTATTTGTATTTAGTGAATGCTGTGGACTTTATTTTTATTAACTACAGTAGAGTTAAGATTTTAGAAATATATAATATACTTATTTATTAAAGCGTAGAGTCCTTGTAGAGTTTATACAGCCATGTAAAATTATTTATAAATGTAAAGTCAATAATACATATAGATAGGTACCTATCCAAAGTATCTCCCCAGATTTAAAATCATAATATGGGGTTGTATTATTTATTGATTTCCCAGAATATTAGGTCAATAAACCTAGCAGTCCCAATATGGAAAAAAACGAAGGAATTGCTAGGTTAATATGAAATATAGCAGTCCCCTGTACTGAAAAATATTTTTTTAAATTTTTCTTTGGTATCAGAATTTAGATAATATGCTTTTTAAAGTTCTCCTAAATAGGTACCTGGTCAAAGAAAAAATTGAATCAGTTAATTATTAACTGAATTACAGATTTTTTTTCAATATTAGGAAATTCCTGGATTCACGTTTACTTATTGGGGGTGTGTTAGAGGCTTACAGCCAATTTCATAATCAACTTAAAGTAAACTTTAAATATAAAGGTCCATTTGAAGTAGAAAAATCCTATCCTGTTAAACCGTTAAAGGCTGAAATGTTTTTGGATTGAATTTAGGTACCTACTATTTAAGTGCTCCTAAATTGTCAAAGAAACACTTGAATCTGTTAATTATTAACTGAATTACAGTTTTTTTTCATTTATTGGCAAATTATTGGCTTCACGTTCAGTTGGTGGTGTGTCAGAGCTAAAATGTTTATGGATAGGAATTAGTGCTATTTAAGTGCTTCTCAATATTTGAAGAAAAACTTGAATCAGTTAATTATTAAACTGAAGTACAGATTTTTTTTTCATTAAGGAATTGCTGGCTTTACATTTACTTGGGGATGTATTTGCATTGCAGCAAATCTGAAAACTGCGACTAAAATGTTGTTGTACTGGAATTTGGTGCTATTTAAGTGCTCCCAAAAAGTTGAAGTTCTAGATAGTTCAAGTTTTTCTTCGACTATTCAGGAGCACTAAGATAGCACCTAATTCCAATTATTACAACATTATAGCCACTGTTATCAGTGTTATCAGATTCGCTGCAAATATTTACACCCCCAAGTAAACGTAAGGCCAGTAGTTCAGTTCCCTCTATAATAATACAAAAAAAAATCTATAATTCAAATAATATAACTAATTCAAGTTTTTCTTTGACTATTTAGGAGCACTTGAGCACCTGTCCTATCCAGAAAAATTTTAGCTTTTAACCACCAACTAGTTAAACGTGAAGCCAACAATTTCCATTTCCTAATAATGAGAAAAAATCTCTATTTAGTTTAATGATTAACTGATCAAATTTTTTTTTGACTATTTGGAAACACTTGCATAACAAGAATCATAAACTATAGGATTGCTTTTCCTTATAAGGCGTACGTTCGCCAATTCTCGAGTCGGCAAGGCCTGCGAGTGACGTTAGTACTATTAGCAGCATAGCCTCTTATAGTGGTGACGTCACTCGCAAGCCTCGATGGGATGCTTGCGATTCAGGTTGTGCTTGTTTCTTCATCGATTTTAAATGTAGAAAAAGTGATTCCTGGTAATGAAAAAAATCTAAATGACTGTTCTTCTTCGACTATTTAGGACCACTTGGATAGCTTATTTGCTAATTCCTATCCAGAAACTAGCTTCTGCACACACAGTGGCTTTACACTCGGTAAACTCCGAGCAGTCCGAGCGCGCTCGAAACATTAAGATCCTGTTCGTTTCAGCTCTCAGAGTGTTCTCTTTTGCGTTCTGGTTACAATCGAGCACGTACACTGACCCTGAGCTTGCTCTCTTTTGGATGGATGGATGGAGGAGCACCAGAGAAATTAGTTATCAAACTGTCACAATTATAACTTAGAATATTGTGAAAAAAATTAATTCGGTTGGCGTTTCCGGTTTTTTTCTTAGATTTCTACTTTTATTTCACGTCCGTTACTAATTCACCTAAAGTCTGTTTTTTTTTTAAAGATAATTCCCCAAGTCAAAAATTTAGTAACTATGTTGGCAACACAAGCCTTTCCTACATTAAAAATTTGAAGCATTGACAATTTTACATGTATTGCCAACATAATGTCAGTTTGACTTTTATCTTTAAAAAAAAAAACAGATTTTAATAGCTATTTATATAACAAGTACATAAACTAAGGCTTTATTGTACGAATAATTTTATGGCCGAGCGAGCTTGCGAGCGAGGCTATTAAATAATGAGTCAATAAAGCCTGTTTATGTAAGCGTTATATACATGATTTTATGTACGATTCTGACTGGTTTTTGTTAAAAATAAAAAAAATTGAATGAAAAAATTAAAATTCGCGTAGGTATACCTGTTTTACCTTAGCAGGTTGTCAGGACCTTTCACTTTGGCAGGTTGTCAGGACCTGTTTCACCTTGTCAGGTAGTCCAGGTAGGCAATAAGGTAGCACTTTATTTTACTAGTAAAATAAAGTAGTACTTTATTTTACTAGTACAATAAAGTGCTACTTTATTTGACGCAAAACTGTTCTATAAATAGCACTTTATTGGTCAATCGGACATAAAGTTTGTTTCGCTAGGGTATGTAAACTTGCCACCAGTATTTGCCTTCCTTGTTTAACAAATAAAAATTGACTGAAACAAATCACTGACGTCAAAAACGTTCGTCGGTTCATGAACCAGAAGTCATTCATTTTAATGTCAAAAAAATTGAATGTGTCATATGAATTAATCTACGACAACCCTTTTTTTTTCAAGTTTCAAGGTCAAGTATGAACCCTGGTGAAACGAACCTTACTCGTTTACTAGTAAAATAAAATTAAAATCAAAATGAAACAATTTTTTTTGAGAATAGTGTCTGGCAAGGGTTTGACAATTTTTTTCGATCTGTGTTCGGCTTATGAACTTATTCAGGGCGCACTCTGCGTATGACGTCACCGTCACGATATCCATGTTCATACCGTTCCGCTCCGTGGAGTGCAAAGCCGAACTCGGCCTTAAAAGCAAAATATTCTGTCTCTTCAAGGATGATAGACAAGGTTGCCACGTAACTTTAAACCAATTTAGCGGGTGTACCTACTACACCCAGTATGCACATAATATGAGCTGGGTTCGGCTTGCACCCGAACCCAGCTATGGTCATCAGCCGGTTGGATAATTCATGGTAGATACCTAAACTGAATAACTGTAAAAATATGCGCACACTAAACACTCCTAGAATTGCAAAACTAAACTATGCAGTATTTTAGTGTTTACATTAAAAATAGTTTGAAATAGCTACATAATAGTTGTATTCCTTTCACACCTAGAAGTCCCAGTACAGCTCCGGGGCTTCACACGCTTATTCCTTTCGAAAAGTGTTTGTTGCACCACGCATCTGTTCCCTGCAAATCGGGGGCGACTAAACACAGGAGCGAGTAGCTCGAGCGTTTCAAACCTCCGAGTAACACTATATAAATAGAGTGCGCAAGTCATTCATAAAATCGTTTGGTTTCTGCGGCCAACAATCCTAAACGACAATAGTGGATTAATGAATGAACTACATGGAGTGGGGATAAGATTGCGGACAATGCGGGCCAATTACGAACAAAACCCGTTTGACATTTCTTATTATAAATACTAGAGCGCATTCGCGATTATGGTCGGGCTTGCTCCGGCAATATTTGCATCCTTCTTTATCTGGTTATCTTAACGGAGACAAAACGATTCAGGTGGGCGTTCTAGACGAATACAACCAGGTTTCGAGATTTTAGGCAGTGTTGCCATTGTCAGCTAGCACAAATTCATATTCAAATTTTATTGTGATAATAGATTATTTTATATAATAATTGTTCCTATTCAATTTTGGAAAGCACCACGATGTTTTATGTTATAATTGTATATACATATACCTATCTAGGTTTTTATATTTACGATATATTTTTTCCAATTTCCAATTCCATTTTCCCTGCAACTTAGGACAATTTATAAATATGGCACATCTGCACCAAGTGTCCGCAAGTGATCTTAGAATGGGAGCCAATGTTTGGGGCATATTTTAATCATAATAAACCTATCTATTTCATGTGTTAATCTGAGTTTCAAACTCTTGAAAGGAATACAACTAGCCGCTTTCCAGCTTACCATTTTGAGCACGCAATCGAGCTTTTGCGCGTGCAAATGCTTCAAGCGCATGTACGTGTTCCAGCCGTTCTACGCTTCGAGAGCTGCTAACTTTTGCGTTTCAAACACAGAACATTGTTCTGCACCGTGCTTGAAGCACACAGCTGCAAAGCTGCTTAATAATAACGGTCAGTGATAATAACATGAATGATCACAAAAAAAAAAACTGAAACGGAAACATCCAAACAACGTATTTTTAAAAAAAATTGCCTACCCAGTGATCACGCGTTGCTTTTTAACCTTGTTAGACAACCTACTCTCAGTAGTTGTATTCCTTTCAAGAGTTTAAAACACTAGAGCTACTCGCTCGGTGTTGGTCGACCCCGATTTGAAAGGAACAGATGCGCTGTCTTTCGCGCATTTAAATGGTTTAATTCGAGCTTGGGCGCTTCAGGTTCAGGTGCAACAAACACTTTTTTAAAGAAATAAGCGCGTAAAGCCCCGGAGCTGTTCCGGAGCTCTCCCTAGGTGTGGAGGAATACAACTAATCTCTTGCCGTCGCGAACTTAGGTTATGTTTTTTGTTTGTTGTATTTGAATTTGAAAGTATTTGGCGCGAATATTTTTGGGTATTTCAAATTTTAAGGATATTACTGTTCTCTGTTTCTGCGACCTGTAGGTTTTTTATCTCAATAACATTAATAATTAGGTAATAATACTATCCTATCAAATATTATCGATAGTTCGTGTCGTGGTGTTCTAGAGTTAATTAGCTATATAATAGTTAATTTAATATTGTGATTTGGGAATTAGGAAATAATGGAAAATGCACCAAGTAATAGTGCTACCTGTGAATTTTGTGCTAAGGTTTTGTCTACAAAATACAACCTCAACAGACACTTGAAAAACAGTAATAATTGCAAAAATGGTGAGGATATTACTTATTGGAAGAAGTCGCACAATAGTATTTTATATTAGTTGAAGTTTATTTAATTAGAGTCTGAGAAACAATTGCTTCTCAGCTTCTCTGGAGAAAGAGGAATCCCTTCTTTTACAGTTCCGGAATATGCCTTTGACGATGCTTTGTTCAAATGTATGGAGGATTTCCAAGTGTCATTTAAAACAAACCCCAGGAGTTGAGAAGGCATTTAACAACTAAGCATGGTTTCGAAACAGTGAAACACTCAATGAAGTTTTATAGTTAAAACAATTAGAAGTATACTTAATGACTATCAAGTAAAACATATACCTCTACTACTTATTATTTATTGTTAAAAATTACCTATTGTAATTTATCATTATTCTTAAATTCATGTTGTAACAAATGTATAAAAATGCCAATTGAAATTGAAAATAGACATTTTGAAATTAAATATTTTTCATGTTCTTATTTAATAATAAAAGGTGAAAAAGAAATACCCATCAAGAAGAGCTTTATTATTATATTTTATATTGCTAGAATCTACATGAAGATGAATATATCTATGAAAAGAACTCTGATATTTAAGGAAAGAGTCCATTATCTCAAGTAAGTAGACCTAACCACAGCCACCTAGCTAGCAAAAAAAGGTTAAAAGTTTGGGATATCAATCAAAAAACAACATGTGAACTGACTAGTTTTCACATACGATTGTGTTTCTTTCATGCATGTACATTTTGCTATGTACCTACCTATGCATGTAACTAATATTTTCCATTTTTAACCCTCCATTAGTCATGCGTGTATCTGAGAGATACATGCCTATTATTTTTGCAAATAAATCAAAAAGGAAATACCCTATAATATTATGGCTTGTAGTAATCCTCAGGCACCCTATACTCATTACTTTTCCAAAATTACATGGTCGTACTTCTACCTGGAAATTTGGAATTCCCAAAAAACTCCGGGTGCGCTCGGCTTTGTACCTATATTATGCTAAAGCTGCCGGGCGTTGTGGGCGAAACTGCAACGGGTGCGAAAATAGAATTCAACTTCTGGAATCTCTTTCTCAGTGAAAATATTCTATCTTTGATTGTTGAGTACCCGAATCAATACATAGAAATTGTAAAACCGAAATTCATCAGATGGTTCAATTTTTTTATCAATGATTTAGTATACCTATGTACCTCTGTGATACAGCGTGACTAATGATGTTATAAAACTCGCGATGGAAGGTTAAAGTAAATTAATATTTAACCAATAAAATATTAAAAGTTAAAATTTTCCATTTTTGAAGTAAACAAAACACCACACCGACTCAATACTTGAATAATATCGAAATAGAATTCTATTTTCTATTTTAAATACCCGCCAGATGGAGAGGGAACGGCAACGCTGTACCCATTTGCGCTACAACAACTGCATTCGTTTCGATGAGGGTCATACTCCGGTCGGACTTCGGCTCGTCCGACGTTCCCGCCCGAAGGCGACTTCGGGTGGGTAGAGCAAATGAACATTAGCACAAATGGGGTGATCCCCGGTAGAGAAGGTGGTAGTAGTGTTACAGTACATCCCAAATAGTGTAACGGTGCTCTCCTACTAAAACCACTTTGCAGCTTACATCTCGATTTTTTAATAGTTTTGTCTTCGGTGTGTTTTAAAGTGATCAACTAAGGAAAAGTATTTCGCTGCTAATAAAGAGTGTAGTTTTGTTTTGCCCTTGTATTTCAATACAAAGTGAGTAGAATATTTTTATTTTATTAATTTAACATTGCTTTTGGGAATTTATCAAAAACAATTCTCTATAAAAGCCCTTTGAGTAATTTCTACGGGAGCTATTATTTCGAGATTATTTTTGGACCAAACGCCCAAATTCGAAATTACCTGCGTGATTTAAAATCTACCGTTAATGTAGTTTGAGAAAGTAGCAGGTAGTAGTAGCATTGGGTGTATCGATAATTTACAATGCAGGATTTATCATAATTATCCATGTATAAATAAGTACTATAGTTAATTTTTTGATGACTGGGTACGATAAATCTAGCCCACCAAATTTTAATCCCTTAATTACGCCCTTACCTCTTAGCAAACTCTTAGTGACCCAACACTTTTATGAGCATCATTCGTACACACATTTACAGATTTTTTTTCTTCTAATTTCTTCAAGAATACCCTCCCGAAAGGCTTGATCTACCTACTCTTATCCCTCGACTCGAGAAATCCTTAAATCCCCTCGCCAAACAATGGGTTTACTGGTTTCATGAATCATGAGGCGTATTTTTGTCAATTATACTACCTAGGCGCAGGTAGGAGATTTTAAAAATTTTAATCTGCTTGCAGTCCTATCAATATTTTGTTAATTATTCTTGTTAAAGTAAATGGCAAGATAATATCGTTGATTCCTACTGCAATAAATCAACTACCTGGTTTACGGCACGCCCATTGTGTATCTAGGTCCCAATATCTTTAAACTTCAATAAATGGGCGCAGGAACGGACTTTTGTCTCGTATGTAAAAAGTATATGGATTTTTGTTGAATAATTATCTGTTAAAGGAATAAATTTGAAAAAAAAACAAAAATATAGGAAATATACTTATTTTATTATTACAAAATTCTATACAAATGTGTAACCTATTCTATATTCAGTTCTGTCGCACTATCACTATCTTCATCTAAACCTAAATTAATTATTAATGGCTTAACACTATTACTGAGAATCAAATAAGAATTTGCTATAATAGGAATTAGGAATGTTCACAAAATAAAAAAATTCCATTTAACCATCATTAAATTATTGAGCATCGTTTCATAAGTAAAGGTGGGTTTAGCCAACTCTTAATGGATAATGCACAATTTTAATTCATAATAATTGATAATGCGTAATTCATAACGCGTAATGCATAAGAGAAAGGTGGTGTTTATACAACGCATAATTTTTGAGCATTAAGAATTAACAAGACAGATGAGTTTGACATTTGTTATTTTTCATGATATAATGAATAATGAAATAAATAATAATAGTTATTTACATTACAAGTTTGTTTATGAGCATGATTACAATAACGAGTGTGAAGGTTTAGAACGACGAGGTCGTAGACCGTTTCGTTCTAATCACACGAGTTTTGTAGTCATGTTTAAACGCACGTGTGATGTACAACGTTTTATCTACAAAGCGAAAAATAAGAATATTTTTCCAATTATTTTCGTTCATTAATAGTTGTCTACCTTCATTTTACCTTTACAGGTTTACCTTTGACATTTGTCAAATCACCAAAAATAGTTGTGTTATAGACTCATAACCTCGTCCATAACACCACTTGTTGTGTTATGAATTCATAACCTAGTCTATAACACCACTAGTTGTGTTATGAGTCTCATGACGTAACTCAAATACTAGAAAAATGGTTATGTAAAAACGTCATAACCAAACGCTTGTAGATAAATTAGGCTTTATATTATCAGGAAAAATCTCATTTGTATAATTAAAATCGGAAAAACTCGATTCCGGATCAAAAAACATTGAAAACAACAGGAAAACACACAACCAGATTTCGAGGCTATGAAGCAAAACCAAAACAAAAACAAACTTGGAAATATACGCTTGCGCTCTAGCGTTTTTTGCACAATGCATAATCGATAATTCGTAAAAGTTAAAAGTTGGTCAACTTTATGAATTACGCATTATGCACTAAATTATCCACTATCCACTATGCATTGTATAAACGGGTGTATTTAAATGTGAGCTTTTAAAAATTATCGATTATGAATTAAAATTGTGCATTGTGCATTATTAGTTGGCTAAACCCACCTTAAATCTACAAAATTTTACGAAAATCAGAAAATTCTTTCTATGAGAAAAACGGAGACGAAATATTGATATTCGTTTAAACGCACGAAACGCTGTCTGACGTCACAATGCGTAATGAGTTAGCACGCGCAAGTACAGTGGCATTACTAGCTACTTGGATTAGCCTCTTGTGACGTTGCTTTTGCGATTTTTGTTGGCAATAAAGAATATTGATATTAATATTATTGTTATTATTATTATTATGGTTCGGTTTTAATTTAACGAGAGAGTCTGTTTAACGTTTAACAAGTATTTTGATATTGCTGCTATCTCCTTCATGTCGATCTCTCTGTTATAGGGTTTATCGAAATTAAGGTAGAAAAGGTACTATGGCCAGGGTTGTTACAAGCTACACAATTGTGTAGTTTGCTACACAATTGAACTGTCGATTACACAGGTGCACCCCAATGACCAATTTCATCTGTTTGCTACACTTTTTAATAAACTGCACAGAAATGCTACACAATGAATAAATCACCTATTCCGTAACTCAAAATTTTTGAAACGGTAGTGAATTTAGCCACTTCTGCAAAGTGGCAAAAGATGTCGCAAGCGTTCAGTGTTAGAGTCGAGATCTGTGGGCCCGGATTCTGAACCCACGATTCAATAGTATCGTAACAGAATTTGTTTCAGCAGAAATCACAAACCAGTCAGAGTGAATTTCATTGGTTTAAACTAGTTTTCTGACTGTTTCTGTCCAATATAATTTGCTCTGACTGGTTTGTGATTTCTGCAGAAACAGACCTCATATAAATAAAA
Source organism: Ceutorhynchus assimilis (assembly GCA_917834065.1). Classification (NCBI taxonomy): domain Eukaryota; kingdom Metazoa; phylum Arthropoda; class Insecta; order Coleoptera; family Curculionidae; genus Ceutorhynchus; species Ceutorhynchus assimilis. The sequence goes on along the minus strand of CAKJTU040000026.1, from coordinate 597,915 downwards.
GGTCTATTTCCACAGAAATCACAAACCAGTCAGAGCGTTTTTGATTGGTCCAAATCGCCATCAACCAGTTTCCTAATCCTGATTATTTTCTCCCAATGAAATTTGCTGTGACTGGTTTGTGATTTTTGTGAAAACAGACCTATAGATACACGTTACTATCGAATTGTGGGTTCTGAATTCGGGCACTGGGTTCTGTAGCTGTGCTCGCGAAGCAAAAGATGTCGCGAGCGTCTGCTGTCAGATGCCTATTTGATTGTCAGATTGACAGTGCACAATTTCTTGAATTGCTACACAATTTCAATGTGGAAAACTACACAATCAAAAATTGGTCTGTAACAACCCTGACTATGGCTAAAATGAAGGAAGGTTTTCAAAAGGCCGATTCACATAATCTGCCAACTGTGGACGTTCTCTACTATTTTTTTGTTTATTTCGTTATCTACTATGGTATCAGAATATTTGGTCAAATGTCGACTTGAATCAGCTCCAGTCCATTGGTGTAGAAGTAAAACAGACGTTATTAGATGTAAATAGGTATAGTTGCATTTGAACAATGATATATAGTTATTTACTTGTAACCAGCGCGGAAAGTTATACTTTCCCGCACGCAACGGCATTTGCACGAACGACGAGCCAGCGGAATTCGTGCAAGCCGCAAGTGCGGAAAACATACTTTATGCTCGTGCCAGGCCAATTTTTTCTATGAGCGTGTGAAAAACGCGTCTTCACGCAACGATTTGCGTGCGGAAAGTAGCACGTTTTCGCACCTCGTAGAAAAACACGCTCGTAGATACCACTCTTTTCGACTCGGTTCAACTTTGAGTCTCCCATCATTACACAAACACAGATAATTGGAGTGAATGAAGCTTCTTGGAATAAAGCAACAGTCAGCAACACAATAAATCCAATGTAAACTTGTAAACAAATCTCGCCAACGCGCCAGCTGATTTTTCGCTCCGCACAGTGACGTCACAAGCGGTACTCTCGCCGCAGGGGGGTCGTTTTGCTAGCCTCGCTAATTGCGTTTTTTTTGTTTTCAATTTATGAGAAAAAATAAAGGGTTTCTAGATGTTTTAACGCTTGATACGTGTTCGGCGGACCTAAAACCACCACTTTTTATTACAATTGAAAAATAGTGAACTTTCCTATTATTGCTACCTTAATCACATGTTGCCCGCAATTTTTCTAACTATCTTTAGAAATATCATCAACTTATGCTTTTTTAATAATGCCACCCACAGACGTATTTGTTGTGGGAGTTGTATTTTCTCTTTTAACATTTGATTTTATTTCATGCCATATTTGTTCAATTGGATTGAAAATGCATGGGGAAGATGTAATACTGTATGTCCGTTTTCGGCGACAAGCTCATCACACCAGGCCCGTAGCTAGAGGGGGGCCAGAGTGGGCAATGCCCACTCTGAAAGAAAAAGTTGCCCACTCTAGAGTAGACTAGAAAAAATATATATATAATATAGGAAAAAAAAAAACATAAAATCACAAAAGCAAATTATGTGATTTATGGGTCAATTCTGTGCAGATCTGTACAATTCTATAAATTTCTATAGGCTTATAGCTGCCTAAAGACCATTTGTAATTCTGCACTTTCTGTAGATTACAGAATATATTATAGGATGGTAAATATTTCCAATGGAGTGTTTGGCAATTGATGCGTTTTGCAGTGCCTATAGGCTTACAGAAATTTATAGATTTGCTTGCAGATGTGCACAGAATTGACCCGTTAATTTCTGTTTTCCCGTATAATATTATCAATGCTTTTATAAACTCCAATTTTTTTGAAAAAATTTACGCCTATTTACTGCGACCGTTCATAAAACCACAGCTTAGTTCATATTTTACCTTAAGATGGGTGGCATTAATGACATTTGAAATATGTTACTTCTGTGCTCTATTGGTTGATTTTTTAAAATTCGTCTGCAAAGAGAAAAAAAACTCACATCAGAATTGGCCCAAAATTGGCATAAACATTCTTTGATCTACAATCCGAATATTTCGGTTTTTCGATATTTTGCGAGATTTTAGAAATAATCCATAACGACTATAGGCAACCAGGGCTGGGACTCTGTAATGGATAGAGATCATTATCCCTATAGCTATGGAACTTGCTATCTTCTTCTCTCTCTTGGAAATCAATAGAGAAGGTACATCAATAGAGAAAAAATCTCTATTCGTTAGAGAGTCCTACTCCAGGGGCCTCATTCTGTAAGAACAAACCGTTCGATTCGGTAGAATTTCTTCGATTGTGACGTCATTTTTGGTGTGGTTTTCGCGCTACCAAACCGAAAATGACGTCACAATCGAAGAAATTCTACCGAATCGAACGGTTCGTTCCTTACAGAATAAGGCCCCACAGATATACACTTTCAATTTCGAGAAAAACGCAAATTATCGAAAAACTAAAATATTCGGATTGTACATAATCCATCAAAGAATGTTTATGCCACTTCTGAGCCAATTCTGATGTGAGTTTTTCTTTCTCTTTGCAGACGAATTTTAAAAAATCCACATAGAACTGACAGATTTCAATGTCATTAGCGCCCCTTCAAGAGCGCTCTTATGTATTTTTATTATTTCTTTGTGTTTTGTTAAGCTTTTATATTTCAAAATGTTATTATGTGCAGGGTTATTGGTTATAAATGTCACCCCCCTCTATCTTTTTTATTTGACATTTTAGAAAAAAGGGTCCCAAATGAAAATTTTATGGTTGAAATTAAATTTTTTGAAAAACTCACTTTCGCATATACAGGATGTTTCAGAAAAGCTGGTCGTGCTCCAAATTTCTTATTTCAAATAGAATACCCTGTATATTATTAGATATTCAAATTCTACGTAAAATTCTGAGCAGATTCCATGTGATATACCCTATACCTAAGTTGAATTGTTTTGGAAATATTGACAGTTGAAAATTGACTTTTTTGCAACTTTGACAGGTTGTAAATCCTAAACAGTTAATTTTAGAGCTAAACCGATCTTACATTTTTGTCTTAGATTTTTATAAACTATTAGTTGACACCAATATTTGACATCAACTTTGAATTTAATCCATGATTGAAAATTCCAATTAAATTTGATCTTCGGTTAAATTCAAAGTTGGTGTCAAATGATAACTTGTGAAAATCTTAGAAAAAAATGTAAAATGTGTTTTTTTTTTAAGATAAAAGTCAAAATGACATTATGTTGGCAATACAATGTAAAATTGTCAATGCTTTCGAATTTTTTATGTAGAAAAGGCTTGTGTTGCCAACATAGTTACTAAATTTTTGACTTGGGGAATTATCTTTAAAAGAAAACAGACTTTAAGATCGGTTTTGCTCAAAAGTTAACCATTTAGGTTTTACAGCCTGTCAAATTTGCAAAAAAGTCAATTTTCAACTGTCAATATTTCCAAAACAGTTGAACTTAGGTACCTATAGGGTATATCACATGAAATCTGCTCAGAATTTCACGTAGAATCCGAATATTGAATAATATACAGGGTATTCAATTTAAAATAAGAAAGTTGGAGTAAGACCAGCTTTTTTGAAACACCCTGTTTATGCAAAAGTGAGTTTTTCAAAAAATTTAATTTCAAACATACATTTTTTACTTGGGACACTTTTTTCTAAAATGTCAAATAAAAAAGATAGAGGGGATGACATTTATAACCAATAACCCTGTACTTTGGAAAGTGAAGTTTTTGCACCTTGTCCGTGATTTTAAGTAATGCTGAAAAAAACAAAAATAAGTTTGCCCCCTCTAAATTTTTGGTTGCCCCCTCTGGAATCAAAACCTGGCTACAGGCCTGCATCACACACATATTCTTTTTCGATTTTATAAGCCGTCAATACTTCCACAAGCTTTTTTTGAAAGATTCTCCGAAAAACATATCATTATCTAACATTTATTTTTGCATTTCTGCCTTGCTGCTGTTAGCATTTGTCACTACTTTTGTCTGACGACTAGGTATGATAACTTGCGTTATCCATCACAATAGCGCTATTTTCGAGAATATTTTTAAGAAGACGATATTGACAGAGGAATGTGCAATGTTTTTGGCTGAAAGAAACTAACAGTTTGGAACACAACCACTTTCTGAACCTGCATGTAAAACGGTAATTTTTTGGCCTTTATTCAAAGGAGCTTGCAGCTTGCCCATATGCTAATATCACGAGAATAATAAGTATTATATTAGTCTATAATTTTGAAATACCCAGAATGTCGGTCGAACATTGGGCATATTCAAATTCAACTTGCAAATTATCATAAAAATACCTAAATTATTTGCGAAAGGGAGACAACGTAGCGCGCTGCGATATTATATTTCTAAGATATTCCCAAATTTTCAATAAATTTGTTCGAGCGTCTTTTAAATTTCAGGCTTAGCAAAATGTTCTTGTTGTTAATTTGCCTGGTGAAATCCTGAAAGCCGACTCTGCCTGAAAAGGTTGGAAGTTTACTAGCTTTTATGGCCTAATGGATCAATCAGGGTTTTAATAGAGTCAAAAAGTCAACGGTATATATCTTGAAAAATACTAACTATAATCAATACAATCTGACACATTTATGTGTACCCTGGGATAAAAAAAACAGAGTATACGAAATAATCATCTCAACATGCTATGGCAGGTAATATATGAAAAGGTTGCAAATTTTTGAGTCTTTATGATCTCTTTATATCAGGATTTTATTGCAGTCAAAAAGTAAACCAAATGTCTTGAGATTTTCGGTAGGAACCTATTTTACACACTTATTTTATTTTTTATACCTACTTCTTAACCACACTAGTGCGGAAACATTTTTCCATCCTAGTGCGGAAAAAATACTCTTTCCACAGGCCAATGCGTGCGGAAAAAGAGCTTTTTCGGCATGCTCGTAGGAAAATATTTTTTCCTACGAGCGTGCGCAAAGTAGTACTTTTCCGCACGCATTTCGGTTCTCAAAGTTACACTTTTCCGCACTCAGTGCGGATACAGGCCTTATCCGCACTGAGTGCCGAAAAGTAAAAATAATTGTCAAGCAACAATAAGGGCACCTGTCGACGTTGACAAATGATGACAAATTTTTCCTCTGTTTCTATATCAGCCAACATCTATACAAACACCAAATTTAATTAACTTTGACACATTGTCAGATTTGTTCTCTATTGATATGCAAGAATCTACAAACTTTCTCATCAAATTTAAACGTTTTAAAAAAAGGGCTCTGACGATGATTTTCTGTTATTTTTTTTTTTGTTATGTAATTTTTTGATAACTGCATAGGTTCGCTTCAAGTTAATTAAAAATAGTTGAACAAATAATTTTTTTTTCTAAATTTTTGTTGTTACCTACCTGATATGAAGCTCGTAGGAAAAATTTAGTTCCTAACACGTGCGCAAAGTGTCTTTTCCGCACGCAAACACTTATCCAAACTCCGCTTCGCGTCGTTCGTATAACTGTGTTTGCGTGCGGAAAAGTAACACTTTGCGCACTTGTTAGGAAAATAACTATTTCCTACGAGCGTGCGCAAAGTAGTACTTTTCCGCACGCATTTCCGGGCTCAAAGTTACACTTTTCTGCACTCAGTGCGGATGCAGGCCTTATCCGCACTGAGTGCCGAAAAGTAATTATAATTGTCAAGGTCAAGCAACAATAAGTGCACCTGTCGACTTTGACACATGATGACAAATTTTTCCTCTGTTTCTACAATCAGCCAACATCTATACAAACACCAAATATAAATTAACTTTGACACATTGTCAGATTTGTTCTCTATTTATATGCAAAAATCTACAAACTATCTCATCAAATTTAAACGCTTTAGATGAACAGCTCTGACAAGGATTTTCTGTTATCTTTTTTGTTATGTAATTTTTTGATAAATGCATAGGTTCCCTTCAAGTTAATTAAAAATAATTAAACAAATTATCGTGTTTTTTTTTTAATTTTTGTTATTACCTACCTGATATGAAGCTCGTAGGAAAAATTCTGTTCCTAACACGTGCGCAAAGTGTCTTTTCCGCACGCAAACACAGTTATACGAACGACGCGAAGCGGAGTTCGGATACACTTTGCGTACTTGTTAGGAAAATAACTATTTCCTACGAGCGTGCGCGAAGTAGTACTTTTCCGCACGCATTTCCGGGCTCAAAGTTACACTTTTCTGCACTCAGTGCGGATGCAGGCCTTATCCGCACTGAGTGCCGAAAAGTAATTATAATTGTCAAGGTCAAGCAACAATAAGTGCACCTGTCGACTTTGACACATGATGACAAATTTTTCCTCTGTTTCTACAATCAGCCAACATCTATACAAACACCAAATATAAATTAACTTTGACACATTGTCAGATTTGTTCTCTATTTATATGCAAAAATCTACAAACTATCTCATCAAATTTAAACGCTTTAGATGAACAGCTCTGACAAGGATTTTCTGTTATCTTTTTTGTTATGTAATTTTTTGATAAATGCATAGGTTCCCTTCAAGTTAATTAAAAATAATTAAACAAATTATCGTTTTCTTTTTTTAAATTTTTGTTATTACCTACCTGATATGAAGCTCGTAGGAAAAATTTTGTTCCTAACACGTGCGCAAAGTGTCTTTTCCTTACGCAAACACGTATCCGAACTCCGCTGCGCGTCGTTCGTATAACTGTGTTTGCGTGCGGAAAAGTAACACTTTGCGCACTTGTTAGGAAAATAACTATTTCCTATATTATAAAAATCGAGGGAATGTTTTTTGTTTCCATACAAAAAAAATAACATTTAGTTTTAGAAAAAATTAAAACATATTGTCGCGGCTTTGGGTTGCCTGCTGACAAAAATCTTGGGTTCGTTGTTCGTTTCGTTTATTCCAAAAATCAAAGTCCAATTAACACAGCAATAATTTATTCCACTTAACAAAACACTCTAACACTAATTACTTTATTAACAAACTCAACAATTAAACTCTTTACAATCACTATTTAAATCGTATCACACTCGAACTGAAACTTACTTACAAACCAATGCCGGCCTTCTTATATATCCCTAAATCTATTCCTGTGAAATCTAGAATACACACGATAATCTAATTTTCCAGATTAAAGTAGAATAATTCGCTAGATTCTAGTATATCCGCGATCGATTCTTGACAGCCTGGCGGACGTTTAGCTTATTGTGACACTGCCCTCCTCTTAAGGTTGATCGTCCCGATCAACTTCACGCCCATGATATTTCGCCAACCTGTCCAGATGTACAACTTTCATCTTACTCCTGGTGTTGCGCTGGACTCGATAAACCAAATCATTGATCCTCTTGATTACTCTATAGGGTCCTTCCCATGCTGAAGACAATTTCGGTGATACTCCTTTCTTCCTTACTGGGTTATACAACCACACTAAATCACCTTCTTGAAATCCGATCGAATTGGCCTTCAAGTCGTATCTGGTCTTCATTCGGTCACTGGCTAGTTGAATATGCTCCCGAGCAAAATCATGGATACCCAGAAGTCGTGCCCTAACTTCGTCGGCATAATCTCGGATTTCTGTTCGTTCTTCTTCGGGTAATCCAAACATCAGATCGCAAGGTAGCCTGAGTTCCCTTCCAAAAACAATTCTAGCCGGACTTTCACCTGTTGAATCGTGAACAGCCGCTCTGTAAACCATTAAAAAGAGAGGCAAATGCTTGTCCCAATCTCGTTGGTTCTTTGCGACCACTTTTGTCAGGTGTTCCTCTATGGTCTTATTGAATCGTTCTACCATGCCATCAGACTGAGGGTGTAAAGGTGTTGTCCTTGTCTTACGAATGCCCATGATCTCACAAACTTTCTTAAAGATGGCAGATTCGAAGTTTCGTCCTTGGTCTGAATGTAACTCTAGTGGCACACCATGACGACTAAAAACTTCGTCCACTAGCACCTGGGCAACAGTGATGGCTTCTTGATTGGGAATAGCGAAAACTTCTGGCCATTTACTGAAGTAATCCATGATAACTAAGATGTATTTGTTACCACGCTCTGACTCTGGGAACGGTCCTGCTACATCTATCGCTATTCTCTCAAATGGAAGACCAACGTTATACTGTTTCATGGGCCCCCGAGATCTTAGTTTAGGGCCTTTACTGGTAGCACAGATGTCGCATTTTCGGCACCAGCTTTTAACGTCTTCATGGTAGTGAACCCAGTAAAAACGTTCCCGAATTTTGTCCAAAGTCTTGTTAACTTCGAAATGTGCCCCTGAGGTTCCATCGTGTATTTCTTTTAATACATCTTCCACTCGGTCTTTTGGGATAACCAGTTGGCTCTTAGTGGATTTCCCATCGGCACTTTCCCAAACTCTTTTGAGCAAACCATTTTCTATAGCCAGAGAGTTCCATTGGGCCCACAACGCTTTGTAAATCAAGCTCTTGTTTGACACTTCCCTCCATTCTGGCCTACATTCATCGTTTTCTTTAAGATGTAGAATTTGCCCGATGTCCTGGTCTGCCTCCTGATCTTCTCTCATTTGCTTGGTAGTCCATTTATCATCGACGATCAGGCCCGTTCTTCTTACAGCTGGACTAGTGTTTTTCTCATGTATATCGATTCTTTGACAATGTTTGCAATCTTCTTTACATGGCCGTCTAGACAGAGCGTCAGCATTTTTATGCAGGTTTCCAGGTCGATGTTTAATTTGGAAATCGTATTGCTGCAATTTCTCAATCCATCTAGCAAGCTATCCTTCAGGAGTTTTCATTTCTAAAAGCCATTTTAGAGCTGCGTGATCTGTTCGAATTAGAAACTTGCGTCCATAGAGATACTTATGAAAATGGTCGACTGCTTTTACTATGGCAAGCAACTCTCTTCTGGTGACACAATAATTTCGTTCCGGCTTTGATAATGTTCTGCTGTAGTACTCCACGACATGTTCTTGTGAGTTTTGGATTTGTGAAAGGACAGCTCCAACACTGGTGTTACTTGCATCTGTGTCCAAAATCAACATGCCTTTGTAATCAGGATAGGACAACACTGGGCTCGTACATAATGCTCCTTTCAATTTTCTAAATGCGGAATCGCATTCTTGGGTCCAATTGAATGTTGATTTTTCTTCTGTCAATCGATGAAGTGGAGCAGCTATTTTGGCGAATCCTTCCACAAATCTTCGATAATAAGAACATAATCCTAGAAAACTCCTTAGTTCATGTTTGTCGCGTGGTTTTGGCCAGTCCCTGACAGCATCTATTTTTCCTTCCATAACTTGTATGCCCTCTTCAGATACCACGTGACCCAAGAATTCCACTTTCTTTTGAAATAGGAAACACTTATTTGGATTGAGTTTCAAGTTGGCATTCCGGAAGCGGTCAAAAACTTCTTTTAGGTTATTGAGATGTTCTTGGAACGAATTTCCCATAATCATGACATCATCCAAATATACCAGGCAAGTTCTCCATGTAAGGCCTCGCAAAACAAGATGCATCAGTCGCTCAAACGTAGCTGGAGCATTACACAATCCGAAAGGCATTACATTAAACTGGTATAGTCCGCTACCGGTACTGAAGGCAGTTTTCTCTTTGTCATCGTCATGTATTGCCACTTGCCAGTATCCACTTTTGAGATCCAAGGTGGAAAACCATTTGGAGCCCGATAGAGTTGTTAGTGTATCGTCTATTCTTGGGAGAGGGAAGCTGTCCTTCTTGGTGACGTCATTAAGCTTTCGGTAGTCCACACAAAATCTACGACTCCCATCTTTCTTCGTAACCAATACTACTGGCGCGGACCATGAACTATTTGACTCTTCAATGATTCCCTCTTGAAGCATTTTATCAATTTGGTTTTCCACTTCCTGTTGCTTCGCTACTGGCATACGTCGTGGTGGTTGTCTAATTGGGTGTGCCAATCCAGTATCAATTTTGTGTTGAATTAAGCTGGTTCGGCCGGTTTGATTGTCCATCACAAATACGTCTGCTTCTTTCAAAATGAAATCTGTGGCTTCTTGAAGTCTATCTGGATCGAGATGTTTCCATGATTTCGCCAAGGTCTGCATCAAGGTGTCTGTATCTAATTTGGATTTCACAAAATGTCGCTTATCTGGTAGGTCACAGTTCGATATTTGCTTCACTGGTTCGAGAGCTCCAATAATGTCTCCTTCTTTTATTCTTACTGTTTCGGAAGAAACATTGGCAATTCTTATCATAATGTCTCCATTTGTTCTTACTAGGGTCTTTCCAACAAGAAATCTTTTCTAATTTTCCGCAAATGATCTTCTCAGTACTTCCAGGAATCCTCACTGAGGTTGTGGCCAGGATCTTAACGGCATCGGATTCTTCTTGTGTTGTTAGGACAATTTCTTCATTACCAAATTTAAGGATGTTCATGGAAGGATCAAAAGAGAAACCATGTTGGCCGATCAAATCCATTCCCAAAATAAAATCATCTTCTATATCGGCGACTAATGTTTTGTGCCTGAAGGTGGTAGATCCAAAAGTGAGCTCAACCATAGCTTCTCCTTGAACTGCTGCAGATTCGCCGGTGACTGTTCGTAGTGACAGGTTTCTAGTGAGCGGTTGGATTGCCCGAGACTTGACTAATGTTCTTTTAATTATGGAAACTTCAGCACCCGTATCAAAAGTAATGGTTTTCAATTCTCCATTAATTTGTCCTTCGAATTTTAATCCTCTATAATGACTGCCCAATGATTTTATGTAAACAACCCTGGGGGCTTCGTCATTACTAACCAGCATTCGCCCCTCCATACTGGTTAGTTCTCGTTTCCCTGTCTGTTATTAGGGCTGGCGTCTCTCGATCTCGAAAAGCGTTGGAAACGATCCCTTGATGGAGAGGACATCCTCACTCTACAATCTCGTTTAATATGCCCAAGTTTATGGCACCGGTAGCACTCTATTCGGTTTCTCGGGGTTGGTGTTTGTCTGGAATCGTTTCCCATTTTTCTATCTTCTAGTAACAGTTTCTCCATTCTCTCCATGAAATTACTCATTTGGGTTTCAAAGCTATCATCCTCTATTGCCAATTGTTTATCTTTTGGGTCTTCAATGGACACTGCTCGTACTCTGGGTCGTGAGGCACCAAAGATTGCTTCCAGTTCTAATGCTCGGACAAGGGCTTCGCTACTTTTCCTGAACTTGGACATTCTTAGGTTTTCCTGGATCTTGGAATCCCGGAGACCATCAATAAACGTAGATACTGCCATCCATTCTTGTATGTCTTCCCTAGCTGCAGGAAACGCCAAACTCACTAGTCTTTTAACTTCCGATTCGAATTCTTGTAGACTCTCGCCGGGTTTTTGAACTCTTGATTTAACTTGAGTTCTGAATACTTCTTGTCTGTAATGGTCTCCGAAGCGCAGTTCTAAAGTTTGACTTAGATGCTGGTAATTCTGTTGGTAGATTGAAGGAATGGACTGAAGAAGATCTAAGGCTGGTCCTCGTAGCGCCACTATCAGTGCTGTAGCTTTTTCTTGATCGTTCCATCCGTTGGTATTTGCAGCAGCTTCAAATTGTCGAATATACATGGTCCAGGACGTAGAGCCGTCGAAAGTTGGTGGTTTTATCTTCATACTGGAGAATGCTCCAACACTAGCTGAATTGATGGACTGTATTTCTAATCTACGCATCTTTTCTTCGAGTGCTTGAACTTGGTCCTCAACTTCTTGTCTTAATTGCTGAACATCGGTTTTGACTTCAGCTTTTACTTCTTGAACGTCGTGTTTAACTTCTTGCACATCGTCTTTAACTTGTTCAATCTTCTGGTCTAGGTTAGCGACAGTTCCTTGTATGCTTTGGAATATTTTCTGTAGTCTTCCAAGGTCCTCCTGCCGTTCTTGTTGTCGCTTAGCTTCTTCTTGTTGTCGCCTAGCTTCTTCTTGTTGTCGCCTAGCTTCTTCTTCTTGTTTTTCTTGTTGTCGTCTGGCTTCTTCGTCTTGTTTTTCTTGTTGTCTTCTAGCCTCTTCTTGTTGTCGTCTAGCTTCTTCGTCTTGTTTTTCTTGTAGTCGTCTGGCTTCTTCGTCTTGTTTTTCTTGTAGTCGTCTGGTTTCTTCGTCCTGTTTTTCTTGTTGTCTTCTAGCTTCTTCGTCTTGTTTTTCTTGTTGTCGTCTGGCTTCTTCGTCTTGTTTTTCTTGTAGTCGTCTAGCTTCTTCGTCTTGTTTTTCTTGTTGTCGTTTGGTCTCTTGAAGTTCCAACATTTTGCGCAGAAGTTCTTCAACTTTTTGTTCGTCCATTTTGGCTTGTTGTCTTGTGATAGGCATATACAGAATGTTCTAGAATTTCCCTCGAACTTTCTTCAAATATCTTTTCTGGTCTTTGCTCGAAGTTCCAAACACGCCGGTGAAGTCACAAATTGGATAACTTGCTTTATTCTAGAATAGAATGTTCTGGAATTTTCTTGAAACTTCTTTTCTAGATGTCGATTGATACAGCAAATACGTCGGTGAAGTCACAATTTCGATATCTCCTTTGGTTTCCAAATAGAATGTTCTAGAATTTTCCCGAAACTCCTCGAAAAACCTCTTCTGAATGACGATTGATGTTCCGAATACGTCGGCGAAGTCACAAATTCGATATCTCCCTTAGTTTCCAAATAGAATTTTCTAGAACTCACTCGAAGATTCACTATCACAGTCTAAATCGGGTATAGAGTCACTTCTGGGATAATTCACACGATCGGTTGAGTCTCTTTTTGTGATTGTCACTGTTTGCACTGCACTAACTGTCCCAGTGTTCACTTAGTGTTCAGTTTTTATACTACACTAGTGTCCCCGCACTTCCGTAATTGGATTTCACTCTGCAGTCCTTTATATCTCACTCCTGACACCACTTGTCGCGGCTTTGGGTTGCCTGCTGACAAAAATCTTGGGTTCGTTGTTCGTTTCGTTTATTCCAAAAATCAAAGTCCAATTAACACAGCAATAATTTATTCCACTTAACAAAACACTCTGACACTAATTACTTTATTAACAAACTCAACAATTAAACTCTTTACAATCACTATTTAAATCGTATCACACTCGAACTGAAACTTACTTACAAACCAATGCCGGCCTTCTAATATATCCCTAAATCTATTCCTGTGAAATCTAGAATACACACGATAATCTAATTTTCCAGATTAAAGTAGAATAATTCGCTAGATTCTAGTATTTCCGCGATCGATTCTTGACAGCCTGGCGGACGTTTAGCTTATTGTGACAATATTATCAATTAAGCAAGTTTATAATTTCTGAAAATATTTTGACTAAAGCAAATACAATTAAAAAATCAATGGTCCTGACGATGAAGTAAAAATACTTCGAAAGCTTGACAACATTCTGACTGTTTTGGCCGATATCTCTGTGATTTCTTTCTCAAAAAAAAATAAAAATAAATTAAATCGTGTATTTTTCGACCATCTTGTTCAGGAATCCAGATATAAGCTAAGAGGAAATCTGAGGATGAAGTTTATGGTGATTCGGAAATGTGAATGTGAATCGTGCCAAATTTTTCAAAGTGGTGCCACCGTGCATTTTGCGGGCGAGAAGCAGGGACCCGGACCGAAATGAAATATCGGTGCCGTTCCGGTCCACAGCGTCATGACGAATATCGGTTCCGTTACGGTTTCGGTTCTAACAGAAATATTTCGATTCGGTTCGGACCAATAATTTCGGTTTTAACGGTTCATACCGGTATAGTTTTTCACAAATATCTAATGGCCATTTGCACTGACCATTTCAAGAAGCATCCCTTGAAACGGTCATTACAGAAAAATTTATGTTTCTATAATTTGTGGTTTATTTTTTTTTTTGGATTTCTCTGCCTATCTGCAACAACTTTAATAATCATAATAATAGGGAACTTGCACATTAAATTAAATTTGGAATAAATAATAAAACACAATAATAATCATCCTAATAAATGATGCAATGGGCTCTTTCACTAATTTTTGAAATTGGCATATTTGGATAAAGCATCTAAAAACAGAATTTTCTGTATTTTTACTTTTGAAAAATTCATAGTCCTTCTTGAGAAAACAGAAAAAAAAGAAATACCTCCAAATAAAAACCCAGAATTTATTTCTATGACGTCGCAGCTCGCTATTTGACCGTGTTGCCACTAATTGTCAACATTGAAAATTTGTAATAGATTTAATTCTGAAATGTTCGCAAAATTTCATGAAAAGTAGTTAAATTAATTAGTTATGGATTCAAGATTTTATAACATTTTTATTGAAATTATGCTTAAACACAATTTAATATAATTTTCTATGTTTAGTTTTATTTATTTATTTTACGTTGCACTACATTTAGTCACCACCGACAACAGCGCATTCGAACCTTTACCTGCATTTACTACAGGATAAATACAGCAGAGGCGGACAGCTGTTTGCAACAACAAGCGAAATGAAAAATATTTATGCGACGTCAGCAAATCGGCGCGTTTTTAAATAATTCAAATTTTGGTAGTTTAAAATGCCTGTAAAAAACTTATTTAACCTTGTAGAACATTTTTTTTTGGTATATGTGCCTAAAATAGTCCCTCCTTTGGGATTTTATACCTAAATTACGTATTTAAATTTTAGTGAAAGAGCCCATTAGGAAAAAAAATTAATATCTTATCTCTGGTGTCCAAAATCTTCAATTGAAAATACCAAATAATTCGAAATTTATGACGCGATCAAAAACGTGTCTCTATGGGTCGTGACGTCACAAGGCAGTAATAATCGGGTCGCGCCGCTGCCACGTCATGTGCTGCTGGTGTCGCCAATTTCCTTGGCCAGAGATGTTGTTTATTGAAAAATTTGCCTTCAGCGCCATTACCACAAGATTGTTTACGTCAATGGTTTACGTATAATTTAAGAGCGGGGGGCGGGGCAAGTAGTGTATGCCCTATGTCAAATTTGTCATGCCCTATCACAAATTTGACTCTAGCTACGGCCCTGGTCCAGCCCAATTCTGCAAGAGGCTCAAATTCCTCGAAGGAGTAACACTGCCACCAGAAGAAGTTGGTTAACTGACACCCATCAGGAAAATAGCTTCCTTCGGCAGAAGTCTACGCTTCCTGGAGACAATTTGAGATGTAGGGTCATGTACAAAATATCTGCAAAGGTAGCAGTGCTGAGCGGCTGAAAAGCCGAAACGACTCCCCCGCAATCTACAATCTACAAGATCGGTTTTCCTCTAAAATTAGCCATTTACCTAGGTATTACAGTCTGTCAAAGTTGAAAGAAGTCAATTTTCAACTGTCAATACCTATTTCCAAAACAGTTGAAAATAGGTATAGGGTATCTCACATGAAATCTGCTCAGAATTTTACGCAGAATCCAAATATTCAATCACATACAGGGTGTCTCATTTAAAATAAGCAAGTTGACGTCTACTTCCGGTATAACCGGAAGTACCAACATCTTGAAAATATTCTAGCCGCGTTACCCCAATTGACTGTATACTGTGAAATTTTCAAAAAATTTCTGCACACAAATTTTTATATATAGATCGATTTAGTTTGCGGTAGGACACCCTGTATATATTTGCAATATGAAAAATAGGGGCGTTGAGAACTGGATTTAAATATAGTTTATTTCATTTTTAAAAAAATATTTTTATGTCGTATTGACCAATAAAGTGCTATTTATAAAACAGTTTTGCGTCAATAAAGTACGTGGGCTTTATTTTACTGTGAAATAAAGTACTACTTTATTTTACTAGTAAAATGAGGTGTTACTTTATTGCCTACCTGGACTACCTGATAACCTGCTAATACGCTAAGGTGAAACAGGTATGCTCGAATTTCAATTTTATCATAAAATTACCCAAGACGAGTGGATAAAAAGGTGAAACCACATGAAATCTATTGAAGATAAATATCTTCATCGGGAAATAATACTAGATAATCATATATAAACAATAATTATAATTGCCTTAGGAGATAGTCCTCGCGATGATGACATTTTTTCAGGAGATTTTCAACAACTATTGTATGTGCATAGAAATGTTTTATCTATACCTACCTACCTGTATATTAATAATAATATTTTATACTTTGAAATAATAGCTTCTACCAGTGTTCAAAATCCTCATACCAATCAGCGACGCCCCTGATAATGGAAATGGTTTGTATTTTAGCTTTGCCAAAGTTTATAGAAATAAATTAATAATTTATTTCTGCAAACTTTGGCTTTACCTGGGCCAAGAAAAGGGACCCACGGCTACGCGCACCTGCCCCAGCTATCGCAACCGTATTTTCCGGGGCAAGTATCTTTTCTTACCTGAAAGGCAACCAAAAATAATTAAAATTTACCTGCCTCTAATTGTAAATGCAATTTTTGCTTCGAAGGACCGATATTTAAATACAGTTGTAGAAAAAATATCGTTTGCAACTCGTGGGCGCAATGTTTTTGGTGAACTCGTACGAAAACTTTCGTTTTCGTTCACATAAATGGCATTTCGCGCACCAGGTATAAAAATACCTATTTTACGTCACAGCACTAATTAAATTTCGAAAAACGTTTTCAAATTCCTAGAAACAAAATACACCAAATGACTATCTTGTTTTTTCAAAAATCAGTTTTTTAGCGGAAAGGTAGAGGTTGTTCACTTTATACTGGATCACCCTGTGCAATTGTACAATTTTTGAATCCAAGGGCTTTTCATTAATCGGTGATTTAGTTTATTTTCAACCGTCTATGTAATGTTGATATTTCAAAATCTTGAAAATGTCACATTTCTGTACTTTTGCATTTTTTCAGGTCGGCAATGTATATGCGTGCTACGGACGGAAAATGCGTTTTTCTACTACCGTGCGTAAAGTTCTCACTTTACGCACTATTTAGAAGACGTAAAATTTCACTTCACGCACTAGTGCGTAAAGTAATTCACTTCACACACTAGTGCGTAAAGTAACGTCAGTGACAGATGTCAAACTGTCAATTTGGCATTTTTCTGGTAAATTACTTCACGCACTAGTGCGTAAAGTGAAAATTCTCCACGCACTAGTGCGTAAAGTATTTGTCTAAATTTATTTTTTTACACATATTTGATTGGTAGTAGAAAAATTTTTGTATGCAATACGTGCGTAAAGCAGCTTTTTTCACTCATGTGATAGTCGCACTCGCCTTCGCCTCGTGCGTCATAATTCACATTCGTGAAAAAAGGTTCACTTTACACACTTGTTGCATAAATAACTATTTTCCACTACCGTGCGTAAAGTACGCACTTTACGCACTATTCAGAAGACGTAAAATTCCATTTTACACACTAGTGCGTAAAGTAATTCACTTCACACACTAGTGCGTAAAGTAATATAAATGACAGATGTTGACACTGTCAATTTAGTATGTTTCTGGTAAATTACTTCACGCACTACTGGTAAATTACTTCACTCACTAGTGCGTAAAGTGAAAATACTCCACGCACTAGTTCGTGAAGTATTTGTCTAATTATTTTTTAAACACATATTTGATTGGTAGTAGAAAATTTTTTATATGCAATACGTGTGTAAAGCACCTTTTTTCACGAATGTGAATTTTGACGGACGAGCCGAAGGCGAGTGCGACAAAATTCACATTTGTGAAAAAAGGTTCACTTTACACACTTGTTGCATAAATAACTATTTTGTCACGACTTCCCTGCTTGTTTTTTTTTTTCAAAGACATATTGACAAAAAAGTGTGAAAGCTGATTTTTTTAAAGGCCAATTTACACTATTATTTCGTACCATAAAATCTTCTGCCTCAGAAATTGAGGATTGAAAATAAAATAGTATACAAACCTTGACGGAAAACTTCATTGCTGTCTCGAGGTTCACGCATTTTCGGAGCACAGTTAACCAGTAACCTGTAATAATTGAAATTTGAATTTCCAAAAAAAAAATATATTAAAATTTGCAACCTACGTATGTACCTCAGACCCAATAAACATTTTTCGCAACTTATAGTAACACCAAGTTTTATACTGGTTATATAAAGGTAATAGAAATATATACTACGAAAGTTTCGTAGTTTTATAATCCGTACCTTTTGGTGATGTATTTTTGTATTTATATAACGGTTTTATATGATTACTGTAAATTACAAGTATATTATAATAAGGTGATATAACTGTTTCCATCACCATTTTATAAAAGTTTTAGTAACCGTTACCAATGTGTTTATAACAAATTTATATAAGGTTTGCCATTACCTTATCTATATGACCAAAATACCCGTAGTTATATAGAAGTGTGATTAATCACTCTTATAGAAACTGGTAAATTGTAGTAATGGTCTAACTTTGTTATAAAACTCTTGGTGATATTAATTATATTAGGCTTCTCCTATAAAACTTCGCAAACTTTAGTAAACAATGTCTGGGCTTAACATCATAACCTTATTTTTTAGTATCTCATTCTTCCGCCTTCCCCTAGTAAACAAATATATTGTAACAGGAGTTTATTTTTATTTATTATTATTATTAATCATGGATCATTTAAAAAACTGGCAGAACACAAAACAAAGCTTTCCAATATTTATATCGTTACTTCATTGATTCCGCTATGATTGTTTTGCCAAGATCAATATTACCGAATTACTTTGTGAAAATCCAATACCTATTTGACTTATTTTATCAACAATTAATATGAAATTAACCCATACTTGTCAAATGGTTGCTTATACAAATTTCGTTGGTCATTAATTCGTCGCAAATAAAAAAACAAACATACCTACCTACGTATATTTTTCTGAAAACCTGACATGAAATTGATTATAATTGGGTATTTTAAGGGCCCCTGCGTTTTTTCGAAGTACTTCATCAATATTTACTGTAAAAAATCGTTCCCACCTACATTTTTAGTCACGGAAGAGCCTAAAATTAATTTAACAAAACAAACCAAGCCCTATTTTATAATTCGCTCTCCATTTTCATTTTCTAAGTTCAATCCTCTAACTACTGACTGATAATATTTCAGAAGTAGAAAAAGGCCATATCATTGTATACAAAATATGTTCGATAGAGAGAGAAATAAACCTTCGTTTTTTTTATAACTGACAGGTGACATATTTGAGTTATTTAGAAAGTTATATAAAGGTTACCACAATATTTCTGTTACTCTAGGTTACATGACCTAAATTTAGATAGCATTACTAAACAAAGGTTTTTGCAACCTTTATAAATGCCCCGTTTAAGCTCTTTAAGGGGCTCATAAGAGTAACAGAAAGGTTTCTGTTACCAAATATATAACTGTAGGGTATTTAAGATAGGTGATATAACATTTACGGTGACTATTATACAAACAAAAATGTTTATTGGGAAACTAATTGAAAAATGGCATGCATCAGGCTCAATTCACCATATTAGTTAGGTTAGAATCGCAAATTGGCGCGGGTTCCTAGTTCAAAAATTAATACATTGATGTCTTATGGGGACTCAATTTTAAAAGCGCCTGTAGACGTGATAGAACGTTTGTTAGGGAAATGAGTTGTCTAAATAGTTTTTTTAATATGTTAATTAACTGAGAGAGTGTTTGAAAGTTGAATAAACATTGTTGAAATAAAAATATTACCAATTTAAGAAGCTGATGTTTACATAAAATACGTATGTCGTTGCTTGATCCATAAGTATATATATGGGTACCTATAATTATAATAAAATAAAAGTGTACCTACATACTTGGTTAGTAGATGCACTTCAATAATCCAAAAAAATGGAAAAAACAAATGACTGAACTAGTGATAAATAAATAAATGAACAATTCACCAACAATCATAACACAACACACAACCTCACTTTCTTACAGCTGGTTTTAGAACCGACGTACGTCCACAGAAAACAGACACTTTTAATTAAAATCACTTGTATTTTTAATTCATAGGTCTAAAAAAACAATAAGAGCATGAATTATAGAGAAATATGTTCAAAGTTTAACTTATAATAGGTTCAAATACTAAGCAATGCCCAGAAGCCAAGATATTCCCGTCTGAAAATCACTCTTTTGAATCCCCCATAAGAAATAGTCGGAGAGCCAGCGCCAAAAAAGTGCAAGAGTTTCATGAAAGCTGAAAATGTAATATAAGCTCGTATTTGAGATGTATATAACTAACTATACTCGAGTCAGCAAGTGAGATAGCGGGACAAGCTACGCCCACTAACCTTTGAATGTGTAAAAAAATAATCGCGATGAAAGAGTTTCATGACAGCTGAAAATCTCTCAATCCATTATTTATTTGATAAAAACATGACGCACATGGTCAGATAGCTAGACAACTAGAGTCAGCATTCAGCATGCCTATATGTACAGGGTGGTCCATTTAACTTGAGACAGTCTAATATCTCGAAAAAGGTGCGTTTTTGTAAAAAAAAGTTCAAATAAAAGTTACATGGTATCATGTGGGAAACAAAATGGCGGTACTGATTTTTGACTTTGACAACGTTTTCAAGGTTATTTCAAGGTCAACTCTTTTTTTTTCAATGGAAATATATTCTTTTATTACAGAATCTTATTCTACAGAAAAAAAAGTAACTTTTACTTGAAGCATTTTTCGATCCGGTTTCAATTTAAGCTGATAAAAAAGAACGAATAATTTTTTTGTTTTCTCCTCACAAAATCGAACAGTAGAGAAAGGTTACCAAAAATACCTCAAAAACTATAACAATTGATCAAAATGACAATCGCCAACTTCAAAACACTTGTCAATTCACTTTAAAAATCAAACACACAGTTTATCAAGAGGTTCCCACAACACCGGATAATATGATGAAACACATAAGAAATGCTTAGAGTGTCAGTAAAGAAACTGTAATTTGGTGCCATGAAAGCTTTTTACAGCGAATTAACAAGTGTGTTGAAGTTGACGGTCGTCAATTTGATCAATTGTTATATTTTTTGAGGTATTTTTGGTAACCTTTCTCTACTTTTCGATTTTGTGAGGAGGGAAAAAAAAAATAATTCGTTCTTTTTTATCAGCTTAAATTGAAACCGGATCGAAAAACGCTTCAAATAAAAGTTACTTGTTTTTTTCTGTAGAATAAGATTCTGTAAAAAAAAATATATTTCCATTGAAAAAAAAGAGTTGACCTTGAAATAACCTTGAAAACGTTGTCAAAGTCAAAAATCAGTACCGTCATTTTATTTCCCACATGATACCATGTAACTTTTATTTGAACTTTTTTTTTCAAAAACGCACCGTTTTCGAGATATTAGACTGTCTCAAGTTAAATGGACCACCCTGTATAGGCATGCTGACTCTAGTTGTCCTAACATAATGCTATCTGACCATGTCCGTCATGTTTTCTATCAAACAAACAATGGATTGAGAAATTTTCAGCTGTCATGGAACTCTTTCATCGCGATCAATTTTTTACACATTCAAAGGTGCGTGGGCGTAGCTTGTCCCGCTACCTCACTTGCTGACTCGAGTATAGTTACATACAGGTCCCGCAAAATACGGTGGCGAAAAAGCAATTTGCGCAGTAGACGAAATTCGGAAATGGTAGGGGCGTAAACTGAATTGTAAACCCTACCCTTAGTCAGGGGATGGGGAACAGAGGCGTGTAGGTACAATATGATAATTTATTTGTAATGTCAATATCGTCATACCAATTAGCGACGCCCCTGATAATGGAAAAGGTTTGCATTTTAGGGTTGCCTGGGCCAAGAAAAGGGACCCACCGCTACGCCTACCTGCGCCAGCTCTCGCCACCTTATGTTGCGGGGCCTGTACATCACAAATACAAGCTTATATTACATTTTCAGCTTTCATGAAACTCTTGCACTTTTTTGGCGCTGGCTCTTGGACTAAAATATATTGCTGTCAAAGTAGGAGGCACGATTAACATTGAAAATAGGCCCCCGTAAATTTCAACCAAATTTCAATATTTTAGAGGTATCATCATTGCAAAAAAAAAATTGAAATGTAAAGAGGATCGTATGTCTGTGATAGGAGATATAGCTTGTACGTAGGTCTTACTATGCTATGCATAAATATCCGAGGAAATATCCCTACGTAGATTTTTTTGAATATTTCGAAAAATACCAACCGATTTTGACGTTTCGGGGTCCTGTTGTAGGTATGTATTTGAGTGCAATATATTTAAACTCAAATATTTTAATACAGGGTGTTAAAGTAATTGTATATTTTAATGAAATCTGGATATCAACAAATAATGTGAAACACCACAATAAACCTTCATAATTTTAACTTACCCTGAAAGCATGTTTTAAAAAATAATATACAGGGTGTTTGTCCTACTCAGACCCATTTTTAATTTAGTAATAAAATTATTTGGGGCAGCATGTTTCTATCAGCAGCATCATTTATTTCATTGATAATATTATCTTGTGGTTAACTAATATGTTGTTGGTGTCTGGCATATCCTAAAAACCATAATACACTAGCCATGCGACAACAGGTACCAACCGTTCTGGCCCCAGAACGACAAATGCAATAGCATCCAGATATTTGTGAATATTTGGATCTTGATCATATGTTATGGCCAGCTGGTACTTGATAGTGTTGCGATGACGGATGTTTATTTCAATTCTTAAAAAATTTTGGTTATTTAGGCATCTATCTTTTTCGAAGTTCAAATATCCAAACTCCTGGGCGTTATCGTGAACATAGGATGGAGCCATAGTAATTTGAAAAGTGCCAAAATTCAGGTTTCTCAAAAAGGCCAAAGTAAGATTAGGAAAATCAGCAATTTCTTCATATTCCATTACTTGCCAGTTAGCATGGCGTCTGAATGAGCCTTCATTTTCTATCCTTTGCTGTAAGTGGTTTGGCTGTCGAACTCTTGCTAGCATTTGCTCTGCTCGCTCGGGAGTATTATTTTCACAATGAATCGTCGGATGATATTTGTTTATTAGGGCACAAGCCACTTTTAAAAATTGGCCTAAACAGGTCATCAGCCTGTTTGGAAATGTATTTTTGAACAGTTTAGAAATGTTTTTCGAGTGGCCATTACGCGATTTTATATCAAATCTAGATATAGTCAAAATTCTTTGGCATCCCCCTGTAACCTCGGTCTAATACAAAAATGTCACCTTCAAACCAGTCTAGTATTTCAGCCACATCTTGATTGAATTCGGGTAAAATAGTAGCTGCATCGTTGTTACGACTGTCTGAAAAGTATCGACCTTGCATCGTTAAAATGTATCCATCAGGGGCACATAATATTGTCGGTTCCAGAAGATGATATTGTTTGTGGATAGAAAATGATCGCTGAAGTACTTGAAAGTTGCGACTTTTCTCAATTTTGATATATGTAGCGTCTATCACTCATATTGCCTCGAGAATTGTAGGTGTTTCGTTATACAAAATGTTATAAAATTCGCTTTCGTGATTATTTATAGATTTTCTCGCTAGATGCCCATATTCCAAATTCATCGGTACAATATTGGTAGGTATCTGAAGAGATTAATACCTTCATAACTGTGCTGTACTTACTAACTGCCTGGAAGAATAGCCAAACATAGCCATTAAGATGTGTCTGAGGGTCCCTGACAAAGTTTGCACATAAATAAAATTATATCAATTTTTTTTACATTGGAAATGTTTATGGTCTCGCCAAAAGACGGCGGTGAAATAACCCGAAGCGTGTCGAAGTGGGCGCAGTACTTGCGCCTTGTCGGCAAACAGCAGCATGCGGCAAGGGTTATATCGTTATATGGGCTGTCAAAATTGAGAAAAAAAAAAATTATAATATGGAGATTATGGGAAAATGGGACAAAAATCATAGCGTTTGTTCTATTGAATGAGGATTTCAATAAAATAATAAATATTTACGATACAAGTGAGTTAGGATAACTGGTGGAAGTTACACAACGAGTGCGTAGCACGAGTTGTGTATCTCACTGACGCAGATAAATATATATTATTTGTTGAATAGGAATCTTTTTCCATGTCTCCGATGGTTGCAAGGATTGCGAAATCTGTGAATTTCCGATTTTCCTAACACAGCCGTTATGTTGTTGCACTGCGACGATTGAAATATTAGGTCTGTTTCTGCAGCAATCACAAACCAGTCAGAGTGAATTTCATTGGTTGAAACTAGTTTTCTGACTGTTACTGACTGTTTTCAACCAATGAAATTCGCTCTGACTGGTTTGTGATTTCTGCAGAAACAGACCTAATAACAACGTCTTGATAATTGTTAATCAGGGTGTTAAATTAACCATCTGATTAATTGGGAAATGTTTATACTTGAGTAGGCCTCGGATTAAATATTTGAGGTTGTCAACGCAGTTGTTTCAACAAACTTAGTTTGACTTTTCACATTTACTCTGATCTGTCAGTTATTTATAATTATGGCTTTTCGACTTCGTTGCTTTATATGTAATGATCCCTTTCGGGCAAACATGTTAGTCAGGTTGATCGGAGAAGAAAAAATTCAAATATCCAAGCGGCGTCGTGTGGAACTGGAGCGCCCTGAAGAAGAGGTCAATAACCAATCGAGGCTTTGTCTAAACTGCAACACCAGTGTCTTACAAGAGATCCAGGCATACCAAGCCGATGACGACCCAACAGTTTTAAAGGTACTTTTTAAAAATAGTGGAAGATATTGTCTGGTATGTTTCAATGAAGATGAAATTGATCACGTGACATTAGCGCTCCGAATTGATGTTTTTATTAAATCAGGAATTTTTGTTCCGCCTCACTCAAAAGTATGCAACGCGCATTTAGATTCAAAAGGGCATGTACTTCAACCCCTCCTAAATGGTTTACAAGCAATAAAACGACCATACGATCTGAAAGGTGTTGAGCTAGCTAATTTCTTGGGACATTTAAGAGAAGAGTGCAATCGGTCTTGGATAGATAGTGAAGAAAACTTCTCAGATGAAGAATTTGCGGCCTTAACTTCATTAACTAAAGAACAATTTCAAGATCTATATCAACACTGCCATCCAGTGCAACATAACAACTGGAATAGGAAAATAAAAAAAATTGATTTAATTTTATTTATGTGCAAACTTCGTCAGGGACTCTCAGACACATTCCTAATGGCTATGTTTGGCTATTCTTCCAGGCAGTTAGTAAGTAGTACAGTTGACAAGGTATTAATATCTTTAGATACCAATATTGTACCGATGAATTTGGGATATGGGCATCTAGCGAGAGAAGAATATATAAATAATCACGTGGGCGAATTTCATAACATTTTGTATAACGAATCATCTGAAATTCGCAAGGCTATATGTGTGATAGATGCTACATATATCAAAATTGAGAAAAGTCGGAACTTTCAAGTACTTCGGCGATCATTTTCTGTCCACAAACAATATCACCTTCTGAAACCGACAATATTATGCGCCCCTGGTGGATACATTTTGGCAATGCATGGTCCATACTTTTCAGACAGTCGTAACAACGATGCAGCTACTCTTTTACACGAATTTAATCAAAATGTGGCTGAAATAAGAGACTGGTTTGAAGAAGGTGACATTTTTGTATTAGACCGAGGTTACAGGGATGCCGAAGAATTTTTAAGAGATATTGGTATTGAAATCGAAATGCCTGCACACTTAGGACGTAGACCCCAATTACCTGTTGAAGAAGCCAATAAGTCCAGATTGGTGACTTAATCTAGATTTGTAATAGAAACGCGTAATGGCCACTTGGAAAATATTTTTAAACTGTTTAAAAATACATTTCCAAACAGGTTGGTGCCCCGTTTAGGCCAATTTTTAAAAGTGGCTTGCGCTCTTATAAACAGATATCATCCGACAATTCATTGTGAAAATAATACTCCCGAGCGAGCAGAGCAAATGCTATCAAAAGCTCGACAACCAAACCACTTACAGCAAAGGATAGAAAATGAAGGCTTATTCAGACGCCATGCTAACTGGCAAGCAATGGAACATGAGGAAATGGCTGATTTTCCTGTTCTTACTTTGGACTTTTTGAGAAACCTTACTTTTGGCACTTTTCAAATTACTATGGCTCCATCCTATGTTCACGATAACGCCCAGGAGTTTGGAGATTTAAACTTCGAAATAGATAGACGCCTAAATATCCAAAATTTTTTGAGAATTAGAATAAACTCCCGTCATCGCAAAACTACCAAGTACCAGCTGGCCATAACATATGATCAAGATCCAAATATTCAAATATCTGGATATTATTGCACGTGTCGTTCTGGGGCCAGAACGGTTGGTACCTGTTGTCACGTGGCTAGTGTACTATGGTTTTTAGGATATGCCAGACACCAACAACACATTAGTTATCCACAAGATAATATTTTCAATGGAATAAATGATGCTGCTGAGAGGAACATGCTGCCCCAAATAATTTAATTAGAAAAATAAAAATAGGTTTGATTAGGACAACACCCTGTATAATATTTTTTAAAACATGCTCTCAGGGCAGTTAACATTATGAAGGTTTATTGTTGTATTTAACATTATTTTTTGATTTCAAGATTTTATCAAAATATACAATTACTTCAACACCCTGTATTGAAATATTTGAGCTTAAATACATTGCTTGCTAAAATACATACCTACAAAATGACCCCATAAACGTGAAAATCGGATTAGAATTTTTCGAAATGTTCAAGAAAATCTACGTAGGGATATTTCCTCGGATATTTCTTATGCATAGCATAGCAGGACCTAGGTACTTTGACAAGCTATATCTGCTATCACAGACATACGATCCTCTTTACATTTCAAATTTTTTTTGGCAATGATGATCCTTTAAAATATTGAAATTTGTTGAAATGTGTTTAGGAACCCATTTTAAATTTCGTACCCGATTTTTCCTAACCTAACTAATATGGTGAATTTTAACGTCATTTTGAAGCCCAATTAAATAGATTTTCTTTGCAGTGAGTACTACACAAATTGGCGGTACTTTTGAAAAAATCTTGAAAAAGTGAAAAGACGACTCATAGTTCCTAGTGCTTTTTTTGGAATTTTTAAGTTACTTTGTTGGCATAGTTATTTGCTATATTCTTTCTAAATTTTCCTACTAACTTGTCGTTGGGTTTTCTTCATGTTCAGCCTTTAAAATCTTCCAGCAATATTATTTTATCTACATTCTCAATAAAACACTTTTATGTTTTGAAATTCAACAAAAAATTAGATTGAAATGGTATTATACATTTGAAAATACAAAAATATATTAAGTATCTATTCACAATCTGTAGTACAGGTAAAATTTATCACCTCTCAATGCTACTTGATGGGGAAAGGTCATAAATTTACCTGTACCTTTGGACTACAGATTGTGAATAGGATATACTTACATTGGTGTTTGAGTCAGAAGATTTTTTTTTTTTAGATTATATTCTAAAGTGATGGGTGAAAAACTGAAAACAGTTTTGTACTTGAATAATTTTAAATTTTTGTATTATTGTCTAAGATATGAACGCCTTGAATATTTTTTTTAGGTTTTCGATATCGTGAAGATTAGCAATGGATATCAAAGAAGAAATTGATTGTAAAGATGGTTTACTGGACTTCACTTATGGAAGTTTCCTGAACACAACACAATACTTCGAAACTACTGATGGCATTATCAAAATAGAAGATTCAGAAGAGCTAAGCGAGTAAGAAATCCCAATACTAAATTTTTACACATAGAATTAAAATAATAGGTGATGATTAAAATACCTTCGGTTGGTGAAAATATAACGCGTATACAATTTTCGAGAGAATTTCATACAGCTGTCAAAGCTGATATACCTACAATAAACTGACATGTTTTGATTGTTGATTTGAACCAATCAGAGATTGCGATTACGCGATAATTTGCACTAGAGCAAATTATCAGTAGTATAGCCCAAGGACATTGATAATTGTCCGAAAAAAATTTATAACAATTCCGAAAGCTTGTTGCTTGAGGTCTGTTTTCTATGAGGAACAAGCTTGAGAAAGTTGTTGTGAAATTTTTGAGTATTTATCAATGTTCGAGGGCTATTCGGATAGAAATTTTTTTGACAGCAATGTCCGAGGCAATGTCATAGAGTGAAAACAACCCTAGGGCTGTTTTCAGTAGTAATATAACGAGTGCAATGGAAATTATCGATAATTTTTGGGAAATTTGTCCGAATGCATTTTTAGTTGCAAAAAAGCACAAGTGCCTTTTTCAGTTAAAAACGCATGAGTGCCGTCATGTCACATTCCAAATTTTGTTGCAATTTACCGAGCGGTTCAAAAATTAGAGGGGGACGACGGACTTTATGTCCTTGCTGTATGTAATGTCTATATTACCGACTTTTTGAAAATTTGGAAGTGTCACATTACCAACTCTACTTCCCTTTTCAGTTTCCCTCACTTTTCCTAACCGATTTCCTTCACTCATTTTTGCTAGCAATATGTTAATATGAAATTTAATTAAATTTCTGTTAGAACCCACCTTTAGCTATTTTTTTTCTCCAATATGTTATGTCAAAAATCCTGACCAATAAAGAAACACTAAAGCTATGGTCCGAATATAACCAAAGTAACCGAATCGGTTGACAAGTGGTTACTGAAAATTCCGGTCACTTAGGGAACGCGAGCTTCAGTCGCCCTTTAAAAAATAACCTTTAATTTTTTTCTGTATGAAATAAAAAATAGGTAATTGACAGAAACGACAGATAAAACCTATCGAACTGACACCCGATGGCTGGTAACTATTTTGACATTTGGTTAGCCAGATTTCAGGAAACCTATGTCAGAAAAGTAACTGCTTTTTTTTCAGCAACCAGCCTAATTTGATTACTTTCAGACCGCAAAACCACAGACCACCACACTAATTTAGACAGCCAACGGCCATATACCCCACTATAACACTAAAAATGTCCTATTGTGGCGACATCTGTAGTCTGTCCCCAGAAACATTTCTCAAGTGTGAAGCAAATAATTACAGGTTTCTTCTTTTTTGCGCACTGAGAAATAGTTCCCAGTATAAATGTTATTAAAGCATTTTAAAATACAATTATTTTGTAAAGTAGTTCTTTTTATAAAATCTGCACAATTGTGCAGACTTATGGAAAGAAAAATCAAAAAGCCGTTCCAAAAATCAGTTATTGTCAGAACTTCTTTACAAAGTAATTGTATTTTGTTGTTATTATTTTTCTTCTGCAAAAATTGGTTTTAAATATGTAATAAAATAAATACACACACAATAAGAATTATGTTGGTATAACAATGTAAATTTATTATATGTATTTTTGTGTTATGTTGGCAATAAAAGTAAATTTGTCACAAGAAATGCATCTCACATTTAATTAGAAAATATAAGTTAATATGTACAAAGACACAGAGAAAATATTAAATTTAATAGAGCTAAACAAAAATTCTTGAAAAATTTGAAAAAAATTAATTACACATAACTACTGAAAACTATAATATTAAATATATCTACAATATATGATCTAATGAGTATTTATTTATATGAGGTATTTTACACATGGTAGGAGAAAAATTATTTTTTATAATTCTTTCTCCTTTTTTCCCATATTTGTAGGGCATGTTTTTTGATAGGATCAATCAAATCTTTATTGGTGGTCCGAGACAAAAATGCTGAAAACTTGCTGTCTCTGCCTCTTAGAATTTTATTTACACTTTTGCACCACCAATAAAGTGAACATCTTGTAACCAGTTTACACAGTCTTTCACCTAACTTGTGATTGGGACAATTAAGTATATTGAATGATAGCTCTTTAAGCAAAACATGGTGTAATATTTCACAAATATTGGACAAGGTACAAAATCTTGGAATTAAATGAAATAAATAATTTAACGACATGGAAATTAAAAGATTTACAGAATCACCAGGTCTTATGAGGTTTCCTCTTTCATATTTCCTGGCTTCAATCACCTCATCATCTTCATAGTGTACACCGTGTCTCTTTAATAAATTATTACGACATGTTTGGCAGTTCCTTATGTCTTTCGACTTAAATAACATTTTAACAATAGCACCACTCATATACTTAATTGTACATCTGCCAATTCTTGTTCTTTTTCTCAAAATAAGGCCCTTCGGTATTTCTATATGTGTTGTGTTTTCTAATGAAGCAACACCAGCTTCAATTTCCCCAGTTAAAAAACATCTTAAATCATCCAAGCTTATCGTTTGGATATCCTTTTGACAGTTTGAACCAGCCGAATGAGTTGCCATGCAATTATTAACCACTAAAGATTTAAAGGAGCCAATAAATTGGGAACAATCAGGATTAACATTTCTGATTCCATGGCTTCTAATGTAACTAAAAAAGTTCTCTAGAGAATCCTGATTGAACGCACCACTCAATACGAATTTAAATCTTTTCTCTGTCAAAAGAATATTTACTAAATGTGAAAATCCGTCCATTGTAAATAACAAATTTTTTAAACTGGGGATTGAAACGGGAACCAATTTGTCCTGCTGTCTAGAATGAAATTTCATCGTTCTTACAATTTTTTTGGCATCAGACCAGAAGTTTTGGTGTAGGGACTGTTGATTTATTGGACACTTCAATGGTTTTGCTGCTTGGACTTTGGTGAACCTTGTTACATTGAAGCTGTCAAACAATTTGTCCAAAAAAAGAATCAGGTCACTTGTATCTTCAGCTTCTCGGGGCAGATTAAAGTTGTCTTTAATATCTGAAAATAAAATACAGAAAAAATTAACACCACGCAGGTTTTTCCCAATAATATTAAATATTAAAATATTACAGGTTGAATTTACTCCAACAAATATTGTGAAAATTTGAGACTTCAAGCACATATTTAGGATTTAAAGTTATTACATACCCCATTTTGTAATCCTTTTCATGAGGGATCCTACAGTATGGCTGAACACCTGAGTACAGTTTTTCACCTTCATCTTCCTCATTTTTGCTTCATAAATATGGGCGTCAGTCAGTTTGTTACACAGTCTAAGGGTGGGCTCCGATATATCCAATTCGTAAAATTGGCGTATGTGGGCCCACTTTGCTATTTTCTTTTCTCCATTTATTATAAAATGCAATTCCTTATTCAGCAGATTGTTTCTAATACCTTTAAATAGATGGGGGATATCGAATAGTGGTATTACCTCTTTGTCCTGTACTGTGAAGCCAAAATAAGGATTAGTCTCATTTTTCTTTAAAAATTCTTCGTTAGTCTCCTTCAATAATAAGTCTACAGCTTTACGATTTGTGGAGCCTTGATCACATATGGTAGCAACAACATCTAATCCTATTAGGAAACACTCCTCTATAATATTTTTTATCATATTTTTTAATATGATAGAGCCAATAGGACCATTATTAAAGGAAAATACAACTGGCTGTTTCCACTGTCGATAGACTCCCTTTAGCATAAACACGTTGGCATAATTTGCTATAACTGGTTTCCTTGACTCCCCATCATCTTGAAAACCTAAGATCATGTCGGAGCTTCGATCATACTTTAATCCAGCAAGTTCTATCTCATCAAACATGAGAATGCAGGTTTTTTCCTTCTCATCTTTCATTTTTCTTATTTGGTTTTGAAATGATTGAAATATATGCTTATTAATTCCTGTTTTCATTGGAAGTTTTTGGAGAAGTTTGTTGAGGGTACTGACAGATGGGAGACTAAAAATTTTTTGAAGTAATTTGTAGCCTTTCCCGCTACCTTTCAATAGTGATAATGCTAAAATTTTTTCATCCAAAGTATACCGTCTGGATTTAGGTGCAAGATGTTGGTTTCTCACTTGACACATTATAAAGTTATATGTGGAATTGTTAACACACTTCAACAAATTTGAAAAGCTTGGTGTTTCCATTAGCCTTTCTGCATGAGCTAATCTTGTCTGGTAGGACTTTATTTTCCTTTGCGTATAACTCATCTTGACGCTCCACTTTTTTAGCATAGTGTAAAAGTTTCTAGCTTTTGGTGTCAAATCTGCAGCACGGGAAATATTCACTTGTCCTAATAATGAGCTTTTTTTAATACCTGAAAATAAAAATTTATTCATTATTCCTAATTCATGAGAGAGAATCTTTGCATTTACCTTTTTTAATAGCAATAACTTTTGGTGTAGGGCTTCGGATGGAGGGCTTTTGTCCAGAATCAGAAATTGAATGCTGTGCTTCTAAGGGTTCTATTAAATCCTCTTGTTCTTGTGGATGAGGTGGAACAGGTAACACAAATACTTTGCCAGCATCAGGAACTGCAAAGGCTTGCTGTTTAGATGTGCCAGGTACAGGCACAGGATATCCAGTTTTTAAACCTTAAAAATGATTCAAGTTTTATATTATTATTTTTTCAATTGTGTGAAAATTCAGGAAAAACTTCAGTAAGTAGTTATTCTATTAGGCTTTATATTTACATGTTATAATCTCAAATATAAGGTAACTAACTAATACAGATAAAAAATTCAGTTGAAAATGTCTACACACAAACATATGAGAAGAAATATGTTCATTTGAATGAAATATGTGTTCTACTAATTTAGTATATTTAATGGCAAATAATTTAGGATATTCATACCTTCAATAACTCTTAGCCGTTTTGCAGGAACAGGGCTCTCGTCTGAGCTCTCATCTAATTCAGTAGAGGACTGAGCAAGTTGAAAGCCTAAAATGGATAAAAAAAACATTAATTTAATTCAAATAATTAACTTAAAACAAATATTATTGGGAAATATTCTCATTTTTAATCTCGATTTAATATTAAGTTTATTTTAATGGTAACTACCTAGATACCTAACTTAAATTTATTAACTGAAAATAAAATTGGGACACCCTGCATTCATTATTTTAGTTGGTAAGTGGTAATAGTCATCTCTAACAGACACCCAACTTATATTATTATATGCTAGAATGGGTCTTCCAGGTAGGTACATAA
The DNA here is from genome assembly GCA_917834065.1 of Ceutorhynchus assimilis. Taxonomy (NCBI): domain Eukaryota; kingdom Metazoa; phylum Arthropoda; class Insecta; order Coleoptera; family Curculionidae; genus Ceutorhynchus; species Ceutorhynchus assimilis. Next base: position 565,233 of record CAKJTU040000026.1, on the reverse strand, counting down.
TACCGACCTAATAAACGCAATTATAGATCTAATATAGGTGGGTAGGTACATTTTTAATTTAAAATTTTACCTGCGGTACTACCTAACAGGTAAAAGTACTTGTATATGAATTAAAATATGATTTGGGGTTTTCAAAAGTGCAATTAAGTAAATGCAAAATACCTTGGTAATTTTATCACAAAAATGGGGTTTTAAAGAACTTTGGAGTTAAGGTATTTGCTTTTATATTACCTACCTACTTACTTAGCATACCCATTTTATCTGCCTATCAATTTTAATGATTGATGCTGATGCCAAGGACTTCCCAATTTCTCGATAAATACATTGTTAAACTCAATTTTTTTACTTTGTCTAATTCCCAGTTTAATTATTTAATCTTATTTTTTTTAATCGAAAATTTTAAAAAATTAATTGGATCAACGTTTTTAAGAATTGGGTAATCGATCTTTGTCCTGGTTTTTTCCATAAAAAAAATAAAGATAATTTTGGGAAATGTTATTAATTTTATGGATAGGTACCTATAATATGTCATCACTAGGTACGTTTTTTTTTTTCAATGATCAATGCTACGCGTAGGTGAATAAAAATAAAACAATAATTGTCTTTACTTACCAGGAATCAGCAAACAGGGAATTGCTGTTGCTCGGATGCCCCTGGTTTCATTAACGATGTCACTGGGATTAAAATGGTTATTGCAAACAACATATTTCTGGTAAATTTCGTCTGCACTTAGAATGTTATAGTCTTTAGGTTTAATCCTGTCTACCCACAATTTAAATAATTCCGGGTATTTCTTGGGAAACCTATGTCTCCTGCTGGTCCGGTCTTTACATTCAGCAACACAACAAACTTTATTTCTCTTCGCAATTTCCATTTTAAAAAACCACGAAAATCACAAAAACTAAAACAAATCTGGGCACAAAACGCAACACAACACAACTCAACAAAAAAATAATATAAAAATATCTTAAAACTTGAGAACATTCAGGTTAGGGCACATGCCGGTAAATGCCAAAACAAAACATTCACAACCCAAACAATCTTCAGTGGCCTCTATCGCCTAAAGAGGGGGAATTGCTGGGCGGAGCTGTAATATCAATTTTGTGGGCTGTCAGCGCCCTCTGTAGTTTGTCCCCAGTTACTAAACACGTTTAGGCGGGAGAGCAATACTTATTTTACTAAATTAGGTTGGTGTACTGTGCGCAAAACCATAACTCTACTCTATTCGGACCATAGCCTGCCTCAAGGTCACATTACCGCCTTTACTTACTTCCCTCACCAATTTCCTTCACTCAAATGAATTTGCTATAGTTTATTTATTTTTGCTGGCACCAATGAAAACATGTCAGTTAAAAACGTTAAAATAATAAATGTCACACTTTGGCATGTTTAAATTTTTTATTAATAAATGAAATAACTGATTTTTAATCCATGGTGTGGTTGTAAATTAAATAGTATGTATAGGTAAATTATCACCTTTCTGGAATGACGTTATTTTTATTTAATTTATGTCAATTGACAGTTAATTTTTTTTTGTAAAAATTATTTTTTCTACGAGAGTGCGCAAAATAGAAACTTTGCACACGCAATTAGAAGCGCAAAATTTACTTTCGCGTACTAGTGCGGACAAGAGTTAATTTTACGCACTAGTGCCGACAAAATTCAATTTTGACAATGTACCAGTAAAAATATTCATGTCATGTACCTACCCTAAAAATGATTGCATGAGATTTTCCGTCAGTGTCTGGTCAGTGTTTATTGGCCGATTTGTCAGTGTCAAACAAATTTATTTATTATTTTCTCTTTGGCCCTTATTTTTACTACATATCAGTTAGTAATAATTAAATGAAGTTGTTTTTGTTAGTTGTTTTTGAGTATTTTGTTTTGAATACTTATTTTTTTTTATTTATTCATTTTTTATTTCGCTGTAGTACCGCAATCCGATATGTTACAGGCACGTTGACGTACCGCGATACGATATACATATTTATTAAAGACACGTGAACAGCGAAATATTAACAAATGTAAATTTGACGTAGAAAACTCCGTTGGATTGCCAACTTACAATCTTCTGGAGGATTCCAAGCAATCGACTTTTTAAATGGAAAAGGATCATTAGAGATATTAGTTTGCTTGTTTATTCCCCTTTTGCATATTTATAAGAGAAGCGGTTTAGATTTGTTTTGGAGTGTAAAAGTAATAAGCTGCTTCCCTTGTTTACCTATGAATCAGGAATACAAAGAAAACTTTAAGTGCCCTTCATTGTTGTAAAGTCGATAGTTTCGAAATCTACCCAAGCACCACTCTGTCTTCTGACGTTCAGTTCAGATCGGGTAGATGAGAAAAAATTAAAGAAAAACTATGCATACATTGTAAGCTTGTCTGGCTAGCCAAACGGCGAACTGCAATAGAATTTGCTGCTTTGCCAAATTTGACGGAAACAATAATAAACAAGTTGGTGACATATTTTTTTTGCAATATGGGCATGCATAGTATTTTGAAATAGAAAAAAATCCAGCAACATTGCGAAATAATGGATGTGGAAAGGCGTGATTATTCAGAGGCATGATTCTATTGGTGAGAGCCTGAACGACAGCACCAGTGACGTGGTTATTTGCGAAACTAAAGAATTTTTTTCTAATAATTTTATTGGTTTATTTCCTTGGTGTTTTCGGTGCCACTGAACCCGAAGACATGGTTGTCATCAGGCGGTGTCAGTTGAGGTGTTACTCATGGTCCGCGCACTCATTTTACCGCTTTGAGCCAGCTTTTTTAGTTCACTCGTGACCGCTGATGGCTCTGCTGGTCTTGAAAAACTGAGGTTATGGAAGTGAAAATTAGGCAATTCAAGCCACGTGACATTCAAGATGGCGTGGCGGCCACACATGGGCCAAAAAACACACAAAAATATCTAGTTTCTGCCCGAATTAATAGTTTAGGTACCTAGTCAACAGATATTTTATTAAATAATGAAAATCAAAGTTGTAAGCAAAACTCTATGTAAAATAATTTAAAATACGCATAAAAACATATCTAAAACAAACTTGCTTGGCCGCCACGCCACATTGAATTTTCCTGTTTGACAGATGGATTGAATTGCCTATAATTTTTCAAATTGTCTTTTGATTGTGTTTATTCTTGTGAAAACCTAGGGACTCGACAAACCTCTGCAAACAGTGGCGACGATGGATAGAGACCCCGCCGCCATATTTTTGAAATTTCAAATATAAATACATAGGAATTATTGGATATAAATGGATATTTATCATCAAAATTTGGATGGCAACGAATTTCTCTGACGGAAATTTAAATACGTTATTTTTAATTTTATGGTAGATATGAATATCCGAGGGGATATTCATTTATACCCCATTATTCATATCAAAAATTTGCAAGAATATGGCAGCGGGACTTCCATTGTCGCCACTCGTTCGAAAAGGGTTGTCGAGTTACTGTAAAAATTACAGAGAACTATCAATAACAAAGTGCCATCTTGGTGCCGGAGAATGGCCGAACTAGTAGTTATAGTTCACTCTCAGTCGGCAGACAGCGCTAAAATACAATATGATATGTCAACATTGGAGTGTCCAGTCTATTTACCCCCTTGTGTAGGTATATTAGTCTATGGTGTCAGTGAATATTATCAGGTTACGCCCCACTTTTCTTCCCCCTTTCGTCTCTACCAAGTTACAACTTGCCAGACTATAGGTATATTTGTGGAAAAAAAGGCCTAGATTAATTTTTTTGTTTTATTGAAAAAATTAAACATGAAGCCACTGAACTTGATCAAAATTTAATTTTCAACTTTTCAAAACAGAAGTTATGACTAGCCTTATCAAGTAAATACCTACCTATATATTTTAATTTTCATTATACAGGGTGTTAATCAGGGCCGGCCCTACCATAAGGCGAACGGAGCGGGCGCTCCAGGCGTTAGGCCTGGAGGGGCGCTCCGACTCGTTCCTTAGTGATAAAAAAGGAAAGAAAGCAAGCGTGTTGTTAGCATGTGATTAGATAGATAGAGACATATCATATTACATAATAATATGTAATGTTTCCGAACTTTGAATAGGAGAGGATGGTTGATCTTCGGCAGCTTAAGTTATCTTCACTTTTTTTAGTTTTTTTTGACAGAATTTGCAAATTAAAGCAGAGTCTTGGTGTTGGGCCAGATGGCAAATCGTTTGTTTTCCTAGAAGGCTGAAGGTTTGTTCTGTCTCAAATTTTGTGTTATATTTTTAATGTCATTGTCTACTGGTACATAGCCAGAAGCCTGGAAAAAATCCTCGAAAAAATCCTATGCTATTCTAGTTTTTAAAAATGGAGATAAATCAGACATTGAAAATTATCAAGCAATATCAATGGTCTCTTTGGTAGCCAAAGTTTTTGAAGGTATGTATTATTGTTGCAGATAAATCACCCCATATTTTAAGAATGTCATTATCAATGGACAACATGGTTTTATGAAGGGAAGATCCACCATAACAATGATCAAAATCAATGCTCGAACATAGAAATTCATTTGCATTTTATTACTATTTAATAGTCAGCAGGAGCTGAAACCCAGCAGTAGGTAGATCTTAGAGGTAGACAGGGAGATGGGTGGGTTGTACTAGCCCAATGCTCTGCTTTTTTATTTAAAATTGGCAACCCACTTTTTTTTATCTAATGACATAGGTAACTATTCCCTTTGTTTTCTTCAACATAAGGGGTGTATGCACGTGGCCGAATACAGTAAATGTGGCAATGATTTATTGAATTTTAAGACATTTCTTATATCGGTGAATAGAGTATACGATTCACATTTAAAATAGGGGCGCCAGCTCCATCCTAAAAGTAACCTCGGGCCGGCACTGGTGTTAATTTTGAAACTCACCACCTCTATTATCTCGGAGAAGCAAAAATTTTCGAGAAAATCCCTGAAACACGTCAACTACACTGAGAAAACTTCCAGCCAAAAATTCTTTACTAGTGTATTTTCAGCTATCATAGCAGAAATTTTAGCTGAAATTGCAAAAAGATCCTATTCTAGTTGTAGGATGCACTTTACTATGTTAACATAGAGTAGTGTGAATAAAAACTAAGCTTTCACTTTTAGTATTAAGTGTTAGCTTTAGCTTTTACTAGGTAGATTTAGCTGTTGCAATAGCATTTGCTGAAATTGAAGTGAATAACCTTTTCCTTTTACTTACTAGCAAAAGCTAGATATTTGGAGCGTTTACTGAAAATACGGAGATTTCGTGATGTATTCTATCTACAGCATTCTCAAAAAGTGTGCTTGCGAGTTTTTATACTGATACCGCCGATATTTATATTTTTACTTGCTGACCCGGCGAACTTCGTTCCTCCTCTGAATTATTAAATACCTATTAAATGTTGTGTTAACGTATCTAAAGTGCGTTTTTTTTTAAAGATAAAAGTCAAAATGACATTATGTTGGCAATAATACAATGTAAAATTGTCAATGCTTTCAAAATTTTTATGTAGAAAAGGCTTGTGTTGCCAACATAGTTACTAAATTTTTGAATTGGGGAATTATCTTTAAAAAAAAAAACAGATTTTATTAACTGAATTAAATTAATTTTTTTTCGATGGTGAATTTGGCTTTGGTTGAAGAAAATTAATTTTTACTCTCTGGATCAGAAGTCACCTAAAATTGAAATTTTACATCATCCCTTTTTAGGCATCTTGTGGGCATTATTCTTATAAAGTCTACCACCAAATAAATAAACTCAAGCACAAGAATGTTCAAAAAACGTAAAGAAAACAAAAAAAATCTCCAGCGCAGCCCTGTTTCATTTTATCTGCACTGCTACTCCATCTGTTCTACTGTATCTGCACTATTCTATCTGATCTACTCATTCTGCACCACTTTATCTGATCGGAATAGTGGAATAGTTCTGTTTGGAATAGCTCCAGTTCCTTAGCAGTATTCTGTTCTACTGTATCTGCAATGAAATTACCGCACAACGGCGAGCTTCGTTCTAGGTACCTATCATATATGGCGCCGTATACAAAATGGTTGTGGCGGACTCATAACCTGGCTCTCTGCCACTCGACACCAGCCGGACGGAGCACTCCGAACAGTCGGCACGGAACACGGCTGTCAAGGGATGACTGAGAGGAGAAACGGAACTTAGCCACAGAACGTCAATGGTCAAGCGTCAAGAAATGACAGGTAGACCAGTTCGCGCTCTTTCGGAATGAACGAACCAACAACAAAATAAAATACACAATTAAAACATTGTCATTCTATTTATTTTTGGACATTTTTACTGTGAAGAACAATTAAAAATAAAGTGCTTTCCTCAAATTGTTTTTGTGCAAAGTGTGTGACAATAAAATCCACATGGTTTGCAATGAAAATGTGACGGTAAACTTGGTATCGGTTATAAGAGATGGCGCCGATTTTTTCGATTTATTATCGTAGGATGGACAAAGACAAATGCAATAAAGCAAAAATCATAATGCTCAGTCAAGCCGTTCTCGAGTTATAAGTGCTCAACACCAACACAACTGTGTTTTATACAGGGTGTCCCAAAAAGATACCGACAAACTTTAAAGGGTAGTAGGGGACATCAAAACAAGCATTTTTGTTTACATAAACATATGTCCGCAAATGAGCCATTTGGGCTGTAGAGCAAAAAAACTGTTTGATACTTTTATTCTTCTCAATAATTAAATCACTGTTTACTTATTAATTTTGCTTTATTATCAAATGAATTATGGTTTAGAATAATTGTTCAAAATGTTGACCATTTACTTCAATGCAAAGATTACACCGTCGGGTCATTGACTGAAAAGTTTAGTCTACGAAACACCTGTTCGTAATGAGGAAGATCTGATAGCAAGGATACTGGCGAGTTGTACCCATGTAATGTCTGCCCAGTGAGTCTGTGTCTACGGGGCAACGGTAAGGGGAATGCAGTTGTAAAAAAAATGGCTGATTTCATTCATAAAATACCCAGCTGCGTGCGGAACATTTTGGAAGTGTTATCGTATTGCAACTCTTACACGAAAATCAGCAATGACCAAATCTCCGCCACTGGATATTTCAATATAAATCGATATTCCAAGATGGAAGGATAAAATGACGTGAGCCCTGGCCAATAGCGAGACGTAAGGTGACGTTAGCTCATTGACAACTGTATGGTTCCCCATGACAACGGCGATCCTGCCAAAAACTCCACCAATCAGGTTCATCCAGGACGGATGCTTGCCAAATTGTCAAAAACTGATGGTATTTTTGGAAAATTTTTATTTTTTACAATAGTCCAAATTTAAAAAATCAGGATTAAAATAGGGATAGATCTAACAACCACGTTAAAATATTTAGTATTTTATTATTGTTATCAATATTTTGTTATTAAAAAATGGATTTTCAAATTAACTATACTTCATGCACAGTATTTTCGCTTTTTTATAATTAAACGTGGCAACATCGCAGATTTACGTCCGAATTCCTTCCGTAGACTCAGATCCGCTGGGCAAACAATAGAAGCTATTCCTGGAATATTCCAAAGAGTTCGCGAGTTGAAAAATTATTGTAAACCATAATTTATTTGCTATTAAAGCAAAATTAATAAGTAAACAGTGATTTAATTATTGCGAAGAATAAAACTAGATACCAAACAGTTTTTTTGCTCTACAGCCCAAATGGCTCATTTGCGGACATATGTTTATATAAACAAAAATGCTTGTTATGATGTCCCCTACTACTCCTTAAAGTTTGTCGGTATCTTTTTGGGACACCCTGTATATACCGGGTGACAATGAAACTACTACCCACGGCGGCATTCCTTAACGGCTCGAGATAGAAATATGCAATTCCGTATGTCAATAGGGTTGAATATTTTGAACAATTTTAATATAAAAACAATTGAATGGCTTTTCCGGTTTCACTGGAAATGGTATTGACTTTGTTATTTTAAATGGGACACCCTGTATATTATCTTTTTTTTAGACCCTCTGAACAATTCTAAATAACTTTTGTCTAACATACCCTATGTCAAAAATTGATAGTTTTTGAAATAGAGTGGCTCAAAAATATGTCGTAATTCCTATTTGTTGGTATTTTACGTAAAAACTGAGTATGCCAGAACAAAAAAAATCATGATTATTTGCTCCTTATTCAAAGAGGTATCCGATAAATAATAAAAGAGAAGAATTAATGCACGTTAGGAAAAACGCGTTTTTCGAAAATGAATGTTTCAGTTTTTGATCGGACCCTGTACGAAAATGGTTCAACTTATGGAAATGAAACTTCCACTACCCAATCCTACTTTTTTATCCTTTATCCAAATATGACAAATTCAACCTTCATCGACACCTACAAAATAGCCAACTTTGGTGGTATACTACCTAATTATTGATTTTGGCTTTAGATGAGCACCAACAACTTGAAAATGGGTTATCAAATTTTCAATTTTGCAAGTGTCTATGAAGGTTGAATTTGTCATATTTGCATTGAAACATTCATTTTGGAAAAACGCGTTTTTCTTAACTTTGCATTAATTCTTCTCTTTTATTATTTATCGGATACCTCTTTGAATAAGAAGCAAATAACAATGATTTTTTTTTTCTGGCATACTCAGTTTTTACGTAAAATACAAACAAATAGGAATTACGACATATTTTTGAGCCACTCTATTTCAAAAACTATCAATTTTTGACATAGGGTATGTTAGACAAAAGTTATTTAGAATTGTTCAGAGAGTCCAAAAAAAAGATAATATACAGGGTATCCCATTTAAAATAACAAAGTCAATACCATTTCCGGTGAAACCGGAAAAACCATTCAATTGTTTTTATATTAAAATTGTTCAAAATATTCAACCCTATCGACTTACGGAATTGCATATTTCTATCTCGAGCCGTTAAGGAATGCCGCCGTGGGTAGTAGTTTCATTGTCACCCGGTATAGATAAACGGGAATGGTACGTCTAAAACCACCCCATGAACGGTCTGGAAACCACTCTGTATACGAATTTCGGGTTCTACGCACAAATTTTTGGCTTTGCGCAGAATCATAACGGTACATTGTACCGTTTCTTGATGTGTTGGAACAAAGCTATGACCGACGGCATGAAAATATTGAAAGAATTCAATAATTGGGTACGTTCACCAGTACTCAGCAGCTAACTTAAAATCTGTTTTTTTTTTTAAAGATAAAACAGTGGCGGATCCAGGATTTTCTTCAGGGGGGGGGGGGGGGGGCGTGCAAGCTTAGAATTATCAACAATGATTTTTTGAAAATTTATTCCTACTTTACTTATACGTTAAAGTATGTAGGTACAGGCTGGTCCAATTTGGATACTTTTGATGTGAAACGTCAATTTCTGAGCCAGTTACAAAAAAATGAACCCCCCACTCTGCTGAGGCTTATATTTCATAAAATCTCGATTGGTGCAAACACTGCAAACCGCCTTTTGATACCCTCAACCGTTTGGCCGCTAGGGGATGTTTCTCGATTTTGAGCTAAAAGATGAAACATTCCATAACTTTTTTATTTATGAAAATAATTGATACCTATCTGTATAAACTTTCTAGAGGTACTTTTCCAAGCATAATTCAATGACGTACTCAATTATTATTGTTTTTAATAAAAAAAACCCTAGGTCTACAGGGTGATTTACGTAGCCCGTGCATTAGCTTGCAGGTGGATTAGATGCTATCTCTATTAAACCACCTGCAATCCAATTGAAATATTATTGCTTATTTTAATGATACATATAAGGTTTAATAGGTCTGTCTCTAACAATTATCAAGAAAAAAAACTATAGATGTTTCAGTCAAAAGAAACAATGGGCGCGTTCTAAGTGACTAATGGCCATTTGCACCGCTTGTATTATTGTATTTATTGTTTATGCTCCTTTATAGATTTAAGTTTTTTTGATTTTTCATTATAAGAGTTTTTTTTTCTTATAATGGGAATAACAATTTTCCATTTTTCGGTCCATATTTTATTTTTATAAAAAAATATTATTTTTTAATAAAATATTATGTATTGTTAAATTGTAGGTATTTGTGTTTTATTTTTACCCCATGAGCATATTTACCCCACTAATGGCCGTTTGCACCGACCATTTTTAAAAAGCCTTAGCGATAAGTTTTCCTTAAAGTGACATTTCTCCACGTAAAAATGTCATTGGATACTTATTGCTAAGGCATACTTAAAATGATCGGTGCAAACGTCCGTAATCAACTTTTTAACCATGAGCAACTGACTTTATTGTCACTGCAAAGTAATTTTATGGTCACACAAAAATACTTTATAGTAGCACCAAATTTACTTTGTAGCCACAATAAAGTTACTTTATTGTCATAAAAAAAAATGTATAGTCGTAGCAACACAGTCACAATAAAGTTACTTTAATAGGGACATAAAGCTTCCGTATTTTTTGCTCGGTATCCGTATCGGTATCGTACTGCGCATGTGCAGAAGCGATACGGAGGCCGAGATACCGTACGTACAACGTAACGTTACGGCCCTCTCGCGGTATCCGTATCGGTAACGTATCTTGACATTCCTGACACATGTGCCAAATTTTAAATGAATATAACCTCACTTTTTTTCCGGGTTGATTTAATTTGTTTAGTTTATACTTTCTTGAGTTTCTTGTGCTTCTCTATCGCAAAAAAAATAACAATTTTAAGGTTAGATATAAAAACGCCGGAGTTTTGAGACAAAAATTTCTAGATTATGAGATGCGTTTACGTTTACCGGAACAGGGAGCGCTTTAACAGCCTTTTCGCTTGTCAACGTATCTAGTTGCGTTACGGATACCGATACCGATACCGGCGAATTATTTCAAGTAGCTTTATGTCCCTATTGTAACAACAAAGATATCCTTTATATTCACAACAAAGTTACTTTGCTGCCACGGGTAAGACGGTTCAATAAAGTTAACTCCATTACCACAGTTAAGAACTTGGCTGGAGCCTATTCTAAGAAAAAAATTAGCTGTGGTCGCTAAAAAATTGGCAAGGGCCATAAGGAAGATTTCTCAGTGTATAATTTGAGGGGGGACCCCCCAGCCTCCAATGCCGCACCTCTAGAAAATGTTTACTGGGGAAATGATACATCATTTTGGAGGGTTTTTAATTTCATAAATTTTGATACTAAATTTCAATCCCTAAATTCAACTGTTTTGGAAATATTGACAGTTGACAATCGACTTTTCTGCAACTTTGACAGGCTGTAAGACCTAAACGGTTAATTTTAGAGGAAAACCGATCTTACATTCGTATCTTAGATTTCTATAAACCATCATTTGACAACAACTTTGAATTTAATCCATGATCAAAATTCCTTGCTAAAAATTTTCGGTTAAATTCAAAGTTGATGTCAAATGATAGTTTATGAAAATCTAAGGGCCGAATTTATAGTCGTTCCTTGGGTATTCCTTGGAGGTCGTGAGTTTAGAATGGGCACTTGCTACTATTTGACAAGTTAGTCATGTCAATTCTAAACGTTCAAGGCTTCCTTAAAGTCTGAAGAAATCTGAAGGAGCGAGTATTAATTCGGCCCTTAGACAAGAATGTCAGATCGGTTTTCCTCGATAATTAACCATTTAGGTTTTACAGGTTTTACAGCCTGTCAAAGTAGCAAAAAGTCAGTTTTCAACTTTTAATATTTCCAAAACAGTTGAACTTATGGGAATAAAATTTAGTGCCAAAATGTATGAAAATAAAAACACTCCAAAATGATGCATCATTTGACCCCCCTTCTCTTTTAAAATTTTCTAGGGAGTGTCTCTGGGGGCTGGAGGGTTGAAAGGGGGGAGGTGAATTTTGCATAAAAACTCATTCCCTCTCAAATTATAATTGACGTGCTTCAGGATTTTTTTCGAAAATTTTTCTCCTCCGAGATAATAGGGTTGGTAAGTTTTAAAATGAACACCCTGTATAGGTATATAATAGGATTAATAGGTACAGATTTTTTATTTAGCAACTAACTGATAATATCTTAAATACAATTTATAATATGTAACATAATAATTTTAGAAATTTTGGAAAATAGAACGATATTTTGACTGCCTAAATCTATCGACTCTTACGTCGGAAGATCAAGCAGCAGTACAGTTCAACTAAGCCACTAGGGATATTTAATCTAAGTGGAGCTTTGAATGTGAATTTTGTTTCTACAAGAGTTACATTCAAAATTCCACTTGGATTAAATATCCCTTAAGTTATAGCGGTGCAAATGGCCGTAATTGGTACAATCAGGCCTTGAATGAAAGAGTGTGATCAACAATAAATCCAAGATATTTATGTTCCTGAATCATTTCAATAACTAGGTATTATTCATTGTCGACTCTCACCTGGATATTGTTTAATCGTCCAATATCACAGAGGAATCTGAAAGTACATATTAATTATCATGTTGATATTTTTAGTTCAAATTGTGACTATCTACATATACAGTGTCTCCCGCTTAAGGATTGACCACCCTTCTAAAGTTTTCATCGATTCAATTTTTTTTTTTTTTTTTTTTGTCCTATATCTACTCGAATTTGGCACTTATCAGGCTCATATCTTTATTTCTGCGGCTGTACTGGTGTCCATATTTATAGGCTCAAATTTCAATAAGTACTATTAGGGATTTTTTTTAGAAAAAATCTGATAGCAGATTCTTGTTTAAAATAGTTTAAAACCCAAATGTACTAATTTTTGTTTCAATACGATACTGGGTGATGACAACAAATTTTCAAAATTTAATGAATCAAACCGCAAAAATGTTATATTTTGAGACAAGTTTACTGCAAGTTTTGGTTGAGGATGTTCTAAAACTATGTTGTATCAAGTTTTGTTGTTCTCAAGGCCTCAAAAAATTACATTTTTCCGGTTTGGTTCATTAAATTTTGAAAATTTGTTGTGATCGCCCTGTATCATATTGAAATAAAAATTAATACATTTGGGTTTTAGACCATTGTAAACAAGAATCTGCTATCAGATTTTTTTTTAAAGAATCTCTAATAGTACTTATTGAAATTTGAGCCTATAAATGTGGACACCCTGTACACCAGTACAACTGCAGAAAAAAAAAATGATACGCCTAATAAGTGCCAAATTCGAGTAGATATAAGACAAAAAAAAATTAATTGAATCGGTTGAAAAATAAAAATTTTAGGTGGTCGGTCCTTAAGCGGGACACACTGTATGTATTTGCAACTAAAAATAATATAATTTGATAATCTCTTGATTTTAATTTATGTAAGATTGAAGGACGAATGATGGGCATATTTTCTAATTTTTCAACTCAAACAAAAAAAATTTATGAAATTTTAGATTTTCATTTTCTCAATTGTTGAAAACTGAAACAATAATTTATGTTCTAATAATTTAATCTCTTACCTAATATTGCATCTGGCAGTTCATCTTTGAGGTCTTGTGTATGGATCTGAAATGTTTGGTTTTCAATAATTGATTCAAATGCTGATAATATAGAATATTTGTGAAGTTTTCGACTTTAATTCAAACTTCACTGGCATTTTTTTATTTCTTTTTTTCTTCAATCCAACAACAGTCATATCATGGCCTCTAGGACGTCCTCGTTTTTTTATTTTTGGAGGTAATACTATTGTCTTTATATCATTATCATTTTGTTCACTAATAATCTCAAATGTCAAGTCTGGTTTTGAATTGGGAGTCACTTCTTCATTATTGTTATTATTACTGATGACTGATTCAGTAGACGTAGGATTGACGATTGACCATTAGATTTTCAATAGAAATAGATTCAGCAACTTCTATATTTGATGTTGAAATAATATTTAAGTCATCTATATTACCTACCATGAAATATTACCTCAACTTCATCTTCATCAGAAATTTGGTCATCATTTAAATTCAATCTCTGGGAAGTATTCAATATAGTTTCCATGTCCATTGTATCGTCTTCAATACATAAAGAAGTTGCAGAATTAATTTCATTACTAGTTGTAATTGTAATATTTTCATTATTTTCCTCATTATTTTTTATGCGAGTGTTGACTAAATCGTCTTTTCCATTTATAGAAGGGCTCCCTACTATTCCAAGGGTTACTTCTTGGCCAATTTTCCAACAATGTTCAAGCTTTTTTAATAACTCTATTTTATAGCTAAATTCACTGTTGTGAGACTCATTAGATTGACTAATGAATTAGTTACAAGAGTAGACGCCTTCCGCTTCTCTGTCAGTCATTATTTTTTTTTTTACTTATTGAACATTGAGGTTCAGCGACAGTATTTGTGTTTTCTACCAGGCGCGGCTCTTCTGTAAGGTCATTCGGTCAATGACCCACCAAAAAATCAAACAATAAATTTTCAATTAAACATCTTGAATATTAAGTTTCAAATTAACCAACAATACGCTCAACAAAATACAGAAATCGAACTATTTTGCGCATTGAACTGATTATATTGGGTACCCGCCTTTAAAATTACCAAATACAGGCCTGCTGGGCTGGGCCATATTTAAAATTGGGCTTAGGGCGAGTTCTCATGAGCGTAAGTTGACATTTCTGGCGTAATCACGTGATAATATGGTGTAATTTGATTGGTAAAACATCCAGCATGGCGAATAATCTACCAATAAAACCCAACCATTTTATCACGTGATTACGCCAGGTATGTCAACTTACGCTCATGAGAACTCGCCCTTATAGCTTTAAATGATCATAGGCGAATGCAATAGGAATCAGAGAGAGAGAGAGACATTGTTACAAATTATTTGACATTTGTTACTTTAAGACAAGATAACCTAGGGTCGTGAAATTCAAAAAATTAAGATATCGTGTAAACCCTTTATGTGCAAACGTAACCGCTCAAAATCCAACAAACAATAATTTTATCTGATATTTAACAATGTAATATGTAACAGTAAATGTTACTGTAAAACTTTAGTGTTGACAGCTTGGTTTTTCCGGTGAATCTGATACCATATACCTTTCCAATCCGGAGCTCTTCAATGGGTGTTGGGGTTTCACTTTCGTGAACTGGAGCTCTTCGTGTTGTTTCCTGTATCCAAGAAGAGGATAGATTGCTGGGGTGACGTCACTCCAGCTGATCCAGACTCCAAACAGTCATCTTTATGTCGAGTAGGTACCCAGAAAAGAATAAGGCAGTATCAGGTTCACCAATATTTGGAATATTGAATCCCTGAATTCAGTCAAAAAGTGAGTGTCTTTTTTTTCAAAAAGTGAAAACAATAAAAGTATTCTTGCATTTCTTCGTGTGTGTGTGTGTGTGGAGAAAGCCACCTAATTTTGGGGTACCCCAGCAGTACGTAAGTGCGTCTATCAACATGTAAGTTGCACAAACATTTTCTTCACGAGCCCGGAACTGTAAAATTTGACTTTCCAAAATTTTTATCCGTCAGTGACTGAATGTGTTTAGTTCAGTTCAGGAAGATAATTCATATTTTGGTTTATTTTGGGGAACATTAAAATTTGAATAATAGCAATCAAGGTTTAATTATTAGATTTTCGAACAGAAAATTCTGATATCAGCAGGATTTTCATGTTGTATGTACTTACCTTTATTTCTAGAATCTAGATTCATTTGAATAGGCTCGTACAGCATTTTTTTTTTATTACATATTCAAAAAGAGCGTATTGAGTTTAGCAGTTGTGCAAAATTTCATAATTTTCCGAGCCCTTGTTCATATTTAAATAAATTATCAAAAAGCTCCAAATTTTGAAGTTTTGAAACACGCGGTGACGTCACTGCATCTCTCACGTTGGTCGTGTGACGGCCTTTAGCCCGTCTTGACTCGAGAGATGACGTCATACCTAGGGCTGGGCGATTATCAAAATAAATAATCGATTATCGATTATTAAAAATAATCGATTATTTTCGATTAATCGATTAATCGAAAATAATCGATTAATCGAAAATAATCGATTAATCGAAAATAATCGATTAATCGAAAATAATCGATTAATCGGAAATAATCGATTAATCGGAAATAATCGATTAATCGAAAATAATCGATTAATCGAAAATAATCGATTAATCGAAAGTAATCGATTAATCGAAAATAATCGATTAATCGAAAATAATCGATTAATCGAAAATAATCGATTAATCGAAAATAATCGATTAATCGAAAATAATCGATTAATCGAAAATAATCGATTGATCGAAAATAATCGAAAGTAATCGGTTAATCGAAAATAATCGATTATTTTGAAGTAAAAGAAATTCACTTGCCCTTAACCGGCTTGTTTTGAAATAAACTCTCTGGTTACTTTGGAGTTTGAGGCCCGGTTTATTCATCTTCAGATAGACTTGCTGGTTGACAACTATTAGCAAGATCAATTTACCCTTCTATAATTATTGTCTAGGTCGACCAAGGGCCGACCAATAACTGGCCGACCAATGGGATTACAGATTGCGTTATTATCCGCGAAATTGCATACCTAACAGTTTATCAGAAGGTGAATAAACCGGGCCTTAGATATGCAAACAAAAACAAAACATAAAATTATCTCAAAAATAATAGATTAATCGTAAATAATTGATCAATCGAAAATAACCGAATAATAATAATCTAAAATAATCGATTAATCGAAAATAATCGAAAATAATCGATTAATCGAAAATAATCGAATAATCTAAAATAATCGATTATCGAAAATAATCGATTAATCGATTAATCGAAAATAATCGATTAATCGAAAATAATCGATTAATCGAAAATAATCGATTAATCGAATATAATCGATTAATCGAAAATAATCGATTAATCGAAAATAATCGATTAATGAAAATAAAATAATCGACTAATCGATTAATCGATTATTAATCGATTAATGGATTATTTTGCCCACCCCTAGTCATACCATCTCTAAGCGATGAATTTCTGAGGCATAATGTTTTATTATTCAAAGCCGCATAACTTTTTTAATATTTATCCAATTGCGCTGATTTTTTTTGTGTGTGCTATATGTGAGTACTTAATACTCCATAAAAATATCAAAAAACGTGGTTAATGAAACCTCACTGAACGAGCCTATTGTTTGCTTGTCTGTTTTTTATTTGTTAGTTAGGGATTTTAAGGTAGGAAGTTTTTTTTGTTCTTTTGGTCTTACAAACCATCGTTTTTTTATTTTTATCAAATATTTGATGATGAATATTAGGGCATATTGTCAATAATCAATAAATAGATATTGAAATTGGAGTTATAATCATTTTGGTTTAGATTTTCCTTATATATAGCTACAAGTATATACCCACTCGGCTAAATAAAAAGTCGACTCTTCGGACTTGCCTGCCAGACTTCTGTCAACAAGAGAGATCATTTTAGAAACCAAAGCTCACAGGAAAACAATCCTGTGTTTTTTATACTTAACTGCATTTTAACCAGTTCGACCAATCAGACGATTACACCCAAAAAATCATATTCACTTTACAATGAAATCACAATGAAATACCGCATGGAATAAAAGAGAATAGATAGAAATCCACTAGAATTATTTTAATTGTTTAGAAATTATAATAATTTAAATTAAGGTTATGTCAAAAATAGGAAACTGTTAATTAATTAGGTCATTAAGCCAAAAAATGATTATTTCACAATCAGAAGTTAGGAAAAGACAGAAATACCTATATCCATTTGCTAAAAGTGAGATAAATATAATTTCTCTCAATGAAAATGCAAATGACTGTCAAATGCGAAATAATTAAAATTATACTTTGAAAAATAAATCCATCAGGTACTAGATGGCAGTACTGGTAAATGGATAAAAGATATTTGCATTTTACGCAGATGATGGATAAATGGCAGCATTTGTATTATTTTGAACTTTGTGGATATTTTAGATTATTTTGCTGATTCTGGAATGGAAAAAATACGACTTTTGACTTTATAATGAAAATAAGAAGAGATGGAACATGTTACGTAAATGATAAATTTATCGTAACACATAACGGGCGTAAATAAGTAAGATAAAGAGGCACATTCGCTCCCATATGTTCCATCACGTCGACGGCCGGCAGCGGCGCCAGATCCTCGATCGGTGGATATAGGTATTTATAGGAATGGAACCAGAGCGCTCAGAATTCGACGAATTTTTTGTCTTTTTTCAAACGCGTTTATTAAAGAAAGATGAAAAACAAAAAGCCTGAAGGGTTGAGGTGTCAAGATTTATTTTTCTTGAAACAATTACTGAATTGTTATTTTGCACTCGATTGTTTTTGTTTCGATTTCGATTATCGTTTGATTCTCGAAGATTTAATTTTTTATGTAATCTCAGTCTTCAATCGCTTCACAAAAATGGGTTTTCTTGTTCAGGAAATCATTTCTTCAATTTCTAGTGGTAGATTGACTTTCGAAAAATGGCGTTGTCCCTCTAAATTTGACCCACCTGTAGAAAAACTCACGAGCCGCGCCTGTTTTCTACACCAACTCTTTGTTTAGATAAATAATAGTTTTTCGTCCATCTAATATGACACAATTTTTTTGAAAATAGTGGTATTTAATTTGTTTCTTATTTCTCACAGCTAAAATATGTCGACAAGTTAACATCATACATCATTGATTTAAAATTCCTACATTGGCAACTCTCAGTGGTTGAATACATTTTTCCTTTTGAAGTTGCAACTTCAAAGTTATTATTCTCAAGCTAATTAATTAACTTTTTCCAATGCGTTAATTTGTTCCTGTACATAAGTGAAACTGTAGTTTGTTAAGAAATATAAATAATGATTCAGGTTCTTTGCTGCAAAGATCTTTTAAGAATGTGATTAGCTGCCCTGATATCGCGTTCTTGATTATTACTCTCAGAAAAATGAAAAAGATTTTTAAATTATTGGTCTGAACACCCTCTTCAACAAAAAATTAATATTATTAATAATTTGAAAACTAGAGCTCTCGCACTGTCTGCTGGAAAATTTCATAGTAAGAACCTGAAGTACATAGAAAGGATGTTATTGAATAATAATTATCCATTATCTCTAATAAGAAAAATTCTAAAAAAAAACAAATTCAAAAAAAATAACAAAACAAAGTGATCAGAAACTTTTTTGCAAAATCCCCTATATTGGAAAGCTTTCCGAACGAATAAAAAGAACATTCAAGGGCCATAAATCTAAGAAAGAAGAAAAAGTCGAAATCACCTTTAAGTGCCAAAATACCATAAAAAAAACATTTTTTCTCGAAAACCAAATCAAGGACTAAAAAGGAATTAAAATCAAATTTGGTGTACAATATTCCTTGCTCTCAATGTAATAAAAACTATATCGGACAGAGTGGTAGATATTTGAAACAAAGACTGAAGGAACACCAAAATGACCAAAAAAACTTTCTCTTGAAGACTAACCCAACAGCATTAGTAGAACATAAACTAGAGACAGGACATAACTTCGACTTTGACCACACCACAATATTACAAACACAATTTAACTATAGAAATAGACTAATTGCTGAAATGATCGAAATACAAAAAGATAAAAATTGCGTCAATAAAAGAACAGATATACAAAATTTAAGTAAGCCTATTTTAACATTTTATCAACAACAAAATGATCATCACAAAAAAGCTTTCATATTAGTGTTTTTTGATTCGGATGCCATTCCCTACTTGGTTTTTCTTTGTTTGCTCCCACGAACGATAACACTATTTAATTTATTATTGTAATAGTAACAGCTGGCTGGGTCTGTCTTATATATTTTATTTTTATTAATTTTTAAGTTTTAATGTGTGATTATTTTTTATAACGTTTTGGTGATATTTTTTGATAAGTTTTAAACTGTACCATGTATGTGAATGTAACGTCTCTTATGAATCTGTACCTACCTAACAACTTCGTATATTGTTCATGTTATGACATAGAAAGTCAATCTCAAATGTAAGTACCCAATACTATAAACCAAACTGGAGTTGTTAGGACTCTACACAATAACATTGTCTTACCATTTTGTAGTGTCCTGAAGATGCAATAATATATTGCGAAACGTCGACAATCTGAAATAACAGACTTCTGTTGTTTTATTTCGATCCAATCCCAAACAAAACCTCAACCAATTGCTTTTTATAAAGTTCAATAATGTTGAATTTTTTGGAACCACTTGCTTTATTTTATGGTTATTTGATTCCATTCTATTGTTTGTGGTATTTCTGAAATAACCATAATTCATATTGCAAACAAGCCATTCGTCCCTGATGTTGTGCCAATTTTTATCAAAATATGCAGATACACTTTGTAGAACACATTCATACTTTGAATTGAGTGTATAAAATATCATATCCAGCCTCATTGTTACTGTACGCTAATTTTTGTAAATACTCCAAGGATAAGTTTCGTTCCTCTCTGGATATGTTCAATTTATCACAGTTAATTTCTCGCTTAAATGTCTTCAAAGTATGGAAAAGGCAGAAGTACACCGGTCTGTTAGGATACACTTCCTTTATAACATCACATTCTGTCAAATTTTTGTCTCCCATGAAGCACATTGATTGAAAACCCAATGATCTCTTTCCTCAACCGAAAGTAATGATACACATACAGTTTCTGCTTGCCAATTAGAATCTTAAACCAAAAATAGAAAAACTGTGCATCCAATATCTATCAACTTATATGTCCCATCAACGCTTACAAATTCTGGCCATGCACTCATAGCATTTCGCATATCTTCAGTTGTGAATTGTAGAGCTTTGAAATTTTTCTCATCGTCACACAAAACATGAACATTGCGACCTGTTGATAACATAAATGTTAAAAAAAGGGTTTTTGGAAAGTGCAATATAATGGATACGATTAACTTTAATATCAATGCATTTGTTACAACTTACAATATTTAGTCTATATATATAAAAATCAATGTTTGCTGGGTATCCGGCTATGCGCTTCTACACTACTTATCCGATTACGATGAAACTTTGGTAGGTTGCTATGGCCATCCCAAGGAAGGTTTGTGGATAGGTTACGCATCTCGAAATTAATTTTGAATTAATTATTAATTTAATTGTAAACAAACTCATTCACATTACTTACATAACAACATAACCCAACTTTTTTTTGACAGCATGAAACAACGTTGCCATATTTCATTTATTTAGGCTTGCCATTCAACCGTCCTAACTTTATTATTTTTTGAATTCGAGAACGGCTGGACCGATCTTGAATTTAATACCACGTATCTCTATCTAAGCTGAATTCGATTGACCCAGATTAGATCGAATTGGGTTCAATTTAAGTGAATTTCTTCTGATCTAGATAATTTTTTTGTTAATGAGGGTACACTGATCCAGCTTCAATCGAACACAGTGTGATTCACTTAAATTGAACCAGATCGATCTAATCCGATCAATCGAATTCGGCTATAGAGGAGAGTGATATAGGCTATTTTTTATCCCGAAAAAAAAAGTTCGGTTGCGCGAAACTCCGATACACAGGAACGCCTATATATATCCCCGGGCGCTCTAGAGCAGCTCTGGAGTGCTTAAAATGCGTCACACAAAAATTATTAAATAGAAAATCAACAACAAAATTTGAAAAAAGGTGTATTTTTTCAAATTGTATTTTTACGCTGGCAACGCAGTCATTAGCTAGTTTTCAATAAAATAACAGCCTCTTCCAAATCATTTTTATCAATCTTCAGTTTTTAGTGAATATTGTGCAAATCCTTTAGAGTTGTTTTTTTTTTCAGTCTCCAGCAGGATTCTATTTTGGATTTTCTTTTTATTTGCATCCAAACAAAGATAGGTTTCTACCTTTTCTAGTTCACCTTCATCTAATTTTCGATTTGTATAGAGATTTTCAAAAACATCCTAGAAGAACAAAATATTAGCTTTTGTTCACACTTAATGGACACCCTCATTAAATATTTTACCTCAGATTGATCATGATTCGTGTGATTCAGATTTACGCTATGGATTTCCAAATATTGTCCTACAGTACATACTTTTACTGAAAATGTATACGATAATAATTTTAAAATTGGGTATTATACCTGCCTACTAAGAATGAGAGAGGTAAATATCTAGGTATGTACCCGCCTAACAATCCTTAGAGCAGGTAAAGGTAAAGGAGTAGTAACCTGGATTTGGAAAATGAAGCCGTTTTTTTCCAGGTATTTTGGCCCACAAAAAATGGCGGTTGTGGCAATTCAATGCTCTACCTGTATTTTGGTGCCAAACACCTGCCAAAAACTTAGCTTCACTTTAGTTTCATAAGCAGAATGGCGCGTTCCTACTCCTTATGTCCGTAGGACAGCGCTTTACCTGCTCTAAGTAACAATCAGTATTGTACTACTTTAATAAATAGGCACTTTTTTGTGTTTTTATGTTTCACTTACCTGGTTTTCCGCAATCCATTTCTCCGTTTCTTTCTCGACCATGAAATACATTCATATTCAAGTTCATAAAATTCTAATGAGTCTTTCAACTCTCTTTTAAGAAATTTTCTAGCAGCGTTAATTGTTCGACTTCTTTTTTTGTAAAATTTTTGTTTTTTAAGCATCTCATAATTTTTCAAAAATTGTGTAAATTGTTCATATGATCCAAATTTGCGTCCTACATAGATATTATCATTTTGACTTCCACCAGTTTCATTAGTTTGAGTCGACTAACAGTAATTATTAAAGAATATTTTATTTAGGAACCTACCTACTATCAGTTCCTGATCTTGCGCACTTGTTAAAAAATATTCTATTTTTTTTATTGATAACCTATTTCACTTATTTAAAGTACTCCTCAGCGTGTTTAAATCCAACATTCAAAAACGCGCGTGTTTTAAAGTTACCAATGACAACATCAACAACCAACAACCCGAGAAAGGTCTAAATGTCAATTTTTTAATTATTGATTTGTCAGGAGTAGGTTAGGTACTTGTAGATAACGTCAAATAAAATGTAACAAGTGTCAAGCCCAAATTTAGCATTCTACAATTATTAGTAATTTATGATTTAAACGTATACCAATAAAAAAAAATAGTTTAAAGTATTCGTGGATAACTGGTCTTTAAAACACTTGCTCTATTTCGAGCACTCGGCTGCGCCGTCGTGCTCGAAAAATCGCGCGTGTTTTAAAGACCTTAATATCCACTTATACTTTAATATACAACCTACAACTTTCAAAAAAAGATGATGTTTGCACCCTGATGACAATTTGCGAAGTGATCCAGTAACCAAAAAAAATTAAAATTCACCTGCCTTTTATTGTAAATGCAATTTTAGCTTCGAATGGTCAATATTTAAATGGAGTTGTAGAAAAAATATTGTTCGCAACTCGTGCCCGAAATCTTTTTGGTGAACGAGAACGAAAGTTTTTTTACAACGCGAAGCGGAGTCAAAAAATCGTTCGAGTGACATTTCGCGCACTAGGTACAAAGATAGCTATTCTTTGTAAGTTATTGCAAGGTTGGTGATGTTTCTTTCAAAACATATTTGTCATAAAGTCATGACATGAGATGAGAAATGCGTTATTTGCCACAGTCATTCCAGAAAGGTAATAACTTAACTACACACATACAAACCACGCCTCGCGTCTCGATTAACTATAGGTCTCTTGACAGTAATGAAACACTTCCCTACTCGATCTAATTTAAGTACCGAACTGATTATTATTAAAAAATAAGGTAACTGATGTCATTTTTAATCATATGTAGAATATCGACATTACCTGTGGACATCACTGACTTTTTAAAAATTTGAAACTGTCACATTTCTGATTTCTGTCTTTTCATTTTCTTGCTCCATTTCCCGTCCTTCGACGTAAAATGGAGCAGGAAAATATTTCCCGTCCTCATTTCCCAACCTCGTTTGGTTGTCACGATTTTTTTTTTTCAAAAAATTATGGTTAAAAATAAAATCGACCTGAAATTGTCTCGAGGTTATACTATATAACCTCTCGATCAGCAATGAAGCATTTTCCGTCTCGGATTGTACTATATTATTTTAATTAATGGCGTGTTTGCAAATAAAATAGCACAGAAACCTCGGAGAAAAGTTTTCATTTCTGTCTCGAGATTATTAGTATGTAATGTACTGTCATCTATATTTTTTGCAGTGCTTCCATGCAAAGTGGTTCATTAGATGATATCAAGCAAGAAATTGACATCAATCCAACTATGTTACTGGACTCTACTCATGGAATTTTTATAGATGATGAGAAATATTCAAATATGAAATATGAAAAAGACTCCGATTCAAATAAGCAAAAATTGAAATGCGATATGAAATTAAAAAGTAAATCTAGACTGAAAAAAAGTGTTTTATCCACGCACAAACAAGTGCGCCTATTTGAATGTTATACTTGCCAGGCAAAATTTATTCTAAAAGAGAAGTTAAAGCAGCATTTAGTGACACATTCAAATAATTATGATTTTAAATGTGATATTTGTCAAAAAAGTTTCAAACACAAAATAGGGTTGAAAGTGCATTCAATGACACATTCAGATAAGCGTGAGTTTGAATGTAATATTTGTCAAAAAAAGTTTAAACACAAAATGGGGTTGAAAGAGCATTTAGTGACACATACAGATAAGCGTGAGTTTGAATGTGACATATGTCAGAAAACATTTAAACTGCCTCAATTATTGAAAAGGCATTTAGTGATACATTCAGATAATTATCAATTTGAATGTGATATTTGTCACAAAAAATTTAAACGAAAAATGAGTTTGAAAGAGCATTTATATACACATATAGTTGTAGATAAGCGTGAGTTTGAATGTGACATATGTCAGAAAAAACTTAAAACGCCTAGAACATTGAAAAAACATTCAGTGACACATCTAAATAATTATGATTTTGAATGTGGTATTTGTAACAGAAGATTTAAACAGAATAGATTATTGAAAAGCCATTTAGTAATGCATTCAGATAAGTATGTTATTGAATGTAATGTCTGCCACAAAAAATTTAAACGAAAAGGAGACTTAGGAATGCATTTAGTTTCGCATTCAGAAAAAAAGAGTTTTGAATGTGTTACTTGTCACAAAAAATTTAAAAGAAAAAAAGAATTGAAACAGCATTCAGTGACACACGCAAATAAGTATGAGTTTGAATGTGATATTTGTGACGCAAAATTTAAACGGAAACAAGGATTACAAGCCCATATAATGACTCATTCAACTAAATATGATTTTGAATGCTATACATGCCAAGCAAAATTCAAGCATAAAATTGCTTTAAGTGTGCATTTAAAAATACATTCGAATAAAACAGTTAAAAGAAGAAGAATAAAACGGATTTAGTTATTTTATCCAACACTGTAAACACTGACATATCATCACAGTATAATAACTGCTTTTATTTCGAATGACAAATATTGTGGCGTATAACTTACTTAGAGGGGTCATTAGATAACTCGATGTGAGTTCAAATGCTCAAAAAATACCTGCGTTTTTTTCTGATAAAGACATTGATACTTCAAGCTTCCGCTTCCTCTTAAATAATATATTGTTTTTAATTGTAAGATGTATCGTTAGTTCTGTAATATGTAACTAATTCCCACCTATTTTATTAGAATATAGGTTATATAGGGTATGTAATATGTTTTATTTACGACTAATGTATAATGTGCGTATTATATTTGTGATTTTGGCAGTATAATGACATATGTTATTCCTCCAGGGATTAATGACGAGTAGCGGGATTAATGGTCATTATTCCACAAAAGTGTCAGTGTCAAACGTGTAGTGCTTGTGGATTTGTATTGAAAATTATGAGACGGGTGAAATTTATTCATTGAAAATTTCAAATAAATTAATTTGTCGTAAATAAAGTAGAGTATACTACTCGCAATAATGGCTATTATTCCCTCGGAATGTTACTCCCTCGCCGCTAACGCGGCTCAGTTCGTAATAATCCTCGTCCCTAATCTACTATTATTCACTTCGGGGATTAAAAGTACCCTTTTATTCCCTGTTTTATTTAATCCCCGGGAAATAAAGTAAAGTGCATAAAATAGTATATACACCTCAGGACTAGAGTGTTTTTTAATCCCTCGACAAATTATTATAAACTTTTTGTCAGGGGATTAAAAGTACCACTTTAGTTCCTAGGTGTATAATATACTATTTTTTTATTATGAAGTAAGACCATGTTTTGTACTTATACACATTTTTTTTCAATTGCCTATGTAGACAAGCTTCACAGTGTTAACATGAATTAATATATTATTAGTACCTATTATTGGAATTTTGAGTTTATTTTTTCTTGGTCCTGGGGTTTTCACATAATTTTTAATTGACGTTTCGGTATTTTTGACCTTCATCAGAATATAAAATAACACTAAAAGCAGGAATGGTTTTCAAGAAATAGCGTTTATGGTACAAAAATAAAAATTATGACATACCTAACTACCTGCGGCGTGTGCTAACATAAATACAATCAAAAACAAAAAACGATTACATCCTGTAGTAGTATTATTTATATACAGGGCGTCGATATCGGACGATATCTTCTTACAGGGTGATGCAAGAAAAAAAAATTATAAAGTTGTTTGATACCTACTCTAAATTGCATTAGTAAAAAATATTTTTAGATATACAGGGTGCTCTGTGAATGGCGCAGCCAGAGGGGGGGCAAGGGGCCCGGCCCCCCCCAAGGCTTCAGAGAAAAATAGAAAAATAACAAAGTAGACGAAAGCTGTAAACTGCTCATATCAGAAAAAGTTTGAAGGAAAGCGAATCTGTGTTTTTTCCTATATTTTTTTCCGCATGCCCCCTCCCCCAGACAAAATTTCTGGCTGCGCCACTGGTAGGAGACAGAACTTCGTTATTTTAGATGGATCACCCTATGTTGCTAAATCTTTTTTCTACTGCTTCACCGAACTCCGCTACGCGTCGTTCGATTAACGGCAGACTCGTGGGGAAAATTCCATTTTCCGCACTTTCTAGGTAAATAGCTATTTCCTACCCGCGTGCGGTAAAGTACACTTCACCGCACTCATTTGTGTGCCGTAGGGAGCACTTTACCGTACTCAGTGCTGTAAAACTTCTTTACCGCACTCTTAAAATAATACTTCTGTAATTGTTTATATTCTTTATTGCACTGGTCATGGGATTTTTGTGGAATCGAAGATCCAGCTGCTGCATTCGCTGCTTCAAATATTTATTCTGCGAAGGTCTCCATCTCTCATATTTTATACCAAAAACTGGAAAATTTGAACCACAAAACACGAATCCATCTGTACTTTCTACGTGATATCTATAGACGCGAATTATGATATTGATTGCTATGGGAAAAACAAGATGTAACGCAGCAGATTTTGATAAATGTCACCAAGACTATCAAATAATGTTTTCTACTTTTTATACATTTTTTTTTCTAATTAGATTTTTATTCTAAAAATTATGTGCTCCGAAGGGAAAATGTTGTACCTAACACGTGCGAAAAGTGCCTTAACGGCTTTCCCGAACTCTGCTTCGCGTCGTTCGTGCAGCTGCCGTCTCGTGCGGTAAAGGACCACTTGCCGAACTTGTTAGGTAATAGCTATTGCAGGTTGTTGGTGCATACTTACATTCACTTCATGGTCCTATGGAAATCTGATAATATTCTACAGGGTGTTCGCAATACTGTACACAAAGCAATTCCATCGAATGGAAATAGTATATTTCATTACCAGTTCAGAAAAAAGGATTTTTCCGTGCGCGCGTGACAAATTCTCGTGTGAGGCGCAGCCGAGCACGGGAAGTCATGCAAGAACGAAAAAATCCATTTCTGGACGTGTAATGAACGATATTTTTTATTATACTTATCTGAAAACGTCAAAAATAGATACAGTCGTGAGCATTTAAAGTGGGACACCCGACTCACAGGACTTGTCATTTTTCGCTATTTTGGGTAAATCAGTCTTTTCTCTACAATAGATTTTTTTTGTCAAATATGACAATCCCCGTCATTGCCGTAAGTATAGCTGGTGAGTTCGTTTTACAATAGGAAAAATCGGGTGTCCCACTTTAAATGCTCACGACTGTATCTATTTTTGACGTTTTCAGATAAGTATAATAAAAAATATCGTTCATTACACGTCCAGAAATGGATTTTTCCGTTCTTGCATGACTTCCCGTGCTCGGCTGCGCCTCACACGAGAATTTGTCACGCGCGCACGGAAAAAGAAATATAATATTTTATTTACGACTAATGTATAATGTGCGTATTATATATGTGATTTTGGCAGTTTAATGACATATGTTATTCCTCCAGGGATTAATGACGAGTAGCGGGATTAATGGTCATTATTCCACAAAAGTGTCAGTGTCAAACGTGTAGTGCTTGTGGATTTGTATTGAAAATTATGAGACGGATGAAATTTGCTCATTGAAAATCTCAAATTAATTAATTTGTCGTAAATAAAGTAGAGTATACTACTCGCAATAATGGCTATTATTCCCTCGAAATGTTACTCCCTCGCCGCTAACGCGGCTCAGTTCGTAATAATCCTCGGGAATAATTGCTATCATTATTGACTCGTGGTATAATCTACTATTATTATACTTACCTGAAAACACCTCCTTTCCACCTGTCTTTACAATAAAGTAAACGTGACATTTCCAGAACAGCGCACGGGAAATTTTTCCCGATCTCTGTTTCCGTGCGCTAACCAGATTAGACGTCAGTCAATATTGCATCCTTGTTATTCATTAGAAATTAAACAGAGATATGTTATTATAAATGCACCCCGAAAAATAAAAAACGATTTAAGTTTCTGTGACAACCATCATTTACCTATGTACCTACAGTCGTGAGCATTGAAAGTAGGACACCTGATTTTTGCTTCTGTAAAACGAACTCACCAGCTATACTTACTGCAATGACAGGGATTGTCATATTTGACAAAAAATCCATTGTAGAGAAAAGACTGATTTACCCAAAATAGCGAAAAATGACAAGACCTGTGAATCGGGTGATCCACTTTCAATGCTCACGACTGTACCTATTTTTCTTGCATGACTTCCCGTGCTCGGCTGCGCCTCACACGAGAATTTGTCACGCGCGCACGGAAAAATCCTTTTTTCTGGACTGGTAATGAAATATACTATTCCTAAGAGTTTTTGGGGTAGTTCCCGTGTTTGACACTAAAACAACAATTTTTTTTTTCTAATTGTGTTCCTCAGACGCCGAAGTGAGTAAATGTGGTTTTTGTCCAAGCAGATGTTTATTACTGTTTTGACGTTTTTACCTGACAGGTTCTCATTGTTCCCAGCAAAAGTAAATAAATTAGAGTGAAGGAAATCGGTGAGGGAAATCAAAGAGGGAAGTGACACAGGTAAAGTGACACTTCCAATCTTTCAAAAAGTCAGTAATTTCAAGATTACATACCTATATGGTTGCAAACAGTGGTGCCATATCTCACGATTTATCGTGAGATCTCATGATTTTGTATCGAATCTCACGAATCTCACGATCTCACAATATATTAAATAATATATTGTTTTTAATTGTAAGATGTATCGTTAGTTCTGTAATATGTAACTAATTCCCGCCTATTTTATTAGAATATAGGTTATATAGGGTATGTAATATGTTTTATTCACTTCAGGGATTAAAAGTACCCTTTTATTCCCTGTTTTATTTAGGGTGGGTATCGCCACTCTGGAGAAAAAATTAAAATATAAAAAATATTTTTTTTCAATAGCTACTGGTAAAGTAGTCTTTAATCTACTAAAAATAGTAGATAAGGTAGTACTTTAACCGCAAGGGTAGATTAAATGATACTTTAACAGCAAGGATAGATAAAGACGTTTATTTTGTCAAAAATATATACATATTCTGTTTTTTTATTTATTTGTCAAAGTTTGTCAAACGAATTTTTACTTATGCAAAAGTGTTCGACTCAAATAGTTCCTAAATATTTTTGATACTACAGGCGTCCATAATTAGGCTATGGAAAAAAACTTTATTTTACACACGACGATAAAATGCCATTATCGTCTCCCGGAATTAATTCACTCGCGATTCCGCTCGTGAATTAACTTTTCCGGTCAACGATAAGCTACCATTTTGTCGCCCACCCTTTCTTAGACACCACGAACCGCCACTGGACAGAATAGGTATAACTTATAACGACTTCCATTTGTCGAACCAGTGCAAAAAAAATTTATCCATATTCTTACATGTTACATGATTCTAGAAAAAGATGGGGATACACTCAGTGCACACTAATTGACAAATGGAAATCGCCATTAATTTAGGAATTCTTTTAAAATTATATAGTGACCGCCAAAAAGTTTGCAACAAATGGGAAAATATTTTATTATTAAGATATCAAAGAGAATGTTACGTGGGATCGATTCAGCATACCCATCAACAAAAAAAAAGCACTGTGACAGATGTCATGTGACCACAGTTATGGCGGGAAATTCAAAAAGTTCGACTTAAATATGTAAAAAGTGGGGTTAGATGACCAGAAATCGAAAAATTGTAGAGAGAAAAGTGGTTCATGATTCGATTTTACGTCGATGTGTGAATTTTTAAAAAGATACAAGGATTTTTATTAAATATCAATTTTTTGGCCTGTTTTCTGGTAATTTGAAAAATATCAAAAACTTTTCGCTTGGTTCACATAATTCAAAGTGAAACTAACCAAAAAAAAATCCGGTGCAGTCATTCTGCTTAATTGTCCCGCGGAAAATTGTAAAAGCCCAAAAAAGAATTTTCAGACCACTCTAATCTTGTTGCAATGACCTACAGAAAGCAAAAATTTGAAATAACAAATTTGGAATTATCATAAAATATTTCTAAACGATCCAATACCTCTTTTCTGAATTCAATTAAACCAATATTTTTCCGAAAAGTTTTTAATATTCTCCAAATTACCAGAAAATAGACCAAAAAATTGATATTTAATAAAAATCCTTGTACCTTTTCAAAAATTGACACATAGACGTAAAATCGAATTCTGAACCACTTTGCTCTTTACAATTTTTCGATTTCTGGTCATCTAACCCCGCTTTTTACATATTTGAGGCGAACTTTTTAAATTTCCCGCCATAACTGTGGTCACATGACATCTGTCACAGTGCTTTTTTTTGTTAATAGGTATGCTGAATTGATCCCATGTAACATTCTCTTTGATATCTTAATAATAAAATATTTTCCCATTTGTTGCAAACTTTTTGGCGGTCACTGTATAAAATGTGTGACAATTTTGATATTGATGACATGAAATTCAGCGTACAGTTAACAGTAGAAAAGAAACAACAACCATCAATTCGGAAATAATTGACATTTTGTTCGATCTGCGCAATAGTTGGGGAGCACAGTGTATGAAAATAGATCCCCGTGGCAATCTCAATGAAGGGGTATTTTATCAGAAAAATTATGTACTTCAATAATTTGTATGGTCACACCGTCAAAGATATTGCGTTTGTTTGGAGTGCGTCAAACAAGACGGCTACCATAGAAAGTGTGCCTTACCGACGCTGCTAGTTAGAGTGAAGACATTGAAAAATATTGTTACCCTTGATATTGTTATCTTATTTTTTCCAAAACAAAATATGGTCTATGTTATATTAGTTTATGTATTTAGAGAAATTTAAGCATGCTTGCACATCAAGTATATTTGCACATAAATTTTAATAAAATAACAAATCGGCCTCTTCACATCATCTTTATCACTGTGTTCGTCGCCAAAATCAGGTGGATACAAATTATCACAAGTTGAGTGGTCCACACGTCCACATTACAACTATGCATTTCTATGCAAGTCATTTATTTCAGCGAGTGAAGAAGTTACTTCCTTGCAGAAACTTGGTACCAGTGAATTTAGTACCTGATGATATTTGGTATCAGCGGGAAATATAAGCACTTCATCAAAATCACTTGCAGACTTACGGTGGTCAATGTTCACTGCCAAACCAGCCTTGGAGATACGTTACCTCCCCTCCCATTAAAGGTTCCGTTGTACCCGTAATTAAGAGAGCTAATCTTAAGCCATTTGTGTGGTCAAAAGATGATGAAGCAAATGCAGTCATCCCTAATCCAGTTGGACACGGCTGGTATTTGGAAGTAGAGAGAGCTTAACCCTGGTGAATGTGAAGAAACATCTGCTCCAGAGCCTCTGCTTCAACCTATTTAAATGTTCGTGTCTAAAAAAATCGTTTTTGATGTAAATGTTTAGCAAACAACCACCTTGCATAGAGATGTGTAGTCGTAATGTGGACCATTCATCCTGTGGCAATTTGTATCCACCTGATTTTTCCGACTAGTGATGAAGATGATAGTGATAAGGCCGATTTGTAATTTTATTGAAATTTATACAAATTATTGAACCACATAATTTTTCTGATTGAACGGCACCTTCACTTCATCAAGTTTTCCACGGGACACACAATGCTTCCGTAATAAAGGTGAAAGCCACGTATTTCATTAGTCAAATACAAAATCAAAAGTTGCTGTATGAACGCCACAAAGTAAAATTAAATTAAATCTTAAATTATGTTAATATGAAATTAAATTAAATTTCTGTAAGAACCCATCTTTAGCTATATTTTCTTCGATATTTTAATGTTATGTCAAAAATCCTGACCAATAATGAAACACTAAGGCTATGGTCCGAATATGTATAACCAAACGTTAACCAAAGTAACCGGGTCGCTGTTTACAAAATAACCTTTAATTTTTTTTCTGTATAAAATGGAAAATAATTAACAGAAACAGAAAGGACAGATAGAACCAATCGAACTGACACCCAATGGCCGGTAACTATTTTGACATTTGGTTAACCAGATTTCAGGAAACCGATGTTAAAAAAGAAACTGCCTTTTTTCTCAGGAACCAGAGTAATTTGCTTACTTTCGGACCGCAAAACCATAACTCTGGTTATATTCGGACCATAGCCTGTCCCAAGTTCACATTACCGCCTTTACTTACTTCCCTCACCGATTTCCTTCAGTCAAATAAATTTACTGATTTATTTATTTTTGCTGGCACCAATGAGAACATGTCAGGTAAAAACGTAAATATTAAATGTAACATTATGGCATGTTTAAATTTTTTAATAATAAATGAGATAACTAATTTTCAAGCAATAGTGTGGTTGGAAATAAAATAGTAGTTATATATAGGTAGGTAAATTATTACCTTTCTGGAATGACGTCATTTCTTGTTATTTTTATTTAATTTGTGTCAATTGACAGTAATTTTTTTTTTTCAAATCTTTTTTTCTACGAGCGTGCGCAAAATGGGTAATTTGCACACGCAATTAGAAGCGCAAAATTTACTTCCGCGTACTAGTAAGTCCGGACAAGAGTTAAGTTTACGCACTAGTACTGACAAGAGTTAATTTTGCGCACTAGTGCTGACAAGATTTAATTTTTACAATGTACCAGTAAAAATATTCATGTACCTACACTAAAAATGATTGCATGAGATTTTCCGTCAGAGTTCATTGGCCAATGTGTCAGTGTCAAACTTTATTTATTATTTTTTCTCTGGCCCTTATTTTTACATCTTAGTCAGTAATAATTAAATGAAATTGTTTTTCTTAGTTGTTTCTGAGTATTTTGTTTTGAATACTTATTTTTTTTTAATTTACTAATTTTTTATTTCTGTAAATCCTCTTGCTCGTAGAATAAATACCATTCCTGACTCTTGCGCAAAGTGTCTTCGGACAAGGGCAGTCAGCGTGCAAACAAGACTTACTTTGCGCAATTGTTAGGAAATACACTACTACAACTTTCAAAAGGATATGATGTTTGCACACTGATAGCAATTTGCAGTGTATCCCTTTTTTTTCAGGTATTGTTTTCTTACCGTTCCCATTACGCTTTGCGCGAAATGCCTAGTGCGCGCACGGAGTCATGTAAACAAATACCTGACCGAAAGTTATTTTTTCGCGCACTAGGTACAAAGATAGCTATTCTTTGTAACAGTCATTGTAGGGTTGCTGATGTTTCTTTTAAAATATATTTGCCATAACATGAGATAAGAAATACGTTATTTTCCACCAGTCATTCCAGAAAGGTTATAACTTAACTATACATATACAAACCACGTTCGCGTCTCGATTAACTATATAGGTCTCTCGACAGTAATGAAACACTTCCCTACTTGGTATCTAACATACCAACTATTATTAAAAAATAAAATAACTGATTTTATTTTTAACCATATATAATGTTGAATGTTGACATTACTGACTTTTTAAAAATTTGGAAATGTCATCATTTTCCTGCTCCATTTCCCATCCTACGACGTAAAATGGAGCAGGAAAATATTTCCCGTCCTCATTTCCTGACCTCATCTGGTTGTCACAATTTTTTTTTCAAGAAATTATGGTTAAGAACAAAATCGACTTGAAACTTCATTGCTGTCTCGGATTGTAATATACTATTTTAATTAATGGTGTGGTTGCAAATAAAAAAGTACAGAAACCTCGGAGGAAAGTTTTCATTTCTGTCTCGAAATTATCAGTATGTAATGTACTATATCGTCTATATTTTTTCCAGTGCTTCCATGCAAAGTGGTTCATTAGATGATATCAAGCAAGAAATTGACATCAATCCAACTATGTTACTGGACTCTACTCATGGAATTTTTATAGATGATGAAAAATATTCAAATATGAAATATGAAAAAGACTCCGATTCGGCAAATAGGCAAAATTTGAAATGCGATATGAAATTAAAAAGTAAATCTAGACTGAAAAAAAGTGTTTTATCCACGCACAAACAAGTGCGCCTATTTGAATGTTATACTTGCCAGGCAAAATTTATTCTAAAAGAGAAGTTAAAGCAGCATTTAGTGACACATTCAAATAATTATGATTTTAAATGTGATATTTGTCAAAAAAGTTTCAAACGCAAAATAGGGTTGAAAGTGCATTCAATGACACATTCAGATAAGCGTGAGTTTGAATGTAATATTTGTCAAAAAAAGTTTAAACACAAAATGGGGTTGAAAGAGCATTTAGTGACACATACAGATAAGCGTGAGTTTGAATGTGACATATGTCAGAAAACATTTAAACTGCCTCAATTATTGAAAAGGCATTTAGTGATACATTCAGATAATTATCAATTTGAATGTGATATTTGTCACAAAAAATTTAAACGAAAAATGAGTTTGAAAGAGCATTTATATACACATATAGTTGTAGATAAGCGTGAGTTTGAATGTGACATATGTCAGAAAAAATTTAAAACGCCTAGAACATTGAAAAAACATTCAGTGACACATCTAAATAATTATGATTTTGAATGTGGTATTTGTAACAGAAGATTTAAACAGAATAGATTATTGAAAAGCCATTTAGTAATGCATTCAGATAAGTATGTTATTGAATGTAATGTCTGCCACAAAAAATTTAAACGAAAAGGAGACTTAGGAATGCATTTAGTTTCGCATTCAGAAAAAAAGAGTTTTGAATGTGTTACTTGTCACAAAAAATTTAAAAGAAAAAAAGAATTGAAACAGCATTCAGTGACACACGCAAATAAGTATGAGTTTGAATGTGATATTTGTGACGCAAAATTTAAACGGAAACAAGGATTACAAGCCCATATAATGACTCATTCAACTAAATATGATTTTGAATGCTATACATGCCAAGCAAAATTCAAGCATAAAATTGCTTTAAGTGTGCATTTAAAAATACATTCGAATAAAACAGTTAAAAGAAGAAGAATAAAACGGATTTAGTTATTTTATCCAACACTGTAAACACTGACATATCATCACAGTATAATAACTGCTTTTATTTCGAATGACAAATATTGTGGCGTATAACTTACTTAGAGGGGTCATTAGATAACTCGATATGAGTTCAAATGCTCAAAAAATACCTGCGTTTTTTTCTGATAAAGACATTGATACTTCAAGCTTCCGCTTCCTCTTAAATAATATATTGTTTTTAATTGTAAGATGTATCGTTAGTTCTGTAATATGTAACTAATTCCCACCTATTTTATTAGAATATAGGTTATATAGGGTATGTAATATGTTTTATTTACGACTAATGTATAATGTGCGTATTATATTTGTGATTTTGGCAGTATAATGACATATGTTATTTCTCCAGGGATTAATGACGAGTAGCGGGATTAATGGTCAGTATTCCACAAAAGTGTCAGTGTCAAACGTGTAGTGCTTGTGGATTTGTATTGAAAATTATGAGACGGGTGAAATTTATTCATTGAAAATCTCAAATAAATTAATTTGTCGTAAATAAAGTAGAGTATACTACTCGCAATAATGGCTATTATTCCCTCGGAATGTTACTCCCTCGCCGCTAACGCGGCTCAGTTCGTAATAATCCTCGTCCCTAATCTACTATTATTCACTTCGGGGATTAAAAGTACCCTTTTATTCCCTGTTTTATTTAATCCCCGGGAAATAAAGTAAAGTGCATAAAATAGTATATACACCTCAGGACTAGAGTGTTTTTTAATCCCTCGACAAATTATTATAAACTTTTTGTCTGGGGATTAAAAGTACCACTTTAGTTCCTAGGTGTATAATATACTATTTTTTTATTATGAAGTAAGACCATGTGTTGTACTTATACACATTTTTTTTCAATTGCCTATGTAGACAAGCTTCACAGTGTTAACATGAATTAATATATTATTAGTACCTATTATTGGAATTTTGAGTTTATTTTTTCTTGGTCCTGGGGTTTTCACATAATTTTTAATTGACGTTTCGGTATTTTTGACCTTCATCAGAATATAAAATAACACTAAAAGCAGGAATGGTTTTCAAGAAATAGCGTTTATGGTACAAAAATAAAAATTATGACATACCTAACTACCTGCGGCGTGTGCTAACATAAATACAATCAAAAACAAAAAAACGATTACATCCTGTAGTAGTATTATTTATATACAGGGCGTCGATATCGGACGATATCTTCTTACAGGGTGATGCAAGAAAAAAAAATTATAAAGTTGTTTGATACCTACTCTAATTGCATTAGTAAAAAATATTTTTAGATATACAGGGTGCTCTGTGAATGGCGCAGCCAGTGGGGGGGGCAAGGGGCCCGGCCCCCCCCCAAGGCTTCAGAGAAAAATAGAAAAATAACAAAGTAGACGAAAGCTGTAAACTGCTCATATCAGAAAAAGTTTGAAGGAAAGCGAATCTGTGTTTTTTCCTATATTTTTTTCCGCATGCCCCCTCCCCCAGACAAAATTTCTGGCTGCGCCACTGGTAGGAGACAGAACTTCGTTATTTTAGATGGATCACCCTATGTTGCTAAATCTTTTTTCTACGGCTTCACCGAACTCCGCTACGTTCGTTCGATTAACGGCAGACTCGTGGGGAAAATTCCATTTTCCGCACTTTCTAGGTAAATAGCTATTTCCTACCCGCGTGCGGTAAAGTACACTTTACCGCACTCATTTGTGTGCCGTAGGGAGCACTTTACCGTACTCAGTGCTGTAAAACTTCTTTACCGCACTCTTAAAATAATACTTCTGTAATTGTTTATATTCTTTATTGCACTGGTCATGGGATTTTTGTGGAATCGAAGATCCAGCTGCTGCATTCGCTGCTTCAAATATTTATTCTGCGAAGGTCTCCATCTCTCATATTTTATACCAAAAACTGGAAAATTTGAACCACAAAACACGAATCCATCTGTACTTTCTACGTGATATCTATAGACGCGAATTATGATATTGATTGCTATGGGAAAAACAAGATGTAACGCAGCAGATTTTGATAAATGTCACCAAGACTATCAAATAATGTTTTCTACTGTTTATACATTTTTTTTTCTAATTAGATTTTTATTCTAAAAATTATGTGCTCCGAAGGGAAAATGTTTGTACCTAACACGTGCGAAAAGTGCCTTAACGGCTTTCCCGAACTCTGCTTCGCGTCGTTCGTGCAGCTGCCGTCTCGTGCGGTAAAGGACCACTTGCCGAACTTGTTAGGTAATAGCTATTGCAGGTTGTTGGTGCATACTTACATTCACTTCATGGTCCTATGGAAATCTGATAATATTCTACAGGGTGTTCGCAATACTGTACACAAAGCAATTCCATCGAATGGAAATAGTATATTTCATTACCAGTTCAGAAAAAAGGATTTTTCCGTGCGCGCGTGACAAATTCTCGTGTGAGGGCGCAGCCGAGCACGGGAAGTCATGCAAGAACGAAAAAATCCATTTCTGGACGTGTAATGAACGATATTTTTTATTATACTTATCTGAAAACGTCAAAAATAGATACAGTCGTGAGCATTTAAAGTGGGACACCCGACTCACAGGACTTGTCATTTTTCGCTATTTTGGGGGTAAATCAGTCTTTTCTCTACAATAGATTTTTTTGTCAAATATGACAATCCCCGTCATTGCCGTAAGTATAGCTGGTGAGTTCGTTTTACAATAGGAAAAATCGGGTGTGTCCCCACTTTAAATGCTCACGACTGTATCTATTTTTGACGTTTTCAGATAAGTATAATAAAAAATATCGTTCATTACACGTCCAGAAATGGATTTTTCCGTTCTTGCATGACTTTCCCGTGCTCGGCTGCGCCTCACACGAGAATTTGGTCACGCGCGCACGGAAAAAGAAATATAATATTTTATTTACGACTAATGTATAATGTGCGTATTATATATGTGATTTTGGCAGTTTAATGACATATGTTATTCCTCCAGGGATTAATGACGAGTAGCGGGATTAATGGTCATTATTCCACAAAAGTGTCAGTGTCAAACGTGTAGTGCTTGTGGATTTGTATTGAAAATTATGAGACGGATGAAATTTGCTCATTGAAAATCTCAAATTAATTAATTTGTCGTAAATAAAGTAGAGTATACTACTCGCAATAATGGCTATTATTCCCTCGAAATGTTACTCCCTCGCCGCTAACGCGGCTCAGTTCGTAATAATCCTCGGGAATAATTGCTATCATTATTGACTCGTGGTATAATCTACTATTATTATACTTACCTGATAACACCTCCTTTCCACCTGTCTTTACAATAAAGTAAACGTGACATTTCCAGAACAG
This sequence comes from Ceutorhynchus assimilis, assembly GCA_917834065.1. Taxonomy (NCBI): domain Eukaryota; kingdom Metazoa; phylum Arthropoda; class Insecta; order Coleoptera; family Curculionidae; genus Ceutorhynchus; species Ceutorhynchus assimilis. The sequence goes on along the minus strand of CAKJTU040000026.1, from coordinate 526,337 downwards.
CGCACGGGAAAATTTTTCCCGATCTCTGTTTCCGTGCGCTAACCAGATTAGACGTCAGTCAATATTGCATCCTTGTTATTCATTAGAAATTAAACAGAGATATATTATTATAAATGCACCCCGAAAAATAAAAAACGATTTAAGTTTCCTGTGACAACCATCATTTACCTATGTACCTACAGTCGTGAGCATTGAAAGTAGGACACCTGATTTTTGCTTCTGTAAAACGAACTCACCAGCTATACTTACTGCAATGACAGGGATTGTCATATTTGACAAAAAATCCATTGTAGAGAAAAGACTGATTTACCCAAAATAGCGAAAAATGACAAGGACCTGTGAATCGGGTGATCCACTTTCAATGCTCACGACTGTACCTATTTTTCTTGCATGACTTCCCGTGCTCGGCTGCGCCTCACACGAGAATTTGTCACGCGCGCACGGAAAAAATCCTTTTTTCTGGACTGGTAATGAAATATACTATTCCTAAGAGTTTTTGGGGGTAGTTCCCGTGTTTGACACTAAAACAACAATTTTTTTTTTTCTAATTGTGTTCCTCAGACGCCGAAGTGAGTAAATGTGGTTTTTGTCCAAGCAGATGTTTATTACTGTTTTGACGTTTTTACCTGACAGGTTCTCATTGTTCCCAGCAAAAGTAAATAAATTAGAGTGAAGGAAATCGGTGAGGGAAATCAAAGAGGGAAGTGACACAGGTAAAGTGACACTTCCAATCTTTCAAAAAGTCAGTAATTTCAAGATTACATACCTATATGGTTGCAAACAGTGGTGCCATATCTCACGATTTATCGTGAGATCTCATGATTTTGTATCGAATCTCACGAATCTCACGATCTCACAATATATTAAATAATATATTGTTTTTAATTGTAAGATGTATCGTTAGTTCTGTAATATGTAACTAATTCCCGCCTATTTTATTAGAATATAGGTTATATAGGGTATGTAATATGTTTTATTCACTTCAGGGATTAAAAGTACCCTTTTATTCCCTGTTTTATTTAGGGTGGGTATCGCCACTCTGGAGAAAAAATTAAAATATAAAAAAATATTTTTTTTCAATAGCTACTGGTAAAGTAGTCTTTAATCTACTAATAAATAGTAGATAAGGTAGTACTTTAACCGCAAGGGTAGATTAAATGATACTTTAACAGCAAGGATAGATAAAGACGTTTATTTTGTCAAAAATATATACATATTCTGTTTTTTTATTTATTTGTCAAAGTTTGTCAAACGAATTTTTACTTATGCAAAAGTGTTCGACTCAAATAGTTCCTAAATATTTTTGATACTACAGGCGTCCATAATTAGGCTATGGAAAAAAACTTTATTTTACACACGACGATAAAATGCCATTATCGTCTCCCGGAATTAATTCAAATTAACTTTTCCGGTCAACGATAAGCTACCATTTTGTCGCCCACCCTTTCTTAGACACCACGAACCGCCACTGGACAGAATAGGTATAACTTATAAAGACTTCCATTTGTCGAACCAGTGCAAAAAAAATTTATCCATATTCTTACATGTTACATGATTCTAGAAAAAGATGGGGATACACTCAGTGCACACTAATTGACAAATGGAAATCGCCATTAATTTAGGAATTCTTTTAAAATTATACAGTGACCGCCAAAAAGTTTGCAACAAATGGGAAAATATTTTATTATTAAGATATCAAAGAGAATGTTACGTGGGATCGATTCAGCATACCCATCAACAAAAAAAAAGCACTGTGACAGATGTCATGTGACCACAGTTATGGCGGGAAATTCAAAAAGTTCTACTTAAATATGTAAAAAGTGGGGTTAGATGACCAGAAATCGAAAAATTGTAGAGAGAAAAGTGGTTCATGATTCGATTTTACGTCGATGTGTGAATTTTTAAAAAGATACAAGGATTTTTATTAAATATCAATTTTTTGGCCTGTTTTCTGGTAATTTGAAAAATATCAAAAACTTTTCGCTTGGTTCACATAATTCAAAGTGAAACTAACCAAAAAAAAATCCGGTGCAGTCATTCTGCTTAATTGTCCCGCGGAAAATTCTAAAAGCCCAAAAAAGAATTTTCAGACCACTCTAATCTTGTTGCAATGACCTACAGAAAGCAAAAATTTGAAATAACAAATTTGGAATTATAAAATATTTCTAAACGATCCAATACCTCTTTTCTGAATTCAATTAAACCAATATTTTTCCGAAAAGTTTTTAATATTCTCCAAATTACCAGAAAATAGACCAAAAAATTGATATTTAATAAAAATCCTTGTACCTTTTCAAAAATTGACACATAGACGTAAAATCGAATTCTGAACCACTTTGCTCTTTACAATTTTTCGATTTCTGGTCATCTAACCCCGCTTTTTACATATTTGAGGCGAACTTTTTAAATTTCCCGCCATAACTGTGGTCACATGACATCTGTCACAGTGCTTTTTTTTGTTAATAGGTATGCTGAATTGATCCCATGTAACATTCTCTTTGATATCTTAATAATAAAATATTTTCCCATTTGTTGCAAACTTTTTGGCGGTCACTGTATAAAATGTGTGACAATTTTGATATTGATGACATGAAATTCAGCGTACAGTTAACAGTAGAAAAGAAACAACAACCATCAATTCGGAAATAATTGACATTTTGTTCGATCTGCGCAATAGTTGGGGAGCACAGTGTATGAAAATAGATCCCCGTGGCAATCTCAATGAAGGGGTATTTTATCAGAAAAATTATGTACTTCAATAATTTGTATGGTCACACCGTCAAAGATATTGCGTTTGTTTGGAGTGCGTCAAACAAGACGGCTACCATAGAAAGTGTGCCTTACCGACGCTGCTAGTTAGAGTGAAGACATTGAAAAATATTGTTACCCTTGATATTGTTATCTTATTTTTTCCAAAACAAAATATGGTCTATGTTATATTAGTTTATGTATTTAGAGAAATTTAAGCATGCTTGCACATCAAGTATATTTGCACATAAATTTTAATAAAATAAAAAATCGGCCTCATCACATCATCTTTATCACTGTGTTCGTCGCCAAAATCAGGTGGATACAAATTATCACAAGTTGAGTGGTCCACACGTCCACATTACAACTATGCATTTCTATGCAAGTCATTTATTTCAGCGAGTGAAGAAGTTACTTCCTTGCAGAAACTTGGTACCAGTGAATTTAGTACCTGATGATATTTGGTATCAGCGGGAAATATAAGCACTTCATCAAAATCACTTGCAGAATTACGGTGGTTCACTGCCAAACCAGCCTTGGAGATACGTTACCTCCCCTCCCATTAAAGGTTCCGTTGTACCCGTAATTAAGAGAGCTAATCTTAAGCCATTTGTGTGGTCAAAAGATGATGAAGCAAATGCAGTCATCCCTAATCCAGTTGGACACGGCTGGTATTTGGAAGTAGAGAGAGCTTAACCCTGGTGAATGTGAAGAAACATCTGCTCCAGAGCCTCTGCTTCAACCTATTTAAATGTTCGTGTCTAAAAAAATCGTTTTTGATGTAAATGTTTAGCAAACAACCACCTTGCATAGAGATGTGTAGTCGTAATGTGGACCATTCATCCTGTGGCAATTTGTATCCACCTGATTTTTCCGACTAGTGATGAAGATGATAGTGATAAGGCCGATTTGTAATTTTATTGAAATTTATACAAATTATTGAACCACATAATTTTTCTGATTGAACGGCACCTTCACTTCATCAAGTTTTCCACGGGACACACAATGCTTCCGTAATAAAGGTGAAAGCCACGTATTTCATTAGTCAAATACAAAATCAAAAGTTGCTGTATGAACGCCACAAAGTAAAATTAAATTAAATCTTAAATTATGTTAATATGAAATTAAATTAAATTTCTGTAAGAACCCATCTTTAGCTATATTTTCTTCGATATTTTAATGTTATGTCAAAAATCCTGACCAATAATGAAACACTAAGGCTATGGTCCGAATATGTATAACCAAACGTTAACCAAAGTAACCGGGTCGCTGTTTACAAAATAACCTTTAATTTTTTTTCTGTATAAAATGGAAAATAATTAACAGAAACAGAAAGGACAGATAGAACCAATCGAACTGACACCCAATGGCCGGTAACTATTTTGACATTTGGTTAACCAGATTTCAGGAAACCGATGTTAAAAAAGAAACTGCCTTTTTTCTCAGGAACCAGAGTAATTTGCTTACTTTCGGACCGCAAAACCATAACTCTGGTTATATTCGGACCATAGCCTGTCCCAAGTTCACATTACCGCCTTTACTTACTTCCCTCACCGATTTCCTTCAGTCAAATAAATTTACTGATTTATTTATTTTTGCTGGCACCAATGAGAACATGTCAGGTAAAAACGTAAATATTAAATGTAACATTATGGCATGTTTAAATTTTTTAATAATAAATGAGATAACTAATTTTCAAGCAATAGTGTGGTTGGAAATAAAATAGTAGTTATATATAGGTAGGTAAATTATTACCTTTCTGGAATGACGTCATTTCTTGTTATTTTTATTTAATTTGTGTCAATTGACAGTAATTTTTTTTTTCAAATCTTTTTTTCTACGAGCGTGCGCAAAATGGGTAATTTGCACACGCAATTAGAAGCGCAAAATTTACTTCCGCGTACTAGTAAGTCCGGACAAGAGTTAAGTTTACGCACTAGTACTGACAAGAGTTAATTTTGCGCACTAGTGCTGACAAGATTTAATTTTTACAATGTACCAGTAAAAATATTCATGTACCTACACTAAAAATGATTGCATGAGATTTTCCGTCAGAGTTCATTGGCCAATGTGTCAGTGTCAAACTTTATTTATTATTTTTTCTCTGGCCCTTATTTTTACATCTTAGTCAGTAATAATTAAATGAAATTGTTTTTCTTAGTTGTTTCTGAGTATTTTGTTTTGAATACTTATTTTTTTTTAATTTACTAATTTTATATTTCTGTAAATCCTCTTGCTCGTAGAATAAATACCATTCCTGACTCTTGCGCAAAGTGTCTTCGGACAAGGGCAGTCAGCGTGCAAACAAGACTTACTTTGCGCAATTGTTAGGAAATACACTACTACAACTTTCAAAAGGAAAAGGATATGATGTTTGCATACTGATAGCAATTTGCAGTGTATCCCTTTTTTTCCAGGTATTGTTTTCTTACCGTTCCCATTACGCTGTGCGCGAAATGCCTAGTGCGCGCACGGAGTCATGTAAACAAATACCTGACCGAAAGTTATTTTTTCGCGCACTAGGTACAAAGATAGCTATTCTTTGTAACAGTCATTGTAGGGTTGCTGATGTTTCTTTTAAAATATATTTGCCATAACATGAGATAAGAAATACGTTATTTGCCACCAGTCATTCCAGAAAGGTTATAACTTAACTATACATATACAAACCACGTTCACGTCTCGATTAACTATATAGGTCTCTCGACAGTAATGAAACACTTCCCTACTCGGTATCTAACATACCAACTATTATTAAAAAATAAAATAACTGATTTTATTTTTAACCATATATAATGTTGAATGTTGACCTTACTGACTTTTTAAAAATTTGGAAATGTCATCATTTTCCTGCTCCATTTCCCATCCTACGACGTAAAATGGAGCAGGAAAATATTTCCCGTCCTCATTTCCTCATCTGGTTGTCACAATTTTTTTTTCAAGAAATTATGGTTAAGAACAAAATCGACTTGAAACTTCATTGCTGTCTCGGATTGTAATATACTATTTTAATTATTAATGGTGTGGTTGCAAATAAAAAAGTACAGAAACCTCGGAGGAAAGTTTTCATTTCTGTCTCGAGATTATCAGTATGTAATGTACTATATCGTCTATATTTTTTCCAGTGCTTCCATGCAAAGTGGTTCATTAGATGATATCAAGCAAGAAATTGACATCAATCCAACTATGTTACTGGACTCTACTCATGGAATTTTTATAGATGATGAAAAATATTCAAATATGAAATATGAAAAAGACTCCGATTCGGCAAATAGGCAAAATTTGAAATGCGATATGAAATTAAAAAGTAAATCTAGATTGAAAAAAAGTGTTTTATCCACGCACAAACAAAGGGGCCTATTTGAATGTTATACTTGCCAGGCAAAATTTATTCTAAAAGGGAAGTTAACGAAGCATTTAGTGACACATTCAAATAATTATGATTTTAAATGTGATATTTGTCAAAAAAAGTTTAAACGCAAAATAGGGTTGAAAGTGCATTTAATGACACATTCAGATAAGCGTGAGTTTGAATGTGATATTTGTCAAAAAAAGTTTAAACACAAAATGGGGTTGAAACAGCATTTAGTGACACATACAGATAAGCGTGAGTTTGAATGTAACATATGTCACAAAAAATTTAAACGAAAAATGGGTTTGAAAGAGCATTTAGATACACATATAGTTGTAGATAAGCGGGAGTTTGAATGTGACATATGTCAGAAAAAATTTAAAACGCGTAGTTCATTGAAAAAACATTCAGTGTCACATCTAAATAAGTATGATTTTGAATGTGGTATTTGTAACAAAATATTTAAACAGAATAAATTATTGAAAAGCCATTTAGTAACGCATTCAGATAAGTATGTTATTGAATGTTATGTCTGCCACAAAAAATTTAAACGAAAAAAAGAATTAGGAATGCATTTAGTTTCGCATTCAGAAAAAAAGAGTTTTGAATGTGTTACTTGTCACAAAAAATTTAAAAGAAAAAAAGAATTGAAACAGCATTCAGTGACACACGCAAATAAGTATGAGTTTGGATGTGATATTTGTGACGCAAAATTTAAATGGAAACAAGGATTAAAAGCTCATCTAATGACTCATTCAACTAAATATGATTTTGAATGCTATACATGCCAAGCAAAATTCAAGCATAAAATTGCTTTAAGTGTGCATTTAAAAATACATTCGAATAAAACAGTTAAAAGAAGAAGAATAAAACGGATTTAGTTATTTTATCCAACACTGTAAACACTGACATATCATCACAGTATAATAACTGCTTTTATTTCGAATGACAAATATTGTGGCCTATAACTTACTTAGAGGGGTCATTAGATAACTCGATGTGAGTTCAAATGCTCAAAAAATACCTGCGTTTTTTTTTCTGATAAAGACATTGATACTTCAAGCTTCCGCTTCCTCTTAAATAATATATTTTTTCTACTGACATTTCATAATACGCTATTAAACGATTAAAATCTGTATCATAATGAACTTCATTATGATACAGATTTTCGGGGATAATACCACGAGAGCTTCAAAATTACCGATAATTTTTCACGATTGCGTGTTTTCTATAATTTCACGAGTCCGTAGGACGAGTGAAATTTGCAGAGAAAACACGCATGAGTGAAAAATTATCTGGTTCATTTTAAAGCTCAAGTGGTATTTAGAGGATTATTTCACGTATGAGAATGCAAAAAATATGGAAATAAATATGTATTAAACGATTCGAACATCTTAACAATCAATACAAATAAATGGTTGCTATCAGGAACCGTTTCTTTGTATCAAAAATTAGCATGACAACCATATATACAATAACATGTGAGAATTATCGCTGTAATTCTCTCTAGTTAAACAAATGGAAAAGAGAATTTTCGCTGTAATTCTGAAAATCGTCACCTGTCTTATGGGATTTCTAACACATGAGTGGAATAATCATTATAATACTGATTTTTAATATCATACAATGTAGATAGATAGCACCACCAGTTAAGATATTAAACATTTTAAACGGTAATTTTGCGTAAAATAATTATTTTGATGACTATAAAAAGGATTTCAAATTGTTTAAAAGTTATCTAAAGTTTGGGACAAAGAATTATTATTACGGAAATGAGTGATACGGAAGAATTTTTACTTTTTTCATTATCATACATTGTCAATAGATGGCGCCAGCAGTTAAGAAATTTTGAATTATTTTTTTTTGAATGTTGACAGCACTCTGTTTATAGTTTTTCCATGGTAATTTAGCGAAAAACAATAATTTTATAAAAAAATACTTCAAATTGTTATTAAAAGTTACCTAAAGTTTGGGATGATCAATTGCAGTAGAAAAAATAGTGTATGCAACTCTCATGTAATGGCCATTAATACACTCGCATGTTATATACGAAACTCGCCTGCGGCTCGTTTCGTATCCTACAACATGCTCGTGTATTAATGGCTATCATTACATGATCATTGCATAATATACTAGTTTTTAATTGTAAGATGTATCGTTAGTTCTGTAATATATAACTAATTCCCACCTATTTTATTAGAATATAGGTTATATAGGGTATGTAATATGTTTTATTCACTTCGGGGATTAAAAGTAGTTACCCTTTTATTCCCTGTTTTATTTAATCCCCGGGAAATAAAGTAAAGTGCATAAAATATTATATACACCTCAGGACTAGAGTGTTTTTTAATCCCTCGACAAATTATTATAAACTTTTTGTCTCGGGATTAAAAGTACCACTTTAGTTCCTAGGTGTATAATATACTATTCTTTTATTATGAAGTAAGACCATGTGTTGTACTTATACATTTTTTTTCAATTGACTATGTAGACAAGCTTCACAGTGTTAACATGAATTAATATATTATTAGTATTATTGGAATTTTGAGTTTATTTTTTCTTGGTCCTGGGGTTTTCACATAATTTTTAATTGACGTTTCGGTATTTTTGACCTTCATCAGAATGTAAAATAACACTAAAAGCAGGAATGGTATTTTTAAATATACAGGGTGCTCTGTGAATGGCGCAGCCAGGGGGGCGGGCAGGGGGCCCGCCCCCCCCCAAGGCTTCAGAGAAAAATAGAAAAATAACAAAGTAGACGAAAGCTGTAAACTGCTCATGTCAGAAAAAGTTTAAAGGAAAGCGAATCTGTGTTTTTTCCTATATTTTTTTCCGCATGCCCCCCCCCCCTGACAAAATTTCTGGCTGCGCCACTGGTAGGAGACAGAACTTCGTTATTTTAGATGGATCACCCTATGTTGCTAAATCTTTTTTCTACTGCTTCACCGATGAACGGCAGACTCGTGCGGAAAATTCCATTTTCCGCACTTTCTAGGTGAATAGCTATTTCCTACTCGCGTGCGGTAAAGAACACTCTACCGCACTCATTTGTGTGCCGTAGGGAGTACTTTACCGTGCTCAGTGCTGTAAAACTTCTTTACCGCACTCTTAAAATAATACTTCTGTAATTGTTTATATTCTTTATTGCACTGGTCATGGGATTTTTGTGGAATCGAAGAGCCAGGAGCCAGCTGCTGCATTCGCTGCTTCAAATATTTCTTCTGCGAAGGTCTCCATCTCTCATATTTTATACCAAATACTGGAGAATTTGAACCACAAAACACGAATCCATCTGTACTTTCTACGTGATATCTATAGACGCGAATTATAGTATTGATTGCTATGAGAAAACCAAGATGTAACGCAGCAAATATTTTCCTAAGAGTTTTAAGGGTAGGTAGTTCCCGTGTTTGACACTACAACAAATTTTTTTTTCTAATTGTGTTCCTCAGACGCCGAAGTAGGTAAATGTGGTTTTTGTCCAAGCAGATCTTATTACTGTTTTGACGTTTTTACCTGACAGGTTCTCATTGTTCCCAGCAAAAGTAAATAAATTAGAGTGAAGGAAATCGGTAAGGGAAATCGAAGAGGGAAGTGACCAGGGGCGTCCATAGGGGGGGGGGGCAAATGGGGCACTTGCCCCCCCCTAGGCCTGGCGATTATTATTGTTTCATGATGCTACCATTGCTATCAGAAGAAAAAAAAACCGAATAGCAAAAGTGGTACTAAAAGTTGCTTACACTCGGAATAAAACACGACATTTTTTTCTTCAGGCGTTTTTTTCGTGCATTTTTTTATAGTTTATAGCACATAAATAATGAATCGAATCAAAATTTATAAGTTATAATTAACAGCCGTATTCAACATCCTCGTTAAAAGCGCTTTGGAACTTGTCACTTTTAAAAATTTGTAGACAGTTTTCAAAATCGCTTAAGTTAAAAGATGTTGAATTAATTTGTTGAATACGGCTGTTGTTTATTTTCCACATCTATTTAACATTTTTATTTTCCCCTCAAAAATTCAAATTTTGTGTTTATTTTCTAAGCATCTAGTCTAGGAATTCAGTAGGTAATATACGTATGGTTACCTTCATAAATGGTTTTATTTGAAAAATAAAAAGTCAGGTTTTTGCCCCCCCCCCCCCCCCCCCCCCCCCCTTCTTAAAAATGTTCTATGGACGCCCTTGGAAGTGACACAGGTAAAGTGACACTTCCAATCTTTCAAAAAGCCAGTAATGTCAAGATTACATACCTATATCGTTGCAAATAATAGTATAATACATGCGGAGGTGGAAAGTAGGGATTCATCAAGTCAAGTAGCTTGAATTTTTTCTTAAATACTTGACTTGACTTGAAAACTCAAGCTTCTGAAAATTTGATATTTGACTTGACTTGATTTTCGGTCTGAACTACTTGATATTACTTGATAGCGATCTATGAAATGGAATTTTGCACCACTTTAAACCTAAAATTTACTATGCCAAAACTTGATATCATAACAAGGTGGAACTCCACGTTCGACATGTTAGGAGGATGGAGTCTAAATATGAGAAACGCACTTAACATCCTTTGTGATAATGTAGAAAATTTAAAAACTTTAAAGCCAACCAGAATGGTCGTTAATTGAACGAATTTGCCAGTACCTTATTGTTTTTAAGAGTATTTCCATAATTTTAGAAGGTGACTCATATGCTACTCTACCCATGGTAATAATCGGCATTAATATGCTGCTGGATAGACTAGAATCGTGGGCTATGGAACTTGACAATAAACCTGATCGAGATGAAACCGATGAAAAGATTATAAATAGTATTCAAGCGGCAAGGGACAAAATCATTTAACATTACGATCGAACTAACTGGATGTACTGTGTTGTCCTAATTTTAGGCCCCCGACATAAAGTGGAAACATTCTCCAATACAAGTTGGGGAAAACAGTTGCAGATAGAAGCAGTTAAACATTTTGAAAATATTTTTAAAGCACATAGTCTTTTAGGGCTGACTCTCTGCAAATGTCTGAACCATCAGTTCCAGTAGCATCATCTTCAAACCCTAGTAAAAATAGTGGTGTCGAAAAGTTTGAAAAAGATCTACTAATTTTGTTTAATAGAAAAACCTGCCCATATTGCAGACGACGATATGGCCTGGCGTTACGAAATCGACAAATATATTTCGAACTCAAGTACTGAAGATATTTTAGAATGGTGGAAGAGACACGAATGCATTTTCCCAAACCTTGCCGCAATGGCCAAAGACTTTTTGGCAACGCCAGCTTCTTCAGCTCCAGTTGAAAGGCAGTTTTCTAGAGCTGCCTTAAAGCCCAATTTATAAACTCACAGTCGAGATTCCGTTTGCGTTTGCGTTTTCGTCTATGGGATTTCTGATATTAGAGCAGCGAAATAGGGTGAAAAATGTTTCAATTTTTTTTTTTTTTTTTTGAGGTAAAACCAGATTTAACCTTTATGATATCATTAGATGCGTCATTGGACATACGGAATTGCCGACTTTTGTCTTTTTTTAACGGTACCGATTTTTTCTAGTTCGAAAAATATGTGAAATTTGTGAAAATAATTGTTTCGTACTTTTTTACACATAACTCGCAATATCTCGGAAACTAATTGTGATAATTAAACAATTTTTTTTAATCGATGGAGGAAACATGAGCGAACGTAACTGTGCTAATTTGGTTTCTTCGAAATACATACTTTTTTCTGGGTCCGTTAAGCTGCCCCCCCCGCATTGATTTTTTTCTTTAAAACGCTAGCACACGATCGTTAGAGCTAGCACAACCTAGCACAAGCTGTTGTAGAGCTAGCACAGTCATAGTAACAAAAATATATCCTAGTTAGTGCGGGGGGGGGGCAGGTTAACGCTAGCCCCCCCCGCATTGTTTCAAGGCGCCATAAAGCTAGCACAGCTTCTTTGGAGCTAGCACAATAAAAAAAAATGCTAGCACAACTATTCGTTTTAAAATAATAAGGCTGTTATGGAAGCTTGGTAAATAGCTAGCACAACCATTTTCAGATCAATCAGAGTTTTGGAACCGAAGTTATTCCCTAATTTATGCAGGGGTGGGGAAAGTTAACGCTATTCCCTTCCTTGCCCGTTTTTAAGTCGCTTTAATGCTGGCACAGCTTTATTTGCGTTAGCACTGCCTAGTACAACAAAAAAGAATGCTGGTACAAGTAGGTATACTTTCATGATAATTAGGCCATAATTGGGGGCGTGGTGGGGTTTTCAACCTTTGGGGATCTTTTAGGGATTTGTCATGACATCGGTTATAGAACCGTGGTTAGTAGCCAGCGCAACGCTATAGCCTAGCACGTTCATTTTTCAATCAACCCAAAATTTAAATATAGAAATTTTCCCCTAATTTATGCAGGGGTCGGGATACACCTCTATCGCTTTACCCTTTCTCGTCTGTTTTTAAGTTGCTTTATTCACTTGTTAATCAATCATGGAGCAGTTCGAACTCTTTGAAAGAATTTGAACTGTTTGGAGCAGTTGGAACTGTTCCGAGCAGTTCTAAATTATTCGGAGCAGTTTTGAATTGTTCGGAGCAATTAGAACCGTTCGGGGCAGTTCGTACCGTTCATTGCATAATATACTATTACCTACTTCTTCTTTTCACTAACCATTGCCTAATATGGCATGCATACCATTTAAAATTTTGAAAAAATCATCCGGCCACACCGCTCAATCTTGCTTGCGAGCAGCGGTGTTTCGTATCCCTTGCCCGACTTTGTGACGTACCTATGGGACAAATGCAACACAAGAATTTCGAATTTCGTACCCCATACTACGTGCCCGTGCGACAATATAAACATTTTCAATGTTAATAATTTAATTGCCACCAAAAAAAGCTAAACGTACATTTTCAATTAAAAAAACAAAAATAACTTATCATTATTTCTTCAAATAAAAAGTAGGTAGTTATAGTACAGGGTGTCCCAATAGAAACTGACCGGTTTCAAGGGCTTATATGCATAAATAAGTTATAAGCATTTAAAATTGGTCACTTTCTATTGGGACACCCCGTATTTCCAAAGTCAATTTGAACAAGGTAAAAGTAAATCGTATAACTGGTGGCAGACTAGTGGCAGTGCATTTCTTATGAACATTATCAGTGGCCAGTCAGTCACCAGTTGTTACCTTGTTCCAATTGACTTTGAAAATACTATAGGTATGTAAATGATTGATTAAAAAGTAAATAAAGCAACTTAAAAACGGACGAGAAAGGGTAAAGCGATAGAGGTCTATCCCGACCCCTGCATAAATTAGGGGATAATTTCTATATTTAAATTTTGAGTTGATTGAAAAATGAACGTGCTAGGCTATAGCGTTGCGCTGGCTACCAACCACGGTTCTATAACCGTTCTCATGACAAATCCCTAAAAGATCCCCAAAGGTTGAAAACCCCCCACGCCCCCCAATTATGGCCTAATTCCTAATTATCAATAGTAATATAACTAGTGCAATGGAAATTATTGATAATTTTTGGGAAATTTGCCCGAATGCATTTTTAGTTGAAAAAGAGCACGAGTGCACGTAGTGCACGAGTGCCTTTTTCAGTTAAAAACGCATGAGTGCAAATTTGTCGAAAATTATAAATATATTTCCATTGCACGAGTTGTATTTAATGAGAGAATTTCATAAATCAAAAATTTAAATGTTTTGTCAAAAAATGTCAAAACACCAGTTTTCGCACCAGTTAGTATGCAATTATCTGATAATTTGCACTACCTAGTGCAAATTGTCGCGTAATTACAATCTGATTGGGTGCGTTCCAAGGGCCACAACCGTTGAGACCGCTTAGTGAGCGTAACGTTCCAAATGCCCTAACCTTGAACGCTCAGTCTGAGCGGCTGGCCATTTCGCTGAGCCGAGAAATTTTACGCTCACCGCCGTCAAAACGGTTGTGACATGCGCACAGCTGCTGTTTTTGTTTTTTTGGACATAACCTCATTTTAATTTTCCGGTTTTGTGGCAGTCGGCAGTAGTGATGAACTAATTCCTCCATTCTAACAGCTTTTCAACAGCATAAAAGTGGCACCAAACCAATCAAATTACAAATAATAAAATCAATTACCGTACCGACAACATGTAAACAAAAACTTCTGTGGGGAGAACTGACAGTAAGCGCCTAAAAATTAAGCGGAGCGTTCCAAGCGCTCACAACTGTTGAGTGTGAGCCTTTTCCTGCTCAGTTCAGCAGCTTAGTCACTTGGAACGCGCCCAATGGCTCAAATCAACAATCAAAACATGTCAATTTATTGTTGGAATACCAGTTTTGACAGATGTATGAAATTCTCATGAAAGTATACTAGTCTGGGAGACGACCGCATTTTTCCTACCCCGATCGAGTTATGTCTCGACACTATTATCAATATATAGTATTATGTGCATCTATTAACCGGTATTCCTGCCTGAGAGTAAATGCTGCCGGAAATATCTTTTAACAAATTATTAACAAATTGAAAAAAACGTAACACTACCCCCATCGAGTTATGCCCTAAGTAGGGTATCAGATTGAAGGTCTCGATGTCCCCTATCTAAAAAGTCGATCCTGCCTCGTCAGAACTTGCCGGAAAAGGGTGGCAGGACAGCTTATTGGGGCAAGGGCCCGCGGTCTCTGCTTTGACACCTATCAAGCTTTGCACTAAATGATGTGTCAAATTAAAGGTGTCAATAAGTTGATTTAAGGTCTGTTCGCACAGTAATCACAAACCAGTCAGAGCGAATTTCATTGGTTGGAAACAGTCAGGAAACTAGTTTCAAACAATGAAATTCATTCCTTCTGGTTTGGGATTTCTGTGCGAAGAGACCTTAAATAAACTTATTGACACCTTCAATTTGACACATCATTCTGCGCAAAACTTGATAAGTGTCAAAGCTGAGACCGCGGGCCCTTGCCCCAATAAGTGTTAAAAGATATTTCCGGCAGCATTTGCTCTCAGGCAGGAATACCGGTTAATAGATGCACCTAGTACTATATGTTGATAATAGTGTCCACACATAACTCGATCGGGGTAGGAAATATGCTTTTCTCTCTACAATTTTTCGATTTATGGTCATCTAAGCTCACCTAACCCTACTTTTTACATATTTAAGGCGAACTTTTCAAATTTACCGCCATAACTGTGGTCACATGACATCTGTCACAGTGCTTTTTTTTGTTGATGGGTATGCTGAATCGATCCCACGTAACATTCTAGTCCCCAGTACATCGACAAAATTTTGTAACTCATGTACACGCCCAACTTCCTGAGCGGCTTCATAACACCATAGACTTAAATACTACGAATAGACGTCCAGTCAAATGGTAAAAATCTGCGACGCTATTTGGAGGCTCGCTATCGAAAGCGAGCCTCCAAATTCAATTCAGGCTTTGGTATTTTAGATGCTAGATACGAGATGGCGCGCATTTCTGTCATAATTCAAATTCGCGCGTTACGCTGTTGCCAATAGTTCTAAAATAACTAGTCCAAAATCATGAAATAGGCCAAACCATACATTAAGACACCAATTTTTTTTTATTACTGCATCTTATACTAAATATTATACGCAAATTAATAAATTGTTAATGTTAAGATTTTTTTTTAATATAAATAAATTTCACTTATTTTGTAAATTGTTAAGTTTTCTATTTCTAGTGAAAGCTGAAATGGATTTTTTTTTTAAATGGATTTTGAAAATTAGTTCTTTGAAATCCAAGCAATAATTTATTTGTTCGAAAGTCGCAAATAGCAAAGAGAATTCTTGTCTAGTTTTTTGTCCGTATAAATTTGACAACACCGAAACATCAGAAAAAAGGCGGAATGCGGTTGTCCTGGAAACAATGACACGCTGCTCGTACACAAGGGTGCTAGCACAGTTTTCTTTGAATTTTTAATACGAGTGGCGCCATCTTATGAATTATTGAGGCATTTTTTGTGCTGCTATTTCCACTGGACGTCTATTCGTAGTATTT
This sequence comes from Ceutorhynchus assimilis, assembly GCA_917834065.1. Taxonomy (NCBI): domain Eukaryota; kingdom Metazoa; phylum Arthropoda; class Insecta; order Coleoptera; family Curculionidae; genus Ceutorhynchus; species Ceutorhynchus assimilis. Next base: position 510,269 of record CAKJTU040000026.1, on the reverse strand, counting down.
AAGTCTATGATAACACCAAGTCGGACAATATTTTTCATGTCTTCGCCCTGGGCGATGGGGCATTGCTGCGCTAGCTCTTCGTGAAGTTGTCGTTCTGACGTCCCTAAGGAAGTTGATACATGTACGTGTAGTTTCAATGCCAATCGACTGTTTTTTATATTACATTAACGATATCACATTTGTCGTACAAAAACCATGTGGCTTTGGGGAACGTCCGACACCCTCAACATGTCGCTGTGGCGTCCTTAAGGAAGTTGATACATGTACGTGCAGTTTTAATGCCAATCGACTGTTTTTTGTATTACATTAACGATATCATATATGTCGGACAAAAATCACGTGGCTTCGGGGGGGTCCGACGCTCTCAACATGTCGCTGTGGCGTCCCTAAGGAAGTTGATACATGTACCATCGTCACCAAAAGTATCTGGGACACAAATAATGCATAATAATCTCCTGGACTAATTCTACTGTTATTCATTTCAATGCATTTAATTCATAGTTTGACAAATATTTGACAATAAAATTCATATAATAGGTCAAGAGCAAATGTGATGCTGTCCCAGTTACTTTTGGTGACGATGGTACGTGTGTTTTTAATACCAATCGACAGTTTTTTACATTACATTAACGATATCACATTTGTCGGACAAGAAATTTGAGACAATCAAATGAAAAAATTAAAATTAGTTTGCCTTAACGCAACGTGCGTATTAGTCAGTTTATTATTTACCTACTTTGTCAAATACCTGTGGGGCCCTGTGTCATATTCCCTGATCTGTTTTTTTTTATAGTTCTCCGAGTATTTACGGAAATTATTTAGTGAACGGTCATTCAAAACCACGCGTGTGAGAAAGAATGGATATTCAGTCGTGTTTTTTGTGCAATCTCAGGAGTGAAAATCCTGAATTTCGGCAGAAATTGATCAAAAGGACTTCTGTTGTCCGACTGACTTTAATACTCATTTTTTGTGCAACCATCCGCGAGATGAGCTTTCGCGGACGCCACACAGTCCGCGAAGTTCAATTTCGCGGCCGTTGCCCTTGGTGACGGCCGCGAAACTAAAAATCAAAATTTGACACTTTGACAACAGCTTGACATACATTATTTAGGATAAATATTAACAGTTATATGACAGTTAGAATTATTACTAATATTTACTCCTGAAGTTGAAGCAACTAAATCCAGTGTTTTTGAATAATTATTACTAACATTGGAGCTAGAAGCTATACTGCCAGAAATTGAATTAGAAATTTTTTTCTTATTTTCGATGGAGTCCTCTATGTATCCTTCCGCTACTGTGGTGGATTTCCACCCACCGTGGCGTTTCAGAACTGACATATCGGCACCGGTATTTGCAAGAAGCGTAGCAGAGCTTCTTCTGAAACAGTGACCCGTGTATGCTTCACTATTTGGCAATCCCAGATACTTAGCAATCATGGAGGGTATTTTTCCGATCGTATGCACCCCGACAACTTGTGCAGTGCACTTTCCATTTTCATATCTCAAAAATACACGACGACTATTAATATTTTTTGGTCGAAGGGCTGCGTATTTGAGGTAAATTTTTATAAAATTCAAATTAGTGATTGTGAAAACGCGCTTCTGGTTAGTCTTAGTATCAGGAACTGTTACTATTAATACGGCATCTTTCTCCTGAATGTCATCTATCGTCATTTTAACTACTTCATCTCGCCGCAATGCTCCTGATATTCCCATAATCATAACTACCTGAAACAATAATTGTGATAAATAAACCAACTAATCGAAAGCTTACTTTTTTAACAATTTACCTTCAACAATAAATAGTTTTCATCACAAGCTTCTTTCATGAACAAATCAATTTGATCACCCGTTAACACTTTCGATTTCTTTGCTTGATAACCTACAGACTTTTTTTTCAGGAAAGGTACCACTTTTGAAAACTTCCTCACATCTATCCCTTCTCGTACGTTGAGCATACACTTTAACATGGAATAAATGCTCCATAAACTTGAACTCTTCAAAACTTTCGATTTCTGCATTAAATAAGCCAGCAATATATTTTCAGACACCATTTTGACGTTTTGTTTGTCACACCAATTTTTGAACTCGAAGTAACAATTTTCATATTGCCGCTTAGATTTTTCAGGTATCAACTCAGAAATAGCTGATTGAACTACACTTTTTAGCTCTGGAGGAGTGCAAGAAGGTGAAATATCTGTATCGGTGCTGGACATTTTCACGATTTTTTGAGAACCGTCAAATTTTTTTGTTTTATTGTTTACATGCAAAATATGATATCCATAGAAACGCTGTGCCACCATAGCCACCAGGTTATATTATATCAAACTGGTAGTTAGTTCCACATGCTTGTTGAAAGAAGTAAATTTTTTCTGTAATTTCACATAATTTTCATGGTTGCACAAAAAATAGTGTGTATACCATGACCGCGAAACTTTTTAGCGTCCTCGAGATTATCTTGCCTCGGCCGCAAGCGGCCTCGGCGATAACTTTTCTCTTCATACGCTAAAAAGGCACTTCGCGGCCTTGGTATACAAATAACTATTATTTGCCCGACATTTACTACATATGTTTTAAAATTCCATTTTTTTTTTTTTTTTTTTTTTTTTTACGGATATGCACACTCGCAAGGAAATGTCCTATCACGCTCGAGAAGCGGCAAGTGCGCGGAAATGTCGGTGTATGTTGGTCTTGAAACGGTTCAGGTTGTAACCTGCAGGGAAAACCGTCGCAGGGAGTTTATTCCACAGCGATGCTGTTATCCAGAGATATGAATTCTGATATAATGAAGTTCTTGGTGCCTCTAGTTTGACAGTAAATTCATGGTTACCGTCTGTTTGACGGGTTCGCCTGGTAGGCGCTACTCTCGGTGGAATCATACGTACCAACTCTTCAGAGCATTTTCCGTGATAGTACCTGTAGAAGAGAGATAAATCGCCCACAGATCTGCGATGTTCGAGACCATCCAAGTTACGAGTAAGTGCGGGGTCATTGATCAGCTTGATAGCTCGTTTTTGCACGGTGTTCAAAAGCATTAAGGTATGTTTGGGTGCTGCACTCCATATATGTGAGCAGTACTCCATAGTTGGTCGAATCTGGGCTTTGTAGAGTGTCAGCAATTGGCTTGGTGTGTACAGATGTCTTGTACGAAATAGCACCCCCAGCTTTTGGGACGCCCTTTTAGCAATATCTGCCACGTGCTTGTGCCAAGACATGTTGGTCTCTGCAGTAACCCCCAAGATGTTCAACTGACTCTGTAATGTGACAGCACTTCCAGATAGCATGATGTTTGGCTCACCGGTGCTGTTCTTTTTTGAAAACAGAGCTGCTTGGGTTTTCTGTGCGTTGAACTGTACAAGGTTTTTGTTACCCCAGTCCTCTATTATCTCCAGGTCGTTATTTATCTGCGATATTTGAGTTAGTCTAAGATGATGGAATTCACGTGCGGAAAGACCTGTGGGTGGTATGAGTGAGGAGACTACATTGCCATCGTCTGCAAAGCAATAAAGTGGATTTACTGTTTTATCTATGAGGTCATTTATGTAAATCAGAAAAAGAGTTGGCGAAAGGATTGCTCCCTGTGGCACACCAGCATTTATTTGGTAAGAGTTGGAGTTCTGGCCATCCAGTGCAACATAAATGGATCTGTCCTTTAGGTAACTTTCAAACCAAGTGCAAAGTTTCGGCGATAATCCCATTGCTTTGAGCTTGTTGAGCAGATTTTCATGCCAAACTTTGTCGAATGCGTTAGATATATCTAAGGCAATTGTTCTTGTTTCACCCCGCAACTCAATCGCTTTTTGCCATAAGTGAGTGACGTATGTAAGTAAATCGCCAGTTGACCTATATTTTCGAAATCCGTATTGCTTATCGTTGATAATTTTGTACTTTTCCAAGTACTTGGTTAGGTGATTGTTCACAACTCTTTCCATTACTTTTGATATCACCGGAAGTAGAGCAATTGGTCTATAGTTTAACGGATCTGTCTTTTTTCCTTTCTTTGGAATGGGTTGTACTGCGGCAGACTTCCATGGTGATGGAAATACTCCTTGCCTGTAAGACAAATTGAATAATTTTGCGAAAGTTGGGGTGAGTTCGTTGGCGCAATTTTTGAGTACTATTGCGGGAATGCCATCCGGACCCATTGCTTTGTTTGTATCTAGCTTTTTAAGGGATTTTCGTATTTCTCTGTGACAAAAGGGTACCTCTGGCATACTATGGGAAACCCTTTCAATGAACGGTGGAGTTTTTCCGTTTGGCACTGTTAGGTTGGAGTTGGAGGAAAACATTTGGGCCAGCATATTGGCTTTTTCCTCTAATGTTGATCGGAGATAAAAGATTTTAACTTTAAAAACTTTTTGAATGTTTCTTCTTTCTTTGCTTCGCAGCATGTATGTGGAAAAAGTTGCAAATAAAAAAGTTTGTCGCTTAGTGAAATTTTAGAGTCATATTTTGTGACGTAACTACGAAAGCGTAGAGTTGCCATGCTAATATTAAAAAATATTTTTATAAAAATTTACAGTTTTTCTGTAAATTTACACTTTTTCCGTAAATTTACACTTTTTCTGTAAGTTTACACTTTTTCTGTAAATTCAGTTAATAGTAAGGGTTAGTTTGGGTTAGCTCGCAATTTTAATCAGAGATCACCAAACTTACCGATAATAACCCGGTGAGTTTGCAGTTTCAACATTAATAAACTTTCAACGATAATAACCCGGTTAGTTTGGCTTAGTTTGCGATTTTAATCAAACATTACCATTATGTTTTCCAAATTATTGATTTTCGAATTATTAATTTTCGAAAAATATATTTTCAAAATTATTGAATTTTGAAAGAAAAGATTCGAAATAAGCGTTTTCGAAAAGGTTTATTTTCGAAATAACAGCATTCGGCAAAAAATCGAAATTTGTATCCTCGAAAATTGAACATGCATACAGGACTGATAAAAATTGCAAACTTATCCGAACTAATCAGGTTATTGTTATTGTTGTTGGTAATGTCAGACTCTAAATTGCAAAATAACCCAAACTAACCAGGTTATTATCGGTAAGTTTGGAAATGTTTAATTAAAATTGCAAAGTTACCAAAACTTACCGGGTTATTATCGGTAAATTTGGTAATGCCTTCTTAAAACTGCCAACTAACACAAACTACCCAGGTTATGATTGGTAAGTTTGGTAATGCATTTTTAAAACTGTAAACTCATGGGGTTATTATCCGCGAGTTGTTAGTAACCCAAACTAACCAGGTTGTTATTGGTAAGATTGGATATATGCCTGATTAAAATTACAAACTAACTTAAACTAACCGGGTTATTATCGGTAAGTCTGTAATGTCCGTCGTTTTTAATCTGACACTTTCCGTATGAAGAGCGAGGAGGTGAAGATTATAGCAAAAACACTAACCATTGCCTAATATGGCATGCATACCATTTAAAAAAATTTAAAAAATCATCCGGCAACACCGCTCAATCTTGCTTGCGAGCAGCGGCGTTTCGTATCCGTTCCCCGACTCTGTGACGTACCTATGGGACAAATGCAACACAAGAATATCGAATTCGTACCCCATACTACGTGCCCGTGCGATAATATAAACATTTTCAATGTTAATAATTTAATTGCCACCAAAAAAAGCTAAACGTACATTTTCAATTAAAAAAACAAAAATAACTTCTCATTATTTCTTCAAATAAAAAGTAGGTAGGTAGGTATAGTACAGGGTGTCCCAATAGAAACTGACCGGTTTCAAGGGCTTATATACGGAAGCGCTGGAGGATCAAGTCAAATTTTTCCGCACGGCTGTCAGTGCGGAAAAATTTTTACCGCACGGCTGTCAAAAAAAAAGAGAAAAATTCTACATTTTTACGCCTGTAGGAAAAATATTGTACCTAACACTTGCGGAAAATATTTTTCCTACGCGTCGTTCGGTGAACGGCAGCCGCGTGCGGAAAAATTCATTTTCCGCACTTGTTAGGTAAATAGCTATTATGCCACTCTACTGTCTCTACTCTGGTACATACGTCAAGTGTTTCGTTTCACAGTCACATCACAATCGAAGTTTTATCTTCAAGCAACTGTTTCATACTTAATAATCGTGAGTGTATATTATAATCAAAGTGTATTGTGTAATTGATCGTGAGATTATGATAAGTGTGTGAAACGAAACATTTGACGTATGTACCAGAGTAGAGTGGGATAAAAGTAATACCGATCCTGCTTTATAAGTTCAAGCGGTCGAGATAATAGAGAGTTATTGGGACTATTAAATACTGCCTCGCAGTATCAAGGATCTACGTTATTTTATTAGTGCATCAGCACTATTTCTTCTAGAAAATATAGAGAGTTATTGGAACTATTAAATACTGCCTCGCAGTATTAAGGATCTACGTTATTTTATTAATGTCCGACTGGTATATTATTCGAGAAATAATGATCAGTGGCGGCTGGTTAGATTACAAGTTGGCGGTGCACATCCCGAGGTGGCGGGGAGGGGGGGAAGCCGGAAGCGCGCGATTTTTTTTTGGATGCCACGCCCAAATTTTGATCTGAGTAATTTTTTATTATTTTTAATTCAAACGTGCGCATTCTCCATTTTTACAAAATAATAAATAAGGTAAAAAATTTCTGAGTTTTTATTATTTCTAAATCTAGAAAAGTTATCCCAAATTCTTCGAATTGAATTGACCTTTTGTTTGGACGCCATATTGCGGTGCGCGAACATAGTTGCCAAAAGAAGAAAATAAAAATTACTAGCAATCTGTGAACCTTAAAAACAAAAGCAACTAAATCGCTATCCTTTTTGTTTGTTTACTTTCTCTCTCTGATTGATGAAAGTAAATAGGTAGATATTTTATTATTTCTATTCTGCCCAATACAAGCTAAAATTGATGGCTTTCTTTCTGAGTATTTTGTTTTGAATACTTATATTTTTTTTATTTACTAATTTTTTATTTCTGTAAATCCTCTTCCTCGTAGAAAAAATACCATTCCTGACTCTTGCGCAAAGTGTCTTCGGACAAGTGCAGTCAGCGTGCAAACAAGACTTACTTTGCGCAATAGGGAACTTGCAAGGGAAATAAAATTTTCAAAATTTGATTTAAATCGATAGTTTATACTGTACAATATCCATATGACCAGTTTTCATTTAACTAATACCACCCTTGTTACGCAACAAATAATACTAAATTTGAAATAAAAAAATTCCCGCCAAAAATCACGATTCTGTAAACAAGCTTGTCAAAAGCGAACTTGCAAGTGAAATTAAATTCCAAAAGTAGTCCTATACAAGATTCTTCATCCATCGCGACAATTTTCACAAAATGAAAGCTTTTTCACTTTTAAATAACACAAAAATAGCACTGCGTCAGCAGGAGTTCGTTTGCTGCGTTTGTTGTTTACGAAATATTGATGTCACAACTGCTTTCATATTGTAACCTCGCGTTTTCGCGCCAAAGTTTTTGATTTGAATTTCAATAATTTTTTTTTCGTACAACGTATAAATTAAAATGGAAAAAAATTGAACCATGTAATATCTGATTGCTAGAAGTATCTAAAAAAAAAAAAATTGAGAAATATGAAAATTACCTATTGTTAGGAAATACACTACTACAACTTTCAAAAGGAGATGATGTTTGCACACTGATAGCAATTTGCAGTGTATCCCTTTTTTTCCAGGTATTGTTTTATTACCGTTCCCATTACGCTGTGCGCGAAATGCTTCTCCAGGTGCGAAATGCCTAGTGCGCGCACGGAGTCATGTAAACAAATAGGTACCTGACCGAAAGCAAAGACAAAGTTATTTTTTCGCGCACTAGGTACAAAAATAGCTATTCTTTGTAACATTCATTGTAGGGTTGCTGATGTTTTTTTTAAAATATATTTGCCATAACATGAGATAAGAAATACGTTATTTGCCAACTGCCACCAGTCATTCCAGAAAGGTTATAACTTAACTATACATATACAAACCACGTTCGCGTCTCGATTAACTATATAAGTCTCTTGACAGTAATGAAACACTTCCCTACTCGGTATCTAACATACTAAGTATTATTAAAAAATAAAATAACTGATTTTATTTTTAACCATATATAATGTTGAATGTTGACATTACTGACTTTTTAAAAATTTGAAAATGTCACATTTCTATCTTTTCATTTTCCTGCTCCATTTCCCATCCTACGACGTACCGGAGGAAAGTTTTCATTTCTGTCTCGAGATTATTAGTATGTAATGTACTATATCGTCTATATTGTTTCCAGTGCTTCCATGCAAAGTGGTTCATTAGATGATATCAAGCAAGAAATTGACATCAATCCAACTATGTTACTGGACTCTACTCATGGAATTTTTATAGATGATGAGAAATATTCAAATATGAAATATGGAAAAGACTCCGATTCGGCAAATAGGCAAAATTTGAAATGCGATATGAAATTAAAAAGTAAATCTAGATTGAAAAAAAGTGTTTTATCCACGCACAAACAAGTGCGCCTATTTGAATGTTATACTTGCCAGGCAAAATTTATTCTAAAAGGGAAGTTAACGAAGCATTTAGTGACACATTCAAATAATTATGATTTTAAATGTGATATTTGTCAAAAAAAGTTTAAACGCAAAATAGGGTTGAAAGTGCATTTAGTGACACATACAGATAAGCGTGAGTTTGAATGTGATATTTGTCAAAAAAAGTTTAAACACAAAATAGGGTTGAAAGAGCATTTAGTGACACATACAGATAAGCGTGAGTTTGAATGTGACATATGTCAGAAAACATTTAAACTGCCTCAATTATTGAAAAGGCATTTAGTGATGCATTCAGATAATTATGAATTTGAATGTGATATTTGTCACAAAAAATTTAAACGAAAAATGGGTTTGAAAGAGCATTTAGATACACATATAGTTGTAGATAAGCGTGAGTTTGAATGTGATATATGTCAGAAAAAATTTAAAACGCGTAGTTCATTGAAAAAACATTCAGTGTCACATCTAAATAAATATGATTTTGAATGTGGTATTTGTAACAAAAGATTTAAACAGAATAAATTATTGAAAAGCCATTTAGTAACGCATTCAGATAAGTATGTTATTGAATGTAATGTCTGCCACAAAAAATTTAAACGAAAAGGAGACTTAGGATTGCATTTAGTTTCGCATTCAGAAAAAAAGAGTTTTGAATGTGTTACTTGTCACAAAAAATTTAAAAGAAAAAAAGAATTGAAACAGCATTCAGTGACACACGCAAATAAGTATGAGTTTGAATGTGATATTTGTGACGCAAAATTCAAATGGAAACAAGGATTAAAAGCTCATCTAATGACTCATTCAACTAAATATGATTTTGAATGCCATACATGTCAAGCAAAGTTCGAGCATAAACTTGCTTTATGTGTGCATTTAAAAATACATTTGGATAAAACAGTTAAAAGAAGAAGAATAAAACGGATATAGTTATTTTATTCAACACTGAAATCACTGACACATCATCACAGTATAATAGTTGCTTTTATTTTGAATGATGAATATTGTGGCCTATAACTCAGTTAGAGGAGTCATAACTCACTGTGAGTTCAAATACTCAAAAAATACCTGCGTTTTTTTTTCTGATATATAGTCATCTTCAAATTTGAATTTTCTTCATTATTTATTAATAGATCGGGTTTATATGAAAGTTTTGGATAAAACGTTGTAATACCAGTAACGAGATTTATTGCATAATATTATGATCAACCGGAAAAATTTCTCCTACTCAGCTTATATATGTATAACTCAGGTACCCACCTAATAAATAACAATTATTGCATAATTGTTTACGTATATTTTTAAAATAGAATTTATGATTTAATTTTCAAGACAAGACTCTGCTGGAGGTGGTAGAACAATCTATCCAAAGGAAATTTTGGGTTTTATTGTGCTTAAACTTGAATATTGAGAAATGTATTTGAGGCTGGTATTTGTATATTATACAGTGTGTCCGAAAAGTCAACGATAATACTGAAAAGGCTGGTGCTACAACTCCTAAGCATCGATAAGGTTTATCCTTCACTGTAAGTCAATACATAAATTGTTTATTGGAACAACGGGTAGTTTTAAAAATTACGTCAAATGGGCGAACTTTTCAAATCCCAGGTAGGCGTAGAATTTTTTTTTTGTACATTATTAGGTGTGAAATTTGAGTGATGGAAAATAAAAATTAGTCATCCTTTATTTTAAAGAGATTTTTTATTGAATGTTTTGAACTTTTTTTAATTTTTAATGTTGGTCTATGATCAATGAAATGTCTATTCACAGTAGCAAAACTGAAATCAGAATATAAGATAATAAAAATTTTTAGGTGACACTCTAAAATCCGATCCAAGAGAACAATTTTAACGGATTTTATGTGGCATCTCGAAAACCATTAATTTTTTACTAAGGTCCTATCATGCTTCTCTGGATGCTTTTGAGTTTTTCCACCAGCCCTTTCAGTATGATCGTTGACTGTTGGGCAACCTTGTTATACTAATAGAGACATGAACCCAATGATGCTGAGTGAGTTTGTTTATGTCCTATAAGTTCTAAAAATTTGAACAAAGTGATTAAATTTTATTTCAAACTGCCGTTTTCTCTTAAATAATGTATTGTTTTTAATTGACGTGTATCGTATTACATGGTGTGCGCGCGCAACTCGTGGGTTGCAGGTGAGCGTCCAATGAGAATCGAGTTTGTTACGAGCTTGCGTCGTATTCAGAGACGAGTTCAGAATTAATCGTTCCTTCTTTCTGTGTAACGTGTAATTCGACAGAGAGTAAACTCATACTTTACGTATTACCTCTGAACTCGCCGCAGTGTGGTTTAGGGTTAGTTAGATTATACTTGACATATTCTTTTGCACTTTCATTGTGCGATGTTGCCGGATAATTAATTCATCAAAATAAAAGTGCAAACAATGGTCACTCTTAAGCTCTTTTTTTGTCTGACTTAAGGCGTTTTAAAACAGTTGACACTATATTACTTTTTCAATGGTATAATGTTTGAATGTATTGTCTACATTGTTCTGCAACAATACAAACTTGCTACACTGCAACTCACTAGTTACGCGCGCATGTCAGATTTTAATACTTTCTAAATTTGTATTTATTACAATTAGGCTATCTTTTACTATTTATGCGAGACAGTTCGATTGTTAGATGTATCGTTACTCGTTAGTTCTGTAAAATGTAACTAATTCCCACCTATTTTATTAGAATATAGGTTATATCCCAGTAAACACACGTACGTTCATAACACGTGTTTTTTTTTACAAACACGTTTAAAAAATAACGTCGTTTGATTACGTAGAATCAACTTTAAAATGTCGCGGTTTTTCACGTTTCAAAACACGCCCAAATAAACGTTTAATTTAAGCTCTTAAGACACAAACATTAAACGTATTAAAATCATACAAAATTAACGTTAAAAGTAACATATGTTTATAACGTAAATTAAACGTCAAGATTGTGGCTTTAATAAGCGTGTTAATAAACGTTTTTTTTACGTTGTTTTAACTTTAATTATTTGTAGGTATAGGTAGATAGTGATGTAAATAATAATGCAATTTTTATTTTATTTTAATTTAATAGTAACAAAACCAAAAATATATAATTAGGTACAATAAAATTTAAATTAACTCCAACTAATATGAACTGAGATTTTTTTTTTCAAAAGCAAATTTTTTGTTTAATATGTATAATTTCAACAATTTTAATAAAGAAATCCTGATCGGAGTTAAAAAAAAATACTCATCTATACGAAATCCAAGTATAAAAAATATACAAAAAAAAATTGGATTTTTTTTATACCAAAAACAACTTGAATCTATAAAAATAAAAAAGAAGTAAAATGAAAGTACTATTAGTAAAAGCAGAAACTCTTAAACATCTAATCTCTTGGAAAATATTTAAAAATAAAAATGTAAAGCCGCGTCCCCATTAGTAAAAGTTTACGTTGTGCGTGGTATTCGGCACAAATTTGTGTGTGCGATACAAATTTATCCGAGTGTGGACCTGTTCGCCGCATACAGACGCACGCAAAAATTTTCGCGACATTCACCGCATACGCGATCCGCGGCTTGTCGGTTTTTTTCAAGACATCAAAGGGATTTGCGGCGCAACATCGTTCTAGTGTGGACGCATTTTTTCGTGAATGAACCAAATAACCAAAAACAAGCAACGCGCACACTGAAATAAAATAGTCACATACGCGTTGAGCAAGAACGCACGGCGCACAACACAAATATGTATTTTGGTCAAGATGCCAAATTAGCGCCGCAAAAATTTGTGGCGAATCCCGAATGCAACGCAACGCATTTATTTACTAATCTGGACGCGGCTTAACATACATATCAATTTTTGTTTCCTTGGATAAGACGCGTTGCTGAGTGTTATAACCATTCCTTAACAGTTGAGGCAACCAGTAAATCATTTTTTTTTCCTGTGCTGGGAAATTCAGCTTGACTGCATCTAAAAAAAAATTATTCGAATTAAGAATGGTATATGCAAATAGAATTGTTACGTTACCTAAGATAATGTTCATTGCAGTGGTTTATTCAAACCCTATTTTATTGTGGCGACCCTTCCAATTGAATTGAATTCCTAATTCATTTGATATTAGGAATTTCAGTATTCGTCTTGTCACACCATCAACTCCAGAGCCACCTAAGGAGGCCAACCTTCGTATCTGTAAACCATTAGGTATTTAGTTTAATCTAATAATAATAATAATAATAATAATAATAATAATAATAATAGTAATATTAATAATAATAATAATAATAAACAACTATTCTCTTTGGTGGAAACTAATCATATATTGACTAACTATTGTGTCTTCTTTTGCAAGCTGTTCGAAACTTGAAAATTCTTGATATGTTTTTAATGGAAAATTGGGTAGGTTTTCTGGTGCAATCAACTATATAATAATTAGGTACTTACCCAAAACCAAATTACTTAAATCAAATCACCAAATACAAAAATCACAGACAAATTTAATATGAAAAGCTTGTTCGCACAGACAAAAATTGTAACTTCAGCTTACTGCTTGATAGATGATACGCAAATAAATATAGCGACTCGACGGCGACGCCGAGCAGGCCGTAGGAGTCGTAGGACCAGTTTCTGGCTTCATGTACCTACCAATCAGATTGTTTGTTTACTTAAAGATAATGCCTATTTGGGCGTGTAAAAAAGGTTTATTTCCCCTGGTATATCAACCATTTGAAAAAAATACCTGGCTGAAATAGACCTTTTAAGAACGTTTAATGTAAACGTCAATAGGAATAGTAGTAAGAACGTTATTATAACGTTACACATTTCATGTGTACAAATTTTCAATAACTGAACACGTTTTTTTAACGTCGTTAGAGACGAATAGTTTTTCAAGCCTAAATAAAAGGTGTAATTTGAAACGTAACACCAATTTTCAACCAATGACACGTTAAAATAACGTAAAATGAACGTATGTGTGTTTATTGGGATAGGGTATATGTAGGGTATGTAAATATGTTTTTTTTTTTAGTATAAAGTAAGACCTTGTGTTGTAAGAGTATTATTTCCAAACTCAATTGGAACAAGGTACCAACTGATGGGTGACTGGTCACTGAAAATTTCCCTAATAAATACACTGCCACTAGTCAGCCACCAGTTATAATTTATGTTCACCTTGTTCCAATTGACTTTGGAAAAACCATACTTATAATTTTTGCAAAGTTGAAAACAGGCGAACTACCCCTAAAAACAAAAAGGTGGTGGAAAAAAAATCCTTTTAGTACAATGTTGATTGCACCTTTTTATATGCACTAAAGACGAGAAAAGAAAAAAAAAATTAATATACAATATACCCCTAAAAACTAAAATTTCCCCAAGGGAAGTGTCCCCCCGCTGAATGGGGGTGAGTTACAAAAAAAGTTGATTGGGAAAAATTGTAGGAAATGTAATCTTATAAAACTTTTATAAGGAATTTTTTTTTGTGAAAAAATAAATGAACTTTAAACTACCCCTATTGAAAAACGGCAGGGGGTGAGTAAAAACTTCATAAAGCAAAAATGTTGTATGTGTTGTAGAAAAATTTTTCACGTTGGTTAAAATTTTTCATTTTCATTATAAAATTTCAAACGGCCCTTATGACCACAGACGGCCCTTAATCAAAAAAGTCTTTAGATAAACATTGTAGATCAAATAATGTTGCACATCTTTTATTTGAAACATTTTTTTGTAAAATCAATAGGTACCAAGTAATCGCCAATGGCGCACTTTCAACCCCTATAGCGCAAAACGCCAGAGGGGTGAATGTTTGATATTTTCGGTTTTATGATCACCCGCCCGCCCCCTATCAGCCCTGAAAAGTTCATTTGGGTAGGAATTTTTTTTTTGCAATACATGTATTTTTCGACTATTTTCCTAGACTATATTATATTATTAGTATTATTGGAGTTTTGAGTTTATTTTTTCTTGGTCCTGGGTTTTTCACATAACCTTAATTAACATTTCGGTATTTTTGACCTTTATAAGAAAATACAATAAAACACTAAAAACAGAAATAATTTTCAATAAATAGTATATATGGTGAGAAAATACAAATTATGACATACCTACTTGCGAAATAAATTTCGGCAAGTGCGTTGTAATATTAATTATATACAGGGTGTTCACTTAGTGCGATATCGGATAATATCTCCTTACAGGGTGATGCAAGAAAGAAAAATTAAATTACAAAGTTGTTTGATACTAAGGTGCACCACTAGTTAAAAATATTTTTAAATATACAGGATGCTCCGTGAATGGGGTATGGGAGAGAACTTTGTTATTTTAAATGGAAAACCCTATATTTTATTGCATTAATGGATCGTTCTAAAAATCCTACATACTTTTTGGTAGGAATTACTTATACTAAACAGGGCCGGATTAAGGGGGGGGGGGGCTTTGGGGGCTAAAGCCCCGGGCCCCGAAAAGAGGGGGGCCCCAAAACACCACCTCACACGGGGAAGAAATCATGCATATAATTTTAATTTTACAATTTCGATTTCGCCGTCTATTATCTATCAATTATATCAAACACAACACTACCCTATAGAGGTGGGTTGCGATTTCATGAACTGTGACTTTGTCACTGCTACTTGTCTGTCACAGTCACGGCCTGCTCCAGTCCCAGCCAAGTAGCAGTGACATTTTGTCACTGCCCGCTTGAAGCTCCGACCGATACAGCGCGGACAAAACTCGAGCAGTGATGCAAATGAAATAATATAATATTATAAATCGCATCGCGGTCACGTCAAATAGAAACTGCTACTGCAGGGAACAGGCTGGAAACTGGAACATCTTTCTCGGCCGTGACTGCGGATTGCGATTATGCCATGTTGCGATGTAGCATTAACATATTATTACCAGTACGGCCGCCAACTAAGGTAAAACTCCTCCAAAAAATCACTGCTATTTGTCACAGTTACACGACTGGAGCAGTCACGTCTTGTCACAGCTCCATTAAAATCGCAGGTTGGCCCACATCTACTACCCTATATTACATATTATTATTGAGTAGCTGGTATAATTATTGATGGATGGCGCACTATCCGCATAAAAGCTACAGTGACTCTATGTGTACAAACACAGTGCAAGCAGGTCTCCGCTTACCGGTAACCAGCGCCGACTCGTGCTTATAAGCGCGAAAAATGAATTCATGTTTTTTAAATCGGCTAGAACACAGTAAAAAGCAGGTACTCTACCTGTTTGTTACTCTGTACTAGCCGATTTGGAAACATGCATTCATTTTTCGCGCTTATAAGCGCGAGTCGGCGCTTGTTACTGGTAAGCGGAAACCTGCTTGCACTGTGTTTGTACACTATTACCCACAGTGGCGACAATTGCTGTCTTATTTTTGATTGGTTCTAAAATCCCATATATTTATATTGAAAACGCGGCCATCTTGTTTCCACCTATTGCTTATTTCAAATATGAATATATGGAATTTGGGTGAACATCCATCATAAAACATGGAAAACAACGTATTTGATGGACCTAATAATAGTAATCAAATACGTCGATTTCAATTTTTTATGATAGATGTTCATTCAAATCCTGTATATTAATATTCAGAAGTAACAAGAGGTTGGGAACAAAATGGCGGGACCTCTATTGTCGCCACTAAAGGTTTTATTTAGCCACTGTAATATACAGTGCCTCTATACAAGACAGTGGCGGCAATAGCGCCTAAGCTCCGCCCACCCGCCATGTTTTGTCGAACTCATTCAATAATGTATTTGTTCTTTCTTTTCCTTCTGTTCTAATTTTTTCTCACAAAATAGTCAATAACCAGCACAAATAACAAAAACAAAAATATATTAACACAAAATTGCATAAATCTCCATAGAATCAAACGGTAAACACAAATAACTTTAGACAAAACATAGCCAATATTCTGCAGCCAATCAAAAATGAGTCCCTCTATTGTCGCCACTGTCTTGTATAGAGGCACTGTACTGTAATAAGTGTAATAAAAGCTACAGTGACTTTATACAAGACAGTGGCGACAATAGGAACCTTGATAGGCCCCACACGCCATGTTTTGTCAAAACAAAATTGCATAAAACTCCACAGGATTAAATGATAAAAACAAATTGCTTTTTTCTCCAAACGTCAGAAAAACGTCACTTTGTTAACCCCTGTCAAGATGCCAGAAATTTGATTTCTATGCTGCTTGGCAAATCCAGCGGGTTAACACCTGTCGAGGTGGTAGAAATTTAATTTCTATGTTGCTTGGGAACCCCAGCGGCAGCAAAAGTACTTATAGTGCCGCTGGAGCGGCAGTAGAAGTACTTTTAGTGCCGCTCGTACTTTTACTGCTGCTCAACCATTCACTTGACCTGGGGTTTACGCCATTCGTTTGGAGAAAAAATAGCGTGTTGCATACGGAGTAGAAGCACTTTTTTGTGCTTCAGCAGTATTGCAAGCCTCACTACGTTCGGCTCGCAAACCTACCGCTTCAGCACAAAAAAGTAAAGCTTCTACTCCTAATACAACAATATACTATTGTCAAAACATGGCGGATGAACTACGTAATTCTGAGAACAAATCAAAAATGGGACAACCCACTGTCGCCACTGTCTTGTATAAAGTCACTGTAATAAATGCACCTGCAATGTAAAGTTTTGTTTGAGTGACGTTTGAATTTATTTCAGGGACCTAGGGGCCCCTTTTGTGAAAATAGCCCCGGGCCCCAAAAGACCTTAATCCGACCCTGATACTAAAACTCATAATCTGGTTGCTTAAGGGATTTTTTCAAGAGAAAACGCCATTTGATGATACAATCATGAAATTTGGCACAGTTGCTAAGTAGATCATTTTAATCGATTTGAGTCGAGAACTCATCGACTTTTCTCGCTGGGACTAAAAAATCGCCATTTTTTCCAAAATGGCGGCCAATTTTTTGATTTCAATTTGATTCAGAGTAGACATTAGACGCGCATGATTATACTCTAGTCTATATTTTTCGGGGACGCAGAATAATAAAAAAAATGTTTTAGAATGCTGTGACCTTTGGATGACCTTGAATATCTTAATTTTTGTAAAATGGCGTCCCTTATTAGTGTTTTAGTACTAATGTCTTATTTTCAAATGTACTGGGATAATATCATAAACGATTGTGAATACAGATAATAAAAATATTAGGTACTGTTAAGGTTAAAATGACCTAGATGACCTTGAAGACATTACTTCTTTACTTCCATCTCCCATTAATTATACAAGAAAGAGATTTAAAGACATGATTTATTTCAATTTAGATTTGACGTAATTTGGTTAGCAGTGATGATTTTATTTGTGTTTTTATTTTTTTCTATTTTTTAAAATTTTCAAGAATGCGCGTTTCGTGAGCGTACAAAAAATTACTTTTTTGTACGCTCACGGCCGGATAAAAAAGTGACGTCACAGAAATTTCCTTAATTCCTTCGCTTTGAACACCGTTTGCGGAAAAAATCGTATGTTTTATTCGGAGAAAAGTACTTTTTGTGGCTCGTCTAAAATTGTCGGCCTCACTACGTTCGTCCGTCAAACATTTATTCTCGCCACAAAAAGTATCACTTTTACTCCTAATAAAACAATATACTATTTATTAAATGCACCATGTTTTTGCTCATGTCCAAAATCTTCCCTATTTTGCTCCATTGTCTCCCTTCTGATGGAGAGGTATTGGACTCAAGCAAGGCAATATACAAGATTATTTTTAAAGAAGTCGCTTTACAGAATTGGTTCTCTAATACATCATTTAAGTAACCTATACCTAGTTAAGGTTATCTAACTGAAAATGTAGGCTTAAGTATATCAACACTTTCTCAAAAAATGGCCTTTTGTAAAAATTGTCGAGATCTTACCTACCCTCCCATGCCTTACAACCCTTTCAAAAAGATAAAGTTTTGTTACAATCGATCCTGCAAGGGACGATATTTGGGAAGAGAGGACCAGGAAGGAGAAGAATATCATGACGGAAAAATCTCAGAACATTGTTTGATACAAGGTCGCCACAACTCTTCCATATTGCAGCGAATTAAGTGGACATCATCATAATAATCGATGATCGCCGACATTCATAAGGGATAAGCACGTCCAGAAGAAGAAGAAAAAAAAAAATAGAAGAAATGCCGTTGGACCAAACCCGAAAAAAAAGTTACTGCAAAATAGTTATTTTCCTAACAAGTGCGCAAAGTGATACTTTCCCGCACGAAAAAGCAGTTAGACGAACGACGCGTAGCGGAGTTCGGATAAGCTTTGAGTGCGGGAAAGAAACTTTGCGCAAGTGTTAGGAACAATATTTTTTCTACGAGTATCTTAAAAAAGTAGACTTTGAATTGTTAAAATATTAGAAAAATCAATCAAATCAAAATCTTCAAAAATCGTTTGAAATCTATTGGAATTCCTCAAAATGTCTTTTAAATTAAATCACCAAAAATCTTTTAACATCTTCTGGAATTTCTAAAATACCAGCTAAAATGTTTTCATGAGAGTCTCTCAAATGTATCAAAAATTCTACAAGTTCCTAGCAGTACAGGCTGGTCCAATTTGTACACCTTTAATAGGAAACATTCATGTTAGCTAAGCGCTAATTTCAACTAAAAGCCTTCATTTTGAATATTAGTTTATTCAGAATCCATCAAAACATTGAAACATCCAGTATAACTATGGTAATTATGCATAACAAAAATGAGTGCGCAAAGAGTTTCCGTGCGCAAAGTTCAACTTTGCGCACGCAAATGAGTGTGCAAAGTGATTACTTTGCGCACGCAAGTAGAAAATAGTTATTTTCCTAACAAGTGCGCAAAGTGTTACTTTTCCGCACGCAAACACAGTTATACGAACGACGCGAATTTTCGAACGATTCCCAAATTACAAGGACAAATGAAATTAAATATTCAGGACTATTATTGGACAGTAAACTTTCTTGGACCCCACATTTATCATAAACTAAATGGATGCAACGGATTAGTGGGACTGTTTTATCCATTACTTAACAAGGACAGTCAAATAACTCTAAAAAACAAACTATTACCTACTGTGCAAACAAGTTATCAGACCTACTTTACTTTACGGTGCAACAGTTTTTTCACAGACACGTCAGAATAAAAAGAAACTGCAGGTGTTTCAAAACAAAGTAATCCGTAGGATGGTCGGCGCTCTGGGGTAGGTATGTCCGCAATGCAGACCTACATACGGATCTGAGCGTCAATACAATCCCGAAATTAACTGTGTTTTAAGTTTATTTTTGTTCAGGGAAAAAAACGGGAGTAAGGAAAGGATGGAAAAGGAGAGAATGGGATTTCATTCACTAGAAGTGAAGTGGAGCTTTTAAATTTCTGAAAATAGTCCTGTCAGTGTCAAGGGCCCAGATTCCGAAGCCACGATTCGATAGTATCGTCCATATAAAATAGATTGACGATACTATCAAATCGTGGGTTCGGAATCTGGGCCCTGGGCCCAGATTTAAGTATAGTTAGGGTTTAAGTATAGTTATAGGGTTTAAGTATAGTTATCGTCGAATAAAGATTTAATTATGTCATTTGTATGGTTAGTTAATTTGTCAAAAAACCGCGTATGTTTCTCAACAAGGTACCTACTCCGGGATTGTATTGACGCTCAGATCCGTATGTAGGTCTGCATTGCGGACATACCTACCCCAGAGCGCCGACCATCCTACGGATTACTTTGTTTTGAAACACCTGCAGTTTCTTTTTATTCTGACGTGTCTGTGAAAAAACTGCTGCACCGTAAAGTAAAGTAGTTTTGATAACTTGTTTGCACCAGTAGGTAATAGTTTGTTTTTTAGAGTTATTTGACAGTCCTTGTTAAGTAATGGATAAAGCAGTCCCACTAATCTGTTGCATTTATTTAGTTTATGATAAATGTGGGGTCCAAGAAAGTTTACTGTCCAATAATAGTCCTAAATATTTAATTTCATTTGTCCTTGTAATTTGGGAATCGTTCAGTATGAGGTTGTCAATATGCTTGTCACATTCGTTGGATATCAAGACGGCTTGGGTCTTATCGATGTTAATTTCAATTTTCCATAATTTTGCCCAGTCAATTATGGAGTCAAGATGATTTTGTAGTCGTCTTTGTATGTGATGTGAATACTTTTGTCAAATGTAAATACAAGTGTCATCTGCATAGATGGAGATTTTGGTATGGGGAATAATGGGGATTTCAGCCGTGTAGAGATTATGGAGCAGTGGAGCCAGGACATTTAAAACAAAATATCTTTGTTGAGTTTGACATGGAAACTTCTGGATTTAAGGAAATTAATGAGAATTTTGACAAGAGATAATGGCAGAAAATATTTGTCGTGAAGTTTGACTATGAGTCCAGATTCCAGCATGCCAGACACGATCAAAGGCTTTCTCGACATCCAGCAGCACAACACCCGTTGAGGCGCGGCGCTGCAGGGCGCGAGTTGTTTCTTCAACCTACCTGGAAAGCTGAATCTCAGTATGATTATGACGAAAACTAAATTGTTCGTCAGGGAGAATGCTGTCAAGATAATGAAAGAATTTAAGTTTTTCGTGAATTATTTTCTCAAGAATTTTAGAAAGTGAAGACAGAAGACTGATTGGGCGGTAATTTTGTGGAAATTGATGATCTCTATCCGGTTTAGGTATCAGTATCACGGTTGCCAGTTTCTATGATTTAGTGTACAAACACTGTGCAAGAAGGTTTTCCGCTTACTGGTAAGCAGCTCCGATCTGCGCAGTGTTCTCGCGCCGAGATAGCACAGAGTGAATACCTGCAAAAGCGAGAAAATCGTTTTAAACTTCAAATCTGCCACCTGCCAGTTGTGACTCGACTCGAATTTCTAGCTTAGCAAATATGTCATCTGCGGATGATGATGATTTGATTGCTCTAGATTCTGTGCATACTAAATTGAAAAGAAAAAGAGTTGGTATACCATATTCTTAATCGTTATTAAAAGGACTCCGCACTTTTAATTCCGGTTAAAGCGAGAACGCTGGTTCCCGCGTCTACCTGCCTCTTCCTGCTTTTTACTAGCCGATTTAAAAACATGCATTAATTTTTCGAGCTTACAAGCGCCGGTCGGCGCTGCTTACCGGTAAGCGGAAACCTACTTGCACTGTGTTTGTACACTTTTAGGAAAGTAATTGAGATTGAGGCATTCATTAAGAATGCGAGTAAATGTCGCGACGACGTTGTTCGGAAGGTTTTTGAGGACTTTATTACTAATATCATCGAAACCAGACGCTTTTCTGCTGTCTGAGCAGGTAGTGAAAAATCTTACGTCGGTGGAGACAGGAGTTATTGTACCTATGATTCAGAGGAACAGGAAGCCTACAGCTAGGGTCTTCATTGAGTGAAAATTGTGATTGAAGTGAGTCAGCAAAAGCACTTGCTTTTTCTTGATTAGTATACACCAAACCAGCTCTACCATGAATGGTGGCAATATGCCTATTTTTCTTATTTGAAAGAGAACGAATTATTTTCCATAGAGAATTATCCTCAGGGGACAACTCAGCTAATAAGTTACCCCGTTTTTCGTTTTTGTCTTCCTAAATTAAAGTTTTATTTAAGTTCGTAAGTCTTGTTACATTCACGTTTGATGTTTGGGTCTCAGGTCCTTATTGCCAGTCTTTTAGTCTTTTATGTCGATTTATCAACTTAATTTGCTGGTGTAAGTGATGGGGTAGTGATTATGGGTTATTTTGTTTGGTGGTTATAGTAATACTAGTGCTATTTAAACAGTCATTTACTTCTTGAGTAAATGTGTTAATAGCACTGGTGGGATATGATTAGCTTCAAGATGTGATTTGAATTCGGATAGTTGTTAAAGGAAAAAGTATGGTGAGTATTTACATCTTGGACCTGTCCACCAACTTTAAGACTAATTGGAGTGTGATTGGAGCCGAGATCGTTGATATTGCCAATACATTGGTATTATAACATTGGTTATAAGGGACATTTTTGGATAGAGCAAGGTCTAGAATGTCAGGGGTAATATTATGAAAATGAGTTGGCTCTAAGGGAGCGTGAACTGAGATGAAATTGTCCTAAGTGAAGTGAAGTAGAAAAGTGCCCGCTGTAGTATTAACACCCCTAGGCTGTGTTTTTGCAGTTTAAATCCCCTGCAACTAAGGTCGGAGCATCAAAAGGTTATTTTTCTTGGCTGAGGACTTGTAATAAAATATATCCGGGTGATTTGGCATGCAAATTGCAGGGCTTTAGCATAGAGCGAAATTACAACACAGTGACATTTTAAGACCCTATATGTTAATCATTGTATTGAAGAAATTGTACCCCTTCTTACCTCTCACTTATTACTTATTTCTGCTTCGATTGTGTTCATCCTCCGTCTTTTTGTCTTACACTATCACAAGCACGCATCATAATAAATTTAAAAACACAAGTTTTTGAAAATGTAAGTCTCTATACGCCTCTGGTCTTGAAAAAAAAGTTTGTGAGTCCATAAAGCATAAAGTCTCGCATATATCTATTCATTATTTTGAAAATGGTAGAAATTTGGAAAAATTGCTCAGTCAGTTTTGTTTTCTTGTTTGAATTTTTTTGATACATTTTTTTTTATACAGGGTGTCCCAAATAGCTACGCTCGTATCAACTTTAATTTTTCGAATGCAAACCACCGTTTTCTCAACGTTGTTCAACGTTGTCCTAAGTATATACCCACTTCTTGCACATTTCTCATAGTTCCAGGGCTAATTAAGAGTATTTCCCTAATAATGCGATTGAAGTCTTCAATATCAAAAGGTTTAGTGACAAAAACTTTACACCTAAGATTCCCCAATAGGAAAAAGTCAAGAAGAGTCAAATTTGCGGAGCTCGGTGGGCACTCAATAGTTCCCTTCTTCCAATTCATTTGTAGCGAAAAACTTTTTAAGATTTTTAAGAAATTTTTAGATAATCGCAAACTTCTGCGGCATTATGATTTCAAAATAGAAAATTTCAAAGTTCTCAAATAATTAACAGTAAATTTAAATTGAATCAAATAATCTAATTAGTTATGAGCAAATGCAAGACCAAGACCAAGACCGGGCTAGGTCTTGGTCTTGGTCTTGGTCTTGCAGTCTAATAAGTGGTATTGGTCTTGGTCTTGGTCTTGCAGGGTTTAGTCTTGGTCTTGGTCTTGGTCTTGGTCTTGCAGCAAGACTCTTTCATTTATTTGGTAGATTTTTACTGGAGAGAATTTTTCAAAGACTATTCCACTAGGTGTTTTACACTGGCAAAATGTCACAGGAACGGCCAATTTCCTACTGACAAAACTTCTACCTGTACCTACCTGTACCTATCTGGGCAAAATCAACATGATGGTTTTTCAGCGACAAAATTTTGTGTGGTTAAGGTAAGAAACTATACGTGCGTTTTTATTCTCATCGAGTTTTCCTGATGAATTCCATCACTGATGAGCGCCGATGAGGAGTACGTCATCAAAATTCATCGCAATTTTGTTGATGAAATGAATCAACTAAAAACACTGAAAAACACACGAGTTATATTTTATGAGAGAATTTCATGAATCAAAAATTTAAATTTTTTGTCAAAAAATTTCAAAAAACCAGTTACTATGCAATTATCCGATAATTTGCACTAGTGCAAATTATCCCGTAATTCCAATCTGATTGGTTCAAATCAACAATCAAAACATGTCAGTTTATTGTTGGAATGTTAGTTTTGACAGATGTATGAAATTCTCGGGGTAATTTTCAATTTCTCTATGATAAAGTACCCTTATAAATATTATGATGGTTTTAGTTGAATTATTTGTGTAATATTTTACTCGAAAAATTATCAAAAAATAGTCCTATTTCCGACGAAATAGTTCGAAAATCTCGCATTCAACTTTGGTCCCGTGCTCCAGTGTGTTGTTTTTAGTATTTTCCTCTCTCCACCCGCCGCCCCAACCCTAGCATGTCCCAATTTATGCTACTTTTCTAAAAATAACAAGTTGGTAGAGTAACTAATTATACTTTTATTTTAGATTCCTGATGATCTACTGCTATCTATGTTTCACAAGGATAGAGAGATTTTTGAGTTGCCCCTCTGAACGGAGCATTTGCGGGACCTGTTAGGCCTTCAATAGACTTTGTCGATGGTGTTACGAGCCCTTCACGGGAGCGATAGTCCTAAGGGAGCGGGGGCGCCTCTTGAGGAATATAGGGAATTTGGAATATAATGTAAGTGGCTTTACAGAACATCTACCTACAAATAGATGATAGGCTTCATGCCGGTGCCCGTGCTGCTGCTGCCGCCGCTACTTTGGCTGATGAGGATGGCTCGTCCACGGCATCGGAATTGGGTTATAACACCGACTCCGATACAACCGGAGCAGCCCTATCCTGATGGCCAAGAAGCATACGAGATAGTAGTGGAGCCTGTGGTGGAGGAGGAGGAGGAGTTGAGTTTGGACGAGGTGAGCTTGATTTTTCAAAACTATTTTCTCAACACTGCATAATTAGCAAACAATTAGTATACATACACGCAAAAAACAAAATACTTGATTCAAATAGCTTAAGCTCAATTCGAGCATAAGTTAGCTTTGTATATACTCAAGACTATGACGCCTTGGAATAAGAATAGCAAATTCTCAATATATTAGGTTTCTTTTAACAAAATGCGATGTTTCGTTTGAGTATTTCAGATTTTTTAAATAAAAATGTAGTTATTTCAAATTGAAGATATATCGCTTCATCCTAAACTTTTAGATATTTATATAGCAACTTGAATTGAGAATATGTCAGTTCCATCTAATAATATGGATCTGCTTTGTTTGATGCTATCCCAGTTTCATTTTAAGAGGACGGTAATTTCACCATGAAATTTGAGATATGCTTGAAGTGAACTTTTGTATAGTTTTTTATGGCCATTTGCACCCACCATTTCAAGGGATGCTCAACGATAAGTATACCTTAAAATGACATTTTTACATGTAAAAAATGACACATTTTTTACATGTAAAAATGTCATTTTAAGGAATACTTATCGTTAAGTCTCCCTCAAAATGGTCGGTGCAAACGGCCATTAGAGTATTCTACTCTACAGCGTTCGCCCAAATTCAGTTACAGAATGTTAAACTTTTTTATTTTTCACATTACAAAAAAAAATCCTGATAAAATATTTCTCTCGATCCAACTATTTCTGGACGAAAAAAACAATGGTTAACAACTTTTTCTTTTAATATCAAATGAAAAGGTTACATGGGTTTGGTAACCAAATCTGGGTAGACACTGCAGAATATAAATCCAATCCAGGTAATCCATATAGGGTAAGCAAAAAACGTAAGGAACCTCCATAGAAGATTCACAAAAAAAAAACTGAATGATGAAGTTCAAACAGCCAGCCGTAACCCTACATGAACCTTACTCTTTAACGAACTAGTGACGACTGAGAGTTCCTATGAAAAATCGTTATACTTGTAAGCTGTTCAACTCAAACCAAGCATTACGGTACGATTATATTCTCTAATGGAAAATACATTTTCAAAGTATTTTCAAATTGAGGATATGAAACTTATTGAATTAAAGATATACCTATATTTTTGAAATAGGTATTTTACACTCTTATATTTGTTAACATTGAGAATACGGAGAAATCATATACTCAAATTAAGAGTATTTTATTTTTTATCCTTTCCGTTTTAGCATTCGACTGTTCAAAACAAAAATTAGTACATTCTCAAAATAGGTATATTGTTTCTCCTTCCAAAATTGTAAATCATCATTCTGAAGAGGTAATAGTTTCCAAATAAAGAGCCGATGCAATCTCAAAACTAAAATTCGTAATTTAGGAATAAAAGTGTGAAACATTTTGAAACAAGACTATTTACTACAATGAAAAATATATCTTGAAAATATTATATTCATTTTTCAAACATATTGAAATTCTTGATTCAAACTGGTGTCCTTAAATTAAAAATATGTAAGCTTGAATCAAGTAAATAATATTGAAAATATACGTAATCTACAATCAAGATTTTGTTTTTTTCTGTGTAGTTCATACCTAGTTCAAATTGGAAATTCAACAATAATCAGACACGCTGAATTGAGCATTGGGAAGAGTGAAGAGCTACTCAATGCGCACTTCCCGCGCATAATTAGCCAACAGCTCTTCTAGTCTTTAACTTTTTTTTTCTAATTTGAAGTATGGGGTGGACGTTATTCTTCCTCGTACAGTACGGTAAATTATTAAAATGATTTTTTCTCATTTCTAGATGTTTTCCGGGACCCCATGGCTGGGGATCCATGGGGGTCTCCTCTATGAGCGATATTTCGACTCCTTTCCACCACACGATGACGAGTAGTAGTAGTTTTTTTTTTTTAATAAAAATCATTGACTTTATAAAAATTGTTTTTATTGGGTTGGTGGTATACGTATACCTATTGTTTTGATGAATAAATTTTCCCTACTCCAAATTAAAATTATCAGCTCAAGTCCATACAAGTTCCCAAAGATTTCTTCTTCTTCTTCTTGGCGGCCATTTTACAATACGCTCCATACCGGCATCAATACCCTGAAATATCCCCTTGGTTATCAGCCATTTTACAATACGACCAATGCATAGCCAGGGAGGAGCCTAATCGGGGACCCACACCTGATTGGCCAGGGGTTGGAGGGAAAGGGGAGGAATCAATCCTGATTGGCCAGAGGAAAAAAAAGAGGGGATGAACTGATCGGCCGCGGTTTCTACTAAGTGCACATCAGTTTTATGCATTTCTCAGCAAATGCCTGTAGTTTCCATAGTTTTCATCACAAATTCGCGTGCGATAGTGAAGTAGTACTGTACTTTATACATTCGAAAAGCACAGATAATGCAAAATATAGTAGACTTTTTTATGGAAAGAAAAATCTTTCACGCCCCAATACCAGTAAGAGCCTATGATAATAGTTAGATATGATTTATTCAACTACAAACAACTTAATCAAATCGGACTAAATTTTAGTTCTCTTCAGAAAAAAATGGAACAAAAACGCAAGACCGCAAGACGCTTGCATGCTCGGTCTAGGTCTTGCGTACTTTTTGCAATGCTAAGTCTTGGACTTGCATAAGTCTTGCACTGCTCGGTCTTGGTCTGGGTCATGCAGTCTAATAAGTGGCATTGGTCTTGGTCTTGCTTTTTCTGCAAGACCAAGACCAAGACCAAAACCAGTCTCGCTCATCACTAAATCTAATGTAAATCAAATCTCTAATATTTAAAGAGAAGTTCTAGTATAGTAGCAATAAACTGAAAATAATCAAAAATTGGCATTAATACAAATTATTTAAAATATTTAAAATATTTCTAGGTTCAATTTGTAATTGAAAAAGAATAGCCAGTCATCCGGCGTGTGTAGAAATAAAAATCGACGGTTCCGAAGGTTATCATAAGTGTTACCAGGGAAATAAGAAGACTGGAGTATCGTGAAATGATATATGAATTGGAAGATATATTAAGGGTATTGAATGCGCCGTTTAAAATATATTGTAACGCACGTCGAACTATACGACTCCCAACAAGTTGATGCTAATAAAGATGCGAGGTTCATCGCGATTATTGCATTGGGCTACTGTTGGACCGGTTGGCCTTGGATCCTTCATGATAGCGATTTAAAATTTATCGCAAATCAGGCGGAGGAAAGAGCCATAGGGTTTGCTGCGGGTATAACAGAGACAGGTAAAATGAAGAATTAAGTAAATTTCTACAAAAAAAACTAGATAATTTTTGAGATTCTGGTTTGTGCTATTGTATTGCTAACACACATAAGATTGGCGCTAAATAAAAAAGACACCATAAACTGATTAATTTTCTCGTTTTTTTTCAGTTTAAATTACATTTTTGTAATTTTTCGAGAACTCGTTTCTATTACCGGATTTCTGAAAAGATAGCGCCATTCTTCCCTATATTATAAATCGAATGCAAAAAAGAAATTTGATATAACTTCAACTGCTTAAAAGTTACGTTGGAACTAAGAACGCAATGCATTCCTTGTTTCATTCATCTCATTCCCACTAAGGAGTATTAATAGGGGGGGAAGAATACAATGATAGACTGCGTTAGGTGTTTCGCGCAGGAAAAAATATTTTGGCATCGAGGCGCATTCAATCCCCTTAATGGTTATAAATTAGAAATATAGGAGAAGGAAACCTAACAGTATAACCAAATTACAGATGGTCCCAAATTCCAAGCTTATTCTCGGAGAAGAACGAGTGCGCGTTCCAAAAAGAAATTTCAATTTTTTTTTTTGTGAAAGATAGAGGAGCGGGCGAGGGAGGTGGCGAGAGAGGTGGTGCGATAATTAAGCGCGAGTTTGGGGAGTCGGGAAATCATGTTTCCCGGTCGTTCTAGTGACTTAAGAGTGCATAAACGCCGCACTGCTCAGGTAGCGTTGCGGGCGCGGGTGAAACGGTGAGGTAGAAGGAGGCGGGTCCTTTCATATCCCTACTAGTCAAATATCGCCCGAAACTTGACGAAGCCCGAGTAAACGATTGCAACGGACTCAGGGATTTTGATGTTTATTTCTACTTTCGTTCATGTTAGAATTCCAATCCCAGTTCATTATTTCAGAAATTTTGCGTACTCGCTCTATGAAAAGCAAGACGTAGAAAAAGTATTGCATTCTAGTCGCTTCTAATAGGTAATATTTTTATTACCCATTAGGTAGTATTTATTGTACTAGAGGTTTGAAACTTTAGAAAAAAAAAAGTCATCATTTATTTATACCTTATACTTTATGCTACGTTATCTTTATCTATATATATAAAAATCAAAGTTCACGGGGTATCCGGATATGCGCTCCAAAACCACTTATCCGATTACGATGAAACTTTGGTAGGTTGTTATAGCCATCCCAAGGAAGGTTTGTGAATAGGTTACGCATCTCGGAAAAAGAAATTAATTTTGAATTAATTATTACCTAATTTAATTGTGAACAAACTCATTCACATTACATAACAACATAACCCAACTTTTTTTGACAGCATGAAACAACGTGGCCATATTTCATTTATTTCGGCTTGCATTCAACCGACGTAACTTTATTCTTTTTGGAATTCAAGAACGGCTGGACCGATCTTGAATTAATACCACGTATCTTTATATAAGGTGAATTCGATTGACCCAGATTAGATCGATTTGGGTTCAATTTAAGTGAACTTCTTCTAATCTAGATCATTTTTTTGTTGATGAGGGTGCACTGATCCAGCTTGAATCGAACACAGTGTGGTTCACTTAAATTGAACCAGATCGATCTAATCCGGTCAATCGAATCGGCTATAGAGGAGAGTGATATAGGCTATTTTTTATCCCGAAAAAAAAGTTCGGTTGCGTAAAACTCTGATACACTGGAACGCCTATAAACAGCCCGGGGCGCTCTACAGCAGCTCTGGAGTGCTTAAAATGCGTCACTGAACTCACTGGCTAGCGACTATGATATCGGATTAAAAAAATAAAAAAAATAAATAGAAAATCAACAACAAAATTTGAAAAGAAGTGTATTATTTACATGCTGGCAACGCAGCGGGTCATTAGCTAGTGCTTTACATAATAGGTATAAATATCATTAAAACTGGAAATAGCACGCAAAATTAATGATCTTTTTGTAATAGTTGAGGGATAATTTACATTAGGTAGGTGTGATTAAAAAAATATATATTTATTTATTTAAACGGGAAACCCCCTGATTATCAAAAATAAAAATTATTATGAATACAAGCTATGTTTACACATAAGAATTGAATGTCTATAATATCTAATCATAAACTATAAATATGTATATAAAAAAAATAATAATAAAACTCATTATTTTGAAAACTAATAAAGAATCAACAACAGTCAAACAACATCCTATAAACATTTTTATTTTCTACTTTACTATTATAGATCCATAATACCTAGGAAACGAAATACGTTAACACACCTATAACAACCTGATCCATAACGCCCGCTTTTGCGGGCGTTATGATCTATAACGCCCGCTTATAATACCTTAAGGTGTTTTTGTTGTTGTTGTTCTATTAATTTGCACTTTACCCTAGGCAGCCACTAAATGTCTGACCGAAAATAATTTTCGGTCTAGCCAGGATTCGAACCCGGTCTACCATCAATGTTTCCCATGTAGTCCAGCGCGTTAACCCACAGGACCACCACCGTTGCCTTGCCTTATGAGATGTTTATAGATATATTAATGTATTTCGTTTCTATGTACAGGTCGCAGGTACAGGTACAGGTCACAGGTACAGGTACATGTCAAAATACAAAACAATATTCTGTCACACAAGTTTAACTGATTTTGTTAATAACAAATTGATGAAAAAACATTCTGTTGAGTAGAAAATAAAGCATTGTATGCACCACGGGGATTTCAAGATTATAATGCCCTTCAGGCGAAATATATCCCTCGGGCCATAGGCCCTCGGGCTAGTTTCGCCTTCGGGCATTATAATCTACATAATCCCCTTGGTACATAAATAGCTATTATGACCTCTTTTTTTTAAATTAATTTATAAGTAAAAAAATATAGAAAATATATATAGGGTGGGGACTTTAACTGGAACTAATTCGCTAGAGCCTTCGGATAAAATATGTGGACAAAACGCAAAAACACGTCGACTAAGATTTTTTACTTAAGATTTTTTCACATAAATTTTATTATACAGGGTGTTCCAAGAACAGCTGTACGGCTATCAACTTCATTTTTTTAAATAGTAGCCCCTGTATATTATGATTTTTCTGGATTTTGCGGAAAATTCTAGACATATTTTATGTATAATGTCATATACCTATCTTCAACTGTTTCGGAAATATTCACAGTTGAAAATTGACTTTTTTGCAACTTTGACCGGCTGACGGAATTTTTAATCATGGATTAAATTCAAAGTTGGTGTCAAATGATAGTTTACGAAAAACTAAGACAAAATGTATGATTGGTTTTGCAGTAAAATTAACTGTTCAGATTTTACAGTTTGTCAAAGATGCAAAAAAGTCAATTTTCAACTGTCAATATTTCCGAAACAGTTGAAGATAAAAATAAGATATTGTACATAAAATATGTCTAGAATTTTTCGCAGAATCCAAAAATGTCATAATATACAGGGGTTACTATTTAAAAAAATAAAGTTGATAATCGTACAGCTGTTCTTGGAACACCCTGTATAAAAAAAAATTATGCGAAAAAATCTAGGGCAAAAAATCTCAATCGATGTGTTTTTGCGTTTTGTCCACATATTTTATCCGAAGGCTCTAGCGAATTAGTTCCAGTTAAAGTCCCCACCCTGATATAAAAATTAGGGTTTGAAATAAGGACGGTTCTAGAACGATGCAAAACAATTGCACAGTTTATTATTGAAATCTGTGATAGCCGAGCCGTTGTCATTTTATTGATTGATAAACTGTGCGATTGTTTTGAACCATTCTAGAATCGCCTTTTTTCAAACCAGAACCATAGAAAATAAAATTATTCTGACTTTTTTGAGTTTATTTCTCTTTTGATATAATCAGGATCCTTAATTGGTAAGTTGCGAGTATGTCTCGGGTCTACTATTTCAGGCAATAGATAATTGAAATAAAATTTTTGTAATTTTGGGACCATTTTCATTTCTGTTCAGCTGTACCTAATTTAGAAATTACAATAAATGCAAGAAAGGGGTAGTTTTCGATGCAATTTACAACTTTCTAATACATTAGACGAGTCCGTGCTCGCTTAATTTTCATGCCAAAAATTCGAATAAAAAAGCATTGGAGAGTGCATTTCATTAGCAGTATTGTGGTATTTGAATGATTGAAATCGGGTTATGCATTCGGCCGCTGCTGCATCAAATGCATTCAAACTGGCGAAACGCTGATTCAGTGACCTTTGAACAAAAACATGCTACTACTCAAGACGCTGCAGAAAAAAAACTATAGGAGATAAAGGGGTGCTGTCGCGGAGTTTTTTATAGGAAAAAACTTCAGCTACAACAATTATTCGAAACTTTTTGCTATTGGACCATCCCTTTGAGCAGCGTTCTCCATAAACCGCAAATTACCCCTAAAAAACACCCCTAACTAACAACCCTATGGAAATACAAGATCGCAAATTTAATATGTTATTTAGCATATGAAAATGGACCGATCCTCCCAAAAAAATACTAAACTCTAATTATGTTGAGGTAAACTTCCTTCATTGCTTAGCCTACATATTTTTATTTTTATTTATGTCTTTTTGTCTTTACATTTCAATCAATGTAAATACCGTGCGTTCAATTTATCTTGATAACATTTTAATTCGCTGTAATTTTTTTTGTTTCTGAAGATATCAAGTGTAACATTTTAATTTTGCTCTTCCCATTAAATGAGTAATTCAGCGTTTTAACTGGTAACACACAAATATTATTTTAGAGCTGACTTAATTGATTGGATATTAATTACCTTACTCTGCATCTTTTTAGATAATTTCAGGCACAGCCAGACAAGATTTTGCTCCTTATCATTTGTCTAATGATTTAGTTGACCATTGCAGATGAATATTTATTGAACAATGCCTGGTTATCTTATTCTTGTTGTCCTTAAAAGGAATATACATAAATTATCAATTTCATTAGTCGATAGCCAACATTGTTTTGATTTTCAAATAAAAAGGGGTTATGTCCAGTTAATTGTCATTCAATTTTATTTTCGCGCCAGCTCATTTCGAAGGATTAATTCCTTTAGTTTTCACTCCCTCTCTGTCTCTCTCTTACTGGAGGATTTCATTTCTTTTATTTACCTGTTATCGAGTACCTATATCGATCAATTTGCTGGTACTTTGGTTTTGATCGCGTAGGGTTGGGTTTTTCTATAAATGTCGATATAATTGGTGTCGTGTTAGAGAAGGCATGGACAATATTATTTAATAAGTGAAGTTATTTATGGATTTTAACGAGAATAGTGTTTTCCTGATTTGTGTGGATTGAGTCGGTTCCATTTGTTGAGTCCCTTTGGAGGTTTCGCTGACGACTATCGATATCTTTGTCGTTATCTTTCAATCCTTCCTAAAGTGTGGAATGTGGAATTCGATAGAAAAAAATGTAACATAAAAAAAAGTTAGTGCGTAGAAATTTCTGGTTTAGGGTCCCAAAAATCGTACAACGGTCTTTTCCATTTCGTCCAGCGACAAGAACACTTTGGCTTTGGCCTGAAGGATAGTTTTTTTATCCGGTTGACCATAAAGAAAATTAAGTGATTTTCTCTATTTAATTAGGATCCGGTCATCCAGATAATTTCAATTTTGGTTTTGCCAGTCTAGTTTTGGTTTTTGTTACCTTTTGGCAGCCAAATCACCTTTCTAAGGGATTTATCTATTTCTTCTAGTCGGTAAGTCCACCATTTTGTGAATTTGTATTGTTGTAAATTAATTAGTTCTATTCTTACAATAGAATATCATTCACGTCGCTTGGATTGAATTGCTTGAGCCTAGACTCTTAGAGCCTTGATTTTATTGTTGCTCGTTATTGTGAACTTCCAAATTGGATCAGCCAGCGTAGGTGAAATTAGAGTTCCATGACGTTCCTTTCACCTTCAACCTTTGAGCTGTGGCCCTCAAAAATCCAGGAGGTAATTATAATTGCAATTTTCCATTTTAATGTTTTATTGGGGGACCATTCTATGCCACATTGATTGGTAGACTTATAGTTTTTTTATTTTAATATTTTTTTGGCAATGCAACTTAATTTAATGAATTGAACTCATTATATTTGGTAAATGGGTTAAAACTTGGGAATTGAAATGTACAATTTCATATCCCAAGTGGCATAATTTCAATGGGGATTTAAGGGTAATTTATTTACTCATTGGTGCTTTCTTTAGGGTCTTATGGTACGGTTTTATGCTACCGTTTTCGATAACGCAACTCAGTGGATGTTTTGATGGTATGCAGTACCCACCACTGTATCTGAATAGCAAAGACTCGGCGAACTAGTTTTCATTGATGAGATAGATCATCTAGTACGAGTGTGAAATCCCAGACCCATTGTTAATTGTCGGCATAAAGCTAAGTAGTTTAGTGTAATTTTTTTTTGTTAATTATTTAAAAATATCGTATATGGCTTAGGTAACTTTAGTTACTCACATTTAAGTAAACATTTGACCCCATTTATTTGCGGAGTGATCACTGACGCTGGGTGTGTGTTAATTCGCACTTATTGGTTATTTTAGTTTTAAGTATAGCTCTCTGCTTACATAGGTATTCATACATATCAATACCGACAGACAGTTTTCTTAAATCTGACTATGAGGAAGCCTTTAGGTTCTTTATTCCTGCTAGTCGTCATACTAGCCTCTGAATACTTGTCATAATCATTATTTAATCACCATAACTTGTACTAAATCAATACTTAATATTCAATAAATACTGATTTTGTTGTATTGCCAATTACCTGCTTTCTTTGTCTTTTTGCTTATCCAATTATTTTCTTACATGTCAGGCATAATAATTTGGTTTGTACTTTAGTTCAACCTGCAGTCATCGCAGGACTTTTCCGATTTAGTTTCAAAAATTGGTGGCGCACGAATCCACGAACCGGGCACGTGGACACTTTCACAAACTCTGTTGAACTAAGGTCGCAATCCAAATAAGGTTACATTTTGGTAATTGATTTTTCTTACGTAAAATAAAAGTGTTACACAAGGTAAACAAAAATCAAAATGTAGAGTTGGTGGCCAAGTTTTTTTTTCAAGTTACATAATAATATAAAACACTATTAATTTTCTGACATAATATGACCCTACATTATATTTTTTCTAATGGAACATCCTGTATATTATCTATGTATTTGATAGAATATCTTATTCTGATTACAATGATGTAACACACTTTATATTTTAGTTCGCTCACTTTTGACAAATCGGCAAAAATATGGAACTTTCGAAGTGAAACTTATTAGCGCGGTGGACTGATATTTTGGACGAAAATTATTGAGCGAGAGTGTATATAAAAATTTCACATTTTTGTAAGCTTATATGTTAAAAAATTGATGGTGTTTTGTTTTATATGTAACTTGACAAAAAAACTTGGCTACTAACCCTAGATTTTATTTCTTGTTTATCTGGATATCTTTGAAAACAGAAAAGTTACAGCAAATTAGAATGTTATCAAGATAAATTGGTACCTACATACTTCAAATTTTATAGAATTGTAGAAATTAATTATTATTTAACATGAAATGGGTAGTTAATTGTATTGTGTTCTAACCTACCTATTATATTTTGCAATATTATTCGACTTTTTACGTCTGGCAGACAAATATATCCTGGTTTTACTTCCTTTTCTGTAGTTTGGCTTCATTTCTTTTGGTACACGCAAAACAACAAAATAAAAACGGAAAAAGTTTAGCGTACAAAACTTAAAATTGAAAAAAGTAAAATAAGTGACGAAAAACGTAGGTATAACGGAAGCACAAGTAACTAAGCGGAGATATTGCTTTAGTTTGAAATGATAAGTACTCAACATGCCCATTATATAGGATATTATTCTATTATTTCATATAACATATTTTACCTGTACAACCCAATATATGCCCCTTCTTGGTATTAATTGGTAATCTATTCCAGTTGACCCCAATGAGATTTGAAAATAAATCAACTATCTTTACTATTTTACCTGTGGCAGGTACCTATATAATTTAAATTCGAATTTCCATAATTATATTTTGTAAAATTATTATTTAAACTATCCATGTACCTGTCGCAGGTCTAATGGTAAAAATAACTTAGTTTCAAATCTCAATAGGGTGAGCTGAAATAAATTACCATCAATTACAAGTAAAGAAGCATAGATTAGGTTTAGGTAAAATACATATGCTATAGGTACCTATCTTTTATTATATCTACATCATCATTTTGTGATTTCTATGTGATGCTTTGGTACTTTGATAACCAAATGTCGTAGTTCTGATAATAATTATTCTATCTTTCTTCTTTTCTAACAAATTAAAAATATAAATGAAATAATTCAACTAACCCTACCTAAAATGCAAAAATACCCAAGATAGTTTTACATGACTATCACCTTCGACCGGTCCGACCCAGTATCTCCATCATTATGCCGATGTTAAAGATCGTGGGAGACGCGTTGTATCTATTTCCAAGCAGTAAATAGGCAGCGCCATCTATTGCGAACATACTTTAAGCATTGCAAAGGTTTTCAACTAGGCAATATTTAGCAACAAAACTAACTCAAATTGTTATAAAAAATTTAAAAAATATATCACCGGATAAGCAAAAAAAGGAACTTTGATTCCCCTGAAGAAGATTTTTGTTTTATATTCCTATTTTGAAGCAAATAATTTGTAAAAATGAGGCATTTTCTTTCAATTTTGGTGACCAAAATTTAATTAATGAAATTGAAATTCCAAAATATACATCACGAGAGTAAAAGATCAATGTCTTCCCTATTATATATTTTCAGTAGAAGTCAATATCTTTTGTAGTTTTTGTGTAATCACCCTAGAGCTGAACGCCGATTTTGGGTAAATTTCAGGCAAATGAGTGGACTCTTAACGTAAGTCGCTTATCGAACACACACATAAAATTAGGTAAGGAATTTCCTACAATATGTTTATGAAACTGACGTATTACGTATTGCAACGCAAGGCAAACTTTAACGTTTATATTATTTACAACAAAAAAGGAGGAATATATCGCTTGTGTATCGACTTTGGTACAGCTCTACTTTTGACTTGAAAGAGAAGAGCGACATCTATTGAAGTATCGACTATAGTCGGGCCACCGAAAAAATATAGCAATAAAACCGGACGCTAAACCTTCGAGGGGTCTGACAGGCAATACACGAGCCGGTTTTCACCCACTTTATACCTTCTCATGATTAATCAAATTTAATAAAATCATGAATTCATTTTATCAGTATGTGAGTATATGCATGAATGCGATTCCAATAAATTATTTTGGGTTAAAATTACAATGAAAATCTATATACCTGATTTTAAGTATTCTCTAATTCAGGTAACCTGTATAATTATTAACTCATTATGGAATATAAATTTTCTAGTTTCGAGAATGTAGGTAGGTACTCAGTAATTTTTGCCTGGTAAAATGATGATTTTATATAATAATTATAGTGTTACTCCAACTCTTTTTTTTTTTAAACTTCTAGAAATTGTTTTCTAAAACCTCTGACCCACCAAATGTTTTTCCTAAAAGGTTAAAATTTCATGACCGCCCAAAAGGCCACCAAATATTTTGTATACCTACCTGTTGCTGTTAACTTTGGTTTACATATTTATTATAACTTAACATAAATTATCTTATAGGTAAGATGGGTACCTATTTTATTACTGAGGGATAAATAGAAAAAAAAAATTACAAATTTATGTGTATGCTGAGATTGAGAAACACTCGATTTTAAATAAAACAAATGTTATTATTCATAATAATGAGTAATATATTTATAAGTATTTAACTATAATCACATAATTTGTTTATTTGGCATAGACAATTTGTTTAATATTAAAAGAGCGATTTGGATAAAATGTATAGGTGACTACCTACCTAATTTAATAACAAATGCAATTTATTAGGGAAAAAGCTAAACATGAAAACGCGGATGCGGAGAAATTATTCCGGATGACGATGATGATGATTCATCACCATCAAAGTTAACAATCAGGGACTCTATTCTGGTTTCCATCATAGCATCCATAGTCCACATACTTGCCTCCACTTTCAGCACATGCCCAACAGCATTTTTCCAATTTTCAGGACTAACGTTGTAGACTGCTCCATTAAAATTTTTTTTATCATCTGCAATTTTGAAGGTTGTATTTTTTCGGGCCACTTCTCCTTTGATTTGTGCCCATATCAACTCAATAGGATTTAATTCGCAGTGGTACGGAGGTAATCTTTCGACTGCTCTATTGCAAGCTCTGGCCATTTCATCAATTACGTATTGGTTCTTGTGAAAACTTTCGTTTACGAGCGTTAATAGTTCTGCCTTCACCATATCCTCTTCAAAGCCTTTATTTTTCCTAGTTAGCCAGGATTGTATATCAGCTTTTTTCGTAGATGATGTCGGTTTCTTATCAATTTTTCTAGTATGGTAAGATGCATTGTCCATCACTATGACACAATTTTCTTCCAAGCGAGGTAAAATATTTCCAAACCATTGCTCGAAGACTTGGGAATTCATTTTCTCGTGATAGTCTCCAGTTTTCTTTGACTGAAAGAGGAGCAAGCCGTTCTCAACAAATCCATCGTCTGAACCAATATGTAATATAATGAGTCTTTGTCCTTTACCTGTGGGATTTTTCAGTCCTGTAGATAGTCCATTTACGAAAGCTTGCCTCGCCGTAGTGACAGTTTCGTCGCTCCATACTTTTGGAGTGACATGGCCAGCAATAATCCAGGTTTCGTCCCGATAATAAATCTTTTTTCCACTCGCCCTTACTGCTCGGATATTCCGTAAATAGCATCGCCTCCAGCCTACAATTTCATTTTTTTCTTTTAGCATGCTATTTCGACTTCTTCTATCATACCGAAAACCAAGTTCACGGAGCAACTTTTTAAACGAGCTTTTCTTGAAATTAAGGATGTTCTCTCGCTCTTGAATAGCTGCTAATATTGCCTTTACACTAGGAGACTCGTTCTTGATAAAAAATAAATGAATTAATCTCCGAACTGAATTTTTTGTTTCCATATCTATATTGTCCAAAACAGATTTTTTTCTTTTATAAGCTTTGGCTGGCTTCAGTTCATGCTCGTTTTTGTGTTCCCGAAGAACGTTGTAAACGCTGGCTACTCTAATACCCATGGCTTCTGCTGTGAAATTCACTTTCTCAGTTTTTGTACAATCTGCATGATTTCGGTCACAAGTTTTGAAGGTATTTAGGATTGTCTCCTTTTCAGACACTGAGAAATGTCTTTTCCTCCGTCTTCTTGGTGGAGATAAATTTCCATCATTAGGATCCATGGAAAAAAAAACAAATTGAATCGCAAAAAAAAATCTAAAATAGCACAATTCGAATCACTGCACAATGTCACAGACGAACAACATCAACTAAATGCGTTCCACTATGAAATGATCTGTTCTTCAGAGGGTTGCGGGATAATTTATGGGCCTCGGTTAGCAGGTAATCGTTTTACAACTATATTTCTTCGGTGGCCCGACTATAGTATCGACAATTTTCTTTCCTTGTCTATAAATGCGAATTAGACAAAGAAATCGATATTTTGTACTCATCCGGCACATTATAAATAACGAAAACGAAAAAAGGGATTTTTGTTTACTATAGGTCAGTGACCCCTGACCAAAT
This sequence comes from Ceutorhynchus assimilis, assembly GCA_917834065.1. Taxonomy (NCBI): domain Eukaryota; kingdom Metazoa; phylum Arthropoda; class Insecta; order Coleoptera; family Curculionidae; genus Ceutorhynchus; species Ceutorhynchus assimilis. The sequence continues at coordinate 470,491 of CAKJTU040000026.1, read as the reverse complement.
AACCTATCACAATGTCTTTTACAAACACTTTTTCCCTGCCATCACAAACAAAATAAACAATAATTAAAAACAAAAAAAGCAGGCTGGGGCAGTGTAAAAGAAAAAGGATGTTTTTGCCTGTGAAAATATAAAAAGCAGTTGTATCCCAAGCAACTATTTAACGTTGCGGCGACGTGTTTGAAAAAGTTGCGCAACCAAACAGAAGTTGCGTAAAGGACCTTGTTACAATGTTGTCACAACCTTGTTTTGCACCGGTTTGGTCAATCATTTCTGAGTTTTCGAAACGTTCCAGTCTCAACTGTAGGTAGCAGTTGGTAACGGTCGTTTCCTAAACGTTGCTGAATTTACTTTTAAACAACTACACACCTGCGCCCTCTCTCATGGCGATGAGAATTTACTTTTTGTTGTGTTTAGGAAATGGTAAATTTTTCAACCAAATATTCACTGATGGTCAAAATGAACACTTTCTTTCAACCATCTTTCAACTAAATGTGTTTCAACTTAGGCTTCAAATACCTTATTTATATTGCCGAAAAAAGACGATACACAAACAGAAATCAGCAACGCATATCACCTTACTGATAAATGTACTATGGATTTATGCCAAAAAACATGCGCGCCTCCAATCCGTTGCAAATTTCTCAAAACTCAAAAATGAAAATAAAAATTGAAAAAAAAAATTAGATAACCAATATTTGACGTTGATATCGCTTCAAACGCGAGCTATACGGGAGGCATATGAATGGTTCCTAGAAAACTGAAAAACGCTTTAGAATCCTTTGTTTATACCTGTTAGTGCACCAAATTTCAATGGCCGGTACCATGTTTCCAAACAGAATACACTTTCAACATGGCGAAGGGGTATAATAGGCGTCAACGCGACTTTGGATATCAGATAACTAAAAAATATACTAACTTTCAACATTGGTCTTCTAGAGAAATAACTTTTTTCCCTGACTGGAGTTGCTTATCGGACCAAAAACTGAACTGAGTTTCACTTACGAACACTCCAAAATATACACTTTTCGATCGCGCCTACGTGCCTCTCCGTGCCATTCAGTTGCCGTATTATTATTATTTTTTTTCTTCTAGTCTAGTCTAGTCTAGTCTGGATTGATCTCTTCTTCATTATTGAGTTATTTCCTCGGTTACATTTGATCAAGCCATGCCTCATGATCGAGTTGCTTATCCTGCATCAACTATTGTTCCTCTGGAAAATTAGTTGCTTCCCCTCCTACTTATATCACTTCTTTATTCAGATTCGCCTTCGGGTTGGCATTTGTTCCTGAAGAATTTAAACTTAAGTTCTCGTATGTCTGTCTTCATGTAGGCTTGTGCCCCTGAATTTTCTTCATGACATAATTTTTTTTTTGTCAATATGAGGCAGTTTACCTGAAGGTTCAAGGCTTGTTTCATTTTTAATTTGATGGTCTGATGATCTTGAACGACTTTTGAGGTTGTATTTGAGAAAAGGTTAGTTGAAAAGGTGACTCCGCGGAAACGTTTTCAATTTAACTGAAAAACTGACTACTGCTTAGTTAAGTCTTACAAGGTCAGATCTCCGTCGAGAAAACGTTTAACATAACTTAAGTTGTCACGTTAACGTTGTCAGAACGTTATTACCATTCCCAAAATATTAACTTATTGTAGTCGGTTGCGTAAAAGTTATTACAACGTCGTAGTTTAACTAAAGTCCTGCGCAACACTAAGACGACGTTGTCCAGTGGTTTAGACAGCATCGTTTCTTAAATGCCTAAACTCTACACTGAGTACAACGTTGATTTTGGTGTATTATGTGGTTATCGTCGTCAAAATACTACTTGGGATGTATTTAGAGAAACTGGTAGGTATGGAATATGGAATACAGATACATAAAAATTATACTCGTGTTTTATTTCCCATGAACCACTTAAAAGAAAAATAACAATAAATTTAATAGTTAGGTACCTAATTATTGTTTAATTTGTTAATGATGGAAAAGGGTTTGTAAAAGTTGATTTCTGGCTAGAGGTGAGCATGGATATGCTTTCGGAAAAAAATTCACATGAAGGGTAGGTAGGTAGGTATTAGTAAAAAGCAGGTAGAGCAACCTTCTTCAAACCCATGCTTATTGGGTAGAAACATCTAAAAATTTAGACGCACATACTAGAAAATGAGTATACCTACACCATTTCCAAATTCAAGCGGCAGTAAATGACATTTAATTACCTAAATTGTGAACAAACACCAGCCTTCCTATTGGTTGAAACGCCCTACCTGGACCTGCGCATGCACGGAGGACATTTGATGGGTTGTAATGAGAATGACTAGTTTGTCATTTACTGCCGCTTGGATTTGGAAATGGTATGGGTAGTTAATTATGAACGACATAATGGTCTTATGCTCGGGATTATCCCACTAAGCAATGTAATATCGCTTTAATATTTTAGTAATGTTTCTAGATAATATTGTAATATTTCATTTTTTATTGCTGCTATATAAGTGCAAGGTTGCTGCAATTACTGAAACGGACTTATTCTAATATTCACAAATGCAATGTTTATAGAATAAACTTTTCTGCAATATCGCCTCAAACTTATATTTTCATAAAAAATAGATTACGTTTGTAACATTAAAAATGCTAGCTTACAGAAACCTGCATTTAACGTTGTTTATGAACTTAGATAAATATTACAGTTGCAATATTTTTATTGGTACTTTACAGAAATTTACATAATGAAATATTGTATATATGATAGATATTTAATATGTCGTAAGGATTTGCATTAATGCAAGATTCTTAATTTTCAAATTCCCTTTTCTGCCAGTCCAACTCCAGACCGGGCACAATGGTTAATTAATAAACTTCCAATTTTCAATTGATCTTATCACACATGCCTCGATTCCTCCAACATAGGTATTGTAAAAAAGCCACCTAAAATTAAAAATTAAACAGTATTAAAATATCACAAAAAATTAAAATGTTAAAATCTTACAATATTGGCTTTATTCTCTTCCTCTCCCAACATCTCAAGATCTTGATGAACCCTTTCGTCCTGTTCAATTCTCTTGTATTATTTATCAAGCCAAAAAAAAGAAGCGTCGTCTGCGTCTTTCGTCCTAGCCTCCTGGCTTTTGGTGGCGTGGCGTCAACAGGTCAACAGACAACAACAAATGGGTGGTGCGTCTGCGCCGTTCCAAATTCCCCAATAATTATCCCGTCTTTGTCAGTCAAATATATTTTTGCATGACAGAGACAAAGACAGCATATTGCAAATAAAATCTATCTGCAAGCTTTATGCAACATTGAGAAAATTTATGTTACCTATTCCAAAGTTTATATTGAAATATTTAGGTAACGTTTTTTATTCTTGAAACTGTTAACGTACGCATGTGAAGGTGTCTGCATCATTACAGCGACAGTTTTAAGAAAAGTTGAGCTTATAATATTTATGCAATCATTTATTTTTTTATATATTTTCAATGTTACAAACGTAAATATTTCCGCAACATTAAAGCGATAGAGTTGAGAAAAGTTACATTTCATAACATTGTTTTTTTTTTTTTTACGGATATGCGCACTCGCAAGGAAATGTCCTATCACGCTCGAGAAGCGGCAAGTGCGCGGAAATGTCGGTGTATGTTGGTCTTGAAACGGTTCAGGTTGTAACCTGCAGGGAAAACCGTCGCAGGGAGTTTATTCCACAGCGATGCTGTTCTCCAGAGATATGAATTCTGATGATGTTACGAGTAAGTGCGGGGTCATTGATCAGCTTGATAGCTCGTTTTTGCACGGTGTTCAAAAGCATTAAGGTATGTTTGGGTGCTGCACTCCATATATGTGAGCAGTACTCCATAGTTGGTCGAATCTGGGCTTTGTAGAGTGTCAGCAGCCAACATTGTTATAATATTTGCTTTACTTACATTTTATAATGTTTCAAATGTAATACATTATTGTATCTACTGCAACATTTACTTGTTAACTAAAACGAATGTTTCTCTATTGAAGTTATATCAAATTTATATCCCTTAACATTGGATAAGTAATATGAAATAGAAAGCTTAACGTCACATTACGTAATAAATTTTCTAAAGTAAGGTCGATACAATATTGCTGACAAATTTTGCAACATTACAGGTTTAGTGGGATGGTTTGTTTCTTGATCGTTTGTGTGCCTTCACTGCCTTCTGCCTGTTTTGGAGTTTTAGACAGGCTAATAAATAAAAATAAATAATGATTATAATGAATACCTATATGAATTAAAAAGTTGGGTTAAGTTTTTTATAGGAATGAGAGTCGATTCAATATTCCGTCCGATGATTACAAATCTGTGGATTCGATATATCAATTTAGTTGTCTCCGCCAGGAAAAGTTTACATGAAAATCATAACATCTGGGCAACACTGGCTAAAACTAACCAATCAGAAATTTGGTGCCGTGAACTTCAAATCGAAAGTTAGACGCTTTGCAAGTCCGAAAAAAATCGGAAAAAAATATAGTCGAGCTTAATTTTGACTCCTCTTTCCAATAAGCAAATTAAAAAAATTCATGCAAGAAACCTATTGAGTGTAAGAATTTAAACTTTGTATTTTACGTTTTATGTAATAAAGTAGGTTAGTGACTTGTAAGCCGACCTTGGTTTCCATCGTGCATTGTTGCTAATCCTGATTATTGTGTATTTTGCAATTAAATGCAAATTGCTTTCAATTGATTGCTTGAATTAATTAATGGCCGGTGAATTAATGAATTAATTCTATCTAAATAAATTCTATTTAAATAAATAGTTATTTACATTATTTTACATTTTTGGTTTTATTTCAATTGGCCTATTGTAGGCCTGGTGCCCAATAAACACAACAGCAAATAAAGATAACCCACGCCCATTGCCTCTTATACCTTTGTCTGAGCAGCTGTAGGGCAACCCAAATAAGTGATAGACCTTCATCATTTCAATACTCATTAGTTGTTTTAGCAACCCTCTCAGTATTATCGTTGACTTTCCGGACACACTGCATGTATATGGAAAATATTCCGATTAAATTCTATAAAACATCGGTTAATTAAATATATTGAACATAAACATTAAAATAAATTCACAATATTAGTTTTTGCTTCACTGCTTGGCGGATTTCTTTTCTCTGGCTTTTTTACCTTCCGTGAGCGATAGCCTCTCCTCTTCCTTCATTAAAGGCAACACTTTGGTTACTACTCCGGTTCCCAAGGTCATTGAACCGTCCCTGAGGGTGAATCTCTGTCCCTGTTCGAGGACCATGGGTCTCATCATTTTCAAAACTAATCTTAAGACATAAAACAAAATTATTTCACGTTGAAGTAGATACTCTAAATTTCTAGCATCAAACTGAGGATGACCGTATTCGTCATAAACTTATAATTTATTATATACAGGGTGTCCCAGGGAAAACAGTCCACCCTGAAAACCTTTGAAAATAAGTTTTCTTGCGGACTCGTCAAATTTAATATTGAAGGGGCATGTTATGACATATACCTGCGTTTCTCTCCTTTCATTCTCCTACCCTCCAGAGCCCCCTTATGATTTTTTTTTTTAATGGGGAGACGGAGACGGGAGACCACACATGACTCTGTTTTTGTTTTTTTTTTATCGGTTCGTTCTTAAGAAATAAGGATGATCGAGTTGCCCCATCTTGCTGAAACATCAATTAATTTTCTAGAAGGTTATCATCTTGTTCAAGTAATTCAGTTTATGGTAGGCTTGCTAGATCTCTCGATCTTACGCCGTTGGATTTTTTCTTATGGAGCCTTCCAAAAACCAATTTTATTTCTGTATGGAGGTCAGGGGAGAACATTTTCAACATTTAATGAAATATTTGTAAACTTTTGATTTTCTTTGATAAAATTAATATTCAGACTCGTTCATCCATATTTCTTAAGAACGAATCGATGAAAATAAAAAAACAAAAACAGGTTCATGTAGAGAATAAAATTACCTTTAAATCAAGGCATCATTCAATCCCTCATCCCATTTTAAAAAAATTATGGGGTGGCTCTGGAGGGTAGGGAGATGAAGGGAGAGAAACGCAGGTATATGTCATAACATGCCCCCCCCCCCCCCCCCCCCCCCCAATACTATATTTGACGTGGACACCCTGTATGACAACATACATTCCAGAAATTCTATTCGATAACCTTAGAAATTTTTAATGAAGTTGAATCCTTAAAAATCGATGGAACTAGACAACACAAAAAAAATGGGATGACTAAGGAATAGGAATGTCCTGAAATAACAAAAGATCGCTAAATAACTAAAACTAAAGATACATTTCTTCAGTTCTAATTATCATAAGCTCTCGGCCTATAAAAATTGAGAATCTATGTGTTTGTGAGAATCTATTATAAAAATGATTGTGTGTAAGTACATACACTTGGAATGTGGTTTTGAAGTCATTTTTGAAAATAAAAAAGTTTTTCAAATAAAATATCAGTACAATAATTATAGGGTGTACCCACTTTTAGTTATCACCCTATATCTGAAAATATACAATAAGCTGTTTTCTTCAATAAACCATTAAAATTTTTATGTTGATTGAGTATCATGTGGTGCCTGTATAGAGTTTTGTATGCCTATCTCAAAAAACTATTTTGTATGTACCTACTCACTACAGTGTACTCACTTAGAATCTTCACCCGGCATAACCATCTCCTTGTTTGGAACCACAACCTGCACAGCACAATCCCAAGTCCTACAGAACATTTGCAGTTGGATGAAAGAAGTGAAGGGTTTCGATCTTCCACCTTCTTCTTTATTCAAGACATACACTTGGCTTTCGACTTGATCGTAACTTTTGACTGTACCTGGTTTAGCCATGACCATACCTAAAGTGAGATTTTTTCAAAATATATGTAAAATGCCGTAGATAACTATAAATTTAGTTTAAAATGGATACTATTTCAAACTCAAACCACACTGACATCATGCTTCTCAAAAATTTCAAATTTTTTCGAAAAAAAAAAAAAAAACGTTTTTTCTCTTCAAGAGAGCTATAAGCTTTTTGTACTGTACCACATCTTTAAAGAGTTTTATCAATAGTTTTATACCATAAATGATTATTTATTTCATACTGTATTGTAATATACTCCATTACGTTATCGATTTCAGTCCGGGAAATGGTACATTACATCACTAGTCCGGGAAATCATTTTCCCGGACTGAAATCGAAAATTTGCAATTTTACAAAGACAAGGCCTATTTTTAAAAAATATTTTATTTATAACAATATTATGTACCTATATACAAAAAAGAAACTACCTATACCTACTTATAAACATAAACAGTTATACTGCAATTGGAATTATCGGATATTTCCAAAGCGGCAGGAGCAGATTGATCTTCGCGTTCTTTGGTTACCAGTTGGGAAGATTGATGACTTTGAAGAACTTCCACGAAAGTTTCTCCTCCTTGAATCATTCTGGCCACGTTTGTTTTTGTTTGCAAAGACTCCTCTACATATTTTTCCGCCACACTGCTGCTCTTCCATCCACCGTGACGTTTTAAAACATTAAGCCCAATTTATAAACTCACCGTCGAGCATTAAAGTTTGCGTTTAGCACGCCGTTACCAAGTGAATATAGTGCAGGAAAAAGTCGCTTCCTTCATGCATTTTTTTTTTTTGGGGTATAACCAAATGAAACCTTTATTACATCATTAGATACGTCATTGGACATCCGAAATGGCTATTTTCAACTTTTTTTAACGGTACCGATTACTTCTAAATCAAAAAATATGTAAAATTTGTGAAAATAATTGTTTCGTACTTTTTTACACATAACTTGCAATATCTCAGAAACTAATTGAGATAATTGAACAATTTTTTTTAATCGATGGAGAAAATGTGAACAAACGTAACTGTGCTAATTCGGTTTCCTCGAAATACATAGTTTTTTCTGCATATTGGCAGGAAACTCGAACAGATAGTTTTCTGCAGCACTTTTTTCGGTAATCGAGAAACTTTTATGTTTTAAGGAGTTTTGCCATACTATCTGCGTATGAATTAAAGCTAAAGCTCCGAGAAAGTTTTTTTTTAAATCGCAGTACGATACGATACCTACTGTTCAAGTTATCGGTACTTGAAGTTGAAAATATCTCTGGCCTCGCTACCCTTCTCCCTTGACGCGCCTCCTGTGCGAGTTTCCTTCCAATATGCAGAAAAAACTATGTATTTCGAGGAAACCAAATTAGCACAGTTACGTTCGCTCATGTTTCCTCCATCGATTAAAAAAAAAATTGTTTAATTATCTCAATTAGTTTCCGAGATATTGCCAGTTATGTGTAAAAAAGTACAAAACAATTATTTTCACAAATTTTACATATTTTTCGATCTAGAAAAAATCGGTACCGTTAAAAAAAGTCAAAAGTCGGCCATTCCGTATGTCCAATGACGCATCTAATGATATCATAAAGGTTTAATCTGGTTTTACTTCAAAAAAAAGAATTGAAACATTTTTCACCCTATTTCGCTGCACTAATATCAGAAATCCCATAGATGCAAACGCAAACGGAATCTCGACTGTGAGTTTGAGCTTCAATGTCGGCCCCAGCGTTGGCTAGAAGGGTTGCAGACGTCCGTCTAAAACAATGCCCTGTGTATTTTTCAGGACTATCCAGATTCAGAAATTCGGCAATTTTTCGCCACTCTTTGGCCTATACATTTGCCTTTTCTATAACATACGAAAAATGCCTTTTCTGGTAGGTTTTTGGGACGCAGACTGCGATAGTGACGAAAAGTTTTTAAAAAATTTTCTCCTATTACTGTGAACACCCTTTTCACGTATGTTTTGGTCTGGTTAATGCTTACAATCAACTGGGACCCTGTATCCTCTATGGTCCTCTTTATTCAGTTTGTAGAGTTCGTCCCTCCTACACCCTCCACAGATGCCAAGCAGTGCTATTACCTGAAACAATACAGAATACTTATGACACATACTATTATGACACATAGGTACTTATTATAGATAGTGAAAATTACTTATAACGTTAAATAAAAGCTGAAAAAGCTAACCTTTATCAATAAAAATGTCTCCGTTGGCGCAACTTGCATGAATCTGTCGACTTCTTCCCTTGTTAAAACCTTGGATTGGTTGGGTCGATGACCAATGGATTCTTTTTTCAGGAAGGCTATAACTTTCGGAAATTTTAAGATGTCGACGTTTTCATTGACTATCAGCATGGATTTCAGCATCGAGTATTTGGTCCATAGTGTGGAACTGTGGAGCGAGATCCGACTTTGGCGCCCCCAATTCAAATGTGAATCTTCTGCATATGGATTTTGACCATTGTGATACCTAGATGTCTCTAACTATCTTATCAATTGAAATCTAAAAACATCCATGTTCATTGGTATAGACAAAACCAACTAAGAAGAAGCCACCGTGTGATCTTTTGTCTCACTTCAAATGGGAGGGCCTCTAAAAAATTTGCCTTCTTCGTCAGTGATGACGTCAGGGGCTCTTTTTGGTTGGTTCTAACTATACCGTCTATACCTACTCTTTTCCTTTTAAGAGTTGATTTAAAGTAGACACACAAATAATGGAAATTTCTACGGTAATATCACTTATCAACACTCAGGTCCGATTTATTGATCTTCATATAAACTTGCTCTTAACTATCTGCAAGATAGATTTATCGACCTACTAGCTGTTGCCCGCGGCTTCGCACGCCCTATACAAATTTTGTAGGTGTAGGGCGTAGGTAGCATTAGGTAATCTTCTTTCAAAGAGCTAAGGGGATAGTTGCGTCAGACATATGGTCATGTAACTCTTATTTTTGCAGCACCTCTCTGTAAACCACATTTTTTGTTCTGCTTTGTGGCTGCAGAATATGAAGTAGTCTTCAAAAAATAGTTTTTTTGACAGCTGACGTTAAATTTTTTTGAAGTGCCACTCGCTGCTAATAGCTTTGTTCGCGGATCATATTTTGAACCGATTCCGAACCAGTCCGGAACTAATTGAGGACTATCGTAGAGCGCATGCCCAGTTATAGCTGGGTTCGGCTTGCTCACTCTGTGCACTCTGAGTGATTCCGTTCGCACTTCAGCCGTTCGGATATTACCTTTTAGCTTATCAGATAACGGCTGGAGTGCGATCGGAGTAACTCGGAGTGAGCCACCCGAACCCAACTTGTGAATGGGTTCAGGTTCCTATTTTATCGCGAACAGTTTTGGAACCGAACAAAAACTCCAGAACCTTGCTCCAGACTGTCGAATACATGAACGAATTGCGAATGTCATGTCTCAAACTTGAAGTTAGCTTAGCCTGGGACCGGTGGAATTTGTTCAGAATCGCTTCCGAATCGTTTCTGGTGAAAGCATGAAAATAAAACGACAAAAACACATTTTTTTTTGCACTGATTCTGCAAATGGAAATCGCTATGAGTTTGATTCTGCTTGTCATATTTCTAAATTTGACAGCTGACACGTCGTCTGTTTCTGTTTCTGTTTACATTTTTTTCCCCGCACCACGCCGTTTCTTATTTTTGGTTATTTAAGGCGATTGCTTAAGGCCATGTTGATATTATTTCTTAGTGAGCATCTCCAACCTATTACCTACCTGTTTGCAAAATTTCATCTCGATTGGTTCAGTAGTTTTCGAGATTTCGTGTTTATTCAGTCAGTCAGTGAGTGAGTGAATTTCACGTTTATATAATATATAGATAATCTATTGGTCGGCAAATAACTATACCATTTCCAGCATTATTTCACACTAGTGAAATTTGATTTCAAATTAATGAAAACTAAATTCACATCAGTGAAATCTAATTTCGCTCAAATGAAAATTGATTTCATAGTAACGAAAACTAATTTCTCACAAACGAAATTTGATTTCACATTTTTGAAAATGAATTTCAAGCTGACCCTAATTAATAGTAATTTTTCAAACATGTATTATTTTAACTTGAAAAAAACATTAACAATAGTATATTGTTGTATTAGGAGTAGAAGCTTTACTTTTTTGTGCTGAAGCAGTGGGTTTGCGAGCCGAACGTAGTGAGGCTTGCAATACTGCTGAAGCACAAGAAAGTGCTTCTACTCCGTATGCAACACGCTATTTTTTCTCCAAACGAATGTGGTAAGCTCGGGGGTAACTGGATGGTTGAGCGGCAGTAAAAGTACGAGCGGCACTAAAAGTACTTTTGCTGCCGCTGGGGTTGCCAAGCAGCATAGAAATTAAATTTCTATCACCTCGACAGGTGTTAACCTCCTGGATTTGCCTAGCAACATAGAAATTGAATTTCTACCATCTTGACAGGTGTTGACAAAGTGATGTTTTTTTGACGTTTGGAGAAAAATGTTATTTTTCTACAAACGTCACTAAAAGTGTCATTTTTAACGGATGTTGTCAGTGTCTAAAATGCCATTTTATGACACTGGTGCTAAAAGTAATTACTTTTTTAGGCGACTGTAGTGAGGCTTGCAATACTGCTGAAGCACAAGAAAGTGCTTCTACTCCGTATGCAACACGCTATTTTTTCTCCAAACGAATGTGGTAAGCTCGGGGGTAACTGGATGGTTGAGCGGCAGTAAAAGTACGAGCGGCACTAAAAGTACTTTTGCTGCCGCTGGGGTTGCCAAGCAGCATAGAAATTAAATTTCTATCACCTCGACAGGTGTTAACCTCCTGGATTTGCCTAGCAACATAGAAATTGAATTTCTACCATCTTGACAGGTGTTGACAAAGTGATGTTTTTTTGACGTTTGGAGAAAAATGTTATTTTTCTACAAACGTCACTAAAAGTGTCATTTTTAACGGATGTTGTCAGTGTCTAAAATGCCATTTTATGACACTGGTGCTAAAAGTAATTACTTTTTTAGGCGACTGTCACAAAAAGATTAGTTTTACGGATTCAATATCATCCCTAAAGTATATCTTTTTTGGCCGCATTTACTTTACGGCCGCATTCACTTCACGGCCGCATTTGCTTTATTACTTTACGGCCGCTTTTACTTCACGGCCGCTTTTACTTCACGGCCGCTTTTACTTCACGGCCGCTTCTACTTTACGGCCGCTACTTTGGTGAAAATAAACAATTTTTTCTATAATCACACTCTCTTTATCGTAGTTTTTGTTATTATTAATTGTGTATCTACCTATCTTTGCTGGATTATTTATTTGATCAATAAAGTTTAAAGCTACTGTTGAATTTTATTCTTTTTTCAAGAACAAACACTCGCCTAAAAAATTTTGTGTGCACCTCGGCCGAATGATCTTTTTTGGCCTCACCTGAAATTTGCTTGACCTCGGCTGCGCCTCGGCCGCAAATTTCTGATTCGGCCAAAAAAGATCAACTTTACGGCCTTGGTACACAAATAACTATTAGCACTGAATGCTAAAAGTAATCACTTTTAGTGCGTTTGTAGAAAAAATAGTGTATGATATTCGTGCTAAAAGTGATATTATTTTGTTCAAAGGGATGGAACACTCCGCCTTCGGCGTCGTGTTCCAAACTTTCCTTTTCACAAAATAAAATGTCACTTTTAGCACTTATATCATAAATAACTATTATTTCACCCTAATGAAATAAATCCACTGAGTTCACATAACATAAAATACAATGAAGGGGGTGATTCGTCGGTTAGGACAAAAAAAAAACATAAAAGGCCTGTTAAGTCTTTGCCAACGTTTTGCCCAAAAGTTTAGGGCTTCATCAGGGCTAAAATATATATCAGGAACATCAAAAAAGTGCTAACAAAAAACTGAAGTTTACATGCCTTGTACTTAAAAAATTATGTGGCTAGAATTATATAAAATAGTGCGAGATTTTTCAGGATGGAACATTCAATTGCACATAACAAAATCACAATATATTGATAAAATTGTAAAAAGACAAATTTTTTATAATTTTTTTTGTCCTAACCGACGAATCACCCCCTTCATTGGATACCGATAGGACACGAACTACACTTAGATAAAATACAATCATGAACAATTAACAATAATAGTTATAAATTATTTAAATAAATTGAACTTCAGTTGAATCTTCTCACTCTTAAGATAGCTGCCTTTCCACGTCATTTGCCAAATTGAAGTTTAATTTATTTAAATAATTCATAATTATTATTATTGTTTCATGATTGTATTTTATGTTATCTAAACCACACTTTTCTAAACTCAGTGGGTTTATTTCATTAGGTTGAAATAAATAATGTTGTTGATGTTTTTTTCAAATTGAAATAATAAATATTTGAAAAATAAGTATTAATTAGGGTCAGTTTGAAATTCATTTTCAAAAATGTGAAACCAAATTTCGTTTGTGAGAAATTAGATTTCGTTACTTTGAAATCAATTTTCATTTGAGCGAAATCAGATTTCACTGATGTGAATTTAGTTTTCATTAATTTGAAATCAAATTTCACTAGTGTGAAATAATCCTGGAAATGGTATAGTTGACTAATGGAATTGCAGATAGAGTTTTTGTCCATCAGATTGCATTAGGTACCATCGTCACGAAAAGTATCTGGGACACAAATAATGCATAATAATCTCCTGGACTAATTCTACTGTCATTCATTCCAATGCATTCAATTCATAGTTTGACAAATATTTGACATAAAATTTATATAATAGGACAAGAGCTAATGTGATGCTGTCCCAGTTACTGTTGGTGACGATGGTACCTGACAGTTTGTTAGAACGTGAATAAACCGGCTCTTATAAATATAAAAATCGAACCAGCAAAATACAAAATTGTAGGTGAATCGCTGTTTGCTCATTTTTGTATTTGCAAATTTGTTTATAATCGCCTCATATAACAATTCTGTGCTATATGAGTTTCAATGGACAGCAGGGCTAGATCAGAAAGTATGTTTTCTGCTAGAATTGACTTAAGGTACGTTTTAGTTATGTTAAGTTTGAGTGGTAAGCTTACTTAAGCTCCGTTCACCCTTCCGCCACAAGAATGGCTACAAAAATATGTAGAGCTCGAGTCGAGAGCTGTCTAGATATCAGGAAACGTATATTGCCAATTATTCAATGCCAAGTTCTGGAGTACTGAGAGCTTCTTCGACCACAGATGTTTTTCTTCAGGGCCGGTTCATTCATTCTTTTATAAACTGTCAGGTAATGCAATCTGACGAGCAAAAACGCAATCTGCAATCCTGTTGGTCCGCGTTATCCATCGACCAATAGAATTAGATCGGTGAATTTATCTTGTAGACAGTTAACAGCAAATTCTTCTTGGACATCAATAAACCGGGCCTTAAAAGTTGTAATCCCGAAATATTATGATTATGATCATTGCTCATGTAGGGGCGAAGCCACGCACACGACTTCTGCGCGTCATAAAACAACGTCGCAACAGGTTATTTAAGTGGGATTCACATACTAACTACACGCTTGCTCGCAAGCAGAATCGCAGAGCTGCTTTCCATCAGTATGCACATTGGCTATATTCTCAGTAGTTTATAAAGCCTGCTTTAGTGGGAACACTTGGCTTTTTGTGTGACAAAGCCGAGCTTTTCCACCAAGCCAGGCTTTATGAACTACGGAGAATATGGCCCTTAGGGCGGGTATTATAAAACTACTTTGAAAGTCAACTTAAAGTTAACTTCTGGAATAGACCGATCTCCTATTACCTGGACTGCGCGCGTCGCTTGTAGGCTGCAGGTGAGCGTCCAATGAGAAGCAAGTTTGTGACAGGCTTGCGTCATATTCTTATTCAGGGTCCAGTTCAGAATGAATCGTTCCTTCTTTCATTGTAACGTGTATTTTGACAAAGAGCAAACTCATACTTCACATATTACTTGAACTCACCGCAGTTTCGTTTAAGGTTATGTTAGATTATACCGTCGGTTTGGTGCAAAACTATCCTAAGTCCATTTTTTCCCAAGAAATGGGTTATGAGTGATAGTTGTGAAAAAGACCAATATTTTACTGTTAAACTATCCTAAGTCAGAATTTTTAAATTTCCCGCCTTTAAAATTTATAGAATACAAAGTATCCTAACAACGGAGCAGAATTTCTCCATTAATGTAAACTAGCCTATGTCCAAAATTGGACTTAGGATAGTATGCACTTAACAAATGGTTGACTTAGGATAGTATGGACTAAGCAAAACCATATAAATAATGTACAGAGAATTTCGAGACTTGTCACTTTTTTCCCGCGTAAACAGCTGAGAACCACTTCCAACGCTCCAGACTTCCAGACCAGCCAAATAATTATTATCTCAGTGTTGTTTTGTTTACTTCAGATTTGTTAAGAATTCTGTGTTTTGACAAGGTGTATACAACATGAACACAAGAGCCAAAAAAATAATGGGTATGTTACAAACACCTATAAGTTCCGATAGACCGCCAGGTAAGATCGAAAGCATATACATATTTTAATAACAGTTACTGAGCATAATATGGTTGTAAATAAATTTTCATATCTCAAAAACTCTTTAAGACTTGAATTTTTTAGATTTAGTGAGCAATATAATCAGTGTAGGACTAGAAAACGAACATCACTGCACTAAAGTCGACGTCATTGTGGAAAATATTGAACCTGCAGCAGGACAGGGCAATGCAGAAAATTCCTCAAATTACCCTGAACTGACCGAGTTGAAAAACGTTCCTATTGAAAGAGATACAATAGAAGGTAGGCTCTAGCTTACCTACTCATTTACTCTCTTCCAGAGAAAATATTTCTTTGCTAAAATAGTGATTGTTTTTGCAGTCAATGACACAACCCCATCTCCTGAGCACAACAGGGGAAAAAGTGCCTTGATTATCCCAGAAATGACTGAGTTAATGAACATTCCTATGGAAAAAAAATACAATTGAAGGTGAGTAATTCAACTATTACTCCGGAAACTTTTTTTAATAATGGTACCTACCATTGGACTTACTGGGTTACTTTCAATAGAGATATTTTGATAGTTTAGGAGACGACTTGTTTTTTTTTTTAGATGACGATTCCACAACTTCGTCATTGGAACGTGATAATCCTTTTTCTACCGACTCGGATTCGGATTATATACCTGATACTGATGATACAAGAAACAATAATCGCTCTCTTGTAAACTATTTTTCAATGTCAAGTGAAGATGATAACAATGAAATCATATCATCTGAAGAGGAAAACCAAACAATTGCTGATGGCGAAGAACTCGAACCACCGAAGTCAAGGAAAAGGAAACGGAAAGTGAATGCCTGGAAAAGAAATGAGATGAAAAAACGAAGAAATTTGGGACAAACATATACAAACACTAAAAATGAAATGGTACCAGAGAGAAAATTGAAAGCGGCTTGTAAAAATACCTGCAGACTGAAATGTGTGAATAAAATATCAAAAGACATGCGACTTTCCATTTTTTCTGAATATTGGGCACTGGGAGACGTTAATCGCCAACGAGATTTTATTCTAAGGTTTGTTGATTTTAGAAAAAAAAATCGACAACGTCTTCGTCGAAACCAGAATGTCCAAAGACAAGAGGATATTAGTGATGAAGATAATGACGTGAATGTGGGTGATAATAGTCGTAGAAAAATGACTTACTTTTACCATTTGTCTTCAGAGGAAGGAGAAAGAGAAAAAGTCTGTCAAACGTTTTTCCTCAATACACTTGGAATAAGTCACCAAGTTGTAAAGACCGTAGCAGCGAAGCTCAATATATCAGAAAACAATGTGGTTACCATAGATGGAGATAATAGGGGAAGAAATAACATAACAAAAACCCGTATAAGTCAGCGACAAGATTTTCTAGTAAAGGATCACATAAATTCATTTGAAGCCGTCGAAAGTCATTATACTAGAAAAGACTCTTCAAAGAAATATTTACCTGGGTCATTGAATATTTCAAAAATGTTCAGACTGTATATGGATTATTGTAAGGAAAACAAAGTTGATAAGAAAGACATAGTTCGTGAGTCAATGTATCGCTGGATATTTGTGAATAAATTTAATATAGGATTTCATATTCCAAAGAAGGATCAGTGCGATCTATGCGTCAATTATCAAAACTCAAATGATGCCGAGAAAGTTGAGTTGAAACTTCTCGTCGAAAGTCACCTATTAAATAAAGAAGCAATGCGGAAGAAGAAAGATGATGACAAGCTAAAAGCTTCTGCAGATAACAGTTTTTGTCTGGCAATTTTTGATCTTCAACAAGTGTTACAATGCCCCAAGATAGAGGTTGGTCAGGCGTATTACAAGTCAAAAATAGCTACATACAATTTAACAGTCTACGAGGCTGCAAAAAAACAGGGATATTGTTACATGTGGCATGAGGCCATAGCTTCTCGAGGAACCTGCGAGATAGGCAGTTGCGTTTTGAAATTTATTAAAATACTTGACATATTTCTTTGCAATTTCATTGAGCAATGTTGCCGGATGAAACATTTATCAAAATAAAAGTGCAAACGATGTTTATCCACTTTAACGCTCTTCTTTTGTTTGATTTAAGGCGTTGTAAAATATTTGACACTATATCACTTCTTTAATGTTATAATGTTCGATTTGTATTGTCTATACACGGTGTATATTTTAAGTGATACCACTATGGCTATATCCGAAACGGTAAGAGCTACAAGGTCGGTTAAATTAAAAAAATTGCCTTTTTTGATACTCATTCAAGACTTGTTTACAGTGTTGCCATAGTCCTTTTAGTTTATGAAATACAGGGAGATTTATAAAAAAGGCCTAAAATTATTTCATCAATTATTTTGAAAACTATTGATATTCGAGACACAATTTAAATTTGAAGGTTTTATAATTTTTTTCGCTCTACAACATGGCATCATCAAATTTTAAATCCGACGTTTCGTGATCGAGCTACCATCATCAACTTATTTTTTTTAAATACGGACCTGGATTTTTTATGTCATTTTTGGGAAGAGAATTAAGGGCGCTTCCTAAAAATGACATAAAAAATTCAGGTCCGTATTTAAAAAATTAAAGTTGATGAAGGTATCTTGATCACGAAACGTCGGATTTAAAATTTGAAGATGTCATGTTGTAGAGCGGAAAAAATTATAAAACTTTCAAATTTAAATTGTGTCTCGAAAATCAATAGTTTTCGAAATAAGTGATGAAATATTTTTGGACGTTTCTTAGAAATCACCCTGTATTTCATAAACTAAAAGGAATTTGGCAACACTGTAAACGAGTCTTAAATGGGCATCAAATAAGGCAACTTTTTTCTAATTTAACCGACCCTGTAGCTCTTACCATTTCGGATATAGCAATAGTGGTATCACTTAAAATATACACCCTGTATGTGTTCTGCAACAATACAATCTGGCTACACTGCAGCCTACAAGTTGCGCGCGCATGTCATCTTTTATTGCTTTCTAACTTGTATTTATTAGAATTAGCTCTCTTTTTCTAATCACGCGAGATAGGTCTATTACAAGTTGACTTCAAGTTAACTGCCAAAGCAGTTTTATAATACCCGCCCTTAGAGCACCCCAGGAACGCCACGCACTAGATTTCACATGTCACACCGTCATGACGTGTGACGTTTGTCCGTACGTATAGCTCACCGCTCCGAGTAGCTCCCAGCGACACATTCCCATAGGAAAACGGCTCAGATAGCAG
Organism: Ceutorhynchus assimilis; assembly: GCA_917834065.1. NCBI lineage: Eukaryota > Metazoa > Arthropoda > Insecta > Coleoptera > Curculionidae > Ceutorhynchus > Ceutorhynchus assimilis. The sequence continues at coordinate 451,962 of CAKJTU040000026.1, read as the reverse complement.
AATATCGAAAAGCGAAGACAGAATTCAAAGCAAAAATATATTTTTCTCTTTTTTTTATCACCAAGGAACGAATCGGTGGCGCCCCCCGAGGTCTGGCGCCTCGAGCGCTCGCTCCGTTCGCCTTATGGTAGAGCCGGCCCTGAAACTGTTCGATTTCTTCGACTAAAAATAACCATTCAAATTGAAAATTCTTACCTACTAACAGGAAGGCGAGCATTATATCCTCATTTACCGTTTTGTCTATGTTAATAGTTACGTTAAAACGTTAAAACGGAACGGAAAAAAAAGGAACGTTAAAAAATCAATACCTGGGAAAAAAAGTGTCACTTCGCAAACTGTCATGAGTGTGCGAACATCATCATTTTTTGACAGTTGTAGAAAAAATAAGTTGTACGCCACTCGCTGAATATGTTGTATTCTTTCTTGTATTATACCGCCCTGAAGATTTAACGGGAATCAATTTTCCAGTTTCTCCGGTGCTTTTTTCTAAAATAGCTGCGATCGCTGAGGATGCATCCATTTTCTCGGCACTTTTTAATTTTACAGAAAGTCAACAAATTGCATTGTTTCTGTTAGCAACCAATTTAACATTTGAACCACAGCATATACAAAAACAATCAGCAGGCTAACTTGAGTGACAGCCCGTGTAATAAAGGAATTTTCATTACGCATGCATCATAATCAACGATTATCGCACGCTGCAGCGTGCATAAAACGATGTTTATGATGCGCCTACCTTTTCAAAGGTTTGCTATAGAAACGTTTGATCTACCTTTATCACCTACATATTTACCTGCCGTGTAAATTACTATTTCCCAAAATTAAAGAACACATTTAAACCATTTTTGAGATTATGATGCATTCGTAATAAAAAATAGCGTATGATATGCGTGTATAAGAGCATTTAAAGCCCTTGCGACTTACAAAACACTCCGCTGCGCGTCGTGTTTTGAAATATGTCGCGCGTGCTTTAAATGCCCTCTTATACACTTATATCATAATATACTATTATGGTCGGGATGTCGCTAGCGGCCATTTTGGGATACGAGACAGGACCTGATTAACAATAGGCCGGGAAAGTGATTCTCGTATTGTTGAATAATTGGAACTAAAAGACAAACATTTAACAGGTATTTAACCGATCGCAGAAAAAATAGTATGTGTATTTCGGTGGAAAAGCACATTCTCGGCCTTCGGTGTTTGTCAACTTACAACGTCGGCCGAGAATGTGTCACTTTTCCACCTAAATACACAATATACTGTTGTAAATCATAACTAAAATTCCGCTCTACATTGCTCGCCTATGACCTCCGTCAGAAATAAACAAATACATTAAAATGTCGGCGTCCCTGCCGTTCAATGACAGGATGGTATCCCCTAATGGCGGCGTGCGCAGAAAAGATGCGCGTAAGAGTTAGCCTGCTGATTGTTTTTGTATATGCTGTGTTTGAACTATAGAGTTGAACCACAGCATATACAAAAACAATCAGCAGGCTTACTCTCACGCGCATCTTTTCTGCGCACGCCGCCATTAGGGGATACCATCTTGTCATTAAACGGCAGGCAGGGGCGCCGAAATTTTATTTTATTTGTTTACTGCTGACGGAGGTCATAGGCGTGCGGTGTAGAGCGAAATTTGAGCTAAAATCTGTTTTTTTTTTCAAGATAATTCCCCAAGTCAAAAATTTAGTAACTATGTTGGCAACACAAGCCTTTTCTTCATAAAAAATTTGAAAGCATTGACAATTTTACATTGTATTGCCAACAGAATGTCATTTTGACTTTTAGTATATTCATGTTGTCATTTATGGTGTTATCTGTAATCATTCTTTTATATTCAAAATTAGTAATTGAACCCTATGCTGGAACAACGTTTCAAACGCCAAATATACCAAACAAACGCGAAACTAGGGCGAGGTTGTCAAGTCCGACAATTACCATTTTAAAGTCACGTGATACCGGTGGCAAAAAACGTATGTCCATTGATTATGTCGTTCATATCACCTACAATATGCTACTGGTGATTAATTATTATTGAATTTTAGGATATGTTCCCACTAGCATTTTACAAACGCGTTTCTGAAGTAGTATTAACCAATCAGAGGGCAATTTTAATACTTGCAATTGTTGCGAGACTCACTTTTGTCGTATCTGCTGTCTGTTGTAATACATTCTGAACTTAAACTGGGTACCCGTTTTCTATTTGCTTCTTTTCGAGTTGGAAAAAGGTTAATATAGTCAAAATTATTAGCTGTGTTTGTTCATTGTATTATTTTCGAAAATAACTTTGACAAACTAATTGATGACAGTGACGGATTCTATTTCAGGTAAGAATATTATGAAGAATAATTAGACAGCAATTTTCTTGTCAATTTTACTATCACCGCTGTTTGAGATGTATTCAACAAGGATAGAGAAAAATCACGTGACTTTAAAATGGTATTTGTTGGACTATACTTAAAACGTTGTTCCACAAAAAGGACATACTGGGCCAATTAAAATGGCATCAACAACTCATCAAAAAAAAAAATCCTTTTATCCCATTAAGTTATAGCGAATTATCCAGGGTACAATACAACGTTGTTCCATGGAAATACCGTTTTTACACATTGTCGTTTACAACATTGTTCCAGCATAGGGTTCAATTATAAATATTATTATATGTAAGTATTAAAAAATAATTAGTTTATTTAAAGCCAATACGACTCTGTGACACGAAAGAAAAAATCCTAAATTATTGTTAATCAGGCCCTGTCTCGTATCCCAAAATAGCCGCTTGTGACGTCCCGACCATGAATTGATCCTTTATTACACGGGCTGTCACTCGAGTTAGCCTGCTGATTGTTTTTGTATATGCTGTGGTTGAACCATAGAGAAAAAAAAAGAAAATCAGCGGGTTTTTTTATTGGGTTTGCCAACTTGCGTTATATTGTGTTATTGTTTGTTGGACCATTTTGACAACACTGATATAGTCCGACAAATACCATTTTAAAGTCACGTGATACTGGTGGCAAAAAACGTATGTCCATTGATTATGTCGTTGATATCACCTACAAAAAGCTACTGGTGGTTAATTACTATTGAATTTTAATATATGTTCCCACTAGCATTTTACAAACGCGTTTCTGAAGTAGTATTGACCAATCAGAGGGCAATTTTAATACTTGCAATTGTTGCGAGACTCACTTTTGTTGCATGTGCTGTCTGTTGTAATACATTCTGAACTTAAACTGAGTACCCATTTTCTATTTGCTTCTTTTCGAGTTGGAAAAAGGTTAATATAGTCAAAATTTTTAGCTGTGTTTGTTCGTTGTATTACTTTCGAAAATAACTTTGACAAACTAATTGATGGCAGTGACGGATTCTATTTCAGGTAAGAATATTATGAACAATAATTAGACAGCAATTTTTTTGTCAATTTTACTATCACCGCTGTTTGAGATGTATTCAACAAGGATAGAGAAAAATCACGTGACTTTAAAAAGGTATTTGTTGGACTATACCCGACTTGTCCGGTGAAATCCACCAGTAAACAGGTACTTGGCACTTTACAGGTGTACGATGCAAATTGAAAATATAATAATAATAATTTCAAAAACATAAAGGACCCCGCACACTTCTTATGGGATTTTGGTTGAACGCGGAATTTAACCAAATTTTGGTATGTTGTATATTTCGACCTCCTGAGTAAAAGTTCTCATGGGTACAAACCGATCCTCTGACTAGTTTCGGATATACAGGGGGTTTTCTAATACTACCTTAGGCAACCTAAGTACCTATATAAAGTGTACATAAAGCAAAAAAACTTGCATGTATTGCTTTAAAAGTTGTTTATTTCATCTTTCCTTAACTAAAAATGTTTAGTAGGTGTTCGTAACTCTTCCTTCATATACCAGGGACGCTCAAAAACTATGGCTATTACTAAGCTAAATGAGTTAATGACCAAAAATGTTCAAAAGTGTGAAAAATTGTGTACTTGTAGGTACTCAGATACTTACGTTTTGTGATAAAAGTGATTTTCTATCTCAATGAATTCCAGTTCTTGCTACGCTTGTGCTAAAAACTTTTTGCCTCATGATCCCTAGGGTTTAGGTGTTTAGATATTAGGTATAAGTAGTACAGCAACAGGGGTATGACTACAAAAATCCGACCATAACCTCAATCTTTCATTCTTGACACGTGGTGGATGCGCCGCCGTTGACATGAAGGTGGATGCATCGTCGGCGCCATCTTGTCAAACGTCATGGCGCCATCTAGCGTACATAGTGTGAAGTTCGTATTACAGGATGCTGTAGTTGGGACCCGTAGGGCTCCGCCCCCCAAAAGGGGGCACGCAGGGCTGCGCCCCCCAAAAAGGGGCCCCCGGATTTTAATATGGGTACCAGAAAAAGGGGTGGGGGGAAATGTTTTCCCGCCATTTTGTCAACCGTCACCTGTCAAACGTCATCTGTCAAACGTCACCTGTCAAACGTCACCTGTCAAACGTCATGACGTCATAGCGGGAGTTTTGAGTCGTTCCGGGTTCTGTGATGACGTCGTAGCGACCTGGGTCACGTCCGTGGAGTCATTTAGAGTACATAGTGCAAAGTTTGATTCAGGATTCGGGTTCTGTGATGACGTCATAGCGACCTGGGTCACGTCCGTGGAGTCATTTAGAGTACATAGTGCAAAGTTTGATTCAGGGTTCAGGTTCTGTGATGACGTCATAGCGACCTGGGTCACGTTCGTGGCGCCATTTAGAGTACATAGTGTGAAGTTCGTTTCATGGTTCTGTGATGACATCATAGCGACCTGGGTCACGTGGGTTACGTCAGTGCGGGTCCGTGGCGCCATTTAGAGTACATAGTGCAAAGTTCGATTCATGGTTCGGGTTCTGTGATGACGTCATAGCGACCTGGGTCACGTCCGTGGCGCCATTTAGAGTACATGTGTCAAGTTTGATGTGTCTTATAACAGGATGCTGTGGTGGTGACGTAACTATGAGGGTCCAGCAGCTAGCTTCATGTTGTACCTGGTAGAGGGTGTTCGAACTTAAGGATGATACACACCTACAGTATTGCTCATTGACCTCGTGTGTTACCATTTACGACGCCATAACTAAGTCATCAGCTGTTTAAACAACCTACGTCAAGGCGAGAAATAACATGCTGCTTACGTCACAACTGGTGATTTAACGTTGGGGAGAGAGTGGATTTGTTCCACACAGGCCTTATGAGGATAGGCTATCCTGTAGTAGTAGTGTGTATTATCCTTGGTTGGAACCAACATTTGATGGGAAAGGGGCCTCGTTTTTTTTATTAAAAACATACATTTTTTAAGACAACAATTTCAAAAAGCGAATATTTTCCATCAATAAACTGCTTAATGATCTAATCATTTTGGTGGTACGTCTTGGGAGAAACACTGCGTTGTCGTCAAATTCAACGAGTATTTCAAATCCATAGCTAAAAATATGCCACAATTGTATCGATTACCTAAGTATATAAGATATTTACTTACTAGGTTAAAATAATAATTTCTGTACAATAGTTTTATGATCTACCTTAATTTGTATAGTTTATTGGTTCCAGTAAAGATTTGCAATTATTTTGAGGTCTCTATCGTAGAAAATATTGGGAACTTTCACTTTATACCAGGTCTTATAATTTTCTCAGTGTTTTTGATCCTTTGTTATAAAAAGACAGGCCTTGTTGATTGATTTCAAATCCATATCTAAAATATTCATAATTGTATCGATATTAGTAAGTATATAAGATATTCACTTACTTGGTTAAAATGATAATTGTTGTGCAATAATTTAATTGTTGTTGACGAGTCTCAAACAAGACTAAAAGAGCTTAGTTATTATAAAATCCGATTTAAACTTCGAAGTAATCACATACAAAAAACGCTACCAAAATATTGGGAATTTCACTTTCTATGAGGCTTCAGGTCTTGTAATTTTCTCAGTGTTTTTAATCCTTTGCTATAAAAAAACAGGTCTTGTTGTTGATTGATATTAGTATATAAGATATTTACTTACTTGGTTAAAATGATAATTGTTGTGCAATAATTTTATATTTTTCACTGGTGACGAGTTTGAGCAAACTGAAAGAAGCTTGTTATTATAAAATCCGATTTAAACTTTGATATCACATACAAAAGCACCGTCAAATGTAAACGCTTATTCGGCAGTTTTTTTATCTGAAAAATATCAGGACCATTCGCAGAAGCCGCCCGAGAAAAACAACAACACATTTTAAAGATAATTTTTTAGTTTAAGGCGTAATTATTAAGTTAGATATTTGATATGTCCATTTTTATTTTAAAAAAGGTGACAAATTCAATCGATTTATCAAAATTTAAAAGAATAGATTTAAATTAGCATCGTTGACATTTTATGAGCCAATAACCCTATGCAATACAAAATTTAAGTGGATACATTGTTACCTGTAAAAGATGAGGATTCAATTTTTATTCTTTGTACAAAAAACGCAGCATCCAGTACCAGTACTTTGAACCTGGATTTTCAAAGTTTAGTTTCTTGTGCGATAAGTGTCGGTTTCGAAAAACTGTAAGTACTATTTTTAAATATCTAAGTGATGTAGGATAAATCATGCCCTGAGACATATTTTGAATTAACACAAACCTCGATTATTGAATTATTTTTATTTTCCTTAACACATAAACATATTGTTTGTTTTTTAAAAATACAGACAACCCTGAGTACCTATTTTTTAATTTAATTCCAATAGTTTTTTTCGGAGCAACTTGAATTTACTTTTACACTTACATTTGCACAAAACTCAAATTTCTTTTTCTAAAATTTAGGTAGGTTCTTTAACCAATTTAAACTGGTTTTATTTTTTCATTTATTTTAAAACAAACCTCCATAAACAGCGAATTTTTAATTTTGTGTACAAAATGGTTCACCAGGAAGGAGATAACCTGAAACGTCATGGGATTGCTAAACATCTTCCAGGATCTGTAACCAATGTGGTGGGATTTTTAAAGCAGAGGGGGCTATCCAACACCACCCAAACACCCAGCCCCAAGAGAGCCTCCAAACGAAAGGCTGGAGATCCCGCCGCCCCCATGATGAAGCAAGCTAGACTTTTGCTGGTAAGTTGACATTAATCGAATTTTTTAAATTTAATTCAATTATTTTCAGGACTTTCAATATCAGCCACATGCCGGTGGTGTGAGAATTGCGATTTGGAGGCACCGATAAATCAATGGGTTGGTCATCTTCGGTGTCTCTAGCACCGAGCCAACACCTGGTGAAGCAGGAGGAAGACGTTAGTCTTGTCAAAACATCTTTCAAGAACCGAATTGAAACATAGCGGCTTTCATCAAAGCAGGACCCTATCAGCGTGAAGCACGTTTTGAAATTAGCTGTGGCATACCTATCCAGTATTAGGACGGACGGAGGACACAATTACCAGGATAGCAGAAAATGCGTATGCGAAAAAAATAATTTAGAGCAAACAGTTGAATAGCGCAAGGATATGAGAAAACTAACTTCGCACATTCTTGAGCAACCGACCCACCGAATTCATCAAACATGCGTACACGTACACGAGAAGAAGGGGTTTTAGAACTGGTTTTTCCTTTAACAAATCACGGTAACTATGGAATAACATAATAGAGGACTAAAATATGACACAACCACTTTCAAGTTGAAACTGGAAGTAGCCTATAAGGGTCATTTGGGTTTTCAGGCATCCTGAACAAAAAGTTCACAGAATTCCAGGAAAAAGAAAGCGGTGTGTATCATTTCAATTGCAGTGTTATATACTAAACAATGTCTCTTACAGGCTGGACGCTACAACAACTTTAAGCTCTAAATATAAGTATCAATAGGATCATAACCCTCTAAAAGCCTATTCATATCTGCCAGTACCAGGATAACCTGTAACGTCATGGGAGTTGCCGAACATCTGCAATCAATGTGGTGGAATTTTTAATTCATTTCATCCACAAATAACATGGGTTGAGGAAAAAAGTATGCGGAAATTTGGGATCTGTTTCTATTTAAATACTCAATATCTATTGAAAAAAAAAATATTCAAGGGTGACGATAAAGACGTATTTCATTTTTATGATTATGAATATTGCTACAATTTAGATGGTAGTCGCACTCACAGTCCTATTAACCATATTGGCAATGATTGTTGAGAATAAAAATAAGCTTTAGTATAAACTATGTTTTATTCTCCTGAGAATGACAGAGATGAAGCCAACATTGATCTCTGTATACCACCAACTCACAGTCAAATAGCGCCAGCACACACTTAACATATCCTACAACTTTTATTTATGTTCCAAAATTGTATCAAGATTATTTTCATTTCAATAATTTTTGAAAAGAAACTTCTTAAACGGCTTTCTGCTATTTGAACGACAATGGAGAGTGATTTGAAAAACGCGTCACGGGCAAATTTCGTTACTCGAGAGAGAAGAAAGATGTAACGTAAAGGAACAGAGAAAGACAGCTATTGATTGACACAAACCAAGGATTATAAGCGTCGAGAGGAGTGCCCATTATTGACAAGCGCCGATATTGACGCAAACCAAGGATTATAAGCGTAAGGAGGATTGCCTATTATTGACAAGCGTTATTGGAAAAATAAAATCATTTCTGGCGAATTTCGAGGTTTTCCGGATATCTCTGGACAGCACTCGGAATTTTTGAAATATCAAAGCAGCATAATAATGAGCACAAAGTTGCACTATACTTTTTTCTGATTCAACAGACATCGGGTCTCTTTCCGTAGGATTCCAATACAGGATTCGAATAGGATTCAAAATAGCTAGTATTCGAATGATACCCAAGTCTACCAAAGTACCAAGTGTTATCACAGGAGTTTATTCAAAACATGCCACATTAGTAACAATTATCAAACTTCAAAATTGTATAACAGGAGACTTTCTCATTGAAATGAAGCATTACGTTGATAGACTTGATACTGTTTACAATGCCAATCCCCATTAAGTATACATGCCCCAGATGTAAGGGTGAAACTGATATACCTAATCGACTTTGTTTGCCTTGCGAATTTTCACAATTTGTTGAACAAAAAAGGATACCATCTCATTATTTTGCAAAACCCGAACGTAGAACCTAAATTATGAAGTTGTAAATTTTCTGCTAAATAAAACTTTTGTTATTATATTTTTCTGCTTTTTATTTATGACCTCTAGACTAGGTTAGGCTATAATAATTTAAACAAAATTCAACGAGAGCATTGTGCTCAATATTAGGATAGGTCATCGAATACTATATTGTTAAGCTTTTTTAAGTCGACACTTTCCGTATGGGGAGCAAAAGAAGGAAGGATACGTTAAAAAACAGGTGTGAGATCAGGTGACCATTGACGTACAATCGTAGGGAGTCACACCAACTCATATTGGAGTATCAGCTAGGGGATTCTTATCTTGTCACAAGTCGCTATGGCTCGCTAGCTGTCATTCGATACCTATTTCGATATCGGATGGAGAGTGATTCATATGTATTATTGTCGAATTTCGTATCGACATCAAATAGACGGTGGTATGAAAAACGAGAGAAAAATCGACCTTCAAATTTGAATGATAGATGATAGATTATGTTTATTATTTTATAATTTATTTTTCGCTTCAATTCAAACTATTTTTACTTCCAAAGATTCCTTTCGCGTTGAAAATAATTTCAATTTTTAATTATTATGTTGCAACGAAATCTTAAGACAGCACCGTCAACAGCAAAACCTTCACTTTAGACGCACGACTCGTAGGGTAGGAGAAACTTAAATTTACATTTTTCTTCTCGTCTCTCAACTCCACACTCCCGTCTTCCTTATGTGAGAATGACCGCGTTCACCAGCACTCAACATGTTGAGTGATTAGTCAGCGGCTTTGTTGAAAAAGATGAAATATAACGAAGGATTACATACACAAACGACAAACATAAAACATAAACACAACACATGACACCACAACTTGTCACTTCAAAATAAAAAAGGATAGCCAATTATTCGAACAAAGATCAGCAAATCGAAAAGCCGAAACGGGACCTCTTACTTACGTCAGAGAGTCGATCCGAACTAGCATAAGAATCAGCAATTCGACATCGAATTGGTCTTAAGAATTCCGCAGGATAATAAATGATGGACTGTATACACATGCAATTTAATTCATTTTACCTACTTATCAATAACTGATAGACTGTGCCTGACTCATCCATATAATATTATAGGTCCTGCAAAATATTAATGAAACCGAACAAACACACTGCATACATAAAACGTCCATTTTATGTCATATTCACGTTCATACGTCCATATGACCTATTCACTGATCTCGAAAATAAATGGATAAACAAAGAACGCTACTAATGCTGATAATTCACGAGGTCAAAATCTAAACAAAAACAACTGACTGGGACAGCTGTGAGCATGCGCAGTAGATACATGTATTGTGCGTACACAAAATCTGGCCAATGAAAATGAAGGAATTTCGAAACTTGGAACAGTTGTTCGAAAGATAAGACACTGCGCAGGCGTAAGGCTGTTCCGTTGCACAACTGTTCGTAGAATATTGACCCCAAACTTTCGCACAAATTATGCAAATCAAGCCGTATGAATTGTTTATCCATTTATTTTTTAGATCAGTGGACCTATTCAGAACGTACATAAGACGTACATTTTAGTAAAAAAATTCATATTACGTACATTTACATCCACCATTTTGGTTTTATGTTAAAGTGTAAAATACAAACAGGTCACTGTTTATTTATTTAATTCCTCGTGTCTAAGTTTAACTTTGTTTGAATCTCTGTTAATCCTAGTAATTCAAATCATTGGCTTAGAAAATCGTGTGTTTATTTTAGTGGCAGGCAGACATAATAATTAAAAATTGATAAAAAAATTTCTTGCCTCGACTGGAATATAAACCCAGGACCCCTGAATTTCCAGTGCAACGCTCTAACCAACTAAGCTACCAGGAGCTGTTTCATTTCTACCTTTTCGAATGTCGATCAAATCTGGAACGCGAAATAAATGAAAAATAGTATAGAAGGACTAACCACACAGCGTTTTTATGCCTAGGGAGTTTATCGATACCGTGGGAAAAATCTAGATCGACGATGCATTTGATCTGAAATTTCGGGGTTTGACCCGAAGCAAACCCAAATTTTTGGGGAGTTTCCCGGAATTCGACCGCAGCTCCTTATCTCATGCTATCATCCTCAAAACACAGTTATCGTCCCGCCATCGAGCGTCATCTTCGTCGTCGTCTCGTCATCGATCGATTGCAAAAATTCTAGCCGGCGAATCGAGTCCTCAGACCATCACACCAAAATCCAGCACTGTAGACAAGGCACTAGATCCTTGAGTAATTATTGATAAAAAATGTTTGTAAGTAAAGTCTATACCAAGTCACTTGGACTAGCATAAAAACTAACTAAATCCCGGCATCCATCAGCTTTTTCTTTGTCAAACATGGGCGGCGTAATTTCAAAAAACAGTACTAAAATTAATAATCAATAGACAGTATGTCAATCAATCATGATCGGCAATGGCCAATCAGATCTATTGAGTCCACGTTTACTGGTATCGAACGTGTACATGGAGGATGAAGCCAATCAGATAATATACCTATCCATTCTTACTTGTCTGGCTTCCAACGGGTACGAGGATCAATCAGTATAAATTTTGCTATATTTTTCAATATGTGATGCAGTATATTGACCATACGTTTATTTTAGGCTTGGTCCAAGTAACTTCGTATAGACTATAAAACGTTCTAACTATACAGGTCCAGAGACAATTATAAGTGTGTAGACAGTTATACAGGTCCAGAGACAGGTCCGATACAGCTTTTCGAGACAGATCTGTCTACACAGACTGCTTTTCGAGACAGCTTTTCGAGACAGGTCTGTCTACATAGACTCCTTTTCGAGACAGGTCTGTCTACACAGACAGCTTTTCGAGACAGGTCTGTCTACACAGGCAGCTTTTCGAGACAGATCTGTCTACACAGACAGCTTTTCGAGACAGGTCTGTCTACACAGGCAGCTTTTCGAGACAGGTCTGTCTACACAGATAGCTTTTCGAGACAGGTTAGTAGTAACGGGGGCACCTGAGCCTGAGAAATTTTTCGATACCGTGGAAAAATCTCTAAATCGGCGGCGCCTTTGATCTGAAACAGCTATACAGGTCTAGAGATAGGGTTGTATACACCTATACAGGGCTAGAGACAGGCCTGTATACAGCACTGGTAAGCAAGGGTTAGTTTGGGTTAGTTATAGGTTAGCATAGGACCCCCCACGTCGTTGGGTCAGTTAGGGAAGATTCGTAACTGACCCAACGACGTGGGGGGTCCTATGCTAACCTATAACTAACCCAAACTAACCCTTGCTTACCAGTGCTGTATACAGGCCTGTCTCTAGCCCTGTATAGGTGTATACAACCCTATCTCTAGACCTGTATAGCTGTTTCAGATCAAAGGCGCCGCCGATTTAGAGATTTTTCCACGGTATCGAAAAATTTCTCAGGCTCAGGTGCCCCCGTTACTACTAACCTGTCTCGAAAAGCTATCTGTGTAGACAGACCTGTCTCGAAAAGCTGCCTGTGTAGACAGACCTGTCTCGAAAAGCTGTCTGTGTAGACAGATCTGTCTCGAAAAGCTGCCTGTGTAGACAGACCTGTCTCGAAAAGCTGTCTGTGTAGACAGACCTGTCTCGAAAAGGAGTCTATGTAGACAGACCTGTCTCGAAAAGCTGTCTCGAAAAGCAGTCTGTGTAGACAGATCTGTCTCGAAAAGCTGTATCGGACCTGTCTCTGGACCTGTATAACTGTCTACACACTTATAATTGTCTCTGGACCTGTATAGTTAGAACGTTTTATAGTCTATACGAAGTTACTTGGACCAAGCCTAAAATAAACGTATGGTCAATATACTGCATCACATATTGAAAAATATAGCAAAATTTATACTGATTGATCCTCGTACCCGTTGGAAGCCAGACAAGTAAGAATGGATAGGTATATTATCTGATTGGCTTCATCCTCCATGTACACGTTCGATACCAGTAAACGTGGACTCAATAGATCTGATTGGCCATTGCCGATCATGATTGATTGACATACTGTCTATTGATTATTAATTTTAGTACTGTTTTTTGAAATTACGCCGCCCATGTTTGACAAAGAAAAAGCTGATGGATGCCGGGATTTAGTTAGTTTTTATGCTAGTCCAAGTGACTTGGTATAGACTTTACTTACAAACATTTTTTATCAATAATTACTCAAGGATCTAGTGCCTTGTCTACAGTGCTGGATTTTGGTGTGATGGTCTGAGGACTCGATTCGCCGGCTAGAATTTTTGCAATCGATCGATGACGAGACGACGACGAAGATGACGCTCGATGGCGGGACGATAACTGTGTTTTGAGGATGATAGCATGAGATAAGGAGCTGCGGTCGAATTCCGGGAAACTCCCCAAAAATTTGGGTTTGCTTCGGGTCAAACCCCGAAATTTCAGATCAAATGCATCGTCGATCTAGATTTTTCCCACGGTATCGATAAACTCCCTAGGCATAAAAACGCTGTGTGGTTAGTCCTTCTATACTATTTTTCATTTATTTCGCGTTCCAGATTTGATCGACATTCGAAAAGGTAGAAATGAAACAGCTCCTGGTAGCTTAGTTGGTTAGAGCGTTGCACTGGAAATTCAGGGGTCCTGGGTTTATATTCCAGTCGAGGCAAGAAATTTTTTTATCAATTTTTAATTATTATGTCTGCCTGCCACTAAAATAAACACACGATTTTCTAAGCCAATGATTTGAATTACTAGGATTAACAGAGATTCAAACAAAGTTAAACTTAGACACGAGGAATTAAATAAATAAACAGTGACCTGTTTGTATTTTACACTTTAACATAAAACCAAAATGGTGGATGTAAATGTACGTAATATGAATTTTTTTACTAAAATGTACGTCTTATGTACGTTCTGAATAGGTCCACTGATCTAAAAAATAAATGGATAAACAATTCATACGGCTTGATTTGCATAATTTGTGCGAAAGTTTGGGGTCAATATTCTACGAACAGTTGTGCAACGGAACAGCCTTACGCCTGCGCAGTGTCTTATCTTTCGAACAACTGTTCCAAGTTTCGAAATTCCTTCATTTTCATTGGCCAGATTTTGTGTACGCACAATACATGTATCTACTGCGCATGCTCACAGCTGTCCCAGTCAGTTGTTTTTGTTTAGATTTTGACCTCGTGAATTATCAGCATTAGTAGCGTTCTTTGTTTATCCATTTATTTTCGAGATCAGTGAATAGGTCATATGGACGTATGAACGTGAATATGACATAAAATGGACGTTTTATGTATGCAGTGTGTTTGTTCGGTTTCATTAATATTTTGCAGGACCTATAATATTATATGGATGAGTCAGGCACAGTCTATCAGTTATTGATAAGTAGGTAAAATGAATTAAATTGCATGTGTATACAGTCCATCATTTATTATCCTGCGGAATTCTTAAGACCAATTCGATGTCGAATTGCTGATTCTTATGCTAGTTCGGATCGACTCTCTGACGTAAGTAAGAGGTCCCGTTTCGGCTTTTCGATTTGCTGATCTTTGTTCGAATAATTGGCTATCCTTTTTTATTTTGAAGTGACAAGTTGTGGTGTCATGTGTTGTGTTTATGTTTTATGTTTGTCGTTTGTGTATGTAATCCTTCGTTATATTTCATCTTTTTCAACAAAGCCGCTGACTAATCACTCAACATGTTGAGTGCTGGTGAACGCGGTCATTCTCACATAAGGAAGACGGGAGTGTGGAGTTGAGAGACGAGAAGAAAAATGTAAATTTAAGTTTCTCCTACCCTACGAGTCGTGCGTCTAAAGTGAAGGTTTTGCTGTTGACGGTGCTGTCTTAAGATTTCGTTGCAACATAATAATTAAAAATTGAAATTATTTTCAACGCGAAAGGAATCTTTGGAAGTAAAAATAGTTTGAATTGAAGCGAAAAATAAATTATAAAATAATAAACATAATCTATCATCTATCATTCAAATTTGAAGGTCGATTTTTCTCTCGTTTTTCATACCACCGTCTATTTGATGTCGATACGAAATTCGACAATAATACATATGAATCACTCTCCATCCGATATCGAAATAGGTATCGAATGACAGCTAGCGAGCCATAGCGACTTGTGACAAGATAAGAATCCCCTAGCTGATACTCCAATATGAGTTGGTGTGACTCCCTACGATTGTACGTCAATGGTCACCTGATCTCACACCTGTTTTTTAACGTATCCTTCCTTCTTTTGCTCCCCATACGGAAAGTGTCGACTTAAAAAAGCTTAACAATATAGTATTCGATGACCTATCCTAATATTGAGCACAATGCTCTCGTTGAATTTTGTTTAAATTATTATAGCCTAACCTAGTCTAGAGGTCATAAATAAAAAGCAGAAAAATATAATAACAAAAGTTTTATTTAGCAGAAAATTTACAACTTCATAATTTAGGTTCTACGTTCGGGTTTTGCAAAATAATGAGATGGTATCCTTTTTTGTTCAACAAATTGTGAAAATTCGCAAGGCAAACAAAGTCGATTAGGTATATCAGTTTCACCCTTACATCTGGGGCATGTATACTTAATGGGGATTGGCATTGTAAACAGTATCAAGTCTATCAACGTAATGCTTCATTTCAATGAGAAAGTCTCCTGTTATACAATTTTGAAGTTTGATAATTGTTACTAATGTGGCATGTTTTGAATAAACTCCTGTGATAACACTTGGTACTTTGGTAGACTTGGGTATCATTCGAATACTAGCTATTTTGAATCCTATTCGAATCCTGTATTGGAATCCTACGGAAAGAGACCCGATGTCTGTTGAATCAGAAAAAAGTATAGTGCAACTTTGTGCTCATTATTATGCTGCTTTGATATTTCAAAAATTCCGAGTGCTGTCCAGAGATATCCGGAAAACCTCGAAATTCGCCAGAAATGATTTTATTTTTCCAATAACGCTTGTCAATAATAGGCAATCCTCCTTACGCTTATAATCCTTGGTTTGCGTCAATATCGGCGCTTGTCAATAATGGGCACTCCTCTCGACGCTTATAATCCTTGGTTTGTGTCAATCAATAGCTGTCTTTCTCTGTTCCTTTACGTTACATCTTTCTTCTCTCTCGAGTAACGAAATTTGCCCGTGACGCGTTTTTCAAATCACTCTCCATTGTCGTTCAAATAGCAGAAAGCCGTTTAAGAAGTTTCTTTTCAAAAATTATTGAAATGAAAATAATCTTGATACAATTTTGGAACATAAATAAAAGTTGTAGGATATGTTAAGTGTGTGCTGGCGCTATTTGACTGTGAGTTGGTGGTATACAGAGATCAATGTTGGCTTCATCTCTGTCATTCTCAGGAGAATAAAACATAGTTTATACTAAAGCTTATTTTTATTCTCAACAATCATTGCCAATATGGTTAATAGGACTGTGAGTGCGACTACCATCTAAATTGTAGCAATATTCATAATCATAAAAATGAAATACGTCTTTATCGTCACCCTTGAATATTTTTTTTTTCAATAGATATTGAGTATTTAAATAGAAACAGATCCCAAATTTCCGCATACTTTTTTCCTCAACCCATGTTATTTGTGGATGAAATGAATTAAAAATTCCACCACATTGATTGCAGATGTTCGGCAACTCCCATGACGTTACAGGTTATCCTGGTACTGGCAGATATGAATAGGCTTTTAGAGGGTTATGATCCTATTGATACTTATATTTAGAGCTTAAAGTTGTTGTAGCGTCCAGCCTGTAAGAGACATTGTTTAGTATATAACACTGCAATTGAAATGATACACACCGCTTTCTTTTTCCTGGAATTCTGTGAACTTTTTGTTCAGGATGCCTGAAAACCCAAATGACCCTTATAGGCTACTTCCAGTTTCAACTTGAAAGTGGTTGTGTCATATTTTAGTCCTCTATTATGTTATTCCATAGTTACCGTGATTTGTTAAAGGAAAAACCAGTTCTAAAACCCCTTCTTCTCGTGTACGTGTACGCATGTTTGATGAATTCGGTGGGTCGGTTGCTCAAGAATGTGCGAAGTTAGTTTTCTCATATCCTTGCGCTATTCAACTGTTTGCTCTAAATTATTTTTTTCGCATACGCATTTTCTGCTATCCTGGTAATTGTGTCCTCCGTCCGTCCTAATACTGGATAGGTATGCCACAGCTAATTTCAAAACGTGCTTCACGCTGATAGGGTCCTGCTTTGATGAAAGCCGCTATGTTTCAATTCGGTTCTTGAAAGATGTTTTGACAAGACTAACGTCTTCCTCCTGCTTCACCAGGTGTTGGCTCGGTGCTAGAGACACCGAAGATGACCAACCCATTGATTTATCGGTGCCTCCAAATCGCAATTCTCACACCACCGGCATGTGGCTGATATTGAAAGTCCTGAAAATAATTGAATTAAATTTAAAAAATTCGATTAATGTCAACTTACCAGCAAAAGTCTAGCTTGCTTCATCATGGGGGCGGCGGGATCTCCAGCCTTTCGTTTGGAGGCTCTCTTGGGGCTGGGTGTTTGGGTGGTGTTGGATAGCCCCCTCTGCTTTAAAAATCCCACCACATTGGTTACAGATCCTGGAAGATGTTTAGCAATCCCATGACGTTTCAGGTTATCTCCTTCCTGGTGAACCATTTTGTACACAAAATTAAAAATTCGCTGTTTATGGAGGTTTGTTTTAAAATAAATGAAAAAATAAAACCAGTTTAAATTGGTTAAAGAACCTACCTAAATTTTAGAAAAAGAAATTTGAGTTTTGTGCAAATGTAAGTGTAAAAGTAAATTCAAGTTGCTCCGAAAAAAACTATTGGAATTAAATTAAAAAATAGGTACTCAGGGTTGTCTGTATTTTTAAAAAACAAACAATATGTTTATGTGTTAAGGAAAATAAAAATAATTCAATAATCGAGGTTTGTGTTAATTCAAAATATGTCTCAGGGCATGATTTATCCTACATCACTTAGATATTTAAAAATAGTACTTACAGTTTTTCGAAACCGACACTTATCGCACAAGAAACTAAACTTTGAAAATCCAGGTTCAAAGTACTGGTACTGGATGCTGCGTTTTTTGTACAAAGAATAAAAATTGAATCCTCATCTTTTACAGGTAACAATGTATCCACTTAAATTTTGTATTGCATAGGGTTATTGGCTCATAAAATGTCAACGATGCTAATTTAAATCTATTCTTTTAAATTTTGATAAATCGATTGAATTTGTCACCTTTTTTAAAATAAAAATGGACATATCAAATATCTAACTTAATAATTACGCCTTAAACTAAAAAATTATCTTTAAAATGTGTTGTTGTTTTTCTCGGGCGGCTTCTGCGAATGGTCCTGATATTTTTCAGATAAAAAAACTGCCGAATAAGCGTTTACATTTGACGGTGCTTTTGTATGTGATATCAAAGTTTAAATCGGATTTTATAATAACAAGCTTCTTTCAGTTTGCTCAAACTCGTCACCAGTGAAAAATATAAAATTATTGCACAACAATTATCATTTTAACCAAGTAAGTAAATATCTTATATACTAATATCAATCAACAACAAGACCTGTTTTTTTATAGCAAAGGATTAAAAACACTGAGAAAATTACAAGACCTGAAGCCTCATAGAAAGTGAAATTCCCAATATTTTGGTAGCGTTTTTTGTATGTGATTACTTCGAAGTTTAAATCGGATTTTATAATAACTAAGCTCTTTTAGTCTTGTTTGAGACTCGTCAACAACAATTAAATTATTGCACAACAATTATCATTTTAACCAAGTAAGTGAATATCTTATATACTTACTAATATCGATACAATTATGAATATTTTAGATATGGATTTGAAATCAATCAACAAGGCCTGTCTTTTTATAACAAAGGATCAAAAACACTGAGAAAATTATAAGACCTGGTATAAAGTGAAAGTTCCCAATATTTTCTACGATAGAGTCCTCAAAATAATTGCAAATCTTTACTGGAACCAATAAACTATACAAATTAAGGTAGATCATAAAACTATTGTACAGAAATTATTATTTTAACCTAGTAAGTAAATATCTTATATACTTAGGTAATCGATACAATTGTGGCATATTTTTAGCTATGGATTTGAAATACTCGTTGAATTTGACGACAACGCAGTGTTTCTCCCAAGACGTACCACCAAAATGATTAGATCATTAAGCAGTTTATTGATGGAAAATATTCGCTTTTTGAAATTGTTGTCTTAAAAAATGTATGTTTTTAATAAAAAAAACGAGGCCCCTTTCCCATCAAATGTTGGTTCCAACCAAGGATAATACACACTACTACTACAGGATAGCCTATCCTCATAAGGCCTGTGTGGAACAAATCCACTCTCTCCCCAACGTTAAATCACCAGTTGTGACGTAAGCAGCATGTTATTTCTCGCCTTGACGTAGGTTGTTTAAACAGCTGATGACTTAGTTATGGCGTCGTAAATGGTAACACACGAGGTCAATGAGCAATACTGTAGGTGTGTATCATCCTTAAGTTCGAACACCCTCTACCAGGTACAACATGAAGCTAGCTGCTGGACCCTCATAGTTACGTCACCACCACAGCATCCTGTTATAAGACACATCAAACTTGACACATGTACTCTAAATGGCGCCACGGACGTGACCCAGGTCGCTATGACGTCATCACAGAACCCGAACCATGAATCGAACTTTGCACTATGTACTCTAAATGGCGCCACGGACCCGCACTGACGTAACCCACGTGACCCAGGTCGCTATGATGTCATCACAGAACCATGAAACGAACTTCACACTATGTACTCTAAATGGCGCCACGAACGTGACCCAGGTCGCTATGACGTCATCACAGAACCTGAACCCTGAATCAAACTTTGCACTATGTACTCTAAATGACTCCACGGACGTGACCCAGGTCGCTATGACGTCATCACAGAACCCGAATCCTGAATCAAACTTTGCACTATGTACTCTAAATGACTCCACGGACGTGACCCAGGTCGCTATGACGTCATTACAGAACCCGGAACGACTCAAAACTCCCGCTATGACGTCATGACGTTTGACAGGTGACGTTTGACAGGTGACGTTTGACAGATGACGTTTGACAGGTGACGGTTGACAAAATGGCGGGAAAACATTTCCCCCCACCCCTTTTTCTGGTACCCATATTAAAATCCGGGGGCCCCTTTTTGGGGGGCGCAGCCCTGCGTGCCCCCTTTTGGGGGGCGGAGCCCTACGGGTCCCAACTACAGCATCCTGTAATACGAACTTCACACTATGTACGCTAGATGGCGCCATGACGTTTGACAAGATGGCGCCGACGATGCATCCACCTTCATGTCAACGGCGGCGCATCCACCACGTGTCAAGAATGAAAGATTGAGGTTATGGTCGGATTTTTGTAGTCATACCCCTGTTGCTGTACTACTGGTATACATACACTTGGTGATTTGTTTGAAAAATCTAAACAGCCATGGAAAGAAAAGCAATGAAAATTGTTTTTTCATGTGTCATATTTCACTTGGTAACCATGGTAATCAAAACAGTGACCCTGTCGATAAAGCGAATTGTCTTTTTTGTCACCTTTCTTGTGAAAATGGCAGTTCGGGAAAGGTAATGTGCTACGTGTGCGATGGAGAACTAGAGTAAGAGTAAATCCCACTGTTTTATTACTGAAAGATGCCGAAGTCCGTAGATTGGCTGTAAAGCGTCGAAACGAGTTAGGATTTGAGGATGAAAACCCTATTGTTGAAAACTCAAGGTGGATTTTGATATTGAAACATAAACAATAACGATTGGTCGGAAAATGAGGTTTCCCTGCAGGTTATAATCACTTTACAATGCATGAGGTGCAAGGTGCAAATGGCATCTTGCGACCAATAAGCGGCATTGTTTATGTTTCAAAATTGACAGTGTTAAGTCAAAATCTATCTTGGGAAAAATACAGTATATATTTTGTCATACTTCTATTTGTGTTTGTTTTAAAAACACACAAAGGCCCACCAAACAAGTACTTTTCAAAATACCCTCGTACATTCACATATATAGTCACCTAACTGAAAACATGCACTTTTCTGTGAAAGGTCTAAACTTAATCAACATTTTTTAAAGCTACCTATCTCAAATAAACGCAAAAAGCATAAAAATTCAGTATTTTCAGGTTGCCTGAGGTAGTATTAGAAAAACCCCCGTATATCCGAAACTACTCATAGGATCGGTTTGTACCCATAAGAACTTTTATTCAGGAGGTCGAAATATACAACATACCAAAATTTGGTTGAATTCCGCGTTCAACCAAAATCCCATAAGAAGTGTGCGGGGTCCTTTCAACAAAGCAGTATGAAATAAAACGTTGTACGATACACGGCCGTGAAATGTCATTTCCCGAACTAGTATCGTAAATTACTATTCTACTTATAATAAAATTAGTTGTTAATATGTTCTGTTGTCAAAGTTATTGAGTTATTAAACCTAATTAATAGAGAGATATCGGTAACCCAAATAGTGTCATGCAGTATTAGCGCCTACGTTATTTTGACATTAAACCTATGCGCGATTCGATTTTTAACACTACGTACCAAAATAACGTTACCGCATAACGTAATTTACCCAGCATTTACGTTAAGCGCTATTTCGAATAACGTCTAAAAATAACGCCGTGGAATAATAGGTTACCTATGTTATGTTTATTGTTTATTTCATTATTTTTGTTGTGTTCAAGTGAATATGGATTGTTCAAAAAATAGTAAAAAAGCAAATCCTCTGTCCCTGACCATGAACAACAGACAACACAAATCAAATCACAACAAGGTACAAGTAAGGCTACTGTTATAACATAACGGATGCGAACAGGCAAATTTTACGTTAAACTGTTTTCCGATAACTCTAATTTGAAAGTATGATACCGCTTTACTTTAAAAAAATAAAAAATAACTCCTGACGTTATTACCATCCATACACGCTATCTGTTTTACCGATATCTTTCTATTATCTCTCGTGGCCAGCGCTATTAAGTACTATTTAGAGAGTCTAAAAAATATATATGCCAATATCCGCACTTCTTAGGTAGGTAAATAACTATTCAGTAGTAGCATATCGGAAAGTTCAAAAGAAAATTAAAAACAGTGAATTAATTTAAGGCGTTTTTAAAATTCATAAATAGAAGTATTGAAAGAAATAAAGTGAAATGATCTATGATTTATGAATGACATTGTTGTCGAGTTAAATGATTCGTTGGTTGAAGATTTTGTATTCAATTGGTTATACAACTCACTGTACATTATTCCTATATGACACGAGAGGCTTAATAAGTGATAAGCCTTTTGGGATTATCGCGCTTGGTGGCATTTGTCAATAATAATAATAAAAATTGATAAAGCATTTAAGTTTAGTTCGTTGTATAACCTTTTGAATACCACTCGATGTTTCAGGATTACCTAATACTTTTACCTGACACTCAACGCGTTACCAGCAACACCACTCCTCCTTCGGAGTCGTGGTGTTGCTGCGTAACGCGTTTCGTGACAGGTAAAAGTATTATCCGGTAATCCTGGAACCTCTTGTGGTATTACATTCGATAATGTTAAACATTACTCTTATAAAAGAATTTTGTTTATATTTTCAAATTAGATAAGTATTGGAAGGATTCATAAGTGAAACTTTTATCGAATTTTATTGATGCTCTGTCTAATTACATGAGTGGAAATTTTATAAATTTGCATCGTATGCTCGAAATTTATTAGAGAACATAGATTTAATTTTACTCTGAGCTTATTAGCAAATAAAAGGAACTGGCTGTAAAGATCAGAAACTTGGAATTTTAGGCTTTGCTCTGTTAATTTTATGCAATAAAAGTTTATGTGTTGAAAACCTTACTGCAAATTTTTCTTTCATTTGCAAATGAACCTTCTCCACAATTTTACTTGTAACTACCCAATCCACTGTCAATAAGACCTAAGACTCCTCGCCATTATACATCTAACTAAATAATAGACTTAATGGGCAGTCTGCTACAGTGGCATTGGCAATCGCCTGGGCGCATCTGCTGGTACAACGAGACAAATTGAGCTCCGTTAAGCTGCCCCCCCCCCCCCCCCCCCCCCGAATTGATTTCCGTTGCCAAAATGCTGGCACAGGTAAAATGTAGCTAGCACAACCTAGCACACCAATTTTTAACGCTAGCACACCCATAGTTTAGCAAAAAAATGATTTCGAATTCGGGGGGGGGCCAGGTTAACGCTAGCCCCCCCCGGTTGGATTTACTCAGCCAAAATGCTAGCACAGGTGCAAGATACCTAGCACACCATTTTTTAAAGCTAGCACACCCATAGTTTAGCAAAAAAATGATTTCGAATTCGGGGGGGGGGGGGGCAGGTTAACGCTAGCCCCCCCGGTTGGATTTACTCAGCCAAAATGCTAGCACAGGTGCAAGATACCTAGCACAACCTAGCACACCATTTTTTAAAGCTAGCACACCCATAGTTTAGCAAAAAAATTATTTCGAATTCGGGGGGGGGGGGCAGGCTAACGCTAGCCACCTCGCGGTTGGATTTACTCACCCAAAATGCTAGAACAGGTGCAAGATACCTAGCACAACCTAGCACACCATTTTTTAAAGCTAGCACACCCATAGTTTAGCAAAAAAATGATTTCGAATTCGTGGGGGGGGCCAGGTTAACGCTAGCCCCCCCAGTTGGATTTACTCACCCAAAATGCTAGCACAGGTGCAAGATACCTAGCACAACCTAGCACACCATTTTTTAGAGCTAGCACACCCATAGTTTAGCAAAAAATTGATTTCCAATTCGGGGGGAGGGGGCAGGCTAACGCTAGCGCCCTCCGGTTGGATTTACTCAGTCAACTCAAAATGCTAGCACAGGTGCAAGATACCTAGCACTACAGTGCCTCTATAGAAGATAGTGGCGACAATAGAGGGACTCATTTTTGATTGGCTGCAGAATATCGGCTATGTTTTGTCGAAAGTTATTTGTGTTTACAGTTTGATTCTATGGAGATTTATGCAATTTTGTGTTAATATATTTTTGTTTTTGTTATTTGTGCCTGTTATTGACTATTTTGTGAGAAAAAATTAGAACAGAAAGAAAAGGAAGAACAAATACATTATTGAATGAGTTCGACAAAACATGGCGGGTGGGCGGAGCTTAGGCGCTATTGTCGCCACTGTCTTGTATAGAGGCACTGTACCTAGCACAACCTAGAACACCATTTTTTAGAGCTAGCACACTCATAGTTTGACAAAAAATTGCTTTCGAATTCGGAGGGCGTGGTTAACGCTAGCCCCTCCCTGTTCGATTGGATTTTCTTCGTCAAAATCCTGGCATTGATAGAAAAATACCTAGCACACCAATTTTTAGAGCTTGCAGATCTGTGGAGAAGCCAAAAATTGCTTCTAGATTCGGAGCGCGAAAACATCAAATGAATAATCTGATCGATTTGATTATTCCAGTTATTATTGGTTGTTTGTTGTTTCAATAAATCGCAGCTAGGGTTGCCACCTCTCCGGGTTTCACCTGGAGTCTACTGGTTTTTACATGGTCTTCGGTCTCCGGATTACTAGGTGTTTTCTCCGGGTAAAACCGCATTTTACACAAAAAAAACGCATTTAAAAAAGAAAAATAGAATTTAGCAACAGCGCAATCCTGTTTGTGCAAATACGGTTTCTCTCGGAGAAATTGAGAAATTCTCCGACTCCGACATGCAGTTTGGCGATAGAATAGACAGCCCACGAACCTCAAAGCCTCATAATCTCCCTCAAGGATATTAAACACTACTACACGTCCGCTCATTGGACTCGATTTTTGGAATCAAGACTATAGTGTTGCACCGTTATCGAAGTCATCGACAGTGTCGTTAACTGTTTGCGTCAGCGGTCGTAGTTTAAAATAGACATTTATGAAAAGAAATAATATTTAATTTTGATTAACATAATAGGCAAAGAGGAGGAAGATGTGAACAAGATCTAAAAAGGAGTTGTTTTAGATTGCTAATTAATGTTCTAAAACCAAGTATGCATAAGCCAAAAGCCTGCGGAATCATAGTCTGTGGTGCAAACACCCTACTTCAAGGCGAAAAATGACACGCTGCTCACGTCATCACTGGTTCTTTGGATCTTTGGCGTGGTGGGGGGCTTGAGATTTGATCTACAAAGGCCTTATGAAGATAGGCTATTCTGTTTAGTGTGTAATATTCTTGAATCTTTTTCTCCAACCGTCTCAACTCCCAACCTCAAGCAAAGTTTCCCCAAGCAACATCCGGTGATGCTGGGGAGGGGGGACTTGTGTATATACATATAGACAGATAGTAAAGTGTAATGCATCTGTTGCATTGTAGATCTGCAGATTTTCTTTTTCAGCTTTCTTTCAATAATGGTTTTTTTTTCTCCGGTTCAACTTACTTTCAAAGGTGACATCCCTAATCGCAGCTGTTTTTATAATTTTTTTCTACGAGCGTGCGGAAAAGTGCACCTTTCCGCACGTTGAGGTCATGAAAGTATCACTTTTCCGCATTACTTTTCCGCACTCAAGGCGAAAAAGTAGAATACCTGAAATTTTTGTATACATCAGGGTGTCCCAAAAAGATACCGACAAACTTTGAGGGGTAGTAAGGAACATCAAAACAAGCATTTTTGTTTATATAAACATATGTCCGCAAATAAGCCATTTGGGCTGCAGAGCAAAAAAACTGTTTGGTACTCTTATTATTCGCAATAATTAAATCACTGTTTACCTACTTATTAATTTTGCTTTATTAACAAATAAATTATGGTTTCCTCTGAGGTTTACAATAATTATTCAAAATGTTGACCATTTACTTCAATGAAAAGATTGCACCGTCGGGACATTGACTGAAAAGTTTAGTCTACGAAACACCTGTTCGTAATGAGGAAGAGCAGTTAGCAAGAGAATCTTAGGCAAGGAAAGAGAGGGGACTCGTATCACAGCAGGTGAAAATGAAGCAGTTTGCCACCAAAAAATGTCTGCTTTTTTCATAACATAACCTAGAAAGCATATTGTTTTTTGCCTGTTAAATGTAATCCCGTCGACTTTTTTTTCTCTGCGGGTTTTGCAGCCATATGCTAGCAATCCACCATGCTGAATATCACAAAAATGTTAGTCTGAAGTAAAATTCACATAGTGACACCATGAAAAATTGTCGCCATTATTTGGTGGCAAACGGTCACAACCAGCTGCTAGTGCAGGTAAGGGCGGGTATTATAAAACTGCTTTGACAGTTAACTTGAAGTTAACTTTTTGAATTACATGTAATTCCAGAAGTTAACTTTAAGTTAACTCACAAAGAAGTTTTATAATGCTCGCCCTAAAGGATGTTACGCGTCCTCTCTCTTTCCTTGTCTAAGGCAAGGATACTGGCGAGTTGTACCCATGTAGAAGCTATTCCCGGAATATTCCGATAGTGCAATCTTTGCATTCCTACGTAGAGTAGGAACAGCAAATCTCTTTACGTGCCAGGTTTGTTAAATGTGTGCCAGCATTTTGACGAAGAAAATCCAATCGAACGGGGAGGGGCGAGCCTTAACCACGCCCTCCGAATTCGAAAGCAATTTTTTGCCAAACTATGAGTGTGCTAGCTCTAAAAAATGGTGTGCTAGGTTGTGCTAGGTATCTTGCACCTGTGCTAGCATTTTGGCTGAGTAAATCCAATTGGGGGGGGCTAGCGTTAACCTGCCCCCCCCCCCCCCCCCCCCGAATTCGAAATCAATTTTTTGCTATACTATGGGTGTGCTAGCGTTAAAAATTGGTGTGCTAGGTTGTGCTAGCTATGTTTTACCTGTGCCAGCATTTTGGTAATGAAAATCAATTCGGGGGGGGGGGCAGCTTAACGGAGCTGACAAATTGGCACTGAAGAAGCCGGCGAAGTAGTCGGTAAATGCTTCCGCTAGTCCCATTGGGACGTAGCGAGGATTCCACAATCACAACAATAGTCAGCTCAATTCCTCACAGTACCTAATTTTGGACTCATTTACCTCTGCCAGTACTTTGTTCAGGTAGGCTCCTTCGCTAACAGTGAAGGTTATATTTGACGTACCAAGGTGAATTCAGGGGTACTTTGGGTTTATTTTGCTGGCGCTGGCTTACCGTTTCGAGGAGAGAATTACCTTTAGGTTGTTTTTCGCCAACGAATGACAAATGTCTACTACTAGATTTGATTATTGAATTAATAGTATATTACAATCCGAGACGGGAAATGCTTCATTGCTGATCGAGAGGTTATATAGTTTATCGAGACGCGTAGCGTCGATATAAACTGAACCTCGAGACAGCAATGAAGTTTCCCGTCGAGGTTTGTATACTATTTTATTTTTAACCATAATTTCTTGAAAAAAAAAAATCAATTCGTGACAACGAAATAAATGAGGTCGGGAAATGAGGACGGAAAAAATTTCCCGTCCTCATTTCCCGTCCTGGGACAGGTAATGGACCAGGAAAATGAAAAGACAGAAATGTGACATTTTCAAATTTTTGAAAAGTCAGTAATGACAACATTTCATATATGGTTAAAAATAAACATTTTTAAACAAATTAAAAACAAATGAATTACCTCTTTTTATATCGTCCCTTTTAAGTCCTCTCACTAAAGCTCCCAACTGGTCACCAGCCTGTGCTTCCTCGAGAGTTTGGTGGAACATTTCAACTCCTGTGACGGTACTTTTAAAAACCTTGCTGAAGCCGACAAATTCACACTCTGCTCCCTTCTTGACGACGCCTCTCTCTAATCTTCCTGTGACGACCGTACCACGTCCTAGGGAAGTTAAAAAAAAAATTTTTCGAAAGATTATTTGGAAAAAGCTACGCTACCGGGAATAGAATAGGTATGTTCAACAGGCAACAAAAAAGGTTTGTCCAATACTCTCACAGGAGTGGGAATATGCGCATCGACTGACTCCAACAATTTCAGAATGGCATTTTTTCCAATCACAGGTTCTTTGCCTTCCAGTGCGCATAGTGCAGAACCACAAATAATTGGTATATTCTCTCCGTCGAAGCCCATTTCAGTTAACAATTCTCTGTGAAGACAAAAGATAGAGTGGCAATAAACGTGGTGGGTATTTGTATGGAAATCTATGAGTCGAATGGTTAGAAGAAATCCACTAATTCAAAATAAAAAAAATAATTTATCATCAGACGAGTTGAACTGAAACCAAAATTTATAAGGCTGAGTCCAAAATAAATGAGAAATAAAAAGTTGTTGAAACATCACTCATTCAAATAAAAAAATTCAGGTAGTGTAGTGGAATAACATAATATAAATGGGCACGATAGGATTCGGATTTATTTATTTCCAAGTAATTTTCTTCTCTTTTTTCTTCAAATTATTATAAATGAACATACTAGGAATAAATGAGTTTTTTTTTAGTAAATATCAATCTTGTAGCAAATTTCATGAGCTTGACGAAGAACTGCCAGGTTTCAGATTTTTGGGAATTTTTTTCCCAGCCATCCTCAATTCTGTAGTGATCAGTTTCATTATAGCAAATAAGTAAAGTTTGTTTCGCCAGGGTTTGTACTTGCCACCAGCATTTGCCTTCCTTGTTTAACAAAAAAAAATTGACTGAAACAAATCAAAGACGTCAAAAACGTCGTCGGTTCTTAAACCAGAAGTCATTCATTTTAAATTGTCAAAAAATTGAATGTGTCATATAAATTAATCTACGACAACCCTTTTTTTTCAAGTTTCAAGGTCAAGTATGAACCCTGGTGAAACGAACCTTATGTACATAATAATTAAATTTCACCTTATCTCCATCTCAACCAATTCCACCATTTCCTCATCAGCAGTGTCAACTTTATTGATAAAAACGACCAAGTCTTTCACACCGATTTGTTTGGCAAGGAGCAAATGCTCTCTGGTTTGAGGCATCACACCGTCAGTGGCTGCCACTACAAGGATAGCACCGTCCATCTGCGAAGCTCCCGTGATCATGTTTTTGATGTAATCTGCATGGCCTGGACAGTCGGTGTGACCGTAATGCCTTTTTTCTGTTTGGTACTCAATATGCGCAACATTAATTGTGATACCTGAAAACATATTAACCTGTGGTGGATGTTTGAAGTAACATTAATATTAATTTTTCCTGAAAAATGCTATCTATAATATACAAAATGAAAGCACTTCTTTTGAAAATGAGTTGAATGAACTGAGGCAAGAAATCTGAGTTAGCATACTCATGCGGTTTCGACACCAAATCGAAATGGAAACAGGGATCACAATCACACAAGAGTCCCAGAGTTAAGCCGGTGGGCACTGTGAGGCAAGAGGCAAGCTGCCACCACGACTGTACTGGATGATTTCCATGAGACATACCCGTCATCAGCTGTTTGAAAATCCAAGTTCCGAAATCAACTCAAACGGAAAATCTGGAAGAACCTTGGGATGTGGATCAGAAAGCCAAAGCGAATTATAATTTTGTCGAATAAAAGGAAGTACAGGGCTCTCATTCTTAAAACAGGGGACCAATGTTCCCAAGGGATTAGGGAACGACTGTTCCGTCTTTGTTACTTATATTATCAGTTGCATATCATTGAGAAAGACGGAACACTCGTTCCATTGGGAACGCCGCTACCCTGTTTCAAAAATAAGCAACCAGGAATCTGATGGCAGATACTAGTTCACGGAGATGAATTAGTAATGAACTGTTTGGCTATTCTGAAGACAATGATTAACAATGAATAAAATGAAATGAGTGCCAAGGCACTTAGGTACTTATAAAAAAAAAATAAAAATCCTGTTCACAATCCGATGTCCACAGGTGCAGGTACATTTATCACCTTTCCCTATCATATAGCATTGAAAGGTGATAAATTTTACCGGTACCAGTGGACATCGGATTGTAAACGGATAATATGTCCCTGTTTTCTAAAATTGAAAAATCCAAATCACCACCAGTTGTTAGGGCTCATAGTGTTAAATTGATCACAGAGTTCCTTAATGTTTCCATATTAAAAATTGTGAAGAATCCTATAGTTTCTTTGTAGAGGATCTGCTTGATTGAGCTTGCTGTCTAATCACTTAAAGTGTGGTTGATTCAAAATAAAAAGAAGCAGGACAACAATAAGGCTGAAGACACAATGACAAATACCATAAGGTGCAAGAAACAAGATACAAAATACAATAAATTCAAAAATTTGTATTTGTATTTGTAATGCCCGATTGCACCATCTCTCTTAACTGAGGCTTAACTATCCCTTAAATTGACAGTTTTGCATGGGAAAATGTCACTTTAAGGAATAGTTATCTCTAAGCCTCGGTTAAGAGAGACGGTGCAATCGGGCATAAATTATTGTAAACAAATAGTTATTTTTATACAACTGTCAAAAAATGATGATGTTCGCACACTCATGACAGTTTGCGAAGTGACACTTTTTTCCCAGGTATTGATTTTTTATCGTTCCCATGACACCAGTGTGCGAACCAGCTATTTCGCACCCTAGTGTGCGAAATAGCTAGTTCGCACACTGGTGTCATGGTGACACATAGGTACCTGTCAGGATGCTAAAAAATTATTGAAATTCACCTGCCTTTGACTGTAAATACAATTTTAGCTTCGAATGATCGATATTTAAATGAAGTTGTAGAAAAAATATTGTTTGCAACTCGTGCGCGAAATACTTTGGTGATCTGATTTTTTTAACTCGACTGCGCCTCGTTAAAAAAATAGTCGAGATCACCAAAGTATTTCGCGCCCGAGTTGCAAACAATATTTTTTCTACAACGGCATTTAAATATCGATCATTCGAAGGCAAAATTGCATTTTCAATCAATGGTAGGTGAATTTTAATTACTTTTGGTTTCCTGACAGGTATGGGTCACCATGACACCAGTGTGCGAACTAGCTATTTCGCGCACTAGTGTGCGAAATAGCTAGTTCGCGCACGGCGTCATGGGAACGGTAAAAAATCAATACCTGGGAAAAA
Organism: Ceutorhynchus assimilis; assembly: GCA_917834065.1. NCBI lineage: Eukaryota > Metazoa > Arthropoda > Insecta > Coleoptera > Curculionidae > Ceutorhynchus > Ceutorhynchus assimilis. Next base: position 420,931 of record CAKJTU040000026.1, on the reverse strand, counting down.
AAGTGTCACTTCGCAAACTGTCATGAAAAAAATTAAATTGTATCCTAACCTTTTATATTGGGTTACAGTATTGATACACGTTATTAAATTTTTGTCTCTTTTCACTTTTACCTTGTATCCACTTGAAATTGTGTAGATAGATGAACTAAACTGTCTGCGCCAAAAAAATAAATAAATATTGAATTATTAAAGCATGTACCGTGCATTCAATTTATCTTGATAACATTTTAATTCGCTGTAACTTTTTTGTTTCTGAAGGTATCAAGGTAAACAAAAAAACAAAATGTAGGGTTGGTAGCCAAGTTTTTTTTCAAGGTACCCATAAAGCAAAACACTATCAATTTTATGACATATGAGCCTACATTATATTTTTTCAAATGGAACACCCTGTATATTATATATGCGTTTGATAGAATATCTTATTTCGATTACAATGATATAACACACTTTATATTTTAGTCCACTTGTTTTTGACAAATCGGCAAAAATATGATATTTTTATATGCACTATCAATGATTCTCTCCCCAAATATCAGATCGCCGCCTAATAAGTTTCACTTCAAGAGTTTCATATATTTTTGCCGATTTGTCAAAAACGAGTGGACTAAAATATACAGTGTATTATATCATTGTAATCGGAATAAGATATTCTATCAAACACATATATAATATACAGGGTGTTCCATTTAAAAAAATATAATGTTGGCTCATATGTCAGAAAATTGATAGTGTTTTGTTTTATAGGTAACTTGAAAAAAAACTTGGCTACCAACCCTATATTTTGTTTTTTTGTTTACCTTGATACCTTCAGAAACAAAAAAGTTACCGCGAATTAAAATGTTATCAAGATAAATTGAACGCACGGTACATCAAGCAAGTACGTCAAGTTATGGTCATACCTACCTTAGAGGTTATCTATACTATGTACTAATATCGATATTTAAACTTGAAGCATGTAAGCATTAAGCGCATAACATTTACTTACCTCTTGCTTTTTCCTCAGGTGCATTATCAATATCTTCATAGCCTCTAGCTTTAGCCAATTTGGAATCTGCTAGTACTTTTGTAATAGCTGCAGTCAATGTGGTTTTTCCATGATCTACATGACCAATGGTACCCACATTGCAATGTGGCTTGTTCCTTTCGAATACTTTTTTCTCCGAGTACAATCTTATTTGGTTTGATTGGGGAATGATAACTTGTAATGTTTTAACAAGATTATTGTGGAATCTGGCAATAGGTTTCTTGTTCAGTAGGTGTCTGAGCGATCTGTGAGTGGCTTTAAAAAATAAGAGAGGGTTTTAATTTATCCCCTTCACCCAATATTCGATTTTTGATTTCAGTGACCGTTTTTTTGATGATAGTATCATGTATACAGGTTGACAAAAAACAAGTTTTGACAAGTAAGTAACTTTTTTTCTAAATGAAAACACCAATTTTTTATTCAATTTCAAATTCTATGTTCAATTTAGGGGTTCGCGAGACCACAATACTAGTCTAAGACCAAGACCAAGACCAAGACCTGATAAATCTTCTCAAGACCAAGACCAAGACTTGACCTTGACGTTCAATACCAAGACCAAGACCAAGACCAAGACTTTCTCTCAAGACTCTCGTCTTGGTCTTGGTCTTGGTCTTAGAAAGAAAAATCGACTCATTATTTGTAAAAATATTCAAATTCCTATATCTATCTACTTTTAATTTCTTTTAATTAAATCAATCCATCAAATTTATTATTTTTTCAAATTCACGAGAAGGTGAAGATAGGTTAATTCTTATGATGGTTCAAATAGAAATTTATTTTCTTCCTCAGAACAGAATGGCAATTTTATGGAGTGTTTGTCAACTTTCCAGTTCCGTTAATAAAAATTCTAATTTGAGAATTGATGTTTGTTTATTCCTCTGCGTTGTGGAATACTTTATGCGGTATTTTTTGACACGAAACGCTCTTGCTGGTAAAAAAAGCCTGTGAAGAAGACCAAATGCATGGTCGAAACGTCGGCATAATTTTTTCTGAAAGGGAGTTTTATTTTTTATTTCTGAAGTCCTAAACCCATTATCTCTGCTCTGTCGTTATGTTATGTATATTTTAAAAATTTGGTATAAATTTTTTTCAAGAATATCAAGACCAAGACCAAGACTATCAAGACCAAGACTAAGATTGAGCCAGTCTTGTCTTGGTCTTGAAACATCAAGACCAGGACCAATACCAAGACCGCATTTATTTTTCGAGGCCAAGACCAAGACTGGCCAGTCTTGGTCTTGGTCTTGGTCTTGCGAAGCCCTAGTTCAATTCTGAACCTATTTTATGTAATATGTCCTACGGTTAAGGTATATACACGATTTTGCGTGCGTTAAGTACCATATTATCGCACGCTCTACCTACATAGGTAGATACGAAGGTACGTAACCAATTACCTACCAGAGATAAATTACCTACCTATTACCTGAATTCTACTTGTCCACTGTCAAAAGTGACAAAACTTCTCTCGGATATTTTGTTATCGCACGGTTGTATTAGGTTATTACCGCCCTTAGAGATTGCAAACCTCGCCTCACCGGCTCGGATTGAAAATTTCTCTCGCGTGCGGTAATAATCTAGTTACCCACTGAGCAAGAAACATCCTTGGGATGTTTTGTAACGTTTTTAAAATGAAACTTATTGAACGTTTTTTATTTAACGTAGTAAAGTCATATTTGTTACTACTTTTCAAAACGTTTTGCATATTTCCCGTTTTCAGAACGTTATTTAGCAAATTGTATTGGTTCTGTTGTAAAACTAACGTTCCAATTACGTGAAATACATGTTTACCCTAGCAACGTTGAGAATTCAACGTTGTGTGAACAGTACATTATTTACGTTCTTGCTACGTTTCACGAGATGACATTTTTGTGACGTTTTCTATTTTATGTTTTCGTTTCATTTCGAAATAAACGTTGCAAATTCGAAAATAATTTGTCTAGTAATATAACGTTTTTTTTAATGTTAAGTATAACATGCTTGAAACGTCCTAAAAGACGTATCACTTTCATTATTTCCGAACAACGCCGCAGTTTTGTTTACATTTAGGTTAGAGGTTAGGTTAGGCCAGGCCTGCTGTGTAAAAGTCGGTGTTTCTGGATTTTTATTAGGTAAAATTGGGTAAAATATAGGTTATTTTATGCTATAAAACCAATTTTAATTATTGATATCATCCTATGTGTTTCTTGAAGTGTTTTTTTTTTGCGTGGTACTAGGTAGGTATACCTAAGTATATTGTATTGTCTCCTGTGAAACTGATGTGCTAAACAAAACAGGGTGAGTCTCTAAAGATGGATCACAAAGTAAGTTTATTTTTCACCAAGAAGTAGATGTATGATGCATTAGTTATTATTTTAGGTACCTATTGTGGTTGTGCTAGTATCATTCTTTTTTAAAATAAATATACCTACAAGTAGCAGGCAGAAATGGGGCCCAATTTGTAAGAAGGGGATTGGCCAACGTTTTCGCCAGTAAATTGTCTCTACATTGTTACATTGTTCGTGAGCTGGCCAGAAAAATTATTTCAAAATAAGGGATTTGCGAAATCGAGGTTTGATTTTGATCTAAAATATGTTTCAATTGTAACTAATTAGTTTGTTTTTTTCTAAGCCCTGAATGATGAAGTGGTGACGGAGGAAGGTGGTGATGAGATGGTTTATTCATTCGAAACAGCGCCTTATCAATAGCAGAAATTCCAATATTGGTAAATTTTATCCTTTTAAAAGTTAATTAAAAAAATAACAATTCTGTATTATTTGTTTTAGCGGATTATCATCAGAGGCCAGCCAGAAATCATGTAATTTTTCAATTTAATAAATAAATTAAATAAATATGGCAGTTCGTTTTATTGTAAGTATGTGGGTAAATAATAAAATTTTCAACGGTATAGTTTCGAAACACAGAACGTAACCCGTAACCTATCGAAAAACATCGCATAAACGAAACTATTATGGCATAGTTTCGCTACAAAAACGTAACCTAGTAACATAAATATAACGTTATCATGAGTTTGATGAAAAAAACATCTCAAAAACGAAACTGTTATGGTATAGTTACGGGAAAAAAACGTTAATTTATAAACGGAACTGCGATTTTGTCACGTTTGAGGACATTTACCGAAACTATTCCATTAAGGCGCCGTAACGGATCCTCTTCGAATAACGTAACAATGTAACCTAAAATCAAAGATGTGACGAAATTGGGATGTTTTTTTGCTTAGTGGGTACCATTAGGCATTCCAGGTTGACGTCATAACCGATCCGCCATTTTAGCTGAGGGGCAAACACAAGCCAAACATAACCTGATTTAGTGTTATTTTCAACTGGCGGCTAGACATAGGATCGCGATCCAATGTTGCCAAATCCTCCTTTTATAAAGCGCCAAATTTCAAATAGATTTATATTGCGGATAATGTTACAATATTAATTAAAGGTTAATTTCTGTTATACAACAAATAAAGTCTCGCATGATTAGTAAGTAATAAATTAATCCTATTATAGATATTTATGTTATAAGGATCATAATCACGATCATTATGGTATTAGCCGTGAATATTATCAGACGAGGCGTCAGCCGAATCTGATGATAACACGGCGTGTGCCATAATGATTGTTTATGATCCAAATTTCATACAATATTTTATATTCCAGAAATTGTAAATAATTTTAATCGTTAAATGTTGTCTTCAATAAATTTTTCATATTTTTGCCTATTAAACCTACCTATATTTTTTTCTCATTATAGTACTTATAATGGGATCTCATTATACTACTTAGTACTCTAATGAAATCGCATTAAATTAAAGTACTCAATCCAATAAATTATGTCATTTTGACACTACAAATGAGATCCATAATAATGTCATTTTATTATTATTATCATTAAAGTCCATGAACTTCACGTCGATGTCGATTATAATTACTTTGAGTCGAAAATACTTTATCGCATTCAAAGCAAAACACACCCATTTTGAAATAGTATTCATTCGCATTCGTGCTCTCAAAAAAAATTAGAAACAAATCGTACACAAATCAAAAATACAAGCAATAAGCGAGCTGAATACCTACAATATAAAATACTATAGCCATTGTTTGTTTATTTGCACCAAAGAGATCAATGAAGAAGATAGACTGACAGAGACAGCCAAACTTGGCTCAATGAGGTGGGCGGGCACGCGCATAGCATCGAAATCAATTTGGCAACGTTGGATCGCAGTCCTATGTTTAGCCGCCAGTTTATTTTCAATGCAAACCGAGAATTTTTGAAGTTTTATTTTGTGAAGAAGCCTTCGTTTTGTGGCGTTTTTGGGTGCTCCAATAGAGCTGAAAGGGATAAAGTGAGGTTTTTTAGGATTCCAGCAGCATTTAAAGATCGAGGGGATCGCATAAACGAGCTATCAAAAAAACAACGGAGTATGAGGATTTGATGCCTCAAAAGGGGAGATTTGACTGTAACGTTGTTGAAAATGCTCGAATTTGTTCGAAACATTTTGTTAATGGTAAGTTTTATGACTGTCTTGTTAAAATACAAAAACACTTCATCTCGGTATATCAAAAAAGTTGTTTATGTTTCTGCAAGTAGGTAACTTTTAATACCTTTTAGGTAGTCCAGCAGAATTTAAGGATACAAACAATCCCGATTGAGTCCCCAGTACAAATTTAGGATATATGTACTACGATAATAGATAAAAGCCCAGAATGAACAAGCCAGTAAGCTAAGCTACATGCCAGATCTGTGCACCGATCAGAACAGTCAAAACGTTTAAGGAGTCATTCTACCACAAATTTATTTTGCTAAAGTTTATTTGTAAGGTTGTTAGTATCAAACTTTTTTATTTTTTAAACAATTTAGATTCTTAAGCATTATTTTTGTTAATAAATTGTTTGTTTACTATTGTTGAGTTGAAATGTAAAGTGGCATGTCTGTAAATAAAGATTCATTCTTTCATTTCATTCATTCACAAAAACTAAGAACAACTTAAAACTTATTGAACAAATCAAAAAACGCAAAAATTCCGAAGCACAAACTCAAAAAACACTGTAAACAATATGATCTATAGGCTTTGTTTGCCCCTCAGCAAATATGGCGTACCTTGTCAAAGTCACGTGACCTGGAATGCCTAATACTAATCATATATTATACCTGTCTATTGGCACAAATAATCAGGCCTATGATGTATCCACTTTTGGTTATTTCAACAGCTATGTTGTAGCCGTTATACCTATAGGGAAATTAATAAAACAGTGTATGTGGGGGTTCAAAATTTCTGACGTTGTCATGTCGCAATGTTGCCGAATCAACTTCGTTTTACTTTGACATACCATAAAGTTTGTCATTTTCCCAGGTTACATTTTTATTAATAAATTTATAAGAATAATTATAATACCAAAAAACGAAATTCCAAATAAATTATATCCCAACTATCCATCCCCGTCTCTTTAGAAACTGACAACAAACCTCAAAATGTTAAAATCAATAACCAAAGATTTGCAGAAGGCAACTATTGGCAACATCACCCACGAGTGCCAGCCTAATGGCCGTTTGCACCGACCATTTTAAGGAAGCCTTAGCGATAAGTATTCCTTAAAGTGACATTTCTCTATGTAAAAATGTCATTTTAAGGAATACTTATCGCTAAGGCTTCCTTAAAAGGTCCGTAATGGAGATATTTAGTGTTTCTTTTTTATTTATTTTTTCTAATTCTAGAACACAAACTACTTCTAATAGCGCTATTTTGGGGAATGTTTAAGTTGTCGTTAATTTTTAATAAAAAATATAAATTCAGCAGCACTTCAAACGCCGCAGAAAACCCGCCGAATATGACGTCAGTCCCTACAACTAGCAAAAATATACTGCAAATAAGTACGTTGTCAGATTGTCGTTGTCATTGTTGATTTCCAAGATTGCCTCTAGAAACCTCGTTCTTATCCTTGCATTATATAGTTTTTTGTTGTATATTTTAGACTACAGTTATATATTAATTGTAATTTTTTATTTTTTAGTGGGTTTAGTTGCAGAACAACAGTTTTTCTAGTGTTGAAAAAGGATTCATGCCACGTCATGTTGGTATTAAGGAATCACGACACTCAGTTTGGCAACGTTGCACTGTCTAACTGTCAAGAGGTTATGTTGACCGCGTTAAACGAACAAGATGAAAATAACGAATGAGGAGTTTCATCATTGTCACTCTTCAGAAATTAAACAAGGAAAGCATATAAGATATGCGCCAGAGCTATTGTGAACGATTCTTATTGGTCGGAAAGTGTATATACGTCATACAATGGCGCCATTCCAGCACGTTTAAATATGTGAGATGAAAACAGCATTTTTGAAAATTATTTTAAACAAAAGTAGGACATTTTAAACCCAACTGGAAGCAAGGGTATTTTTATTTTGGCTAATACAACTGATTAAAAATAATAAAGCAATGAAATTCAAATATGGTGAATGTCCCCATTTCGATGTCATTGATGACCTGCAAGGAGACTGTGCCTGCAACCATTATTTTAATAATTTCACTATAGCTCTACTTCTCTCTATTTTGAGTAATTTTGACGTATAGAATAAACAGGGACAGGCAACTTAACGACCTTAACGTCGCTGATAAAATAACAGAAAATGATACATCATAGGTCATTAGCCTAGTTTACACCCATAAAAGTTTAGTTAGGGATAACAAACTATCGATAGGAATATCGATACTATCGATATTTTTTAAATTTTCGATAGTATCGATAGCCCTGTACCAATATCGATAGTTACAAAAGTAGCCAAATGTAAATGAAGATATCTGTAGATTGAGGAAAATATAAAGAAACCTGTAGCTGTTTTGAGAAATCTGTAATTATTTTTTGGGGGCAGACATGCTGTGCGGCCAATTTTTAAGTCTGTTTCTGCAGAAATCACCACAAACCAGTCAGAGTGAATTTCATTGGTTGAAACTAGTTTTCTGACTGTTTTGAACCAGTGAAATTCACTCTGACTGGTTTGTGATTTCTGCAGAAACATGCCTTTTGAATTCTATCCATCTGGCAAAACGAATAATTCAATATGGCGTGGCGGTCAGCAAGTTTCTTTTGAATTATGTATTTTAGTATTTTCATGCATATTTTAATTATTTTGCTTCGGGTTTTACTTGCAGCTTTGATTTTGATTATTCAATAAAATATTTGTTCACTAGGTACGTAAACTATTAAGTCGGGCAAAAACTAGATATTTTTTTTGTGATTTTTGGTCCATGTGAGGCCGCAACGCCATCTTAAATGTCTCGTGATTTGAATTGCCTAATGATTATTTAAGGTTTGGTCAGAGCAAACTATCGATAGTACAATCGATAGTTACTATCGATAGGTAGGCCATTTTATCGATATCACTATCGATAGTTTTTTTTTCGATAGTTTGTCAACCCTAAGTTTAGTACGGTCCGATAGGACTAAGTGGGTGGGGATAGTACGGTAGCACCAATGCTTGGTTCTAGTCCGTTTACACCGTCTTGCAAGGCGCGAACTAAAATGTGTGCGCCAAGTTCGTCAAATGTCAAATATTAAATTTCATATAACAACATAACCAAAAAAATCATAACAAATGTACCGCAAATACACCACACTTGATCACACCTAACAGAAACATAACCTTATAAATTCGACAAGTTGTCTGTCAAATTTGTTCCGGTTGCGTTTACACTGATTGACCTCGAACCAAATCCGGACCAAATTTAGTTCGGTACCTCTGTTGGCGCGTACCGAACCAAGAGCGGACCAGCTTAGTCCGCAAGCGTTTACACCGTTCGAACTAAATATTTGGTTCTGATATAGTACGAATTTGGTGCTTGGTCCGCGTACCAAGTTGTCGGTGTAAACTAGGCTATTGACTCTTATAACTAGCAGGTGTAGGTAGATGAAAAAATACCTATAGTTAGGTATATACAGGAATAATAAGAAGAGCGCAATGATCCAAACACTAATGGAATTCGGTAAAAAAGTTAACGCAGTTCTGCATCCAGCTTAAATCGCTAGGTACCTACCGAATAAAGTAAAAAGGATGAATTTTTAATGCTTGAAAAAAAAATAACCTCAATATTCCCTGGATTTGGACTGTTTAGTTTTAGACTAGGAGCTCACCTGGAACGAACATACGTGAAATAACCAATGAAGCCATCGTCAATAAAATCTGAAATAACTTTATGATAATAAGCTAAACTTAATAAGATAATTTTCAATTGATATAAATAAGTCTTAATATCAATAGGACCATCAACTCAAGAAAAAAAGCTACACGTGAAATTAGATGAAAACAATCCAGCATTGTTATGTCATCGTCATGTCACTTTTCCACTTATTTATTAGTTAACTGTTAAGCTCGATACAGACTATGCGTTATGATTATTACATTCCGCATTCTTGTTTTTTTTTTTCGTAATAATAGGTCTGTTTCTGCAGAAATAACAAACAAGTCAAAGTGAATTTCATTGCTTGAAACTAGTTTTCTGCTGACTTTTTTCAACCAATGAAATTCGCTCTGACTGGTTTGTGATTTCTGCAGAAACAGAGCTAATAATAAGTATAGGTATATTTTTATGTAAAGTCTGTTTTTTTTTTAAAGATAAAAGTCAAAATGACATTTTGGGAATTAATTAAACGTATTCTACCATAGAGAAATATAGGCGATTTTCAGCCTGGAATGATTATTATTTGGTTATAACCAATGCATTTCCGCCGTCGCGGTTTTAACCAAAGTAGGGGAAGTTGTGACGTCACATATCAGCTGATTTGCTTTTGGTATTTACCACTTATAACCGATTATAACCCAGCTTTGGACTTGGGTTAATCTTTTGGTTATAGCTTTTTGATGTTATTGTTATTATTTTGGGAATTGATATCGGTGTTTTGTGATTTTGCAGTTGTGTTGTGGCCTGGCATAATGGGAGAAGTATACACTCACTTACTCACTGCAACTCACCATGTTTAGATCAACGTTTAGATCATCCCCAAAGAAAATCTGTTCAATAAACGAGACTAACGAGAGATTCCGCTCCATTTTAGCTACCTAAACAACAAACCATTGTTGAAACGAAAAAACAAATAAGAATAATAAACATAACTCTACACTTCTATAACCAAATCGTTTCAGCGGTCAGTTCCTTGGGTTATGATTGTTGAGTGGTGGGGGCTATGACGTCACACTTGGCTGTCAAAGTTGTCAACCAAAAGAATAACCACGGTATTTACCGATAAATAATCATTCCAGGCTGAAAATCGCCTATATAAACCAAGGTAAAGGCTCATCCTTGTGATGTATAGACTATTAATATTGTCAATGTGACAACAGTCAGTTAATTTAATTTGTCAATATCTGTTCAACATTTATGAGAATATATTATAGTTTTGTTTTAACCATTAGTGAAGTTCATGCTTTCTTATGTATGTCAAGCTCATACATAACATGGTGACAGCGGTAAAAGTGCGCTAATGGTTAAGGAATTTCGCTGGTTAACTTAGGGTGACCATACGTACAGCATTTCGCTGTATTGTACAGCATTTTCAAAGTCTGTCCAGCATTTAGTTTTGTACAGCAAACGTACAGCGATTCGGATCCGATCATAATTAAGTTTTTCTTTAAAAAAAATTACGAAAAATTGTCCGTCAATAACTAACGACATTTCTACATTTGCGATTCACGTCATTTACGCCATCATTTCCCAGAGTATTCTTTTTAATGTTAACTACCTTTTTTATCTCTCTCTATTCCACGCTGCTAAGAAAAAGACACAGCATAATAGGTCTGTTTCTGCAGCAATCACAAACCAGTCAGCACGAATTTCATTGGTTGAAAATAGTCAGCAAGTCAGAAACAGTCAGAAAACTAATTTCAACCCAAGGTTTCTAAAGTTAATAGGTTGTCTAATAATGGTAAACAGATGACGTCATCAGAGGGGGGATTCTCATCCTCTAGTCGCAATTTATCTTCCCGACTCACTTGTAGAAAGGCAATGGGATAGTCTAGACGATAGGTTGCGACTAGAGGATGAGAATCCCCCATCAGGAACATCTAATGGAGATTTGCATTATTTAAGGCATCCAGATGACGTCTTAAAAGTTATCAGCCAACCTACCTTTTTCAAACAACCTTGGTTTCAAACATTAAGGTTTTCAACCAATGAAATTCACTCTGACTGGTTAGTGATATTTCTATGCGAACAGACCTATTATGTTATATCTTTCTTTTTTTTTTTTTGTTAAGTGATACTAAAACGGGCTATAAAGTCGACAAAATTTGCATCTAAATTCTGTTTTTTTTTTTAAAGAGAATTTCATACATCTGTCAAAACTGGTATTCCAACAATAAATTGACATGTTTTGATCGTTGATCTGAACCAATCAGATTGTAATTACGCGATAATTTGCACTAGTGCAAATTATCAGATAATTGTATACTAACTGGTGCGAAAACTGGTGTTTTGACATTTTTTGACAAAAAATTTAAATTTTTGATTTATGAAATTCTCTCATTAAATACAACTCGTGCAATGGAAATATATTTATAATTTTCGACAAATTTACACTCATGCGTTTTTAACTGAAAAAGGCACTCGTGCACTACGTGCACTCGTGCTCTTTTTCAACTAAAAATGCATTCGAGCAAATTTCCCAAAAATTATCAATAATTTCCATTGCACTAGTTATATTACTATTGATAATTCCCCAAGTCAAAAATTTAGTAACTATGTATGTTGACAACACAAGCCTTTTCTACATAAAAAATTTGAAAGCATTGACAATTTTACATTGTATTGCCAACATAATGTCAGTTTGACTTTTATCTTTAAAAAAAAAACAGATTTTAGCGCTTTCTCCACCCACCTGTTCCAAAACTTTAGATATGTACAGCATTCATACGAAAAAAATATGGTCACCCTAGGTTAACTTGAAAACTAGCTGATTGGCAAAATAAGATATTATTTTTATACCAAAACTGGCGGAACAAAGCCGAACTCCAGAACAATTTTCCTTTTGTGGTAATTTATCGAACAATTGGAAACTTTGGAAACAAAAGTTTGAACTTTTCCTGTTGGCAAGTGGTAAAAATGAAAAAAAAAGACCCTGTGAAGATAGCTATCTTACTTAATTTATTGGGGGATAAAGGACTCAAATATACAATACTTTCGAGTATGATCAGAGCGAAGATAAGCAAAAGCTTGCTACTATAATTGAGAAATTTGATAAACGTTGTAGTCCAACTATCAATCTGGTCTATGAACATTTTAAATTTTTTAAAAGGGAGCATCTTCCTGGTGAAACGATTGACCAGTTTATTACTGCACTTAGGCAGTTAGCTGAAACTTGCGAGTTTTGTGAAAAGGACGTTTTAATCCGTGATCGAATTGTTCTTGGTGTACAGGACTCACGTATACAAGAAAAACTTTTACAATATCCAAATCTTGAACTTAATGAGGCTATAAGCATTTGTAGATCCATGGAAAGTGTGTTAACTCTTAATCTATTAAAAATACCACATAAAAATCTTTCATCTGTTTCTTCGGTATTAATGTCTTACCTTACTCAAGGCATACAATCAATGTGATAGGTCAAATCCATCTGAAATCTCATTTTAAAACAAAAACTTTGACTTTTTTGTTCTATGTTTTGGATTCAGAAAAACCTTGCTCTATTTTAGGGCTATGCAATACGTGCTATAGGAGTCATAACGAAAGTTTCAAAAAATGAGAGTATTTATTCTGTAAAAAATATAGGTGATAACAAATATTCTGACAAAGATAATAATCTTCCAAAAGTTTTAAAATATTATGAGCCTGTTTTTTCTGGTATTGGTAAGATAAATACACAGTTCTCACTTACTTTGAGTGATGATGCTGTGCCACATGTGAGCGGGCCACGAAAAATACCAGTTGCTCTCAAGGACAAAGTAAAATCGAAACTTGATGAAATGGTAAAAGAAAAGTTAATTGTACCGGTTACTGAGCCCACCGATTGGGTCCATCCCATTGTTGTCGTACAAAAACCAGATAAAAAAGACATTCGTATTTGTATGGATCCTCGTATTCTCAATAAATACATAAAACGAGAAATTTTTGAAATACCAACTCAAGATGTATTATTTGCACAACTTGCAGGAGCAAAATATTTTAGCTTGCTACATGCATCGTCCGCCTTTTTGCAGCTCCCCTTGACTTATGAAAGTTCTCTTCTATGCACTATAGCTACAAGTTTTGGCAGATATCGATACCTTCGTCTTCCATATGGAATATCGTGCGCTCCTGAAATTTTTCAAAGATGCATTTTTGAACTTTTAGAGGGCGTTCAAGGAGTATTATCGTATTTCGATGATATACTCATTTATGGAAAAACCATTGAGGAACATGACCAAAATTCACATACTGTTCTTGAAAAAATTAAAAACAGTGGATTGACCCTAAATCGAGAAAAATCGAAGTTTTGTGTTACCGAAATCAGATTCCTTGGCCATATTATCAGTGCGAGTGGTGTCTCACCAGGGGTGCGTTCAAGGACGGCAATGCTAATGCCAAAACCTACTTTTCCCCCTCCACCGGTAATGCTGAACCACGTAGTTTGGAGCCAAACTCGAACGCAAAATGCCAATTTTGGCTGGGCTGTAGCCATTCCTGAACGCAGCCCAGATGAACGTAAAACCCGAGCTATACGAGAAATGGAATCACCCAAAAATAAAAAGGATTTGCAAAGATTCTTGGGTATGATTGTTTATCTCTCAAAATTCTTGCCGAATCTATCGAATGAAACGAATACACTCCGTACACTTCTGAGCAATAAATCAGAATGGCAGTGGACTGCGATTGAAGAAAAGTCCTTTAATAATCTGAAGGATCTAGTTGCATCGGCTACTACCGTGTCATTTTTCAGTCCTAAAGAAGAAATAACACTGTCCGTAGACGCAAGCCCCTATGGATTAGGAGCCTATATTAGCCAAAATAATTGCCCAATTGAGTTTGCTAGCGTGTCTCTATCATCAACTCAACAAAGATACAATCACATCGAGAAAGAGCTATTGGGGCTTGTTTACGGTTGTGAACGTTTCAACTACTATTTGTGCGGGCAGGAAAATTTTAAAATCGAGACTGATCATCGTCCTCTTCTTGGACTCTTGAAAAAACCATTAGGCGAAATGTGACCTAACGTCCCAAAATGTGAGAAAGTTTTGGCCTATAAAAAATGAAATATTTTCACATGAGAATGTTCTTTTTTATAACAAAGGTTTGATATTACCTGATAGTCTCAGGCAAGAATTTCTTGGTCAAATTCATAAATATCATCAAGGAGTCGTGGCATGCAAAAATCTTGCTCAAGAAGCAATCTACTACCCTGGATGGTCATCAGATGTTGAAAAAATGGTCCTTAACTGTGATTTATGTCAATCCTATTCAAAATCCAATGCTAGAGAGCCACTTTCTCCTCATGAAATCCCTGATCTACCCTGGCAAAAAGTCGGAATAGATTTTAAATCACTTGGCACACAAGATTTTCTGGTAGTTGTAGACTACTTTAGTAAGTTTGCTGTAGTTAACAAACTTTTAAATAAAACTTGCATTACTGTTGTGTCAACACTTAAAAATATATTTGCAATAAATGGCTTGCCTCAAGAGATATTTTCGGACAATGGCCCACCCTTTAATTCATTTGAGTTTAAAGAATTTGCACAAAAATACGATATACAACTGACCACCTCTAGTCTAGCCCAAAATACCCTAGATCGAACGGCATGGTTGAACGAACAATTCAGACTATCAAGAGCTTGCTAACTAAGTGTCTTTATGAAAAAGAAGATCCATTCGCAGCCATTCTTAATTACAATGTAACTCCCAAACAAAATTTACCTTCTCCATGTGAGCTTCTTATGGGTAGAAAACTAAGAACTACTTTGCCCGTCAGCCAGCAAATTCTAAAACCAAAATTTCCAATAAACGGCATAAGAGAAACATTAAAAAATATTCAAGAAAAACAAAAGGAATACTATAATGTATCTACTAAATCATTAGGTCAACTTGACCAAAATCAAGAAGTGTATGTTCAAGAGAAAAAGCGTGAATGGAAACCTGGAGTAGTTTTAAACCAATTTGGCCCCAATGACTATATAGTTCGTGTAGGCGAAGCTAATTATCGTCGAAATAGGCAGCAGCTTAGACCAAGAAGATCATCACTATCACCAGAAAAATTAGTGGTGGAAAATAAACAAGAACCTGAAGTTATCACACAGACAAGAACACAGACTATGAATGCATCTTCTGGAGTAAATGAAAATATACCCACAAATTTGGCAAAAGAAAGAAATATACATCCAGATACAAAGAATTACTCAAACAGAAACATTTATACTATACTAAAGTAGATGTGTAAAATCACCGACTAAACTGAATTTTTAATTAAAAAAAAAAAATATTTATGTTTTTATGTTCTGTTCTTATCAATGTTAAGAGGGGCGTGTGATGTATAGACTTTTAATATTGTCAATGTGACAACAGTCCACAGAATACATATCCTCACGGAGAGAAGGCAAACTGCCTAATAAAATTTTGGGGAACAATGCGCCATCACGGCTCGGTGGATGCGATCCGAACTATTTATAATAAAGGTTTCTGTAATCAAATCAGCTTTCAAAATAGTTCTCGCAATGTCAATATTTTCAATATTAGATTTGTTCGGACTTCAGTTCAGAATTGAACTACGCTTTCGCATTTCTTTATATAGGTCTGATATGTCCAAATACGCAAGCGCAGTCCAATTTAGAACTGACTCTGGACTGAAGTCCAATCAAACCTTTTTCATCATTATTGAATATTGACGGATTTTTCTTTCGAGTAGAGCAAAAACGGCCAAACTTCTTGTGTTTTGTGTAAAATCTAATTTTTTTTTTGAATTCAGGAAACATTTATCTGGGTTTAAAATGCACACTAACACCAAGAAGAATTCTCATCCAGAACTATATATATTGACATATTTTTTTTTAAACATAGGTAACAGGTAAACTGCCAAAGTAAACTGTGACATATTTTCTGGTGGCGTTCATTCCGCACCTGTAGTTCTGTTTCACTCCAGCGTCCCCAAGCGGATGCGATCCGAAGCTTTTTTTTTAGGCCCCGCCCTCCCTTAAGCTTTTTTTTCTATCCGTGAGGATATGTGTTCTGTGCAACAGTCAGTTAATTTAATTTGTCAATATCTGTTCAACATTTATGAGAATATATTATAGTTTTAACCATTAGTGAAGTTCATGCTTTCTTATGTATGTCAAGCTCATACATAACAATTCTCAATCAATTTAGTAGCGAAGTGGCACTTCGGCACGCAAGCTAGGAAAATGTTGTTTAACGTTGGCATACTCAATTCAATTCCGTGCTGGCATGCACGTCGACTCCAAAGTGAAGGTTGCAAGCTGCCTGCTTTTTCGATACGTGCCGACTTATGTCATGCGCAGTACGTTAAAAAATTAATTTAGGTTATCCTTGCGTTCGGCATTTTGCTCGAAGAGCAGAGTGGAGCCGTAATCACGTGACCAGCGAGCGCACAGAGTAGTTAAACGCTGTATCAGAGGACTCGAAATTTTATTAAACGAACGTGAATGAGCCTGCACCGAGTACACTTTTTGAATAAACGAACGGTAAATTTATGCTCAGAGAACTCAGATCAAAATACCGAATGCACGGTATGTGACCGTACTACACGCACAGCAGACTGAAAATTGACAGCATTGAGGATGGGTATACATTTTTTCTACGAGCGTACATTTTTTATCACTTTCCCGCACGCATTTTAGTTCCGAAAATGTCACTTTCCCGCACTAGTGCGGGAAAGTGGCGTTCAGAAGTGTCAGTTTTGTTAGTTAATCAAACATTGTATCAATTTTGTCTGCATACATTTTTGCAATTTTAATCCATATTAATCTAATTTGTAGATCTTTCAAAAATTTTATAATTTTTTTTGACATTGTATACAGGTATGGTTTTTTTAACGTTCCCATGACGCCGTGCGCGAAATGCTACTTTATATATATGCTACTTATATATATACTTGTATAATTTGGGAATCGATTTGGGGAATGCAGCAAAAATAAAGTGTACTCTTTAAAGTTTATCCGAGCTTTCGATAATGTTTATTATCATCATCAGGGAGACTATGGATCAATATACAAGTTAAAGACAATAAGACAATATTTGAATGTAACTTACATCTTTGGTGAGATTATTAAAGATAAATGTTGTGTAATTGATCTGGCCCGGTATTCTCGTAGTCAAAAACGCTCACCACTTTTGAGGTGACAGTCGCTCAGCACCTGTCTAAAAACGCGTGATAGGTATTCTCGTTTATTTAACGCTATGCGTTTTTTTAAAGCGCTAAGCGTTTTGAAAACAGCTACCTCTTGGTTGCTGTTTTGCTGTTCGCCTGGAAAATCATAACCCATATAATTATCTGTTCATGTCATTGTCACTCTGAGCGCTGACCATTATTCTTTTGATTCCGAATAAAAAAATTTGTGCCAATAAAAGTGCTCGAGCAAATTGTCTTATCCGATTCCGGTAAACATGGTATTTCCATATATTGGGGGAATCCTCTTGGACAATTTAGAAAATGAAATGGAAAGACAACGGTTCATTCCCGATGATCCATTTGAATTTTCCGATTTCAATTTTATAAAGTTATATAGACTGAGGAAACAAGATGTGGAAAATTTAGAGGAGCTTTTGGAACCATTCCTTCCCCAAAGAAATAGGGTGGATGCAATCAGCAACCGTATCAAGGTAAGCATCAGCAATAGTTCGGGTTCTTCACCAATTGCAAATAATTAATTACCTCTTTCTGTTTAATGAACTTATAACATTAATACTGACATCCTTTTTTTTTTAGATTTTAACTTCGCTGAGATTTTTTGCAGCGGGTAGCTATCAGCTAGATGTTGGCCGAAACCACTCAATTACAATGAGCCAACCATCGGTTTCCCGCAGTTTACATGAGGTGTTAGATGCCCTCAACCAGCCCGCAATTCTTAACAGATTTTGTCACTATCCCAATACCCTAGAGGAATTGAGGAATACCAGGGAAAGGTACCCATATTTCGATACCCTATTCTGCTATACTATTCTGCGCACATTCTTCTAAAACGAAGTTGATAGTTTTTTTTTTTGAAGTGGTTGTGTGCTGTGATAAAAAAATAAATAAAATTAGCTTAAAACCTTGATATGAACCGAAAGCCGAACAAAACTTTTTTTTATAGTTATTAAGGTATCAAGGGTATTATAAGGATATTAACGTATAAATACACCATTGACCTCAAGCGTTAATATCCTTAATACCCATGGTGCCTTCAACGTCAACGAGAAAATTTTGAATGAATTTTGAATAAACTATTCTAAAACAAATCAAGTACCTGCAAAAAAAACATAACGCCCTAGGGCGTAATTCAAAAATAACGCCCTAGGGAATTATTTTGGATTAAACTGACTTTGACATATTGTCATTATCTCTCGAATAATATACCAGATGGACATTAAATTTTATATAATTTAATTATTGTTAATATTATAGTGCATAATGTTTTCCAGATTTTTTGCTGAAACTAATGTGCCAGGCATTGTGGGTGTTGTAGATTGCACTCACATAGCCATTGTTACTCCGGTGGAGAATGAACATGTTTATGTCAATCGAAAGAACTTTCATTCTTTGAATGTTCAGATGGTAAGCTGCAAAAATTAACTTGATTTGACAGTGCACACAAATGAAACACACATAGACATCAAGATCTTATTTATACAAACTTAAATGTCACCAGTCCTTTATATGTTTTAGATCTGCGATGAAAAACTGAAAATCATGAATGTTAATGCACGCTATCCTGGAAGTACCCATGATAGTTTTATTTGGAGGAATTCCAATGTGGAACAATTTTTGAGGACTCTACCCGAAGATCAAATGGGTAGTTTCTATCTATTAGGTAGGCGTTCTATAACTTGGATAGATAGATACTTTTTACCGTCAGAATAGGTGTGATGTGATCCTTCTCTTTAAACTTTTAAGCTCATTGGGTGCTATGCACCCCTACTTCGAAGTATCCTCTAATAATATAATTTTCTTATTGCGTGCCGCGTCGCTCATATATGCGAGACATCAACATTTCACCGAGGACTTCGTCGCTCATTTCTGAGAGACACACATCTCTCACTTTCAGGCCATGTATATCAAATATGATATCCGCTACCGTGTATTTTAAATGGAGAATCCGAAGCTTGGCCTCTGGGGAAAATAATATGAGTCTTGGTTTGAGCAAAATTGGAAAAATAAATTCACTACAACAAAATTTTTGAAAAATGTTGATTTTGCGTATTAAAAACATAAAATTTTATTCTGAACTAGCTGATTTTACGTAATAATAAAACAAAATTTATTCTGCAATAGCTTATTCTAAAAACAAAATGAGGATATCTCTCTTGCCGGCAAAACCAAAAAAAGAAACGTTGATCATATTTGAGAGTAAATACATACAAATATTGCAAAAAGTGGTTTGGCCCCTGGGGGAATTTTCCCGATAACAGCGTGGCACGCAATGTGTTGAAACAATTTTTTAAGGTGACTCTGGGTATCCTCTGCGACCATGGCTAATAAATCCATACTTGCCAGAGCCAGCTCCCGGAACGCCAGAACACAGGTTTAATCAACAAATGCGTCAAATAAGAGTTCTAATTGAAAGATGTTTTGGCCTACTAAAGAATCGATTTAGGTGTCTCCTTAGAGATAGAGTGTTACACTATGCCCCAATAACTGCATCAAAAATAATTACAGCTTGTGCTGTTTTACATAACTTGTGTCTGGAAAATAATATTCCACTTTATAACGATGATGGGGAGCACATAAACGATGAAATTGATTTTGACAATGCATTAATAGCAGAAAGAGCCAATAATTTGATTGAAAATAACTTTTTGGCACGTGGCCGACAAATCAGAAATTTTTTGGCCAGGAACTATTTTTAAAACAGGTGAAATTATGAAATATTTCTTTTAATAAATATTTTTATTTTAAATTTTATTCACAGACAGGTCAACAAAGTAAAATTATAAAAAATCTTTTCAGGATAGGAGTGAAAAAATTTCTGACGCGAAAAACATATTAGTTTTAACGAATTTTTTTGATGATGATACCCCGTTTTACATATTATGGCTGCTCTTGCTCTTCGGCCTCTTTACCTAGTCTTAGCTGTTCGATGGAATGTTTTCAAATTTCAGATTTTTATTGTTATGTTCTAATTTATTTATTTTTTAGACATTAACCTATATTTTATAGCATATATTGATATGTATTTTTATTTTTTTATTTCTGTATCGTTTGTGTTATTCATATTAGCTTTGTTGATGAACTTTAAACAATAAAGCGTGGTTTGATTTGATTTGAAGATTGAAAAGTTTTTCGACTGGCGTAGTAACCTTTTGGCCATTGTTCCACTCAACAACCAATATGTATCGGTTAGCAATAGGATATTGGCACAGAATGTGGATAATAAGTTTTTTCAAGTTTTGGCCCTGTGCATAATATTCTTCTGTACAAGATAAAATAATAATAATTTGAAAAATTGTTTATAAATAAAAAACCTTTCTGAACAATGAGTATTTTATTCAAAAATAAGTAACTTCCCATGTATATTTGGTTTTTGTTTTTAATAATAAACCTCAAATAACAAAATAAGTAGGTACTTAACTTCCTATAAGTAACAAACATTAAATAATTATAGATACTATTTGATTGCCCATTAAACATTAAAAAAAGACAACAGTTGACATAACATACCTATTAAAGATAATAACGCTTTCCGTCAACGTATATCCCTTGGTCCAGAGGCCCTCGGGAAATACACCATTGACCTTAAGCGTTATTATCCTTCTAACCTAAGATACGTTCAGGAACATAACAAAACTTATTATTTGAGACAATACACTCACTCTAGCTTTTTTATCTCCAAAAACCTTTCTAGTCCATCTGCAATCCTTTGTTGGATTTCAAGATGTTTCTTCTGTATTTGGAGGCTTTCTTCCATTATTTCTAGTTTACGAGCATAATATTTCTCACGAATTGTATTAGTTGCTTCTGTAGCTTTAACTAAATCAAAAGCAGCCCTATTGGTGGCCTGCCTAGGGCGATTCCTTGACGTGCCACATGCCTTCACAGGAGGTCTAACTGTCGAAATAAAGGGTCCTATGATTGAACGTTTACGTTAAAATTAACATAAACCTGTTATGTTAGGCTAACAGGGAATATATAACATATAAAATAACAGTGAATGTTATATCGGTATGATTGACGAAATCGATAACAGAAAATGTTAAGCTGGCTGTTAGAAATGGAAGAAAGTATTTGTACCTAGCTTCACTTTGGTTTCAAAATTGAAATTGAAATTTTTTTCAAAACTTCGAGACGCGAAAAAACACCTCCTGATGAGTGGACATCATTTGTACACGAAAATAAAAGCACTACTAGAACCATTGCCTTATATAAAATAAAAAACAGTTCCAACTACCTACTAAGAATTATTCAGAATAAATTTTTAGAATTTAGACCTTCAGTTCAATTGGAATGGATGAAATCCTTAGTCTTTGAGGAATATTGAAATGAAGCAATTATAATACTGCACCAATTCTTTTGGAACTTTTGGAAGTCTAGTATATTTAGTAATAAAAACTTTTCAGGAGTTGACCCCTGGTATGCATTCTTTGAGTGTCCAATTCACTCCTCAAATAGTGAATTAATATTAAAGTTTTGTACCTCATAATTGATTAACATAAAATAGTAATGAATCTTATAACCTAGGTACCTCCTAGTTTGATTCTCTTCTTGTATTATGTGAATTAATTACCCCGTCATTCAAAAAATAAAATAAAAAATCATTGGTAACATGTACGTTAAGCACTTAACGGCATGTTATTTGGAGCTGTTGAGGAGATATGTTAAATTAGAACATAACAGGCGGGAAATAACAGTAATCTGGTATGAAAAACTTTCCATCATACGAACTTGCATCGTTACTGTTAAAACTCGGCCTAACATGTACGTTACGGATAACGTAAACGTTCAATCATAGGACCCATTACCTTTTGATGTTGATGGTCTTTTGTTAGCCATTACAACCATGTCTTCATTTTCTTCACTTTCTTGGGTGTTTTTTAAGTAATCCCATTTACTTATATCAAAATTTTTATTTTCTGGTAAAGGTAGCCCCACCTCAGGAGCATCAAGACCAGTAATTAAAATATCTCCTCCTGAAATAAAAGCAAACTATTACCTAGTAGGTACCTCGTTTTTTGGAAAAAAATTTACACATAAATTGAAAAGCTGCTTTAATTCTGAGTGAGTTTGGTAAACTCCTGATTTTTTTTATATTACGAATCAAACAATCGACTCTTATTGAACAACACTTCAATACTTACCAATGATGTCCAAAATTTTGTCATCCTCTGCATCGATTATGTCGCCTGTGTGAGGCCCTCCACCTGTTTTATTATGCTCTTTCTTGTTCTCCGAAACTTTTTTCTTTGTTCGGGTTTTCAGATCACTCCAAGTCTAATTTAAAAAAAAGATTTGTGTGGATATCTACGTGCAAGAAAAAAAATCACTCAGAAGCACAATATATTTTTACCTTTCTCCATTCTTTCCATCCTTTCATGGCCCCTGGAATAGAATTTAATTTTCCACTTAGCTCCTGCCATAACTTTGTTGCGTCGGCATTGGTATGCTGATTTCCTTGTTTTTGTTTCACTAATTGTGGATGCTCTTCCAGGTATGAAATCAAGAGTGATTTTTGCTGTGGAGAAATTACCTTCTTAGCCATTGGAACCAATGACATGCCTTCACACAGATTTATAAGCTTCTTCAGTAAAAGCCAACAAACATATCATTCGACTATTTGACAATCTTTCATTTGAAATTGTCAAATTCTATATTCGGAACACTGGCAAATTTGGCGATGCCAAATTGTGCTATGCGAATTCAATCTAGACGCTGCGCTTAGCAACGAGAATACCGAAACTGGACGCTTAGCGAAACTGCTGTACGAGACGCATACCAGGCGATTCGCTTAGCGCTTCCAAAAAGTATCGTTTTTGAGCTGTTTTACGAGAATACCGGTCCTGGCCCGGTATTCTCGTAGTCAAAAACGCTCACCACTTTTGAGGTGACAGTCGCTCAGCACCTGTCTAAAAACGCGTGATAGGTATTCTCGTTTATTTAACGCTATGCGTTTTTTTAAAGCGCTAAGCGTTTTGAAAACAGCTACCTCTTGGTTGCTGTTTTGCTGTTCGCCTGGAAAATCATAACCCATATAATTATCTGTTCATGTTTTGTCATTGTCACTCTGAGCGCTGACCATTATTCTTTTGATTCCGAATAAAAAATTTTGTGCCAATAAAAGTGCTCGAGCAAATTGTCTTATCCGATTCCGGTAAACATGGTATTTCCATATATTGGGGGAATCCTCTTGGACAATTTAGAAAATGAAATGGAAAGACAACGGTTCATTCCCGATGATCCATTTGAATTTTCCGATTTCAATTTAATAAAGTTATATAGACTGAGGAAACAAGATGTGGAAAATTTAGAGGAGCTTTTGGAACCATTCCTTCCCCAAAGAAATAGGGTGGATGCAATCAGCAACCGTATCAAGGTAGCATCAGCAATAGTTCGGGTTCTTCACCAATTGCAAATAATTAATTACCTCTTTCTGTTTAATGAACTTATAACATTAATACTGACATCCTTTTTTTTTTAGATTTTAACTTCGCTGAGATTTTTTGCAGCGGGTAGCTATCAGCTAGATGTTGGCCGAAACCACTCAATTACAATGAGCCAACCATCGGTTTCCCGCAGTTTACATGAGGTGTTAGATGCCCTCAACCAGCCCGCAATTCTTAACAGATTTTGTCACTATCCCAATACCCTAGAGGAATTGAGGAATACCAGGGAAAGGTACCCATATTTCGATACCCTATTCTGCTATACTATTCTGCGCACATTCTTCTAAAACGAAGTTGATAGTTTTTTTTTTGAAGTGGTTGTGTGCTGTGATAAAAAAATAAATAAAATTAGCTTAAAACCTTGATATGAACCGAAAGCCGAACAAAACTTTTTTTTATAGTTATTAAGGTATCAAGGGTATTATAAGGATATTAACGTATAAATACACCATTGACCTCAAGCGTTAATATCCTTAATACCCATGGTGCCTTCAACGTCAACGAGAAAATTTTGAATGAATTTTGAATAAACTATTCTAAAACAAATCAAGTACCTGCAAAAAAAACATAACGCCCTAGGGCGTAATTCAAAAATAACGCCCTAGGGAATTATTTTGGATTAAACTGACTTTGACATATTGTCATTATCTCTCGAATAATATACCAGATGGACATTAAATTTTATATAATTTAATTATTGTTAATATTATAGTGCATAATATTTTCCAGATTTTTTGCTGAAACTAATGTTCCAGGCATTGTGGGTGTTGTAGATTGCACTCACATAGCCATTGTTACTCCGGTGGAGAATGAACATGTTTATGTCAATCGAAAGAACTTTCATTCTTTGAATGTTCAGATGGTAAGCTGCAAAAATTAACTTGATTTGACAGTGCACACAAATGAAACACACATAGACATCAAGATCTTATTTATACAAACTTAAATGTCACCAGTCCTTTATATGTTTTAGATCTGCGATGAAAAACTGAAAATCATGAATGTTAATGCACGCTATCCTGGAAGTACCCATGATAGTTTTATTTGGAGGAATTCCAATGTGGAACAATTTTTGAGGACTCTACCCGAAGATCAAATGGGTAGTTTCTATCTATTAGGTAGGCGTTCTATAACTTAGGACTTAGGACTTCGTCGCTCATTTCTGAGAGACACACATCTCTCACTTTCAGGCCATGTATATCAAATATGATATCCGCTACCGTGTATTTTAAATGGAGAATCCGAAGCTTGGCCTCTGGGGAAAATAATATGAGTCTTGGTTTGAGCAAAATTGGAAAAATAAATTCACTACAACAAAATTTTTGAAAAATGTTGATTTTGCGTATTAAAAACATAAAATTTTATTCTGAACTAGCTGATTTTACGTAATAATAAAACAAAATTTATTCTGCAATAGCTTATTCTAAAAACAAAATGAGGATATCTCTCTTGCCGGCAAAAGCAAAAAAAAGAAACGTTGATCATATTTGAGAGTAAATACATACAAATATTGCAAAAAGTGGTTTGGCCCCTGGGGGAATTTTCCCGATAACAGCGTGGCACGCAATGTGTTGAAACAATTTTTTAAGGTGACTCTGGGTATCCTCTGCGACCATGGCTAATAAATCCATACTTGCCAGAGCCAGCTCCCGGAACGCCAGAACACAGGTTTAATCAACAAATGCGTCAAATAAGAGTTCTAATTGAAAGATGTTTTGGCCTACTAAAGAATCGATTTAGGTGTCTCCTTAGAGATAGAGTGTTACACTATGCCCCAATAACTGCATCAAAAATAATTACAGCTTGTGCTGTTTTACATAACTTGTGTCTGGAAAATAATATTCCACTTTATAACGATGATGGGGAGCACATAAACGATGAAATTGATTTTGACAATGCATTAATAGCAGAAAGAGCCAATAATTTGATTGAAAATAACTTTTTGGCACGTGGCCGACAAATCAGAAATTTTTTGGCCAGGAACTATTTTTAAAACAGGTGAAATTATGAAATATTTCTTTTAATAAATATTTTTATTTTAAATTTTATTCACAGACAGGTCAACAAAGTAAAATTATAAAAAATCTTTTCAGGATAGGAGTGAAAAAATTTCTGACGCGAAAAACATATTAGTTTTAACGAATTTTTTTGATGATGATACCCCGTTTTACATATTATGGCTGCTCTTGCTCTTCGGCCTCTTTACCTAGTCTTAGCTGTTCGATGGAATGTTTTCAAATTTCAGATTTTTATTGTTATGTTCTAATTTATTTATTTTTTAGACATTAACCTATATTTTATAGCATATATTGATATGTATTTTTATTTTTTTATTTCTGTATCGTTTGTGTTATTCATATTAGCTTTGTTGATGAACTTTAAACAATAAAGCGTGGTTTGATTTGATTTGAAGATTGAAAAGTTTTTCGACTGGCGTAGTAACCTTTTGGCCATTGTTCCACTCAACAACCAATATGTATCGGTTAGGAATAGGATATTGGCACCAAATGTGGATAATAAGTTTTTTCAAGTTTTGGCCCTGTGCATAATATTCTTCTGTACAAGATAAAATAATAATAATTTGAAAAATTGTTTATAAATAAAAAAACCTTTCTGAACAATGAGTATTTTATTCAAAAATAAGTAACTTCCTATGTATATTTCGTTTTTTTTTCAATAATAAACCTCAAATAACAAAATAAGTAGGTACTTAACTTCCTATAAGTAACAAACATTAAATAATTATAGATACTATTTGATTGCCCATTAAACATTAAAAAAAGACAACAGTTGACATAACATACCTATTAAAGATAATAACGCTTTCCGTCAACGTATATTCCTTGGTCCAGAGGCCCTCGGGAAATACACCATTGACCTTAAGCGTTATTATCCTTCTAACCTAAGATACGTTCAGGAACATAACAAAACTTATTATTTGAGACAATACACTCACTCTAGCTTTTTTATCTCCAAAAACCTTTCTAGTCCATCTGCAATCCTCTGTTGGACTTCAAGATGTTTCTTTTGTATTTGGAGGCTTTCTTCCATTATTTCTAGTTTACGAGCATAATATTTCTCACGAATTGTATTAGTTGCTTCTGTAGCTTTAACTAAATCAAAAGCAGCCCTATTGGTGGCCTACCTAGGGCGATTCCTTGACGTGCCACATGCCTTCACAGGAGGTCTAACTGTCGAAATACCTTTTGATGTTGATGGTCTTTTGTTAGCCATTACAACCATGTCTTCATTTTCTTCACTTTCTTGGGTGTTTTTTAAGTAATCCCATTTACTTATATCAAAATTTTTATTTTCTGGTATTGGTAGCCCCACCTCAGGAGCATCAAGACCAGTAATTAAAATATCTCCTCCTGAAATAAAAGCAAATTGGGAAAAAATTTACACATAAATTGAAAAGCTGCTTTAATTCTGAGTGAGTTTGGTAAACTCCTGATAGTCGTAGCTCCGAATAGGTATTATTTTCAAAAATTATTTTTTTATATTACGAATCAAACAATCCACTCTTATTGAACAACACTTCAATACTTACCAATGATGTCCAAAATTTTGTCATCCTCTGCATCGATTATGTCGCCTGTGTGAGGCCCTCCACCTGTTTTATTATGCTCTTTCTTGTTCTCCGAAACTTTTTTCTTTGTTCGGGTTTTCAGATCACTCCAAGTCTAATTTAAAAAAAAGATTTGTGTGGATATCTACGTGCAAGAAAAAAATTCACTCAGAAGCACAATATATTTTTACCTTTCTCCATTCTTTCCATCCTTTCATGGCCCCTGGAATTGAATTTAATTTTCCACTTAGCTCCTGCCATAACTTTGTTGCGTCGGCATTGGTATGCTGATTTCCTTGTTTTTGTTTCACTAATTGTGGATGCTCTTCCAGGTATGAAATCAAGAGTGATTTTTGCTGTGGAGAAATTACCTTCTTAGCCATTGGAACCAATGACATGCCTTCACACAGATTTATAAGCTTCTTCAGTAAAAGCCAACAAACATATCATTCGAGTATTTGACAATCTTTCATTTGAAATTGTCAAATTCTATATTCGGAACACTGGCAAATTTGGCGATGCCAAATTGTGCTATGCGAATTCAATCTAGACGCTGCGCTTAGCAACGAGAATACCGAAACTGGACGCTTAGCGAAACTGCTGTACGAGACGCATACCAGGCGATTCGCTTAGCGCTTCCAAAACGTATCGTTTTTGAGCTGTTTTACGAGAATACCGGTCGTTCCATCAGCATCGAGGACAGTGAGAACTCAATTTTTAGTCATTAATACATAATAAACTTGTTAAAGTGTTGAGAAAAAAATGATGGATTGTGTAAATGGGACAATACAACATATTAAAACATTAAAATAGTTACAGAGAGAGACCTTTACAATATATCATCTTGGGTTTGAGGATCATCCATCAAATGTGTAATTTGGATTATTTTTTTTATTACATTTTTTTTTTTAAATTAAATGTTAACCGGAAACGATTCTTGACCGGAAACAGCTGGCCGTCAAGACCACCTGTTGAATTAATGACTTTAGACATATGTCATTATAAAGTTAGGTTAGGTATACAACGCTATGTTCCATTGAATGAACTGATACACATTCGATGTGACGTCACTAGCAGACCCACTTAACACTGCAAGACGCCAGGACCAACAGAATAGGATTAATTGAATTATTTGACATAATACTAAAAACCAATAAGCAAATAAACCATAGCAACAATTTAAAGAGAATTTTCATTTAAACTGAGGTTAGGCCCTTTGTCCAGGTGTAACAGATAAGAATAAATCTCACTGAGGTGGTTAATATCAGATTTCTTGTTCATACAATTATCACTCTGAGAAATGAAAGCCATCTCTTTGAAGAGTCTCTTTGAGTAGTGGGATTCACTGGTTAAAACTCTCACAGAATCATAGTCCATTTGGTGCTGGAGTGAATATACATGATCAGCCAAAGCGCATATTTCAGGGTGGAGTCTGCTATCACTTTTATGGGAAACAATCCTGTCTTTCAGTTGCCTAGTTGTCTGGCCAATGTAAGTTTTATCGCAAGAAGAACATGGAATGCAATACACCACGTCTGATTTTGCGAGAATCGGAACTTTGTCCTTTAGGTTAGAGTGAATGGACTTTATGGGTAAAACTGACCTATTGGCGATTTTAATGTTTGTGAAAGCTTTACTGAAAAAACTAGTCAGCTTGGGTGTGATGTCTCTAATGTATGGAAGTGATGTGTACAAAACAAAAGGAACAGTGGCCTAAGCAGGGGCCAACCCCAGAGGTGAATCAGCTGCAGTTACAGGGTTGTTAATTTGGGGATTGACTAGGTTGTTATGGCTAGTGTGTGACTGTATCACTTCTGTGGACCTTGACGTGCTGAAGAAGTGATACAGTCCCCCGTCGTTAATTTTTATAAAAAAGTATTCAAATAATAAATGATAATATCAATAATATTAAATGAAATAATATTCGAATAATAATTATTTGAATATAAACTAGGTGCTGTCCGACCATCTATCATTTATTTGCGGAACCTAGTTGCTGCACTGGCGAGTGCTGCACTCAGACAGCAAATGGAAAACGCCATAAAATATTTAGAATTGTTTTGTTTTGTAAACGCTTTTTTAAGATATGACTTGTGACTTGTTTCTTGTAGCACGATATACTTATTAAATATTAATATTTGGTTAGGCAAAGGTTACTTATTTGTTTGTATGTGTATCTAAAAATATGTGTTTCATTTTGTTATTTTTGATATATACAGGGTGTCCACTTAGTGCCAGTGCCGGTTTAAGGTAGTTTCGGAAAAAAACAAAACAATTTTTTTGGAGCAATTATTTCAAAAAATGTATTCAATTCTTTTATACAGGGTGTGTCAGGGAAAATAGTCCATCTCGATTTATTGGATTTAGAATGGAATCTGGAAAAACGCTCCGACACGTCGATTTTTGATTTGAGGGCGAACCTTTTTTCAGTTTTTTTAACCCCCATAGCTGGGGGGGGGATTGAGGATAGGGGTAGTGTCCTACCTCTTTTTAAAGGTCTCATCGAGTTCTTTATGGCCCTAGATTTTCGTCTTATCATTTTCATCCGTAACGAAATGACAGCTTGTCAAAATCTTGGAAATAGACTATTGTTTTAGTAGGAGTAAATGCGGAACTTACCCCCCCTTAATAAAAATACTTGAAATTGAAGTTTTTTATCATTATTATTAATCAGGTGAACACGTGAATTGTAAATTGTAAGTATGTTTATTAAAAGGGAGGTAAGTACCACTTTTACTCCTACTAAAACAATAGTCTATTTCCAAGATTTTGACAAGCTGTCATTTCGATACGGATGAAAATAATCAGACGAAAATTTTAGGGCCATAAAGAACTCGATGAGACCTTTGAAAGGAGGTCCGACACGAGCCCTATCCTCTATTCAAATTTGGAGGGTTGTTCCCCCCTAGCTAGGGGATTGAAGCTACGGGGATGGGAAAAACTGAAAAATAGTTCACCGTCAAATCAAAAATCGGCGTGTCCGAACGTTTTTCATGGATTTTCATTTCAAATCGGAAAAATCGGGATGGACGGTTTTCCCAGGGACACCTTATATATTTATTACACAACGACGCCACCGCCAAACAATATATTATCTTTATTATCTTGAAATGAATAATTGAAGTGAGATGCGAGCTAACTGTTGTCTGTTATCGCTGTCGGCTATCGCACGAGTAATATGGTTCCAGGAATTTAAGCAGAGAGTAGAGCTTGGCATGGCTATAGAGACTGGCGTAATTGTACTTATCTATTTTTTCTATACGTATGGGTAGCAATCCCTAAACTAACTTGTAACTTTTTGCTTTGCTTTTTCGTATCATGGTTCAAGAAATAAAAACGTAATAATAAAGATACATTGAAATTTTAGGGGTCGTGACGCGCTTCTCGCGCCGCCCCTAAGATTTTGCCGCCCGGTGCTACTGCACCCAAAAGACCCCTGGTTAAACCGGCCCTGCTTAGTGCGATATCGGACGATATCTCCTTATTACAGGGTGATGTAAGAAAAAAAATTAAACTACAAAGTTGTTTGATACTCTAATATGCATTAGTTAAAAATATTTTTGAATATACAGGGCGCTCCGTTTATGGGATATGCGGCAGAACTTTCTTATTTTAAATGGAACGCCCTGTTTGTGATTGCAGATTTGGATTCTACATAAAATTCTGACCAGATTTCATGTAATTTACCCTATACCTAGGTTCAACTGTTTTGGAAATATTGACAGTTAAAAATTGACTTTTTGCAACTTTGACAGGCTGTAAAACCTAAACGGTAAATTTTAGACGAAAACCGATTTTACATTCCTGTCTTAGATTTTCATAAACTATCATTTAACACCAACTTTGAATTTAATCCATGATTAAATATTTCATTTTAATTTAATCTCCGGAATATTTTTAACTAATGCATGTAGAGTATCAAACAACTTTATAATTTAACTTTTTTTTCTTGCATCACCCTGTAAGGAGATATCGTCTGATATCGCACTAAGTGAACACCCTGTATAAATAAATTCTGTTCCGAATAATTATTATTGCCTTTTTTGATATTTTCAAAAATGGGGATAGGGGCCCCCAAATTTAAACGTGCCTATAGGGCCCCGAGATGGCTAGAGACGGCCCTGCTAGTAATGCTTGGAACTAACTGACAATTCTGACATCGCCTCCCATTCTTATATCTGTCGCTTTTCAAGAGATGTCATAATAAAGGAAGAGAGGAGTGAGAGGACATAGGGTTTTTTATTTATTACATTGCGATTTCTAACCCATAAATTGACATTTTCATTTTTCAAAACTGACAGAAATAAGTGAACCTAAAATTAATTAGTTTATCAAAAATACATGATTCTGGTAAGATTTAGAATGTTAAAATGCTTAAGTTCATGCATAAAGAATGATAATTAAATACTAACCTACTATTACCTACTGTCTTTGCTTTTTTTTGTTGTAATTTTTCTGCAATTTATTAGTTACAAAGTTATATTTATGTATACTTTAATTTTTATTATTCTTTGTTAATTGTCAAAGATCAAAATATATAGATTACTTCATCAACATGTTTTGATTATTTATTTTTGTTTCCCGGCCAGCGTTTTTCCACATTTTTTTTCTGTCGACTGCGGAAAAACGCTGGGCTAGATTTCTACCTTCAAAAATAACAAACTATGATTTAAAAATTCAAAAAGCCCGCTAAATATTATTTAAGTTTGTCTTGTAATGGATAGGGGCGCTAGTATCGATATGACGTCATCGCGATGCCAGTGTCGCACCACAGAATCAGTAACTCTCACCTTGGTTTATTATATTTCTCTATGTATTCTACTAAACCTTTATTAATAATGAAATGATGGTTCACAATGGGTTAGGTTATACAAGTTATATATATTTAGTAAGTAAATAAAATTTATTATCGTCGGCTTCTTCTATTCTATGGCTTCTTCTTTATGACCACATAAAAGTTGGCTGGGTTTATTTTTCTCTGTAAATATTCTCATATTTCCGATATTCACAGCTATTGAAAAATATTCAACTTCAAGTGGTCTATAAATGGAATTTTATTGTCAAAATTTAAGTGAAGTGATTCTTTATGGCCTGGGTACATATTTTTTTCCTACAATCGCCCTAGAAAGTAGGATTTGTGCTCGCAAAGTAATAGCTATTTTTATTACTTACTAAATGCCTATTACGATTTAAAACTTTACAGAAATGAACTTTTTTTTTAAAATTATTTTTCATAAAATGCGATTGTAGAGAAAATCATGTGTGGATTACGAGCGAAAAGTGCCTTTGCCGATCTTACGATATTGACACCATCATCAACATATCTTTATCTGTTAATTCATATTGCGTCGCGCGTCAACATATCTTTATCTGTTCCTATTATGTTGATTTTTATGCGCTTAGGCCAAAATTAATCACCGTGGCGAATGGTGACAATTGTTTAGTTTATAGATCGCTTGAAATTAATTACAATATTTAATCGAAAAAACCGTTCCTATATGCAAATACAAAATACAAAATGAAAGATAAAAACTAGAAATAGAATACAAAATAAAATAGACTAATAATAAATGAAAGATTCTAAACAATATTTAGAGTTATCTCAATAACTTTTTGGTAGGTATAATATTATACTAATTAGGTAAGTAAGTACCTAGCTATGTGTATAGAAATATAACAAAAATATTAATCGCCATGATTTCTTTGGTAAAAACAAAATCTGCAAACACTTCTTTGCACTTATTCCAAGGTGAGATCATGCAGGCGAACACAGAAAAAAATAAATAGAGTATAAACTCCAAAATATAACTTACAGAAATAGATCAAACATTTTACGAGTATTGTTATACATAGATGAAGCGAAAATAAATACATAATTGTAGTTAATAGGACCGATAATTATTACTATGTATATAAATATAAACATGCAGCTCATCTTAATCCTCTTATACATAAATGTTAGACAAACAGATTTAAATTCTTAAAACCTAATTTAAACATAAGAAACGATGTTATTTCGCTTGAAGCGATAAGTTTTGCAAATCCGTATTGACTTCTTTAGGACATAAAGTGGTAGGTATCGTTGTAAATCATCTATTGAAAGAAATAACACTAATAGGACTGAAACGCGGGATAGTAGGGATGCAAGCTAGTATTATCAATTATTATTGTTTTACAATAGAAAGCGGTTTGAAAACTGATAAGTTTCCTGAATGCAATTTCGCTTACTGCGTTTCAGTCTCAGTCATATCTATCTAGTTGGTGTTTATTAATGTCCTACGCAAAAATCATCATAAAACTTAATCTATTATTCAATATGTAATAATTAGAAAATATTGGCATTATTTAGGGAATATCGATTTAGGATACTTGAAAGAAATCCATTACACATTTGGAAAGGAAACAAATTTTCACAATTTTATAACCATAATCTTAACCAACCTCTTTTTGTTCCCTTTCAAACCTTATTTAGGAAATTTACAAGAGTTTGGTTGGTGTTGATACAAAATATGAATGACGAAAAGTATGGGAATAAATACCTGCCTAAAGAAGTCAATAATGAAAAACAATTAAAACATAGAAATTTCTTGCAGCTTTAGCTTAGAAAGCCACAGTTCATCTCTCATCTTCCTTCTTGTTTTTTTTAATAAGACCGGTTTGGTCAGCACTGCCTGGTCTTTTTGTGGTTTTATTTTGTCCAGCGTCATCTGAAACAATTTTTTCATACATTCAAAAATTATTGAACTAGTATTACTGCAGATGGAACATAACAATTTTTCCGTTAAAAACAAATCACAGATATTTGCGGCAAGAACGGATGGGTTTGTTCCTTAGTTTGTTGCATAGAGAGTTGTTGGAAGGTGGTTATTTTTCAATGATCGGAAAACTTTTGTTTAAAGTTGGCAGAGCTGTCACTATCTGTGATGATGTGAGATTTAATAGTTATTTGTATACCAAGGCCGCGAAATGCTTTTTAGCGTACGTAGAGAAAATTTATCGTATCGGCCGCTTGCGGCTGAGGCAAGAAAATCTCAAGGACGCTAAAAAGTTTGGCGGTCATGGTATACACTACACACTATTTTTAGTGTAACAATGTAAAGGCGCATCCGCCAGTGGGTCAAGAATCCAACCTAGCTTCTAGATTTTTGCGATGCGGTCGAGAAGTAGAGTAATCGCGATTATTCTAGATTTTATACAAATAGATTTGCGTATATATAAAGGCCGGTATTAGTTTGTAGTTTAATTTTAAGTTTGACTGTTATACGATTAAGATAGTGAATATTGTTAAGAGTTGTAAAGAGTTAAGTTGTTTGAGTTAATAGGGAACTTTACAATTTTTATTTTAATTTTATTAAATCATTTATTTATGCCTTGGACGAGTATTTCCCAAATATTCTATTTCCTAAAACTCAATAATAACTTGGTGAAAAATGTTTAAAGTTTCGCGCGTGTTAAAAGCATTTCAAAAGACCTTAAATGCGCGCGAATCTGGATGACGTCACGTAGTATGGTATTGCATCACCTTGTCGCCAAACGGCATACTTCATTGTATTTAATTTGGTTGATTTCCACATTTTCCACCGTTATTTGTTTTGTTGTTGTTTTGTATTGCGGCGAGTTGTACATTTTGAACTTATAATGGAAAAAAAGATTCGCACATATACTTACTTTTGCTATAAACATATATCACAAATTACAGATTGTCGGATTCGCCTTTGGAATTTCCTTCTTCGTTCATAATTAATAGGTATATCGTTTTATTTACTTAATGCTGAGCTAATCATCAAATTCAAGCTAAGTAAACCAATTCTAATAAATGATAAAATTTTAAAAAATTAGAGAAAAACGTAGATAAACACAGCTAACCGGTATTTATTTTGTAGAGTTCGAGTAAACGCTCGGAGCTGCTGTTTTGTTTTTCTATCCCCGTTCTTCTAATCATCAGCAAAAAAGACGGAAACTGCTCCGAGTGCTCAGTGTTTCAAGACGAACTCAGGGTATGATGGACGGTTGCTGACAGACACTGACAGATCCTACTAGAGTACTAGATGACGTCACGAAAAATACCAGCGCGTTTTTTCCCGCTGGAAATAATTTGAACTTTTCCGCATTTCTAATTCCTTATTGCGGCTGTTTGCGACAAAAAAAATTAGTTTTTTTCACTGATATATGTTTTAACGTAATATATTCTTATGATTTATAGTAATACCTATTTTCATGTTTAAATTTTTTATCAAGTTCCCTATTAATGAAGTAATTAGTGTCAGAGTGTATAGTATCGTGGAATAATTTATTGCTGTGTTAATTGGACTGGAATAAACGGACCCAACATTTCTGTCACGCTAGCCAGAGCCGTGACACTGGTGCACTGATCTCAAAAATAAATGGATAAACAAAGAACACTTCTAATGCTGCTAATTTACGAGGTCAAATGTAAACAACTGGGACAGCTGTGAGCGTGCGCAGTAGATACATGTACTGTGCGTGCGCAAAATATTATATTGTCAATGGAAATGAAAGATTTTTCAAAATTATCGAACAGTCGTTCGAAAGATAAGACACTGCGCATGCGTTAGTCTGTTCCGTTGCACAACTGTTAGTAGAATATTGACCCCAAATTTTCGCACAAGTTTAGCCAATCAAACCGTAGTGAAATCCGATTGCAGAATAGTGCGCGGACACTGTAAATTCCCCCGAAAGTGACTGTATAGTCTGTATACCAGATTTTGGCTGTGATAGTGAATTTTCAACTAAGCTCTAGAAAATTCTATTTGGAAACCAAGGAAGATATCGAATTTCTGACTTTGCCGATGTATTCAATACATCAATCGTCATTCAGAAAAAGAATTTCGGGGAATTTCGGGAAAATTCTTGAACATTCTATTTGGAAACCAAGGGGGATACTTAGACCATATAGGGAAGATATTTGAAGAGAGTTTGAGGGAAATTCCAGAACCAGTGCTGCCACTTCTGACGGAATGAAGTCGGTAGATTCTTGGAGAAATAATCGGTAGTTTTCGTATAAAAATCGGTAGCTAGGCGGTTGCGTCATATGATGTCATTCCGCCACAATTTCTTAGGTTTATAAAACCGGTCAATAAATTTAGTCATAATTTTATTGTGCAATGTGATTCCTATTTCTCCGTAGGTAAATCAGGGAATCATAGTTGAACCTTAAATTATTGTGTAGCAATGTAAAAATTTCAAGATTTCAATGTAGGTCATCACCATTGAGGCCATCACTCACACGCTACCATATATTAGGCAATTTTTCGCGAGCATAATCAAACATAATCTGATTATGCTCAGATATTATGTGCCAATTGTGTCATACTCCTCTTACTCCTTCACCATCTATTCTGGGCCTGCGAGTGACGTCACTACAAGCAGCTTACAGTGATGACGTCACCCGCAGACCGCGATGGAATGCTTAGGATTCAGGCTGTGCTAGTGAGTTAATTTTTTTGTCTATTTTAAATGTAGAAAAGGTGATTTTCGGTCTGTTCTCACAGAAGAAGTTAAGTGTTCTTGATCCTCGAGTATACCAGATTTTCTTGCGGAATGAGAAACAATTTTATTTTTTATTTTTAATAAAATATATATCTACATATTTGTTTCATTACCAACAAATTGCAGAAAAATCGGGAGACTCATTTGAAAGTCGGTAGATCTACCGATAAATCGGTAGAGGTGGCAGCGCTGTCCAGAACATCCTGCTTATGCCTATTACGCGGCAACAAGCAAAAATGGAAGAACAAAAAGTTGAATTTCTGCGCAAAATGTTGGAACTTCAAGAGGCCAGGCGATAAAAAGAAAAACAAGAAGAAGAAGCTAAACGACAAAAAGAAAAACAAGAAGAAGAAATTAGACGGCAACAAGAACGGCAAGAAGACATTGGACAACTGCAGAAAATTTACAAACCATACAAGGATCTGTCGTTAACCTGGAACAAAAGATTAAGGAAGTTGAAGCCGAAGTTAAAGATGTTCAAGAAGTTGAAGAAGATGTTCAAGAAGTTAGAGACAATGTTCAAGAAGATGAAAACGATGTTCAGCAAATAAGACAAAAGTTGAGGACCAAGTTCAAGCACTTGAAGAAAAGGTGAATAAATTACAAATACACTCCATCAATCCAGTTAGCGTTGGAGTATTCTCTGGTATGAAGATAAAACCACCAACTTTTGAGGGTTCTACGCCCTGGACCATGTATATCCGACAATTTGCCGCTGCTGCAAATACCAACGGATGAAACGATCAAGCAACAAAAAGCAACAGCACTGATAGTGGCGCTACAGGCCTTCAGTCCATGCCTTTAATCTACCAATAGAATTACCAGCATCTAAGTCAAACGTTAGAAATGCGCTTCGAAAACCATTACAGAGAAGAAGTATCTAGAACTCAAGTTAAATCAAGAATTCAAACACCCGGCGAACGTTTACAAGAATTCGAATAGGAAGTTAAAAGGCTAGTGAGTTTGGCATTTCCTGCAGCTGGGGAAGGCATGCAAGAATGAATTGCAGTATCTGCGTTCATTGATGGTCTCAGAGATTCCAAGATCCAGGAAAACCTGAGAATGTCTAAGTTCAGACAAAGTAGAGGAGCCCTTGTCCGAGCATTGGAACTGGAAGCAATCTTTGGTGCCTCACGACCCAGAATACCAGCAGTATCCATTGAAGACCCAAAGGATAAACAATCGTCAAAAAGAGGATGGTGGTTTCGAGAATGTTATGAGTAATTTTATAGAGGAAAAAAATAAACTATTACTAGAAGGCAGAGAAACGGGAAACGACTCCAGACAAACACCAACACCGAGAAACCGATTAGAATGCCACCGGCGCCATAAGCTTGGATGTCCTCTCCATCTAGGGATCGTTTCCAACGCTTTTCGAAATCTAGAGACGTCAGCCCAAATAACAGACAGGGAAACGGGAACTAATCAGTATGAAGGTGCCAATGCTGGTTAGTAACCACGAAGCCCCCAGGGTTATTTACATAAAATCATTGGACAGTCATTATAGAGGATTTAAATTCGAAGGAAAAATTAATGGTGAATTATGTTGAATTTAAAACCATCACTTTCGATACATATGCTGTGCTGAAGTTTCTATAATTAAAAGAACATTAGTTAAGTCTAGGGATGTTCAACCGGCGAAAAATAACCTTTTACCGGTTAACCGGTTATACTTTACTAAAAAATAATCGACCCGATTAACCGAAGTAAAATAAACCGGTTATCCGGTTAACCGAAAAAAATCCTTGTAAATAGAAAATAAGTTCATACTTGATATTAGGTATATGATGCGACAGACACGGAGCTTCATTTTGACCAAGGATGTTTGAGAGAGGTAAGTTGCCTGGCCTGATAACTTTATGACGCCATCTGGGGTGCCTCAACATAATGTAAATCTCCATAAGGTACCCCCAGATGCGTCATCAAGTAACCCATTACCAGACAACTTATTAACTGATCCTTGCATTTTGACGATTTTAACTTGACAGTTGTTAACACGTTCGTTTTTTTATCCGGAATAATAAAATTACGTCAACACTTTTCTATCTTTATCTAATTTTAACAATTCAAAAAAGATTTTCCTATTATGCAAAAAATAACCTGCTTCCGGTTATGACGTTTTTGATTGAATAACCGGTTAATTACTGCTAGTGAAATAACCGGTTATAACCGATTAAAATGAAGTGAATATACCGGTTATTCAAATAACCGGTTATTTTTGGACATCCGTAGTTAAGTCTCGGACAATCCAACCGCTCACTAAAAACCTATCACTACGAACAGTCACGGGCGAATCGGCATCAGTTCAAGGAGAAGCTATGGTTGAGCTTACTTTTGGATCTACCCCCTTTAGGCACAGAACATTAGACGCCGATATAGAAGATGATTTTATCTTGGGAATGGATTTGATCGATCGGCAATTTTAAAATAATTCTTGGCTCGTCGTGCGCGTGCGCATAGTTCATTTCTTGACTGTGAAGCTACATCCTCAATCAATATGATAGCGGAGTGGCACGCGTGTGGAAAATGGATACCCATCCTCAATGCTGTCAATTTATGTAATGGTAATTTAATGTACTGCGCATGACAGAAGTTGTCACGCATCGAAAAAGCTTGCATGCTTATGCTTGCACTCCGGAGTCGGCGTGCATGCTAGCACGGAATTAGATTGAGGATGCCAATGTTAAACAACATTGTTGCGTGCCGAAGTATCACTTCGCTAACAGATTGATTGAGGATGGGCCTTGACAATCTGACAGTTGACAAAGTGGCGGCTAAAATAAAACAAACGTCAGTTAGGGCGTGTTCGTACCAACTGAATGAGGAAAAGAGACTTTTTAAATGATTAAGGAACGTTATTTTTCCACGACCGTGCGCCGCACGCATTTTAGAACGTAGAAGTATCAGGGTGACGTAACATTGGATCATTATTTTACTTTTCCACACTAGTACGTAAAAGTGATATTTTCATGGCTCAAAATGCGTGCAGAAAAAAGGCACTTTTCGCACGCTCGTAGAAAAAAATAGAAAAATAAAACATATATCGATATATTTAAAATATCGATGTTTTTTGTTCGATATATCGAATGTATCGATATGTTATTTCGATATATCATATGATTCGATATATCGATATATTTTTTTTATTTTGCCATCCCTAGTCGGCAATATGGAAACATTTGTGTTGTGTTAAGGTGGTTTCCCACAGTCCGTGATATCGCAAGCCGGGCCACGCCGCCCTTCCCATGGAGCATCGGCGCGGCTTGGCTTGCGATATCACGGGCCTGGAGAAGCCGAAGCCAGCTTTATAGTTGAGTTATTCACGCACCTCGCTGGCAGAGGCGATTTGCAACACTATTCACTAACACTATACACTATACTATCACAGTTTATTAAAGTCTTCATCTTTAGTTAAAATAATGTTAATATTCGATGATACAGTGTAGTGTAGTTTATGTAGAGTGAAGAGACGAAGACTAGTAATAAATTAAGAACAAGAAACTTTGGTTTGATCATTTTATTATAACTATCATCACCAAAAACCAAAAACGTTGACACTTATTACGTTTCAAATTGCTTTTCCCCAGACCCCAATTCAACAACATCTTTATTTTAAAAATAAATTGGAAGCAATTGGCAAAGCAGTGCTTGATAATAATTGGTAATTTATTTGAGAAAAAAGTGCTTGCAAGCACCTGCAAGTAATCAACAATGATTTCAAGCACTTTTTGAATAATTGGTGCTTGTTAATTGAATTGTGCAATCACTTACTTACCTTGGTGCTTGATGCTGGCAATTCCTTTTCCTAAGGGCTTGGTGCTTGGTGCTCCAAGCACTTTTTTCGAGTGCTTTCCCAGCTCTGGTGTGGCTGTATAATGAAGGTGATTTAGTGTGGCTGTAAAATCCAGCAGGAAAGAAAGGAGTGTCGCCGAAATTGTCTTCAGCATGGGAAGGACTTTACAGAATAATCAAGAGGAACAATGATTTGGTTTATCGAGTTCAGCGCAACAACAGGAGTAAGATGAAAGTTGTAGATCTAGACAGATTGACGAAATATCAGGGACGCGAAGTTGATCGGGACGATCAACCTTAAGAGAAGGGCAGTGTGGCGTTTTCGCTAGGCTGTTCAGAATCGAGTCTGAAGTCTAGAACTTACTGCCTCTTCTGGGAGAAGAGATTATCGCGTTTATTCTGGATTTCACAAGACTGGAATATGGGTATAAAGGCCGGTATTAGTTAGTAGTTTTCAAGTTTGGGATTGGCTGTGATACGTTTTAGATAGTGATTATTGTAAGAGTAAACTTGTTTGAGTTGATTAGTAGAGTAATTAGTGTCAGAGTGTGTAGTAACGTGAAATAAATTATTGTTGTGATAATTGGACTTTGATTTTGGAATAAACGAACTCAAGATTTCTGTCACGCACGCAAGATCCGTGACATACACAGTCGTCCAGAAAAGCGCAATACATATTTTAAAACTTCACTGTAACAGACCAGTTTTATTGTACCGGTATTTTGTCTCTCATCAGTTTTAATACCTATCAACAATTTTATCTAAAATTTTTCAAACCACCTTTCTGGATAAACTCTCTGCTTCGCTTCAAATATGGTCATAGCCACGGTAAAAAAGATTCGAAAAAATCTTAAAATTTCATTTTTGAAGTCACTGGTCATTGAAGAAGGGTAGTTTTCCGATTTAAAGCGGAAAACGTTCATTCAAGGACCGTTTATAATTATTAATCTTTTCATCTAGGATTTTGTTTATTTTCTCGCTACAATTTTATTTAGTGTTGTTCGTACCAAAAATCTGTTTTTTTTTTTTAACACGTTCACTACCGAGCGTTAAAGGACTGTCACTTGTTATGGACCAAGTATAATATCTTTAAAAGTATTATGAATATTTGAACGATTTTTAGACAGATAAGATCAGTTGGTGTTCCTAAATAAAATTCCGCCATTTTGTATGGAGGCCATTAAATTGGCCACTGGTCTGTGAGTGGTGCTTGACATCAGAATAGACCAACGGCCATTTTAATGGCCTTGAACATAATATAGGAAAATACATCTGATTCCATGAAATATATTACAGAAAAGTATCAGTCTCAGTAACCCATATTTTACTTATTAGTATGTGAGTTTGGGCACCTATTTCAGCAGGAATTCCGTCAATACCAGCTGATTTATTGTTCTGTAGTTGTCTGATTGCCTTTTCAACCTCCTCTAATCTAGGAACCTTGCTCAGTTCTTGTTGTATTGGTTTCTGTGGAATTCCGTTGAAGATATCATCTGTAATTTGTGATTCTCTGTTGAGTAGTTCCTGAAAGTGTTCCTTTCAACGAGAATTATTAAAGGAACTGTCTTTAAGCGATCTTGTGCCATCTTTGAATCGTACGGGATTGAGTCCTTTACCTTGGATTGGTTGGTCCGATGGAAGTATAAAAGGAAACGCACTATAATACACCTGGCATGTATCACAAAATACAGCAACGCTAAAGAACCAGAGGCCACTATAGTGGCTCTGCGCGGACAAGAAACATTAGGAATGGACCAAAGCACCTAATAACCGCACCATTCACGATCCGCTCCAAAATTTTAGTGAATAAAAGAGTAGGAATATATGGCCAGATTAGTGGTCGCGGTTCACATCAGGAAACCGTAATGACCACTATAGTGGCCGGCGGTAGTGAACGTGTTAAGTATAAACATTTACAAATGCAATTTAAATTTGTTACGTGTCGAATTTTCAGTCAATCAAGTTATGACATATTTTTGCTGCCTTTGGTCTTTTACTACTCTGTCATTGCCTGATTCCACCCCGTCTGTATTAAGGAGTTCACCATCTCCTTGGGAGCTAGAGCCTTTTACCTGCAACCACTTGTACCTACTCTTCAATAATATAGCCAGCTGAATTACCTCTACCTGTCTTGAAAATTACCTTATAATCCTTTAGGTTTAAGTTAAATTAATTTTACGTTTACTTACCATATTATTTTGATTTCCTGGAACATTCCAAGTAGTCCAAATTAGTGTTAACACATACGTATAACGCTCACAATCCGCAATTAGTGGATCTGTACACCAGGTTAAAATGGATCCATTTACGACGGTATTTTTAGTATTTTGGTATTGATTCAAGGGGTGCGAACCGTACTTAATTATCACCCTTCATTTATTTGAACTTAATGAATGTATTTAGGAAATTAATCATAACTCTTGATCACCATAATGAACCAGAATGTAAGGTAAGGTTTGGACACTTCAAATACTTACCACCCTTTTGGTTGGAATATTGTAGATTACACATTTAATTCACCTAATTACTGTAACTAAGTAGTAGGTACTTACTAATTTTAGTTTTTATATTGGTTATGCGTTGTAATTATGGCCAATTTTATCACAGTAATTTAAGTTTACTGATAGATTCTTTATTATTTTTAAAAGCTATAAATAAACAATTCAATTTTGGCGCTTATCAGCTGTTTGCTGCCATTTACAATAAACATTATAAATAACTATTTTGGGCAAATAAAAATCATTCACCGGAGTGAATTTTTAAGCGCTTTCATTTTATTTTATGCATATTTAGGTTTTTGCAGTACTTCCAATTAGGATTGAGTGTTTCCTGTTTTTCAGTGTTAAGCAAAATCAGGCAATGATAGAGTAGTAAAAGACCAAAGGCAGCAAAAATATGTCGTAACTTGATTGACTGAAAAAAATATAATTTTATTTATGTGCAAACTTTGTCAGGGACTCTCAGGCACATCTTAATGGCTGTTTGGCTATTCCTCCAGGTAGTTAGAGTATAGCACAGTTGTCAAGGTATTAATCTCTTCAGATACCTACCAATATTGTACCGATGAATTTGGGATATGGGCATCTAGCGAGAGATTATATAAATAATCACGAAAGCGAATTTTATAACATTTTGTATAACGAAACACCTACAATTCTCGAGGCTTTATGAGTGATAGATGCTACATATTATATCAAAATTGAGAAATGTCGCAACTTTCAAGTACTTCAGCGATCATTTTCTATTCACAAACAATATCATCTTCTGGAACCGACAATATTATGTGCCCCTGATGAATACATTTTAACAATGCAAGGTCCATACTTTTCAGACAGTCGTAACAACGATGCAGCTACTATTTTACCCGAATTTAATCAAGATGTGGCTGAAACAATGACCTATTAACACAGATAGACAGAACATCCCATTGATAAAATAGCTTTGTTTTGGTTGACTACATGTTTATTGGCCAGGGGGGGTGAGCTGTGAGAGCGGCTAGGAGTAGGGATTCAAATGATGCCGCTAACTCCGCCCCCATTTTACTATTGCATACTTGGCAACTCTGAAAATGAAACCAGAAGTTTATCTTTATCCTTATATTTTACATAATTTTAGAAAAAGATGCGGATACACTCACTGCGCACTGATTGACAAATGGAAATTGTCATAAAATACCTGCAGGTCGCATTTTGACATGACAATTGAATAGAAGCCGCTGATTGGTGAAAAGGTGGAATTCGAGGTGGGATTTATTTTTTTGCAGCGTTGCTAATTTTCATTGAAAAATCATCGCTTTCACGTGTTAGAGAAAGATACAAAATAACACAAGGATTAATAAGTAGTGGGGAGAGATGCGGTTCCTGGCATGTAGTCAACCGATATTATTGTTTATTGTTCTGTCTATCTGTGTTAATAGGTCATTGGGCTGAAATAATAGACTAATTTGAAGAAGGTGTCATTTTTGTATTAGACCGAGGTTAAAGAGGGATGCCAAAGAATTTTTAAGAGATATTGGAATTGAAATTGAAATGCCTGCACACATAGGACGTAGACCCCAATTACTTGTTGAAGAAGCAAATAAGTCCAGATTGGTAACTATATCTAGGTAGATTTGTTATAAAATCGCGTAATGGTCACTCGAAAAACATTTCTAAAGTGTTCAAAAATACATTTCCAAACAGGCTGATGAC
Organism: Ceutorhynchus assimilis; assembly: GCA_917834065.1. Classification (NCBI taxonomy): domain Eukaryota; kingdom Metazoa; phylum Arthropoda; class Insecta; order Coleoptera; family Curculionidae; genus Ceutorhynchus; species Ceutorhynchus assimilis. The sequence continues at coordinate 376,094 of CAKJTU040000026.1, read as the reverse complement.
CTGTTTAGGCCAATTTTTAAAAGTGGCTTGTGCCCTAATAAACAGTTATCATCCGACGATTCATTGTGAAAATAATACTCCCGAGCGAGCAGAGCAAATGCTAACAAGAGTTCGACAGCCAAACCACTTACAGCAAAGGATAGGAAATCAAGGCTCATTCAGACGTCATGCTAACTGGCAAGTAATGGAACATGAGGAAATTGCTGATTTTCCTAATCTTACTTTGCCTTTTTGAGAAACCTGAATTTTGGCACTTTTCAAATAACTATGGCTCCATCTTATGTTCACGATAACGCCTAGGAGGTTGGATATTTGAACTTCGAAAAAGATAGATGCCTAAATATCCAAATTTTTTTAAGAATTGGAATGAAACAGCCGTCATCGCAACACTATCAAGTACCAGCTGGCCATAACATATGATCAAGATCCAAATATTCACAAATATCTGGATGCTATTACACGTGTCGTTCTGGGGCCGGAACGGTTGGTACCTGTTGTCGCATGGCTAGTGTACTATGGTTTTTAGGATATGCCAGACACCAACAACATATTAGTTATCCACAAGATAATATTATCAATGAAATAAATGATGCTGCTGATAGAAACATGCTGCCCAAATCCCAAATAATTTTATTACTAAATTAAAAATGGGTCTGAGTAGGACAAACAACCTGTATATTATTTTTTAAAAAATGCATTCAGGGTAAGTTAAAATTATGAAGGTTTATTGTTGTGTTTCACATTATTTGTTGATATCCAGATTTTATTAAAATATAGGTACAATTAGGTACTTTAACACCCTGTATTAAATTATTTGAGTTTAGATATATTGCTTACTCAAATACATACCTACAAAAGGACCCCGAAAACGTCAAAATAGGTTTGGTATTTTTTGCAATGATGATACCTCTAAAATATTGAAATTTGGTTGAAATTTACGGGGGCCTATTTTCAATGTTAATCGTGCCTCCTACTTTGCACTCATGCGTTTTTAACTAAAAAAAGGAACTCGTGCACTACGTGCACTCGTGCAATTTTTTCAACTAAAAATGCATTCGGGCAAATTTCCTAAAAATTATCAATAATTTCCATTGCACTCGTTATATTACTATTGATTATTTTTTTTAGTTTCAATTTCCTTTTTTTACTGCATACCAATGTTAATGAGCTATTTTTCAATTATTTCCTAGTTTAGTTTAATATATATCGGAGGTTGGAAGTTTAAATGTAGCAGATACATATTTTGTTTGCTAGAATGTATTAATTTGTGTTAAAAACGATAATTGATGAATTAATAAATATTTTTTCGTGATACTGTTGTACTGTTATCTTAATATAACATAAGCGAAACTAGAATAGAAAAGGTAAAGTCCGTCGATTTTAATCTGATACTCCAAAAAAATTTGAGCTGGTGGTTCCCTACGTTAGAACGCCAATGGTCACCTGACGTCACACATGTTTTTGCCATATACTTCACCCCCTCGCTCCTCATACGGAAAGTGTCAATTAAAAATCGATGAACAATATATGTATTTGACAACCACCGGCCGTTATTTATCCGCTGGCGGGTTAAATATAAATAACAGGCCGTCGGCCATCAAAATAACGGCCGCTTGTCAGAAGAGTGTTATTTTTATTGTTAGATTGAATGATATCAGCAGTATAGGTATAACAAAAAATCTAGAACGAAACACGGCCGATAACTGATCACAAAATTCAGCCCGGCAAATAAATCTAGTTATCGGCCTTATAACGTTAATAACTATTTCTACTGCCGCGCGTAAAGTACCTACTCACTTTCAAAATACGTGTAAAATTTCACTTTACGAACTAGTGCGTAAAGTTATGTTATGCCAATAAAGTGAAAATACTTGACGCATTAGTGCGTAAAGTATTTGTCTAATTTCTTTACACATATATTATTGGTAGTAGAAAAAATTTTGTATGCAATATGTGTGTAAAGCACCTTTTTCCACTCACGTGATTGTTACAATTAACATTCGTGAACAAAGGTTCACTTTACACACTTGTTGCATAAATAGCTATTTTATGTTTCGCGTTTTACAAGGTATAGTTTAAAACAATGAATTCTACAGAATCGGACAACTGGATTCCAGATTTTACGTTGCTATTCGGGAAAAAGATCTATCCTGTTTATTCTGGATTTTGCAAGAATATATTACGGATATACAGGGTGTATATTTTAAGTGATACCACCATTGCTATATCCGAAACGGTATATAAGAGCTACAATGTCGGTTGAATTAGAAAAAAGTTGCCTTTTTTGATGCTCATTTAAGATTCGTTTACAGTGTTGCCAAATTCTTTTTAGTTTCTGAAATAAAAGGTGATTTCTAAGAAACGCCCAAAATAATTTCATCAATTATTTTGAAAACTATTGATTTTCGAGACACAATTTAAATTTGAAAGTTTTTAAATTTTTTTCGCTCTACAACATGGTGTCATCAAATTTCAAATCCGATGTTTTGTAATCGAGCTACCATCATCAACTTCATTTTTTTAAATACGGACCTGGATTTTTCATGACACAAAATGACATAAAAATACCAGGTCCGTATTTAAAAAAAAGAAATTGATGATGGAAGCTCGATCACGAAGAAAGAATTTGCTTTATTGTCAGAAAATTTTACAATTTTGTGGACAAAGCTGAAAAAATAAAAAACAAAACATACAAATGCAAAAGCACAGACAAAACCAAACACTTGAACAAATAGTTCATGGTCAAAATTTGATTAAAACTAATAAACAAACATCTAGGTCTAACTGCTTATACTGTGCGAGTAAGCATATTATAGGTACTAAAAAAACAAACAAACAATAACTTATAATAACCTATCATGATACAGGAACAAAAAACAAAACCTGCGAATAAGCTGCTCAAAATTTAGAATAAGGAAACCATAAACAACTCGCTTACTGTGTACAAGGCTCTCCCCAGTAAATACACCTTCAACGCCCTGCGAAATTCGCGAAAAGATGCAATGGACCTGATGTTAGGCGGTAGATGATTATGCATCTTTTTAGCATTATAAAGTATTGAACTTTTAACTAACTCTGAGCGCGGGATTGGCAGATAAAGATCCAACTCTGCGTTTCTCAGTGGATAATTGTGAGATGGCCTCTCTGAGATAGCTGATATTAAGTGCTTACGAATTAAGCAGACGGATTCGAAAATAAATAAAGATGGAAGAGTCAATATACTAGACTTGATAAAAAATTCCCGGCAGTGAGTTCTACTACCAAGTCCCAAAGAATAACGAAGAGCTCTCTTCTGCAGTCTAAAAATGCGTTCAAATTGAGACGCACAACACGTGCCCCAGAATGGAAGGGCGTAACGTAAATGCGACTCAAAAAGAGCATAATATACCATCCTGCAAGTTGCCGAGTTAAGCTCCCTGGAAACAGATCTCGGTGCAAAACAGGCCGAACTTAATTTCTTTGCTAAGGCGTCGATATGCAGGTCCCACTTTAGAGATTTATCAACAACAAGCCCCAGTAATTTCACGGAATCAACGGCCTCCATGGTATTGTTATCCAGTACTACAGATTGGAGCGTAGCTTTGTAAGATAAAACTTTGGTTTTAGAGAGGTCGAGGCACAGGAAATTTGAGTCACACCATGATTTGATGGTGATTAAGTCACTAGATACGGTTCTATGGAGTTCCGTAATATCCGGGTTGCTTCAAGTGAAACTAGTATCGTCTGCGAAGAGACAAACTTTGCCGCTAATATCCAGACTAGCAATGTCGTTAATAAATAGCAGGAACTCAATAGGGCCAAGAACTGAACCCTGAGGCACACCACATTCAATTGGTTTACAAGAGGACATGGTCGAGTCCCCACCCTCACAAGCTGACTTCTGTTACCAAGATAAGACCTAAAGCATTCGAGAGCCATTCCTCTGAAACCGTAGAACTGTAATTTGTTAATTAAGATATTATGATTAACACAGTCGAAAGCTTTGGAGAAATCACAGAAAATTGAGGCTGTAGAGTGGTGGCAGTTCAGGCTGGAGTATACATTATTGAAAAGGGAAAACATTGCATCATTAGTACATTTGTTACTTAGGAAACCGAATTGACTGGTAGTTAGAATATTATATTTAGAGAGAAATGATAGAAGCCTCTTTTTAACCAATCTTTCTATGATCTTTGATAGCGTAGGAAGGAGTGCAATGGGGCGATAGTTTGAAGGTAGCTCCTTATCACCTCCCTTATGCAGTGGGATAATTATCGCCATCTTAAGTCAGTTTGGAAAAGCTCCATTTAGAAACGACTTGTTGATCAGAGTTGTAAGATGTTTTAATGTGCAATCAGGAAGATTAGAGAACATTTTGAGGGTGAGTCCATCAGTCCCAGATGAAGATTTGTTTTTAATATCTTTGATTGTACTGCGAAGCTCTGGAACTACTACAGGCGTGAAGAAGAAACTGTGTAAGTTCACCTTAGCATTCGGGAGATATGAAAGTGGGTCCTGGGAAGGAGTTAAGGTATTCACTAAATTCTTAGCCACATCAACAAAGTAATCGTTAAGGATCTCAGGTGAAGTAGGAATTCTGCTAGATGAAGAAGCCTTATTCCTCAAGTCATTAACAATTGACCATGTTTCTTTTGCAACATTTTTGGAGTTTGCCAGCCTCCTATTATAATAAATGTCTTTGGCGGCTTTTATTGTTTTCTGATAGACTTTTCGGTATAATTTTACGTAATCATTGAAGAAGACGCTATCCGAGAATTTTTTTAGATGAGACGAGGATCGCATATTTTTTCCAGAAGTACGCAAGCCACTAGTGGACCATGGTTTATGCCGTTTGACTTTGATGGGTCTGAGAGGAAAGGATTTAGTCGCCAGGTCAGATAGGGTATTTATGAATCTAGAGAACTCGGAGTCAACATCATCTGAGTGGACGACCCAGTCAACTGATAAGCAAAGTTGACTGAAATTTAAAAAAATTCCATCCGAAAATATTCTGCCCAATTTGCGGGAAGCACCCTCACGTAAGGAATTCAATGAGAAATTCGTTAATACTGGTTCGTGGTCAGAAAACCCTGCACTAAAAATAGAACAGTTGACCAATTCTGGATCAAAAGATGAAGCGACATAGTCAATGGTAGTAGAACTAGTTTTGGTTATTCTGGTTGGAGAGTTTACATGCATCACAATCCCAAAGGAGTCGAAAATGGACTGGAGAGATTCTTGAGCAGCGCACACACAGGAAAAATTTATATTATAGTCACCACATAAAATTATTTTGCAATTCAAGGGCAAGGAGTCAAGCAAGCTCAGCAAATTCCGACAAAACATGTGCGCGTCTGTGTCCGGTGATCGATATAAACAAACAATATAAAGGTCAAAGCCACTATGATAGACGATGGAAAATTCAAATATTTTTTCCGATAATAAATTATCAAACTTGGTTATTGCCGTAAAGTCATTATTAGTGGACATTATCATAGTGCCTCCGTGAGATAAATTACTTCGATTAAATCTAGCTATTGAGGTGTAATTTTTGACAAACACAGGTTCATCCATATTTAACCAGTGTTCAGTAATGGCGATGATTTCTGGAAAATTAAGCTCTTCTAATAAAAGAAATAATTCATCTGTTTTGTGTCTTAAGGACTGAATATTAATAAGAAATACACTAAGCTTGTCATCGTCCAACCTTACAGAGGGTGCTTGATCCTCTGGTCGCGTCACCTTATCTAAAATTTTTTATTATTACGTGGAGAGCCACTAAAGAAATATTCGCTCTGACTTTCCCTAATATTCTATAACCGGAGAAGTTTCTCGGACGAGAAGTAAGACCTGAAGGCGGAGAGATCAGCGTCAACTTCAGCCAGACCAATGCCATACGCGTTGTGGAAACGGAAATATAACTTCCGCAATGAGTCCAAGTCACTAGGAAGTCCCTCCGAAGCTAACATTAATTTGATGCTAGTGTTAGTGTGCCCATCAAAACACACGGTGGATGGTTGGTCATGGAGATAAGCCAGGAATAGCCTAAGAGCTTTAAGAATGGCAGGGTCTCTTAGTCTAGCCAATAAATATCGACCATCAGCTGTATCGGAAGCTCGCGATAATCGCACAATGGGTGGAGTCATCGGGTCCACGATTGATTCATCTTTTTTTCTACTTGTATCCATAACAATTTTTGTGCTGTCTAGTGCCAGGGACTTAGAAACAGCTATAGCCTCCCTGTCAGAACCAAGCCTGATAGTTTTATCATCCTTAGTCGGGTTAATCGGGGTTGAGTCAGAGTTCAGTGGTCTACATCGGCCCTCCGCAGTGTTGGGTTTGAAATGGTGATGAGACTGATGCTGTGGATCTACTGTAATTGCTGCCGACGGTGGCGATGCCTTTAAAAGTATTGCAGATGAATTAGCAGTCTCTATACCCGTACCTGGAGGCCACGCCGGATTTAAAATTTGAAGATGCCATGTTGTAGAGTGAAAAAAATTATAAAACTTTCGAATTTAAATTGTGTCTCGAATATCAATAGTTTTCGAAATAGTTGATGAAATAGTTTTTGGCGTTTTTAAGAGATCACCCTGTATTTCCTAAACTAAAAGGAATTTGACAACACTTTAAACAAGTTTTGAATGGGCATCAAAAAAGGCAACTTTTCTCTAATTTAACCGACCTTGTAGCTCTTACCGTTCCGGATATACTAATAGTGGTATCATTTAAAATATACACCCATACCTAACTCCCAAACATGAAGTGCCAAATAGGCCGCTTGACCCGAAATGTATAAAGGCTGGTATTAGTATTTTTCAAGTTTAAGATTGACTGTGATATGATTTAGATAGTTAGTGATTATTGTTGAGAGTTGTGAAGCACTAAGTTGTTTAAGCTAATTAGTGAAGTAATTAGTGTCAGAGTGTATAGTAACGTGAAATAAATTATAGTTGTGTTGATTGGTCTTTGATTTTGGAATAAACAGACCCAAGATTTCTGTCACGCACCAGAGCCGTGACAATACTTTAACATATTTGTATTATTTTCTTTCAAGTGCTTCAAGTGTCAGAATAAACACGAGAAAAAACGGAATGAATGACTGCTCACATAAATTATTCTGAACCTAAAAAAAAATACTTACCAACACTTGATGAAGTTTGAGTCGTAGGTGGTTCTGGTCGCAATATCATCGGTGTTTCTGGTAAACGGAGTATTTTTTCGATTCCGCTCTGAAATGGTACAACAGGCAAAGTTTTATTAGGTCCTGGTGATATCATTTGTACGGTTAGCTGCTTGCCTCCAATCTTCACTTGCTTCTATAAATTAAATTTAGGATGAAAAATGATGGATTTTATTTTGAGGTTGTATTAGTAATTTCCAAACTTTAGGATACAATAATTAGGTAGCTTATTTTATGAAAATCTTGTCCCCCAGTTTTAGAATGCCTACAGCTATCAAAAATCATATTGTAAAGGGAAAATGTATTAGAAATGAAAATATTTCCACCTCCACCCCGTTAAATTGTACGTATATTTTTCATAAATAAAGTATAATAATCCAAGAGAACTATCTGAACAATCATGAAAACTTACCGTATTTTTAGAAAGAAAGAGTGTTTTAGGAGTTTCAGCAATGGATTTGTCAAATTGAGCTCTCTGAGAGGTATGTATTGCAGGAGAAGCAACAGGATATGGATTCAATGCATCTGTTGTAACTAGCGACCTATTTACTGTCTCAGCGTTTGTGAATGTTCGCATATTTATCGGATTTCCCGTTGAACTGACAACCGGTACTTGTTGGCCACCATTTGTTGAAACTGGCTCAGTTGTTCCTTTAAATATAAAAAATTTGCCAGTAGATTTATTCATCTGTACCACATTTTTAGGGATTGCTTTAATAGTAGTTGAAACTAGAGGTAACAATGTTGCCTTGGTATCTTCGGTTTGAGGCCTTGAAACTTGTGCGGCAGATTTGCTTTGGACAACGTTACCACTTTTTAGTAAAGGAGCTAAAGTCAAGCCACTACTAGTTTTAACAATTGTCACATGCTGGGGTTGAAAAGTACCCGGTTTGTGATTGGTACCCTTTTGGACAAAGACCTGTTGAACTTGAGGTGTTGTTTTAATTATCGTTGGTTCTTGACCCACAACAGAGTTATGTGTTCTTATATTGGCTGGTTGAATTTGAGTCAACGCCCTTTTCTGTGTTTCTGTGGCGGTATCTGAAGCTTGAGTACCAGATATTTGCTCTACATTAATTGAGTTCTGCTGCACAACTTTGGCTGTAGAATTTTGAATTGTATTTGAAGAAACAGGTGATGCAATTGTAGTGTCTAGTCCTGGTTGAACAGTTACAACTGGTTTGGTAGCTACAGCTTGTTGGGAAGCTGTAACTTTTTCACAAAGATTAACTTTCTCTGCGGTGACCACAGGCGTTACTGGAATTTTCGTTTCTGGAATTGGACTATTAGATGGACTGCCTGGCAGTGTTTGTGAAAATTTTGGCGCAGAACTATTATTCTGGAATTTATTTGTTAAAGCAAGATCGGGCCAATTTTCTTTTGAGGGATTTGTAGTTGGTAAATTAATTTTTTGAATTTGCAGTACGTATCTTTGAACTGATCTTATGCTTGTCCAACTAACTTGCAATGAATTAGTACCTGCTTTGATCAAGGACACTTTACTAGGTGCGGGAGGCTTATCTACATCAAGATACCACAAATCTTTAAGACATACTTGATGTTGATATGCTTTTTGATAGCCATCTCGACCAGACCAGACATATATTCTAGTGCCTACACCAACAGCACAATGACCAGCTCTAGGACAAGGTACAGTGGATTCGTCTCCACTAGATGTATCAACATAATCCCAATTCATTGTCTCTAAATTGAGGCACCCTATTGTGTTTGTGCATTTCCATTCCTTTTCATTCGCGACTAACTTTCTGTTATTGGCATCTACTGCAACCCAACCTCCAAACACAAACATCTTATTATTTATAAGTGTCGATGTGTGAAGAGATCTGAAAAATATTTTAAATTTGTAGCTAGTGTATATTTCAACCGATTAATAATTATTGTGAATATGGAACAAATCATTTATTATATTCAAAAATTGGTAGTTAATTCTTGATTCAAAACCGCATTTTAAATTTTGATAAAAATTCCAATCACAAAATTATTATAATGATACTATAATTGCTTTGATTTTGAATAAATAATGCGGCCTCTAACTTATTGTCACGGCTTTGGGTTGCGTAACAGAAATCTTGGGTTCGTTGTTTGTTTATTCCAAAATCAAAGTCCAAGTAGCAGCAATAATTTATTTCACGTAACTATACACTCTCACACTAATTAACTCAACAACTAAACTCTTTGCAACTCTCAACAATAATCAGTAACTAAATCGTATAGCAGTCAAACTTGAATTTAAAACTACTAACTACTACCGGCCTTTATATAGCCGTGATTTATTCATGCAAATTCCGGAAGAACCGCGATCGACCTTGTTCCCGGATGATCTCGAATCAGCTGCACAATTCTGTTCAGATTGGATTCTCGATATCCTGGTGGTGGCGGCGGCGTTATGTTACTCTGCCCTCCTCCTTAAGGTTGATCGTCCCGATCAACTTCAGGCTTATGATATTTCGTCAATCTGTCTAGATGTACAACTTTCATCTTACTCCTAGCGTTGCGCTGAACTCGATAAATCAAATCATTGATTCGCTTGATTATTCTGTAGGGTCCTTCCAAAGCTGAAGACAATTTCGGCGATACTCCTTTCTTTCTAGCTAGATTATACAGCCATACTGAATCACCTTCTTGAAATACGGCTGAATTAGCTTTCAAGTCGTATTTGGTCTTCATTCGGTCACTGGCCAGCTGAATGTGCTCCCGAGCAAAATCATGTATTCCCAGAAATCGTGCCCTTACTTCGTCGGCATAATCTCGAATTTCTTTTCGTTCTTCTTCAGGTATTCCAAACATCAGATAGCAAGGTAACCTGAGTTTCCTTCCAAAAACGATTCTAGGTGGACTTTCACCAAATGTTTATCCCAATCTCGCTGGTTCTTTGCGACCACTTTTGTCAGGTGTTCCTCTATGGTCTTATTAAATCGTTCTACCATGCCATCAGACCGAGCATCAGACTGTGGATGTAGAGGTGTTGTCCTTGTCTTACGAATTCCCATGATCTCACAAATTTTCTTAAAGATGGCAGATTAGAAATTTCGTCCCTGATCTGAATGTAACTCTAGTGGCACACCATGACGACTAAAAACTTCGTCCACTAGCACCTGGGCAATAGTGATGGCTTCTTGATTGGGAATAGCGAAAACTTCTGGCCATTTACTGAAGTAATCCATGATAACCAAGATGTATTTGTTACCACGCTCTGAGTCAGGGAACGGTCCGGCAACATCTGTCGCTATTCTTTCAAATGGGAGACCGACGTTGTATTGTTTCATGGGCACCTGACATCTTAGTTCAGGGCCCTTACTGCTAACACAGATTTCGTATTTTCTGCACCAGTTTTTAACGTCTTCATGGTAGTGAACCCAGTAAAAAGGTTCCCGAATTTTGTCCAAAGTCTTGTCAACTCCAAAATGTGCCCCTGAAATTCCGTCATGTATTTCTTTTAATACATATTCTACTCGATCTTTTGGAATAACCAGTTAGCTCTTAGTGGATTTCCCATCGACAATTTCCCAAACTCTTTTAAGTAAACCATTTTTTACGGCCGGAGAGTTCCACTGAGTTCACAACGCCTTGTAAATCAAGCTCTTGTTCGATAATTCCCTCCATTCTGGCCTACATTCATCATTTTCTCTAAGATGTAGAAATTGCCCGATGTCTTCTTCTTGATCTGCTCTTATTTGTTTGGTAGTCCATTTATCATCAACGATCAGACCCGTTTTTCTCACAGCCGGACCAGTGTTTTTCTCATGCATATCGATTCTTTGACAATACTTGCATCTTCTTTGCATGGCCGTCTAGACAGAGCGTCAGCATTTTTATGCCCAATGATTTTATGTAAACAACCCTGGGGGCTTCGTCATTACTAACCAGCATTCGCCCCTCCATACTGGTTAGTCCTCGTTTCCCTGTTATTAGGGCTGGCGTCTCTTGATCTCGAAAAGCGTTGGAAACGATCCCTTGATGGAAAGGACATCCTTACTCTACAATATCGTTGAATATGTCCAAGCTTATGGCACCGGTAACATTCTATTCGGTTTCTCGGTGTTGGTGTTTGCAGTCGTTTCCCGTTTTTCTACTTTCTAGTAATAGTTTTTTTTTCACTTGCGTGCGCAAAGTTCAACTTTGCGCACGGAAACTCTTTGCGCACGGAAACTCTTTGCGCACTCATTTTTGTTACGCATAGTTACCGCATTTATGCTCGATTTTTCAATGTTTTGTGGGTTTCTGGATAAACTTATATCCAGAAAGAAGGGCCAGATGTTATTTTTGTTCCAAGAAAGGCATTCAGGTAATATTTAGCTTTTTTAATTTGACACTTTCCGTATAAAGAGCGAGGGGAAGAAAAATCCAGCAAAAATAGATGTGAGGTCACATTCCTTTACAGTATCAGAATATAAAAGTTGGACTGTAAGTTATACTCCTCCATGTACTCCCCAACTTAATGCTGCTGCGGAAAGAATGAATCAGACACCAATAGACAGAGCAAGATCTATGATAATGCATGCAAAAATGGATAATATATTTTGGGAAGATGCTGTACTTGTGGCTACGTTAACCCTCCATTAGGCGCGCGAGTTTTTATAACATCATTAGTCGCGCTGTATCACAGAGATACATGTACCAAATCATTGATAAAGAAATTGAACCATCTGATGAATTTCGGTTTTAAAATTTCTATGTATTTATTCGTGTACTCAACAATCACATTTTACTAAAAAAGAGATTCCAGAAGTTGGATTCTGTTTTCGGAGTCGTTGCAGTTTGGCCAACAACGCCCGGCAGCTTTACCATATTATGTGGTCTCTTCCGAGTCAGCTTGGGAGGAATTTTATCTCATCGAGTTCCATCTTCACCTTAGATGAACTGCCTCTTGTACCATAATATTTATATGAAAAAAATACCAAGAAAAGAGTTACAATTGAGGAGCACCCCTGGTAATAAGAAAAGTCGCGTTGTATCAGTCAGGCACAAAGCCGAGCGCACCCCTAGTTTTTTGGAAATTCCAAATTTCCAAATAGAGGTACGACCATATAATTTTGGAAAAGTGATTAGTATAGGGTACCTAAGGACTACTACAAGCCATAATATTATAGGGTTTTTCCTTTTTGATTTATTTGCAAAAATAATAGGCATGTATCTCTCAGACTTCGCGACTAATGCTAGGTTAAACTAATTTAACAAGTCACATGAAAAAATATCATCCTGGTAAATTAGTCTCGATTTGACAGGAAAAACAAACTTAACGACTTGTTCAAATTTTAAATGAACCTCGCACAACCAATGTTGGAAATAAAGTCAAGCTGATCACTGAAAAAAAAAATTGAAAACACAACACATTGAACTAGGAGAGAAAATTACTAGTTTTGAGCATCTGGAAACATTTGAGAAGATTAGGTATAGCTCTTCTCTGGTTGCTATGTAAATCTTCGAACACTCGTAGAAAAAGTATTGTTCCTTTCACTTGCGCAAAGTGTCTTTCCCGCACTCAAAGCTTATCCGAAATCCGCAACTCCGCTTCGCGTCGTTCGTCTAACTACTTTTTCGTGCGGGAAAGTATCAGTTTAACACAAATAACTATTTCCTACAGCCGTGCGGGAAAATCGATTTTCCGCACTGATATGCGTGCGGAAAATGAGTTTTCTCGCACGCATATCAGTGCGGAAAAAGTTTTTCCGCACGGCTGGCTGTCAGTGTGGAAATTTTTTTATCGCACTGATATGTCAAAAAAAAAAAAAACAAAAATTACATTTTTACGCATGCAGGAAAAATATTGTACCTAACACTTGCGGAAAAACTTTTATTTGTCACTCATTTGTAAAACGTCAATTATCAAGTCAAAACATAAACAACGAAAATTGATTTTTACCAGTTACTGGCTCTACTGACTTGTAAAATTGACAGCTAAACTGTAAAATTTTTTTACAAGTCAGTAGGGTCAGTAGAATTAGTATTAGGGACATAAAGCTTCCGTATTTTTTGGTCGGTATCCGTATCGGTATCGTCCTGCGCATGTGCAGAAGCGATACGGACGCCGAGATACCGTACGTACAACGTAACGTTACGGCCCTCTCGCGGTATCCGTATCGGTAACGTATCTTGACATTCCTGACGCATGTGTCAAATTTTAAATGAATATAACCTCACTTTTCTTCCGGGTTGATTTAATTTATTTAGTTTATACTTTCTTGAGTTTCTTGTATGTTAAGTGCTTCTCTATCGCAAAAAAAATAACAATTTTATATAAAAACGCCGGAGTTTTGACACGAAAATTACTAGGTTATGAGATGCGTTTACGTTTACCGGAACAGGGAGCGCTTTAACAGCCTTTTCGCTTGTCAACGTATCTAGTTGCGTTACGGATACCGATACCGGCGAATTATTTCAAGTAGCTTTATGTCCCTATTAAAATTATATTACCCATGTATTAATTTCTAATTTACTGTTTACAAATGAGTAACAAATAAATTATTGTACATCATACGCCAGGTATTAGTTTTTACTGGCTCTTGAAAGTGACAAGCTCGCCTGACGGCTCGCTAGTCATTTCCTTCAATCACCAGTAAAAACTGTTTTACCTGGCTTATAATGTAAAATACTATTTCCGCACTGATATGCGTGCGGTAAATGAGTGCGGTAAAACTTTTACCGCATGCATATCAGTGCGAAAAAACTTTTTCCGCACGGCTGTTATAGCGGAAAAAGTTTTACCGCACGTCTTTCAAAAAAAAAATTCACCGAACTCCGCTACGCGGCGTTCGGTGAACGGCAGCCGCATGCGGAAAAATTCATTTTCCGCACTTGTTAGGTAAATAGCTATTCTATTTTCTCCATGAAATTACTCATATCATTCTCGAGGTTACCATCTTCTTTTGACGATTGTTTATCCTTTGGATCTTCAATGGACACTGCTCGTATTCTGGGTCGTGAGGCACCAAAGATAGCTTCCAGTTCAATGCTCTAAGTGCTTCGCTACTTTTTCTGAACTTCTCAGGTTTTCTTGGATTTTGGAATCTCTGATATCATTAATAAACGCAGATACTGCCATCCATTCCTGCATGTCTTCCCCAGCTGCAGGAAACGCCAAACTAGCCTTTCAATGTTCGATTCGAATTCTTGTAAACTTTCGCCGGGTTTTTGAATTCTTGATTTAACTTGAGTTCTAAATACTTCTTGTATGTAATGGTCTCCAAAGCGCAATTCTAAAGTCTGACTTAGATGCTGGTAATTTTGTTGGTAGATTGAAGGAATTGACTGAAGAAGATCTAAGGCAGGTCCTCGTAGCGCCACTATCAGTTCTGTAGCTTTTTCTTGGTCGCTCCATCCGTTGGTATTTGCAGCAGCTTCAAGTTGTCGGATATACATAGTCCAGCACGTAGAACCGTCAAAAGTTGGTGGTTTTATCTTCATACTAGAGAATTCCCCAACACTAACTGGATTGATGGACTGTATTTCTTATTCATTCACCTTATCTTCAAGTGCTTGAACTTGGTCCCCAACTTCTTGTCTTAATTGCTGAACATCGGCTTTGACCTCAGCTTTTACTTCCTGGACGTGGTTTTTCACTTCTCGAATATCGTCCTTAACTTCTCGAACATCGTCTTCAACTTCTGGAACATGGTCTTCAACTTCAGCTTTTACTTCCATACTCTTTTGTACTCTACGTTAAAGACAAATCCGTGTATGGTTTGAAATATTTTCTGTAGTTGTCCAAGGTCTTGTTTTTCTTGTTGTCGTTTAGCTTCTTCTTCTTGGTTTTCTTTTTGTCGCCTGGCTTTATCCTCTTATTTTTGTTGTTGTCGTTCAGCCTCTTCTTGTGGTCGTCTAGCTTCTTCTTCTTGTTTTTCTTTTTGTCGCCTAGCCTCTTCGTCTTGTTTTTCTTGTTGAAGTTCCAACATTTTGTGCAGAAGTTCTTCAACTTCTAGAATTTTCTAGAAATCATTTGAGAATTCACTATCACAGTCAAAATCGGGTATACAGTCATTTCCGGGGTAATTTACACGATCGGTTAAGTCTTTTTTGGTGATTGTCACTGCTTACACTGACTAACTGTCCCAATGTTCACTATAGTGTTCAGACTAGTGTCTGCGCGTCAAAGTCCAATTAACACAGCAATAATTTATTCCACGTTACTATTGTTTGCCCAGCGGACTGAGTCTACGGAAGGAATTCGGACGTAAATGTGCCATGTTGCCACGTTTAATTACAAAAAAGCGAAAATACTAGCTATGAAGTATAGTTATTTTGAAAATCCATTTTTTAATAACAAAATATTGATAACAATAATAAATTGCTAAATATTTTAACGTGGTTGTTAGATCTATCCTTATTTTAATCCTGATTTCTTCAATTTGGTCTATTGTAAAAAATAAACATTTTCTAAAGATTCCATCAGCTTTTGACAATTTGGCAAGCATCCGTCCTGGAGGAACTTGATTGGTGGAGTTTTTGGCAGGATCGCCGTTGTCATGGGGAACCATACAGTTGTCAATGAGCTAACGTCACCTTACGTCTCGCTATTGGCCAGGGCTCACGTCATTTTATCCTCCCATGTTGGAATATCGATTTATATTGAAATATCCAGTGGCGGAGATTTGGTCATTGCTGATTTTCGTGTAAGAGTTGCAATACGATAACACTTCCAAAAAGTTCCGCACGCAGCTGGGTATTTTATGAATGAAATCAGCCATTTTTTTACAACTGCATTCCCCTTACCGTTGCCCCGTAGACACAGACTCGCTGGGCAGACAGTAGACACTCTGACACTAATTAGTTCACTAATTAACTCAAACAACTTAACTCTTTACAACTCTTATAATAATAATAATAATAATAATAATAATAAGCCTTTATTTCCAACAGGAATAAACCCAATTACAGGAAAAAACACATACAATTTAAAGAAAAACTATATAGAAAATCGTGCACCACAGCACACTAAATTATAGATAAATAACAAAAACTGAGCAAAAAATAATAAAAATAATAATAATAATAATAAATGCAACAAACAAAAGAAAAACAAAAACATTTTTTTTTCACCAATGCAAGAAACCTAAAGCTAATAATCAATCAATGGAAAGAGCACCAACAATCCGCGACAGCCTATCATGATTAATATCACATTCGCCCGACACAGTATTGTAAACAGCGCACATTAGATACACTGGGCTCTGTGATAAGACGTTAGATCTAGCTGTGCACAGCTGAAATGTCCGACTATATCTGCCCCCAATGCGTGGAACATGAAACAACACCTGAGCGACTAGGTATGGGCAGTCTATAATATGATGCAAGATATTATATAAAAACCTCACTGCCTGAACCTTTCTTCGGTCGGCCAAAGATTGAACGCTGAATCGCTCAAGTAGCTGATGATGATCCACGCCCCTTGGGGGGTAAACACCATCTACCTTAACTGCCAAATATTTAAGAAATAGTCTCTGGGCAGTTTCAATAGATTTAACATGACAATCATATATAGGACTCCACACAATTGCACCATACTCAAGCTTTGACCTTACAAAAGTGTAATACAAAAGTTTAAAGGTGAATAGATTTGAAAAATGTCTGCTGTTTCTGAAAACAAAGCCAAGCGTCTTGAGGGCTGATGCACTTGTTGTGTCAACATGAGGTATAAAAGTTAAACGGCTATCGAATATCACTCCTAAATCCTTGATTTGATTGAGCCGAGCCAATATAGTACCTTCAATGGTATAGTCAAATACAACAGGATTTTTTTTTCTGTGGAAACTGATAATATTGCACTTCAAAACATTCAAAAGAAGCCTGTTTTCCTTGCACCAATTATTCAAAATATCCAGGCACGACTGTAACGTAATACAATCCTGGGTAGTAGTAACTGTGGCAAAAAGCTTAAGGTCATCGGCATATGCAAGCTTCGAACAAGGCAGTGTCTCAATAAGATCGTTTACAAAGATATTAAAGAGGAAAGGGCCCAAGTTAGAACCTTGCGGGACACCAGATGAGGAATTGAATAGGAATGATCTGAAGCCCTCACACTGCACAAACTGACTTCTATCCAACAGGTAAGACTTAATCAAATTCACCAGCCTATCCGAAAAGCCCAAGGCGTGCAACTTATTGGTCAAAATATAGTGATCAATACGATCAAAGGCCTTACGAAAATCGGTGTATACTACGTCGACTTGGCCGACACTGTCCAAAGTAGTGCACAAATTATGGGATAAACAGGACAAGTTGGACATGCATGACCGGCCACTCATAAAGCCATGTTGCTCCTCAGACAGCAAGCCCCTAACCAATGGGTAAAGTTTATTGTGTATAACTATTTCGAAAATCTTAGAGAAATTACAGAGTAATGATATAGGTCTATAGTTAGTTATTAATGAGCGATCGCCTTTTTTGTGGATTGGAATTACCTTTGCCACTTTCCATCTTGAAGGAAAACAGCTGGTTTTAAGGATGGGGTTAAAAATAAATTGCAGAGGGTCAGCCAGAACACCAAGGCAATCTTTAACTATAAAACTTGGTATAGAGTCCGCTCCCGCAGTTAACTTGTTATTGAGCCTTTTACCCGCTCTGATTATATCATTTAATTCAATAAATGGTAAGTCAATGTTACTATTACATAATGGAATTGACTCACCGTAGCTTGGAACGGACTCAGTGTAGACGCTGTGAAAAAATGTGCCAAAAGCATTAACTATGTCCTGCGCATTTGAGTGTTGTGCATTTTCAAAATGCATCTCGCCTGGAATTGTGGTCTAGTTTTTTTTACTCTGGATAAACGGCCAAAAGGTTTTGGGATCATTTTTGATAGACAGCTCAACATCTTCAATGTACCCAATATAGGCTTTTTTAATTTGAGACTTCACTAGTTTACGAAGTGTGTTAAACTGTTCAGAGCAAAGTTGCGTTCGGAATTTAAGGTACCTTTTACGTGCAACTTCCTTTTTGCGGATGTTATTAATAATCTCCCGCGTATAATATGAGGGATATCTCCGACTCCGTTTTATTTTCAGGGGAACACAACATTCAAAAATGTGGTTAAGAACACTGTACAGGGCCGAGCATGCATCATTCACGCCAGTCGCGGCATACACAGCAGACCAATCAGCATTAAGGACAGATTCGTACAATAAAGGGAAATTAGCCTTTCGAAAATTAAACTCTTTTGGTGGATATTTGTTTAGCGCAAAGTTGTTCACGTGTAAATGAAGCATCAAAATAAAAACAGAGACGGATGGTATGCATCTTCATTTACAAGAGGAACGTCATTCCTTACAACATTACAGGGAACATTAGACAAGACAAGATCCAGCATTCGGTTGTGGCTATTTAGAATGCCATTATATTGGGAGAGGTTAGATATGGCCATGAAATTCTTCACAATTCTACTCTTTTGATCTACTGATTCGTCGTTAACGAAAAGGGGTGCGTTAAAGTCGCCTACGATAAGGATTTTTTTATTTTGGAGACGGTTTTGTGAAACCAATGTGTCGAAAAAAAGTTCCACATCATCATTGGGTACTGACGGCGGTATATATAAAACAAATATGAAAATAATGAAGGATTCGATAACCGTTCCACAGCAGACAAAGTCTATAAGTGGTGCACTTGCCTCCAAACCCGGCAGTAAGACCAGGCGTGATTTGAAGCAAGTGGAGATGCCAAGAAGCACTCCTCCTCCCCTAGTGGAGTCCACACGGTCGAACTTGCGGTCACTGCGATATACATCATAAAATTCTGGGATAATTTCGGAATTTCCAATGTCGGGCATTAACCATGTCTCCGCAACAGCGATAATGTCCATTCCAGACGCCGCCACAGTTGTTTGGAAGTCCAGGATTTTTGTGTTTAAGCCGCGAACGTTTTGATAGCAGCAGCTCTTACAACCATTCTTACAACAGTGTGTCACGTTTAAGGACTGACCACCCTTCTAAAATTTTTATTTTTTAACCGATTCAATTAATTTTTTTTTGTCTTATATCTTATATCTACTTGAATTTGGCACTTATTAGGCTCATAATTTAATTTCTGCAGTGCGGCTGTACTGGTGTACAGGGTGTCCGCATTTATAGGCTCAAATTTCAATAAGTACTATTAGGATTTTTTTAGAAAAAATCTGATAGCAGATTCTTGTTCAGAATGGTTTGAAGCCCAAATGTACTTATTTTTGTTTCAATATGATACAGGGTGATCACAACAAATTTTCAAAACCAAACCGGAGAAATATCATATTTTGAGGCCTTGAGAACAACAAAACTTGATACAACATAGTTTTAGAACATCCTTAACCAAAACTTGTAGTAAGCTTGTCTCAAAATATAACATTTTTGCAGTTTGATTCATTAAATTGTGAAAATTTGTTGTCATCACCCTGTATCGTATTGAAACAAAAATGAGTACCTACATTTGTTTTCTAGACCATTCTAAATAAGGATCTGTTATCAGATTTTTTCTTTAAAAATCTCTACCAGTACCTATTGAAATTTGAGCCTGTAAATGTGGACACCCTGTACACCAGTAAAGCCGCAGAAATAAAACTATGAGCCTAATAAGTGCCAAATTCAAGTAGATATAAGACAAAAAAAAATGACTTGAATCGGTTGAAAAATCCAAATTTTAGAAGGGTGGTCAGTCCTTAAGCGGGACACACTGTAATAGCCAAACTTAAAATCAAAAACTACTAACTAATACCGGCCTTTATACAGGGTCTCCCACGGTGGATGTCGTATTAAACGTTTATGGAGAACTAAAAAGCGGATTATTTTGAAAATTTGGCAACTGGGATAAACGACCATGATCTACACTTTAAAAATATTTTTGACTATGCGGTGTTGCCGCTTCTACTCTAAACTAATGGCAACATCGCTATTTTAAATGGATCACCATGTATGTGATTGCATATTTGGATTCTACGTAAAATTCTGAGCAGATTTCATGTGATTTACCATACACCTAAGTTCAACTGGAAATATTGACAGTTGAAAATTTATTTTTTGCAACTGACAGGCTGTAAGACCTGAACGCTTAATTTTAGAGAAAAACCGATTTCACCTTACTGCCTTGGATTTTTATAAACTATCATTTGAAACCAACTTTGAATTAAATCCATGATTAAAAATTCCAGTTAAATTTAATATTCGGTTAAGTTCGAGGTTAAGTTCAAAGTTGGTGTCAAATGATAGTTTATGAAAATCTAAGATAGGAATGTAAAATCGGTTTTCCTCGAAAATTAACCGTTTAGGTTTTACAGCCTGTCAAGGTTGCAAAAAGTCAATTTTCAACTGTCAATATTTCCAAAACAGTTGAACTTAGGTATAGGGTATGTCACATAAAATCTACTCAGAATTTAACGTAGAATCCAAATATGCAATCACATACCAGATGTTCCATTTAAAATAGCGATGTTGCCACTAGTTTGGAGTAGAAGCGGCAGCGCCGCATAAACGAAAATATTTTTAAAGTGTAGATTATGGTCGTTTATCCCGATTGCCAAATTTTCAAAATGATCCTCTTTTTAGTTTTCCATTTACGTCTAATACGCCATCCACCGTGGGACATCCTGTATATCCGTAATCTATTCGTGTGGAATCCAGAATAACCGCGATAGAGCTTTTTCCCGAAGAGCAACGTAAAATCTAGAATCAGCTGTCCAATTATGTACATCCTGGCACTTCTGCCAGATTTTCGCGACAATATGATCGGTTTTGCTCTAAAATCAACCGTTCAGGTTTTACAGTCTGACAAAGATGAAGAAAAGTCAATTTTCAACTGTCAATATTTCCAAAACAGTTGAAGATAGGTATATGACCAAAGCATATACAAAAACAATCAGCAGGCTAACTCTCACGCGCATCTTTTCTGCGCACGCCGCCATTAGGGGATGACATCCTGTCATTAAACGGCAGGGGCGCCGAAATTTTATTTTATTTGTTTATTTCTGACGGAGGTCATAGGCGGACGGTGTAGAGCGGAATTTTAGTTATGATTTTCAAAGTGATTTTAGTATATTCGTGTTGTCATTTATGGTATCTGTTATCATTATTGTATATTTAATATTAATAATAATAAATTAGTTATTATATATATTATTATATGTAACTATGTAAGTAATAATTAATTAGTTTATTTAAAGCCAATACGACTCTGTGACACGAAAGAAAAAATCTAAATTATCGTTAATCAGGCCCTGTCTCGTATCCCAAAATGGCCGCTAGTGACATCACGACCATGAATTCCTTTTTACACGGGCTGTCACTCGAGTTAGCCTGCTGATATGACATTGTACATGAAATATGTCTAGAATTTTCCGCAGAACCCAGAAATGTCATAATACACAAAACTATTAGAAAAAAAAACAAAGTTTCGGATATTTCCCAAAAAACGAAAAATGACAACCATGTAAATACTATCATATCTCTAAACATAAAGGGTGTTTCCATAAGAAAGTGGCCAATTTGGACCACCCTGTACATTTATTTGGCGTCTGTAGCAATATGTACTGTTATTTGGCATCAATAAGATAACCCTATCGCCCTGCGTGTTTCAAATACATGTTCGTTGTGCTTGGATGCACCCGGATTTCTTGATCTACAGCTACATCCAAAAATTTCTCCAAAATCGACATTTCTAGTGCAAGAATATCAACAGAGAAATAATAAATAATAATAAGCTATTTAACTTTTTCAACAGTCAATTAAAAATGTAGCTTCTAGAATTTTTCATGAAAGTTTCCAATCGGCTAATAAATAAACTGTTCCACTTCCAACATTTTAAATATTATAATTTACCTTGGCGATGGTGCTACACCAGAGATAAGGGGGCGACTCCAACTCAGGGTGTCAGTGTCAAGAAACCACAAGTCTCCCAACCGAAATCCATTCATTCCTCCATAAATAACTAAAAATGACTTTGAATTTCGCTTATCCCAATAAGCTACGCCTGTATGAGATTCCCTCGCTGGCGGAGCCCGTCCACGAGTCACTGGGAGATTCCATTGCGTGGGATCAGTTTTTATATCTAATGTGTATAGATCATCCAAATATTTAGGTACATTTTTTGGATCCCTACTATCATATGCAACGCCGCCAAATAAGAATATAAGGCTATTTATAATGGTAAAACTATGACCCAATCTTGGACATGGCGGAATACCTGACTTTGGCTCTTTTGGCCTTAACTTTTTCCATTCCCACTTTGAAGCCTGAAATATTTTTTTCCCCATTATGAGTTAATTACCTATAAACAGCTTTATCATTTATTACCTCTAATTCATATAATTCATTGCTACATTTTCCATATTCTACCATTCCACCAAACACGAACAGTCTGGTTCCTTCTACTACAAAACCATATGCAGCACATCCTCGGGGTATATCTCCTTTCGTTAGTGGTACAAACCATTGATTAGTTTCTGTAATAAAATAAAAAATAATTAAAAATTTCTTCAACAAAGCCTCAACAAATAGGCTTTGAAGATTTTATAATTTAATTATTTTTTGTTACGTTCCAAACTTATAGCCAGGGTGAAACGTGGAACGTATTGGGACACTCTGTAGGCTGTAGGTATATTATGAATATTAGGAATATTAATGATAATATGCCTAGACATAAGAGATAAAACCGTATCAGATTTTTATGCTGTTGTTGCAATAGTACTTGATAATTTTGAGTCGTTGAGCTCGAATTATATCAATAAAGTCATCTAAGTCCGGATTTTTTATATCAACCTTGTAGAACAATAAAGCACAATAGTGAAAAAACACACATTTTGCTGTTTTTTATCACCAATTGTCACTTGAAGTATTTCACTGAAGGTACTGTGATATTTTATTTCTAAATCTTTCTTAAGCCGCGTCCACATTAGTAAAAATTTACGTTGTGCGTATCATTCGGCACAAATTTGTGTGTGCGATACCAGAAAATTACAGAAAACCAAATTTGCGCCGCAAAAATATATGGCGAATCCCGAATTCAACGCAACGCATTTACTTGCTAATCTGGACGCGGCTTAAAATACACGATTTATTAAAGTTTTTACCCGATTCTAAATAACCAAAGCATTTCAACAATTTTTTACGCGGTGTAGTCACAAAGTGTAGTTCGGAAAAATTAGGATTGATTTAATATTTTGCGATATTCGACGCGGATTTTATGTCAGCGCATGCGTATTTCAAAAATGATTTTGTTCTCTGCTCCTTCGGTTTCCGGTTGTTTGGTTACGTTTCAGCTTTCGCCATTTCATTTTGAATTCTTTTCTTTTGTCTAAGTTATATTATAAATCGCTATGTTATTATAGAATGACCACGTAAAGGTTGGAATAAAATCTATAAAATATACAGGGTGGATATTTTTCAAAAAACCTTGGTCACGTCAATTTTTGATTTTAGTGACCGTTTTTTGATGATATTACAATGTAAACAGGGTGACTCAAAAACAAGTTATGACAGCTAACTTTATTTTTTAAAATGAACACACCAATTTTTTATTTCATTTTCAAATTCTACGTTGAATTCTGAACCTATTTCATACATCTTGTCCTATACCTATCTTCAACTGTTTCGAAATTATTGACAGTTGAAAATTGACTTTTCTGCAACTTTGACAGGCACAGGACGGATCATACATTCTTGTCTTAGCTTTCCATAAACTATCATTTGACACCAACTTTGAATTTAACCGCAGATTAAATTAAGCCGGAATTTTTAACCATGAATTAAATTCAAAGTTGGTGACAAATGATAGTTTATAGAAAACTAAGGCAAGAATGTGTAATCGGCTTTGCTCTAAAAATAACTGTTTAGGTTTTACAGCCTGTCAAAATTGCAAAAAAGTCAATTTTTAACTGTCAATATTTCCGAAACAGTTGAAGATAGGTGTAGGACATGATACACGAAATCTGTTCAGAATTTGACGTAAAATTTAAAAATGAAATAAAAAATTGGTGTTTTTATTTGAAAAAATAAAGTTAGCTGTCATAACTTGTCTTTGGGTCGCCCTGTATATATGGTATTATCATCAAAAGAACGGCCAATAAAATTAAAAATTGACGTGTCTGAGGTTTTTGAAAAATATCCACCCTGTATATTTTATAGATTTTATTCCAACCTTTACGTACTCACTTATAATAAACATAATTCTCCTTTTCAATGTTAAATATAAGCGTACGCCTCTGTAAAAGCTCACAATATTATAAAACCGCTGACTAAGCGGTACTGCACTGGAAAAGTACCATCATATCAAGGTTTCGCCCACATGATTGCACCGTCAGCGATATTTCATTATAAATACGGCTCGCAGAGCTTCTCATTCATTCATTTGTATTGTAGCTTAGACTATATCAATGTGAATCAAGATTCGTTTGTTATCAGCTTTCCGCCGCAGCAATTAGTCTGGTATTTTTTGTTGTAACTTCTTAGTTTTTCATAAAATAAATAGTTTCTAAAAACAAGATCTGCTGAACGAAAAATATAATTTCTAGTCTTGGTAATTCTTGTAGTTTAGTTTGTTGTGCTTTGCTGTGTGTTTTCTTTATTGTTTATTGCAATATTTTCTATGGTGATTTTATTAATTTATATCCTACTGAACTATTATAACCATATAATACCTTGGTTACGATAATCATAAACAGGTTCTTATCTTCCATGGCAGTTAAGGATTTTTCCATAACTCCCGCGCAAGAGTTAAGGATATCTATAACTCCCGCTTTTACCTTGAATAGGTAAAACTTTGACAAAAAATAGAAATTTTGATTTATGGTTTATTCCTTTATAAAAATAGACAAAATCCAGTAAATTCAGTAGGTTATGAAATTATCTATGTACCACGGGAATTATCAGGTGTTAATACCCACGGGCAATTGGTGTCCCTCGGGCCAGAGGCTCTCCGGACACAAACGTTGCCCTGGGGTATTAACACCCTCATAATTCCTTTGATACATAAATAACTATTATTTCTCAAAGTCTCATTTATAGGTCTAAATTATGAAATGCTTCTTGCGAGGCTTCTTGCTATTTTGTTCAATCACCTAAATTGCTTTCTTGCGAACTGCAATAAACAATAAGAAACAACAAAAACAATATTTGAGGCTTATAAATTATAACCAAAGAAAACATGTAACTATAGTATAGTATTTACAAAGTCAGTTGAAACAAGGTAAAGGTAATTTGCAACTTGTGGCTGACTAGTGGCAGTGCTTTTCTTATGAAAATATTCAGTCACCAGTTGTAATTTACCTTTACCTTGTTTCAACTGACTTTGTAAATACTATACGTCGATTTTAATCTGATTCTCAAAAGGAATGTGAGCAACGTAGGGAGCCACCACCCTACGTTAGAACACCAATGGTCACCTGACTTCACACCTGTTTTTGCCATATGATTGGTAAATCGAGGGGGTACCCTCGCTCCCCATACGGAGAGTGTCAGATAGTCAGATTAAAAACGACGGACAATACAGTGTGTTCAAGATAAGGATGGGATAGTATTAGGATCTGTAGAACAGTTAGAGTTACAATGACCACGTTTAGGCCAGGCGCAAAATGAGACGTAGCTTATTGACGTGAGGCAGCGTGAGTCACGGCGAGTTTTTGTGAACCTAAGTAAGAATAGTTAATGCGCGTATTACTTCGCAGAGACTCGCAGCGTGAGGTTCCGCAGTTTTAATCCCGCTGAACGCAGTGTACTTGCCGCAATTTTTCTCGTAGAGTCACGGTGCGCGTCTTTTGAAATTTTTGAAAATGGAATAAAAATTAATTGAGATCGTGCGGATTCGAAAAGTCTTGTACGATACAAGCCATAGAGACTATATGCGAACAAAACTAAAAACTGAAAAGCAGCAGCTGCCATTTTTTCTGCACTGTGGCAACTAACCCAAACTAACCCAACAAACTGTAACTTATTTTATTTTCTACTTTACTATTATAGATCCATAATACCTAGGAAACGAAATACGTTAACACACCTATAACAACCTGATCCATAACGCCCGCTTTTGCGGGCGTTATGATCTATAACGCCCGCTTATAATACCTTAAGGTGTTTTTGTTGTTGTTGTTCTATTAATTTGCACTTTACCCTAGGCAGCCACTAAATGTCTGACCGAAAATAATTTTCGGTCTAGCCAGGATTCGAACCCGGTCTACCATCAATGTTTCCCATGTAGTCCAGCGCGTTAACCCACAGGACCACCACCGTTGCCTTGCCTTATGAGATGTTTATAGATATATTAATGTATTTCGTTTCTATGTACAGGTCGCAGGTACAGGTACAGGTCACAGGTACAGGTACATGTCAAAATACAAAACAATATTCTGTCACACAAGTTTAACTGATTTTGTTAATAACAAATTGATGAAAAAACATTATGTTGAGTAGAAAATAAAGCATTGTATGCACCACGGGGATTTCAGGATTATAATGCCCTTCAGGCGAAATATATCCCTCGGGCCATAGGCCCTCGGGCTAGTTTCGCCTTCGGGCATTATAATCTACATAATCCCCTTGGTACATAAATAGCTATTATGTCCGATTGACCAATAAAGTGTAACTTTATTTTACTAGTAAAATAAAGTACTACTTTGTAACATTTTAATTTTGCTCTGCCCATTAAATGAGTAATTCAGCGTTTTAACTGGTAACACACAAATATTATTTTAGAGCTGACTTAATTGATTGGATATTAATTACCTTACTCTGCATCTTTTTAGATAATTTCAGGCACAGCCAGACAAGATTTTGCTCCTTATCATTTGTCTAATGATTTAGTTGACCATTGCAGATGAATATTTATTGAACAATGCCTGGTTATCTTATTCTTGTTGTCCTTAAAAGGAATATACATAAATTATCAATTTCATTAGTCGATAGCCAACATTGTTTTGATTTTCAAATAAAAAGGGGTTATGTCCAGTTAATTGTCATTCAATTTTATTTTCGCGCCAGCTCATTTAGAAGGATTAATTCCTTTAGTTTTCACTCCCTCTCTGTCTCTCTCTTACTGGAGGATTTCATTTCTTTTATTTACCTGTTATCGAGTACCTATATCGATCAATTTGCTGGTACTTTGGTTTTGGTCGCGTAGGGTTGGGTTTTTCAATACATGTCGATTTAATTGGTGTCGTGTTAGAGAAGGTATGGACAATATTATTTAATAAGTGAAGTTATTTATAGATTTTAATGAGAATAGTGTTTTCCTGATTAGTGTGGATTGATTCGGTCCCATTTGTTGAGTCTCTTTGGAGGTTTCGCTGACGAGTATCGATATCTTTGTCGTTATCTTTCAATCCTTCCTAAAGTGTGGAATGTGGAATTCGATAGAAGAAAATGTAACATAAAAAAAAGTTAGTGCGTAGAAATTTCTGGTTTAGGTTCCAAAAAATCGTACAACGGTCTCTTCTATTTCGTCCAGCGACTAGAACACTTTGGCTTTGGCCTGAAGAATAGTTTTTTTATCCGGTTGACCATAAAGAAAATTAAGTGATTTTCTCTCTTTAATTAGGATCCGGTCATCCAGATAATTTCAATTTTGGTTTTGCCAGTCTAGTTTTGGTTTTTGTTACCTTTTGGCAGCCAAATCACCTTTCTAAGGGATTTATCTATTTCTTCTAGTCGGTAAGTCCACCATTTTGTGAATTTGTTTTATTGTAAATTAATTAGTTCTATTCTCACAATAGAATATCACATCACGTCGCTTGGATTGAATTGTTTGAGCCTAGACTCTTAGAGCCTTGATTTTATTGTTGCTCGTTATTGTGAACTTCCAAATTGGATCAGCCAGCGTAGGTGAAATTAGAGTTCCATGACCTTCCGTTCACCTTCAACCTTTGAGCTGTGACCCTCAAAAATCCACGAGGTAATTATAATGGCAATTTTCCATTTTAATGTTTTATTGGGGGACCATTCTATGCCACATTGATTGGTAGACTTATAGTTTTTTATTTAAATATATTTTTTTTTTTGGCAATGCAACTTATTTAATGAATTGAACTCATTATATTTAGTAAATGGGTTAAAACTTGGGAATTGAAGCGTACAATTTCATATCCCAAGTGGCATAATTTCAATGGGGATTTAAGGGTGATTTATTTACTCATTGGTGCTTTCTTTAGGGTCTTATGGTACGGTTTTATGCTACCGTTTTCGATAACGCAACTCAGTGGATGTTTTGATGGTATGCAGTACCCACCACTGTATCTGAATAGCAAAGACTCGGCGAACTAGTTTTCATTGATGAGATAGATGATCTGGTATGAGTGTGAAATCCCAGACCCATTGTTAATTGTCGGCATAAAGCTAAGTAGTTTAGTGTAATTTTTTTTTATTAATTATTTAAAAATATCGTATATGGCATAGGTAACTTTAGTTACTCACATTTAAGTAAACATTTGACCCCATTTATTTGCGGAGTGATCACTGACGCTGGGTGTGTGTTAATTCGCACTTATTGGTTATTTTAGTTTTAAGTATAGCTCTCTGCTTACATAGGTATTCATACATATCAATACCGACAGACAGTTTTCTTAAATCTGACTATGAGGAAGCCTTTAGGTTCTTTATTCCTGCTAGTCGTCATACTAGCCTTTGAATACTTGTCATAATCATTATTTAATCACCATAACTTGTACTAAATCAATACGTAATATTCAATAAATACTGATTTTGTTGTATTGCCAATTACCTGCTTTCTTTGTCTTTTTGCTTATCCAATTATTTTCTTACATTTCAGGCATAATAATTTGGTTTGTACTTTTGTTCAACCTGCAGTCATCGCAGGACTTTTCCGATTTAGTTTCAAAAATTGGTGGCGCACGAATCCACGAACCGGGCACGTGGACACTTTAACAAACTCTGTTGAACTAAGGTTGCAATCCAAATAAGGTTACATTTTGGTAATTGATTTTTCTTACGTAAAATAAAATTGTTACAACTGGCGCCCAACGTGTTCTTTAAAAAAAGAAATAGGGGTTTCTTTATTTAGTCAAAGCTCAGTTAAAGTATGGTACAGTTGGTACCAAACTTTGTTTTTTTGTAGATTTTTTTTTTTTGAAAAGAGAGAACTGTCTGATTGAAATTTGATAATTGGTATTAATTTTGTAACCGTCAATTAAAATTGGTATTCGCCTAACGCCTTAGTATAGCGTAAGTTGTTGCATCACACCGTTCACCATTTCAATAAAATTCAATTTTGGGGTTCATTAATTATTAATTAATTACATTTATTAAGGTATTTTTTTAAATTATTATTATTGCAATTGAATACTTCGTGATACAATTTTTTTTTTGCTGCGGTTCCTTGCGTGTTGAGTATAGGTACATATATACAGGGTGTCCCAAAAAGATACCGACACACTTTAAGGGGTAGTAGGGGACATCAAAACAAGCATTTTTGTTTATATAAACATATGTCCGCAAATGAGCCATTTGGGCTGTAGCTTCGCAATAATCAAATCACTGTTTACTTATTAATTTTGCTTTATTATCAAATAAATTATGGTTTACAATAATTGTTCAAAATGTTGACCATTTACTTCAATGCAAAGATTACACCGTCGGGTCATTGACTGAAAAGTTTAGTCTACGAAACACGAAACACCTGTTCGTAATGAGGCAGATCTGATAGCAAGGATACTGGCGAGTTGTACCCATGTAGAAGCTATTCCCGGAATATTCCAAAGAATTCGCGAGTTGAACAATTATTGTAAACCATGATTTATTTGCTATTAAAGGAAAATTAATAAGTAAACAGTGATTAATTATGGCGAAGAATGAAACTAGATATACCAAAGAGTTTTTTTGCGCTACAGCCCAAATGGCTCATTTGCGGACATATGTGACATATATGACAGATCTGCCTCATTACGAACAGGTGTTTCGTAGACTAAACTTTTCAGTCAATGACCCGACGGTGTAATCTTTGCATTGAAGTAAATGGTCAACATTTTGAACAATTATTGTAAACCATAATTTATTTGATAATAAAGCAAAATTAATAAGTAAACAGTGATTTGATTATTGCGAAGAATAAAAGTATCAAACAGTTTTTTTGCTCTACAGCCCAA
This sequence comes from Ceutorhynchus assimilis, assembly GCA_917834065.1. NCBI lineage: Eukaryota > Metazoa > Arthropoda > Insecta > Coleoptera > Curculionidae > Ceutorhynchus > Ceutorhynchus assimilis. Next base: position 345,870 of record CAKJTU040000026.1, on the reverse strand, counting down.
ATGGCTCATTTGCGGACATATGTTTATATAAACAAAAATGCTTGTTTTGATGTCCCCTACTACCCCTTAAAGTTTGTCGGTATCTTTTTGGGACACCCTGTATACATATTTTTTTTAATTTTTTTTTTTTTTTTAATTGATCAAATTCTTTGGAAGAGTACAATTATTGTTGGTAAGTGGGTGATAATATCTGACCGTCATCTTTTGTGTGTTTATTTTATACCTACAATTTACCCTGATTTTTTTTTAATACTGTTTTTCTTCTGTCATCTTGATCATGGATTATAAAATGCAAATCAATTACCTTAAGAAGGAAATGCTTGCCTACGAACTGTTTACGCGCGGGGTTACCGTTGATGATTCTAGAACTGTTGAACAGCTGCGTAGTGCTTTGCGTCCACTATTGAAACTTGAAAAGGGGGGAAAGCCATTGACTGTGTCTGTTTATACTTGCGATGTGGATCAGGAGTTTGCTTATATTTCTGCAACTCTCCAGGATATTTCTACTGCAATTAAGTCTATGGCTCCAGAAAATGCAGTTGCCAAGTTCGAGCGTAATCAAACTAGATTAGTACATCTCCTCAATAGGACTGATCGTATTCCCCTAAAGGATTTGTCGGAGCAACAACTGCAGCAGAGAGGTTCTTTTCTTGCTGAAATTTTGGGTTTGTTGGATCGTCTTGAGATCGTTTCTGTTACTGATCCTAATGTTAGTGCTTTGTTGGCCGAAGGTGCAAATGTTGGCCACACTTCCTCTTCAACACCGGTTAAGGCAACTCCAGTCAGTATTTTGAATCAAACTTCCAATGTGGTACCGAAGTCACAACCTGTTCAGAAGTGGAATCTTAAATTTAGTGGTGACTTGAAGGTCAAGTCAGTCCATTCTTTTCTTGAGGAGGTGGAAGAATTGAGAATTGCCAGACATACAACGGAGGAAGAACTTTTCGACTCTGCTAGGGACTTGTTTGTAGGAAAGGCTTTGAATTGGTTCAGAGCAAATCGCTCTAGATTTTCCAACTGGAAGGAATTGTCTGATTTGTTAATATTGCACTTCCAACCACCAGATTATAAAGCAAGATTATTCAGGGAGATCCTGGACAGAACGCAAGATCCTTCCGAGGGTATTGTTGATTACTTGACCACCATGAATGTTTTGTTTCGTAGGTATCTCAATGTTCCTGAGGAGGCTCAGTTGAGATTATTATGAGGAACCTGGCTCCCTTTTATACAACCCAGCTTCCAGTTGTTAATACTTTGGAGGAATTGGAGGTTGAATGTTTGAAACTGGAGGCTAAGAAGTACCGTGCCGAACATTATGTTCCGCCACCTCGTAGACGAGTAAATTTGGTTGAGCCGGATTTTGCTTTTGTTGAGACCTCCGATACGGTTCCTGATGTTTCCGCATTAAGGTTGAACGAGGGGTCCGGTGCAGAAAATTCCAATCGTTCGCGTTCCTCTGCACTGTGTTGGAATTGTCAAAAGCCTGGACATCTGAATAGGGAGTGTAAACAACCCAAAAGGCTACATTGTTACAGGTGTGGTCATTCTGGCTCGACAAGTCGTAATTGTCCAAATTGCTCGGTTTCGGGAAACGGATTCCGGGGGAATCGAAGTTAGGTCATTTGATATCCCCCACCAGTTCAGATTCATTGGCCTCTTCTAACAAAATTGTACTGGATTTTATACTTTCTCATGCGCAGGGTGACCAAAGACCATTTTTAGAGTTGTCTATTCTTGGGCTCCCCATATTAGGTTTATTGGACAGCGGTGCATCTCGCACGATAGTTGGATTACCGGGTTATGAGATTTTAAAGGGTTTGGGTCTTAAACTAATACGACAAACAGTTTGTTGCACTGTGGCAAATGGCCAATCCTCTACTAGTTTGGGTTATGTACAAACTCCGTTCACTTTGAAACATAAAACGAAGATTATTAATGTTTTAGTGTTACCTGACTTGGCTCACAAATTGATCTTGGGTATAGATTTCTGGACCGCCATGGGCATTGTGCCTGATTTAAGGCAGGATGTCTGGCATTTTGCTAAGACTGATGAGTTACCTTTCATTTCCAGTATTCAGGATGCTTCTACACTTACTGATAGTCAAGAAAAACAGCTCAATATGTTAGTAAGGGAGAAGTTATCCCTGATGGGAACGGGTTTAGGTTGCTGTAAAGCTGCTGAACATATCATAGAATTGGAACCCGGTACGAAGCCCATTAAACAGCGGTATTATCCTGTTTGTCCTTTCAAACAGAAAATTATTGATGATTCCTTGGATGAAATGTTGAGTTTGGGTGTTATTGAACCGTCGAAAAGCCCTTGGTCTACTCCAATTTGCTTGGCCCGCAAGAAGGATAATTCCTATAGAGTGTGTTTGGACTTTCGAATGTTAAATAAAGTTACTAAAAAGGATAGTTATCCTATTCCCTATATATCGTCCATTCTTGACAATCTACGCAATGCTCGTTACCTGAGTAGCATTGACATAAAATCTGCCTTTTGGCAAGTGCCTCTGAGTGAAAATTCTCGTGAATTTACTGCCTTCACTGTACCTGGGAGGGGACTTTTCCAATTTTGCCGAATGCCTTTTGGCTTGACCAACGCGCCAGCTACTTGGCAACGTATCGTGGATAATGCTTTGGGGGCAGATCTTCAGCCCAAAGTGATGGTCTACTTGGATGATGTGATTCTTATCAGTGAAACTTTCGAGGAACATCTTCGTTTGCTGGGAGTTGTGTTGGATAGATTGCGTGAGGCAGGATTGGTTCTTTCTTTGGACAAGTGCAAATTTTGCATGTCGCAATTATTATATCTTGGTTATGTTGTGGATCGTGATGGCTTGAGGCCAGATCCGGAAAAGGTGCAGGCGATTTTAAATATCCCTACCCCCAAAAATGTCAATGAGATTCGTAGATTCATCGGTACAGCTTCTTGGTATCGTCGTTTTGTTCCAAATTTTGCTTCCATATTGGCCCCTTTAACTCAATTAATGAAAAAAAATGCCCGATGGTCTTGGAATTCCGCTTGCGAAAACTCATTCAGGCTCATTAAGGAGCATTTGGTTACCGCTCCCGTCTTGACTTGTCCAGATTTCGATCGAACTTTCACTCTGCAAACTGACGCTTCCAATTATGGAATCGGAGCAGTTTTAACCCAACAGTTTGAGGAGGGGGAAAAGGTGATTTCTTATCTTTCACGTTCTTTGACCAAACAAGAACAAAAGTACACCGTGACAGAAAAGGAATGTTTAGCTGTCATTTGGAGTGTGGAAAAGCTGAGGCATTACCTTGAACATTCTCATTTCAAGGTCATTACTAATCACCATTCACTTCTTTGTATGCATCGATTGAAAGATCCTCAAGGACGTTTAGCCCGTTGGGCTTTGAGACTTCAACCATATGATTTCGAGCTTATTCATCGGAAGGGCAAAAACCATGTCGTACCTGATTTCCTGTCACGTTCAGTTCCTGTAGTGGAAGTCATTGATTCTGTGGATTATTCTGATTCCTTTTCCCACACTGTGGATAAATGGTATTTACAGATGTTTCGCAACTTAGAAAATAGCCCTAGAAAATATTCTTCTTGGAGGACGGAGGGTAACATTCTTTATAAATATTTTAAAAGCGTGAATGCCCGTGAGGCGGAAAATTGGAAAATTGTTGTCCCTAAGGATAGGCGTTCCGAAATTCTTCGACGTTGCCATGATTTGCCCACTTCTGGTCATACTGGAGTTTTCAAAACCTTTTGGAGAGTTCATGAACGGTTTTACTGGCCCAAAATGAAGGCTGATGTAGCTCGGTATGTACGATCATGTCAAGTTTGTGCCCAGCACAAGGTCGAGCAAAAACCTCCATCTGGTCATATGGGTACTCGTCCTGATGTTTCGGAACCTTTTCAGTGTGTGAGTTTGGATTTTATTGGGCCGCTTCCACGATCATCGCGAGGTCACACTCATGCTTTGGTAATTTCTGACTATTTCAGTAAGTTTGTTCTAATTTTTCCGTGTAGAGCCGCAAATGTCAAGGTTTTGACGAAGAATGTTGAAGAGGGTTTGTTTCTGACCTATGGGACACCACAATATCTTATGTGTGATAATGGAACTCCAATGAAGTCGAAGGAATTTCAGTCCCTTTGTAATAAATATCAAACCAGAATATTCTATACAGCCCATTATAATCCTAAAGCCGATCCAGTAGAACGTGTGAATCGCGTTGTTAAGACCATGATCAGAACCTTTATAAATCAGAATGACCATCGCACTTGGGATGAGAATTTATCTTCGATAGCTTGTGCCATCCGAACCTCGAAGCACGAAACAACAGGTTATACGCCCTATTTTGTAAATTTTGGTAAAGAACACCACCTTTTTGGCAAAGACTACGAAACTATCTTGGCCAAGGATGGCGTCACAGTTGAGAATTACGTCAACAAGAAAGTTGGGAAGCTTCGCCAAATTTATATTGAGATTCAAAGGAAGATATTGGCTTCTCGTACAAGAAATGAACGTCATTATAATTTGAGGAGAAGACCAGCCCATTCATTTGTAGTTGGTCAGGAAGTTTGGCGTAAAAACAAGTCGTTATCGGATGCGGCTAAACATTATAGTGCTAAATTGGCCCCAGAATATCTTGGCCCATTTAAGATCAAACGTAAAACTGGTTATTTGACTTATGAATTAGCGGATTTTTCAGGACGTGGTGTTGGTGTTTGGCACGTTGAAAATCTGAAACCGGTAATCCCGTAATTGTTGTCGTGATGTCAAGGCTATATTATCTTTCTTTATCTTTGTTCAGTAATTTTTTTTTTGTTTAACGCCCTGCAGGGTGGGCGATTGTTTTGATCATGGGCGGTTGTCTTGGCGCGAAAGAAGATAACTGTTCACAATCAAGGTACAATTAGGTAGAATAATCCTGTACCGAGAACATGGTTGTGGTAAGAGTCCACTAAGTGCTGTGGTGAGGTAATCCTTCCGATACCTTACTTCTATTGCATAACCTCAATATCTCACCGTCACTGGTATTGATGGTTAAATTTTTTTTGTTTTTTTGTTTTAATTTTTTTTTATCTATTGGTGCTTTAGCCAATTGACTGGGCACATTCAGCTTGCTCGTGACTGGGTGTTTGTGCGTAGTTTTGTTGGTCGAAGAATTCAATTTCTCTGTATCTCACCTTCATAATAATTTTTTTTTTTTTTTGCCTTGACTGACTTAAATTGCGTATTGGAGAGTGTATGGTCGGATATGTACCTATATTTATATTTGCTGTTCCTTTTTGCCCTGTATCAGCCTGGTGGAGCTATATCCAACCGATCCTTTGTGTCCCAATCCTTTGTTTTTGACTGTTTTGGTTCCATGTGGTGGGTTTGTCTGTCGAGGAAATTCATTATAGAACCAGTGCACGAGGTTTCCCACACTTTACTGGGATTACGCAACTCTGGACAATTTCGCTGTTCCATCAAGATTTTGAGCAAGGTAGGGATCAGCTGCATAGTTCAATGTCGGTAGGGGTATTTGCTCTCGAAGTAGTTGTTCCAGATGATTTCTATTCTTTCATATCTTGCGAAATCTTTCTGTGTGGTGTCTTCGTCGGTCATTTCCGTCGCGGGGAACTATAGCAATCCGAAATATCCTTTCGTACACCTTGTTTATATATGCCTTTAACTTTTATACCTTCAGTTTTTTTTTGTTACCCTTGATAATGTTAATTTTATTGATTAGCTTTTATCTTTTTGTTCATGCCTTCTGTCGACTTTACAATCTTATCGTCGAGAATCTTTCAAGAAAGATTTTCTCCTGTGAAAGAGAGGGGAGAGTTGTAACATTTTAATTTTGCTCTTCCCATTAAATGAGTAATTCAGCGTTTTAACTGGTAACACACAAATATTATTTTAGAGCTGACTTAATTGATTGGACATTAATTACCTTACTCTGCATCTTTTTAGATAATTTCAGGCACAGCCAGACAAGATTTTGCTCCTTATCATTTGTCTAATGATTTAGTTGACCATTGCAGATGAATATTTATTGAACAATGCCTGGTTATCTTATTCTTGTTGTCCTTAAAAGGAATATACATAAATTATCAATTTCATTAGTCGATAGCCAACATTGTTTTGATTTTCAAATAAAAAGGGGTTATGTCCAGTTAATTGTCATTCAATTTTATTTTCCCGCCAGCTCATTTAGAAGGATTAATTCCTTTAGTTTTCACTCCCTCTCTGTCTCTCTCTTACTGGAGGATTTCATTTCTTTTATTTACCTGTTATCGAGTACCTATATCGATCAATTTGCTGGTACTTTGGTTTTGGTCGCGTAGGGTTGGGTTTTTCAATACATGTCGATTTAATTGGTGTCGTGTTAGAGAAGGTATGGACAATATTATTTAATAAGTGAAGTTATTTATAGATTTTAATGAGAATAGTGTTTTCCTGATTAGTGTGGATTGATTCGGTCCCATTTGTTGAGTCTCTTTGCAGGTTTCGCTGACGAGTATCGATATCTTTGTCGTTATCTTTCAATCCTTCCTAAAGTGTGGAATGTGGAATTCGATAGAAGAAAATGTAACATAAAAAAAAGTTAGTGCGTAGAAATTTCTGGTTTAGGTTCCAAAAAATCGTACAACGGTCTCTTCTATTTCGTCCAGCGACTAGAACACTTTGGCTTTGGCCTGAAGAATAGTTTTTTTATCCGGTTGACCATAAAGAAAATTAAGTGATTTTCTCTCTTTAATTAGGATCCGGTCATCCAGATAATTTCAATTTTGGTTTTGCCAGTCTAGTTTTGGTTTTTGTTACCTTTTGGCAGCCAAATCACCTTTCTAAGGGATTTATCTATTTCTTCTAGTCGGTAAGTCCACCGTTTTGTGAATTTGTTTTATTGTAAATTAATTAGTTCTATTCTCACAATAGAATATCACATCACGTCGCTTGGATTGAATTGTTTGAGCCTAGACTCTTAGAGCCTTGATTTTATTGTTGCTGGTTATTGTGAACTTCCAAATTGGATCAGCCAGCGTAGGTGAAATTAGAGTTCCATGACCTTCCGTTCACCTTCAATCTTTGAGCTGTGACCCTCAAAAATCCACGAGGTAATTATAATGGCAATTTTCCATTTTAATGTTTTATTGGGGGACCATTCTATGCCACATTGATTGGTAGACTTATAGTTTTTTATTTAAATATATTTTTTTTTTTTGGCAATGCAACTTATTTAATGAATTGAACTCATTATATTTAGTAAATGGGTTAAAACTTGGGAATTGAAGCGTACAATTTCATATCCCAAGTGGCATAATTTCAATGGGGATTTAAGGGTGATTTATTTACTCATTGGTGCTTTCTTTAGGGTCTTATGGTACGGTTTTATGCTACCGTTTTCGATAACGCAACTCAGTGGATGTTTTGATGGTATGCAGTACCCACCACTGTATCTGAATAGCAAAGACTCGGCGAACTAGTTTTCATTGATGAGATAGATCATCTGGTACGAGTGTGAAATCCCAGACCCATTGTTAATTGTCGGCATAAAGCTAAGTAGTTTAGTGTAATTTTTTTTTATTAATTATTTAAAAATATCGTATATGGCATAGGTAACTTTAGTTACTCACATTTAAGTAAACATTTGACCCCATTTATTTGCGGAGTGATCACTGACGCTGGGTGTGTGTTAATTCGCACTTATTGGTTATTTTAGTTTTAAGTATAGCTCTCTGCTTACATAGGTATTCATACATATCAATACCGACAGACAGTTTTCTTAAATCTGACTATGAGGAAGCCTTTAGGTTCTTTATTCCTGCTAGTCGTCATACTAGCCTTTGAATACTTGTCATAATCATTATTTAATCACCATAACTTGTACTAAATCAATACGTAATATTCAATAAATACTGATTTTGTTGTATTGCCAATTACCTGCTTTCTTTGTCTTTTTGCTTATCCAATTATTTTCTTACATTTCAGGCATAATAATTTGGTTTGTACTTTAGTTCAACCTGCAGTCATCGCAGGACTTTTCCGATTTAGTTTCAAAAATTGGTGGCGCACGAATCCACGAACCGGGCACGTGGACACTTTAACAAACTCTGTTGAACTAAGGTTGCAATCCAAATAAGGTTACATTTTGGTAATTGATTTTTCTTACGTAAAATAGAAGTGTTACAACTTTATCGCCTACCGGACAACCTGCCAAGGAGAAACAGATATACTCGAATTTTAATTTTTTTATTCAATTTTTTTAATCTATCTATCTATCTGCTATCTATATATATAAAAATCAATGTTCGAGGGGTATCCGGATATGCGCTCCTACACCACTTATCCGATTACGATGAAACTTTGGTAGGTTGTTATGGCCATCCCAAGAAAGGTTTGTGAATAGGTTACGCATCTCGGAAAAAGAAATTAATTTTGAATTAATTATTAATTTAATTGTAAACAAACTCATTCACATTACATAACAACATTACCCAACTTTTTTTTGACAGCGTGAAACAACGTTGCCATATTTCATTTATTTAGGCTTGCCATTCAACATTCAACCGACGTAACTTTTTTATTTTTTGAATTCGAGAACGGCGGGACTGATCTTGAATTCAATACCACGTATCTCTATATAAGCTAAATTCGATTGACCCAGATTAGAACGATTTGGGTTCAATTTAAGTGAACTTCTTCTGATCTAGATCATTTTTTTGTTGATGAGGGTGCACTGATGCAGCCTCAATCAAACACAGTGTGGTTCACTTAAATTGAACCAGATCCTCGACCAGATCGATCTAATCCGGTCAATCGAATTCGGCTATAGAGGAGGGTGATATAGGCTATTTTTTATTCCGAAAAAAAAAGTTCGGTTGCGCGAAACTCTGATACACTGGAATGCCTATAAACAGCCCGGGGCAGCTCTGGAGTGCCTAAAATGCGTCACTGAACTCACTGGCAAGCGACTCTGGTATCGGATAAAAAAAAAAAATTACTTAAATAGAAAATCAACAAGAAAATTTGAAAAAAAGTGTATTATCTCAAAATGTATTTTCACGCTGGCAACGCAGCGGGTCATTAGCTAGTTTCCAATAAAAACCAGTCGCAATCGTACATAAAATCATGTATACAGGGTGGGCCACTGAAAACTTACAATGACTATAATTTTTGAACCAAAAAAGATATCAAAAAATAAAAAATACGGTTTTTATAAAATCAAGGCGGAATACACATGACATATTTTTCAAACCACCCCGACCTACCCCTTAGGCGCCACCCCTACTCGCTTCAAAATCTTTAATGGCAGCACCCCACTTGTGGCACCTTTTTGGAAAGCTCATGAAAAATGCTAAACGATGGTCATAAAATTTTTAAGGTGACATTGGAAAACTACCCGTCAAATGAAAAAAATTGGTAGAAATAAATTTTCCAAAAAAAAAAGAATTTTTAGCATGAAATTAGAGATAGGAAATTGAAGCGACCCAGCTAAATTCAAATTACGTATTTTTCAAATCACTGCGACCCACCCCTAGGCGCCACCCCCACTCATTTCAAATTCTAAGATTGCGGTACCCTACTTGTGGCACCTCTATGGAAAGCTAATTGAAAATACTAAACGATGGTCACAAGGATTTCAACCTAAATTAAATTACGGCTAAGTAGTGATTAAGAAATGTAGGTGTGACATTTTGAAAAATAGGAACCAAATTAAAAATGATCTAAATAGATAATTTATTTTAACATTTTCCACCAATCCACAAATAAGAAGTTGCGGTAACGCAAATTCTTCCTTATCAGCTATTTGTTTACTTTTCTATAGCAACCCGACCCACAGCAACAAAAAAAAAAAACAAAATGCATTACTTACTGTCTTCTATCATTTTTCAAATCATTATTTTGCAAATTTAGTGACGATAGTTTCTAGTTCCTTTATTTAATTTACTTAGTTAAAACTTCGAAAAATGGTTTATAGTGTGGAAGAAAGAATTGAAATAGTTTTTCTTTATGGTGCTGAAGGTAGGTGCTATTTGAGAACAGCCCGTGCTTTCAATGAGAGAAATCCGGACAGAAACGTTAGTCACGTTTATGTTAGGGATTTGATCCAAAAGTTTCAACGAACGGGATCGGTCAAAAATCAAAAAAGGGTAGGGCCCAGGGTACTGAATGAAGAAATGCAAATCGAAGTTATTGGTCAGGTGTCGGTCAATCCAGAAGCATCAACGCGCCAGTTGGCATCAATAACAGGCATACCCCGAACATCTGTCAGAAGAGTATTAACAATGCACAAATTCCACCCCTACAAAATGAAAATTCTGCAGGAACTTGGCGACGATGATCCAGATAGAAGGATTCAGTTCTGCGAACTAATGACGGAGGAAATTCGAAGGCAACCTTCACTCACTAAAAATGTTTGTTTTAGTGATGAGTGCTCGTTTTTGCTAAATGGAAATGTGAATAAACAGAACTGCAGATACTGGAGCGATGAGAATCCCCATATTGTTGTTGAAGGACATACCCAAAATCCCCAAAAGCTCAATGTTTGGTGCGGAATACTGGGCGATAAAATAATAGGTCCATTTTTCATCGACGGAAATTTGACGGGTGCTGTTTATGTGGAAATGCTGGACAATGCGATAGAGCCGGAAATTGGAAATGAGGTTGAAAATCAAAGAGATTTGGGAGGAAATTTGAATCTTGATGAAGACATCATACACTTTCAGCAAGATGGAGCCCCTCCGCATTATGCTATTGTCACAAGGCGGTGGTTAGATAGATTTTATCCAAGGCAATGGATTGGCAGAAGGGGTCCAATCGAGTGGCCGCCAAGGTCACCTGACCTCACTCCTTTAGACTTATTTTTGTGGAGTTACATTAAATCCATAGTCTACAAGACAAAACCAGCTTCGTTGCAAGAATTGCGGCAGAGGATAATTGAGGCATGTCGAAACATTCCGAGAGAGATGTTCCAGAAAGTGAGAGAAGAATTTGAAAGTCGTTTGTATTTTTGTATGGAACAAAACGGCTGTCATTTTGAGCAATTGTTAAAATAAATTATCTAGATCATTTTTAATTTGGTTCCTATTTTTCAAAATGTCACACCTACATTTCTTAATATCTACTTAGCCGTAATTTTCTTAGGTTAAAATCCTTATGACCATCGTTTAGCATTTTCAAATAGCTTTCCATAGAGGTGCCACAAGTGGGGTACCGCAATCTTAGAATTTCAAATGAGTGAGGGTGGCTCCTAGGGGTGGGTCGCAGTGGTTTGAAAAATACGTAATTTGAATTTAGCTGGGTCGCTTCAATTTCCTATATCTAACTTCATGCTAAAAATTCTTTTTTTTTGTAAAATTTATTTCTACCAATTTTTTTCATTTGACGGGTAGTTTTCCAATGTCACCCTAAAAATTTTATGACCATCGTTTAGCATTTTTCATGAGCTTTCCAAAAAGGTGCCACAAGTGGGGTGTTGCCATTAAAGATTTTGAAGCGAGTAGGGGTGGCGCCTAAGGGGTAGGTCGGGGTGGTTTGAAAAATACGTCATGTGTATTCCGCCTTGATTTTATAAAAACGGTATTTTTTATTTTTTCAATATCTTTTTTGGTTCAAAAATTATAGCCATTGTAAGTTTTCAGTGGCCCATCCACACTTTTGTGGAATAATGACCATTAATCCCGCTACTCGTTCATTAATCCCTGGAGGAATAACATATGTCATTATACTGCCAAAATCACAAATATAATACGCACATTATACATTAGTCGTAAATAAACAGGCTTTATTGACTAATTATTTAATAGCCTCGCTCTTAGGCTCGCTAGGCAATAAAAATATTCGTACAATAAAGCCTTACTTTATGTACTTGTTATATAAATAGCTATTTCATTTTAGATTTTATAAGCTTCTGACGTCCCAAAACCAGTGACGATTGCACTTATTCGAAAAATTTATATTATTGGCACTTTCCATAAGGACTTAATGTGTTAGAGAGACACAGAGAAGAGAATTTTGGTACGAAATTACTAAAAAGTAGAAAAAAAAAATTTTGGGGGTTATACTGTACAGGGTTATCCAACGAAAGTGCTTCCTACCTTATGTACCTGTTAATTGAAGAGGTACAAAATAATGTTAAATATAAAAGTTGTTGGAATTTTTATGAGGAATTTAGGAATTAGGAGCATTTATTAAAAAAAAATTGGAAAGGCGGGTTTAGAAAATATAGCAAGAAATTTAGCATTTCTTGCTTAATTGAAATGCAATGACCCATTTTAGAATATGTTTTTGGATTCCACATTAACTCTTTCAGGGGCAGGATATTTAGGCAAAAAAAAGTCCTAGAGGGGCACCCACTTAAAAACCGTTGATTTGTACTTTCTGGTATACAATGAATAAAATACGAGTCCTAAAAATATAAAAACTCAAAAAAACATCAAAAAATTCCAAATTTTTGTAAAAAAATATGTGGTTCAATTTTTGTACCACTGCGCACAAACCATGAAGAACGAAATGTTTTTAATTATTTGGTAGGTGGTAATTTTGAAGACATGTTTTGTTTTTTCCGAGGCAAAAAGTACATCGCATATGGAACATACCCTGTCGGTCCTAATTTGTTTTTTTGAAGTGTTACAAAGCGCACAGCGACGCCTGGGTCCTTATTCTCGAAAAAGGGAAGCAGCGTTCTCCTACGGGCCGATCCTCGAGCCAGGGAGTAGAGCTCCTCGAGAGAGCAAATTTTTCGTCTTTATCATTCTCATTTACTTTTCGATTACGTTAACAAAGACAAAACATTCGTTCTATCGGGGAGCTCTTCTCCCTGGCCCCAGGATCAGGCTTCTGAGAGCGAAGGTTCTGTCTCTGTCGCCCATATTCATATTTTCATAACACTGACAAAGACATCAGAGCAGTCCTTCTCATGAGAACGCTGCTCCCCGGTTTCGAGACATCCATGTGTTCCTTTTTGGTTGATGTCCACTTTCACTTGTGCGTATGTCTGGAGAAACAAATGATTTTTTTTATTGCGATAGTAAGTATTTGGTCGTCAATAAAATCAGCTGGTTTCTGGGGACACGAAAGCCTTGACCAATCACGACTTTGGGGAGAGGTGACGATGGCTTCAATTTGGACCTTAAAACTGGAAGAGGTAGATCATCTTCTGAGTCGCTGTCTGGTTCGGGTTCCATTAGAATCATGTCATTCTCAGTTTCGTCTGCTTCATTCTCGGAGTTATCAACGATTAATTCTGGATCAGATGGAATACCAACATCTTCAAATTCCTCCTTTGGCTCCCTGTTTGTCATTCCGCGTAATCTAAATACATAGTAGGTCTTCCATCTTACCTGAAGATATTTATTTTTTTTAGTATGGAAACTGATTCAATATTTTTTGTGTAATGGGGCGGTGGTACAATTACCATACCACGACATATACAAAAAACCTGGACACAAAAAATAAAAATCAACACTTTTACGAAGACAATAATGTCAAGTATACCTCTGCCAGTACATCTACGCTATCAATGTTAATAAATAATAAATTTGTGCTTACCTTTGCGACTTACTTCTTTGTACACAATAAAAAACCGTTAAAATTGTATTTGCCGAGCGAATCTATAACCTCAAATGCGTGTTAGCTTGTATATACCCGGGTAACTATACTAAATTCACGTTAGAGATGCGCGTGGGAATGCTTGGGCGTTGTTGGTCGACAATTTAAACCATCGCACAATAAGTTACTTGCATTTGAATAAGTGGTACCTTCTCTGGACCACCGCTCAACTAGAATCATATTTGTTCGGGTATAATTTATGTACCACTGTTCCTGAAAGAGTTTTAAAGGACCCCGCAATATTTAAATGGAAATTGGTTACCCGTGATATTTGGATGAAATTTAAATATGTTATTGGGGATGCCGTAAGCAACATTTTTCACCATGGGCACAACCCTGTATATATGACAGGTGAGGCGTGGTTAGCTGTCAAATATTGGAATCTTATATCCAAAAGCAGTGTAACTATGGCAGATTTTGATGAACAAAAAATCTATTTCTACTAAGTCGACCAAGTTAAGTCGAAAAATGTCAACCATTTTGACACCTGCCAAAACCCTGTCAAACGGCGGCACTCATCTTTTCCAGTTTTCAATATTTCATGATGTCATTTGACACTTTTAACTTGTATGTAAATTCTGAATTCAAAAATTGAAAAAAAAATGACAGAACTGTCAAAACCTGTCATTTGTTTAAGTAGAAAAAAAAAACTCTAATCTGATTCTTTTTTGTTTCAAGGTGGTGATAAAACATTAAACAAAGTTCATGCATGTCACATTTTGACAACTGTCAGAATCTGTTTTTGCTTTTTGGTTCATATTGAGTTTGTTTGCTTAGTGAAGTTCTACAACTATAATGATAGAATAATACAATAATACAATAGAACTAAACCTTCACTAAGCAAAGAAACTCAATATGAACCAAAAATCTATTAACAGATCCTGACAGTTGTCAAAATGTGACATGCATGAACTTTGTTTAATGTTTTATCACCGCTAAACTACCTTGAAACAAAAAAAAACCAGATTAGAGTATTTTTTTCTACTAAAACAAATGACAGGTTTTGACAGTTCTGTCATTTTTTTTTCAATTTTTGAATTCAGAATTTACATACAAGTTAAAAATGTCAAATGACATCATAAAATATTAAAAACGGGAAAAGATGAGTGCTGCCGTTTGGCAGGATTTTGACAGGTGTCAAAATGATTGACATTTTTCGACTTGACTTGGTCGATTTAGTAGACATCGATACTTCGATCATCAAAATCTGCCATAGTTACTCTTCTTTTGGATATAAGATTCCAATATTTGACAGCTAACCACGCCTCACCTGTCATATATACAGGGTTGTGCCCATGGTAAAAATGTTTTGGTTTTGGACTTTATCTCTGTAAGGAAACTGAGAAAGTTCTCTTTCTAACACACTGTTTCCTATGACAAAAAACGAAATAATTTTTTTTCTCGAAAACTGTTAGAGATAAACCTATCGAACTTTATATAATTGAAATCAGTGAAAGCATAGCTTTCTAATGAACTATTAATATATAGGGTGTCCTATTGGAAAAAATCGGATTATGGTCAATATCTCATAATCGAAGCCAGACAGAAAAAAACTGAGAACGTCACTGAATTCTGCTTGAAAAACTGCTTCCAAAAGGTTTTTATGGAAATGAATTATTTTCATAAACAAAAAAGTTATGGAGGCTTTACAGTATTGCTCAAAATCGAGAATCGCCCTCTAGCGGCTAAACGGTTGAAGATATCAAAATGCGGTTTGCACCAATCAAGATTTCATGAAATTTGAGCCTCAGAGTGGGGGGTTTATTTTTTTCTATCTCTAAAAATAAAGGGTGTTTCCATAAGAAAGTGTCCAATTTGGACCACCCGTACAAGCTGAGAATATTTCACGAATTTTATAAAAATTGTTGTTTGATTGTGTTAATGGCTTTTGCTTTCGACAAATACACCAAATAATCGTGTCACTATGGTTACTATTGATTCCCGTCTCTAATTTACAATACAAATATTAATTTTTTTGTGTCGTCAAAATGTTTAATAGGAATGTTCACAAAGTAAAAAAATTCAGTTTATTCACAATCATCAAATAATGGCAGTTTTATCCACTCATATGAAGCGTCTAAAGTGATACTTTATCCACTAGTAGAATAAAATAACTTTATTCCACTAGTCGAATAATGAAATCAAGAAATACGAAATTTTTATTTTATTTATTCATATTAACATTAACATTTATATTAAAACAACTCCGTTGTTTGATTTGTCTCCTATAACTTCGTTATTGTTGGTAAAAAGGTGATAATTTCCATCAGCTTGGGAACGCACGTTTATGGGTGTTTTGGCAGAATTACCAGGAATAGGAATACCTATAAGGTGTCTCCTCTTGTAAGGGACATTTTCCCCTTGAATTTTGTTTGTAATACTAAGCTTATTGGAAATGGAATCCTCGACAGGGATGTTCCAATGTGCACAATAGGCCCCTTGCATCAAATTTTTTTATTGCTGATTTCGATAGTCCATGAAAAATAAGTCAACACGTGTTTTTTCTTTTTCTTGTTAGTCAAAAATTGACGGTGATACAACGCTTTGAAATGTCTTTCCGACGTCATAACTTAGGTATAATACGTTGTGAGTTGTGAGGTCGCACATGCTCAGTATATCTATATATAAAAAACTTAATATTTGTATAACTTCCGGAATAATCATTTTTGGGCAAAATAAAAAAAAAGTAACGATTTTTTTTCGATTTCCTACAGTTTGCAATAAACAATAATCAATTTAATTTTCCATGCAAGTAGCCTATTGTGCATATTATGCACAATCTGATCTCAATATGCACCATATGCACAATCTTCATAAAACATGCACAATTTTCACAATCCAGCCAAAACAAAATTATTTTCCTTCAGCAAACCTTTGGCCTTTGGCAACCTCGCCTTGCGCCTTGGTTGTGGGTACTGAGTGTACTGACACTACAACCTAAACCTACCAAACAAGTAACAACTAGGTACACACCACTACTGGATAGCCCATCCTCATAAGGCCTGTGTAGATCAAATGTCAAGCCACCCTCCCACCTTCCGCCAAAAAAACAGTGATGATGTAGACAGCGTGTCATGTCTCGCCTTGACTTAGGGTGTTTGTACCACAGGCTATGATTCCGCTGGCTTTTGCTTTATGCATACATGGTTTTAGTACCTTAACTATCATTCTAATGGCCGTTTGCAACTACCATTTTGAGGGAGGTTTAACGATAATCAACGCTTAAAGTGATATGTACCATCGATCGTCACCAAAAGTAACTGGGACAGCATCCTATTTGCTCTTGTACTATTATATGAATTTTATTGTCAAATATTTGTCAAACTATAAATTGAATGTATTGAAATGAATGGCGTTAGAATTAGTCCAGGAGATTATTATGCATTATTTTTGTCCCAGATACTTTTAGTGACGATGGTACAGTGTAAAGATGTCACTTCAAGCATTGATTACCGGTAAACCTAAATGGTCGGTGCAAACGGCCATTAAACAACGCTTTCTCAGATCTCGATGGCATCTTCCTCTTTACTTTGCCTATTATGTTAATCAAAATGAAATAATATTTTTCATCATAAATGTATATTCTAAACTATGACCGCTGGCGCAAACAGCTGACGACATAGTTGATGACGTCGACAATGGTGCTACACAATATGGCCGCGATTTGGCAAAATGGCGTCGGGGACGTGGCTTACATCTATTTTCGATTTTTATATATCCTTATGAGCCACATAATGGCGGCTTACTTCCATTGTCATCACTTGGTGAAAAGGTTTATCGCGAATCACTGTACTTTCTATTTTATTTCGTCGCCATCTATAAAAGTCTCGTAAGTATCAATTTTTCGACAACTTGTAGGAAGTTCTACCCCTGCTTTTCTTAAGATCCAAGAGATGGGGCTATTAATTACGTCATTCACGTCACATTTAAGCATTTGCACAATTTCAAACGAATATACACAATTTTTCATTGGTTGGATGCACACTTGAAAATTTTCATGGAACAACCCTGATCCTCGATATAACTTTCAGCAACAGAGGAGCTCTTCCATCCGCCATGTGTATGTACGTGTGATTGTGGATAAAACGTTGTATTACATTTGTGTTTTAGTTGCATTTTATCCACTTAAAAAAATTAAACGCTCGAACTTCGTTCTCGCGTTTAAACATTCTTGCGTGGATAAAATGCTTTCTAAAACACTTATACAATAAATAACTATTAACCATCATCAAATTATTAAGCATCGTTTCATGAGTAAATCTACAAAATTTTACGAAAATCAGAAAATTCTTTCTATGAGAAAAACGGAGACGAAATATTGATATTCGTTTAAACGCACGAAACGCTGTCTGACGTTACAATGCGTAATGAGTTAGCACCACTGATCTAAAAAATAAATGGATAAACAATTCATACGGCTTGATTGGCAAAATTTGTGCGAAAATTTGGGGTCAATATTCTACGAACAGTTGTGCAACGGAACAGCCTAACGCCTGCGCAGTGTCTTATCTTTCGAACAACTGTTCTAAATTTTGAAATTCCTTCATTTTCATTGGCCAGATTTTGTGCACACACAATACATGTATTTACTGCGCACGCTCACAGCTGTCCAAGTCAGTTGTTTTTGTGTAGATTTTGACCTCGTAAATTAGCAGCATTAGAAGCGTTCTTTGTTTATCCATTTATTTTTGAGATCAGTGGTTAGCACGCGCAAATACAGTGGCGTTACTAGCTTCTTGGATCAGCCTCTTGTGACGTTGCTTTTGCGATTTTTGTTGGCGATAAAGAATATTGATATGAATATTATTGTTATTATCATTATTATAGGTTTTAATTTAACGAGAGAGTCTGTTTAACGTTTAACAAGTATTTTGATATTGGTGCTATCTCCTTCATGTCGATCTCTGTGTTATGGGGTTTATCGAAATTAAGGTAGAAAAGGTACTACCTATGGCTAAAATGAAGGAGGGTTTTCAAAAGGCCGATTCACATAATCTGCCAACTGTGGACGTTATCTACTTTTTTTTTTGTTTATTTCGTTATCTATTATGGTATCAGAATGTTTGGTCAAGTGTCGACTTGAATCAGCTCCAGTCCATTGGTGTAGAAGTAAAACAGACGTTATTAGATGTAGGTATAGTTGCATTTGAACAATGATATATAGTTATTTACCTGTAACAAGTGCGGAAAGTTATACTTTCCCGCACGCAACGGCATTTGCACGAACGACGAGCCAGCGGAATTCGTGCAAGCCGCAAGTGCGGAAAACATACTTTATGCTCGTGCCAGGCCCATTTTTTCTATGAGCGTGTGAAAAACGCGTCTTCACGCAACGATTTGCGTGCGGAAAGTAGCACATTTTCGCACCTCGTAGAAAAAGACGCACGTAGATACCACTCTTTTCGTCTCGGTTCAACTTTGTTTGAGTTTCCCATCATTACACAAACACAGATACTTGGAGTGAATGAAGCTTCTTGGGATAAAGCAACAGTCAGCAACACAATAAATCCAATGTAAACTTGTAAACAAATCTCGCCAACGCGCCAGCTGATTTTACGCTCCGCACAGTGACGTCACAAGCGGTACTCTCGCCGCAGGGGGTCGTTTTGCTAGCCTCGCTAATTTCGTTTTTTTGTTTTCGATTTATCAGAAAAAATGAAGAGGTTCTAGATGTTTTAACGCTTAATACGTGTTTTGTGGATCTAAACCCACGACAATCCATCAATTTTTGAAAATTATGGGGTAAATTTCCAGTTAAATATGCACAAGGGAAATTTCCGCTGTAATTTTTTGATTTCTCACTTCTCTTATGGGAAATTTAATACATGAGTGAAATATTCGAATAAATTCGATACGTCATAGGGTTTGGAACATCAAAAGCTCTCAAAATCTAAAATCGAAAATCAAGGACCGTATTTAAAAAAAATGAAGTTCATGATCGTGGCCCAAAGACGAAACGTCAGATTTAAAATTTGAAAATGTCATCTTGTAGAGTAGAAAAAGTTGTTACGATGAAGTGACATTTATTTTGAAATATCTCCCCGAATAAGTTCCAACTTTTCATTAATCTAACCATCATGGTAACTAAAACCGTTCTCCAGATCCTGATGCTAGTACACCAAGCTTTAAATTTTGTAATGTACAGGGCCGATTTCTCAATAGCAAGTCACCGGGTCAGTTAAGTTAGCCCCCCCCCATAGAAAATTTCTGGATGAAAATTATCCCATAATTTTGCTCTCATTTTGCTCCATTTTGCTCCACTAATTTCGATTTTTGCTCCATTAGTGGAGACTATGTGGCCTATTAGGTGGGGGGGGGGATAAATTAACGCTAGCCTCCCAGTGAAAATTCAGAAATTTGATCATGCTCATTTTGTTCTCCGAGTTTTGCTCCATTTTGCTCCACTATCGGCGAGTTTTGCTCCATTTTGCTCCACTATCGGCGAGTTTTGCTCCATTACCAGGAGAGACCTACAGAGCTCCCAAGAATCTCTCCCAGCCCCCCCCCCCCCCCCCCCCCCCCCGTGAAAATTCTGAAATTTGATCATGCTCATTTTGTTCTTCGAGTTTTGCTTTATTTTGCTCCACTATTGACGAGTTTTGATCCGAATCTCTCCCAGCCCCCCCCCCCCCCCCCCCCCCCCCGGTGAAAATTCTGAAAGGATAACGCACACTTAACATGGGATTTTTGGGTTCTATGGATTTTATTGCCTATTTTTTGATATGTTGTAGAGGATTTAATTCTGAACAACCTTTAAGGGGGCAACATCGCTCCCATGCACACGATACAAAATACAGAAATCGGATTTAGACTACAAAAAAAAAAACGCACATCAGAATTTGCTGAAATTTGGCATACACATTCCTTGATCGATTATCTAGAGAATAGTGCAGTTAGATTTTCCATATTTCGAAATTTTTTTGGCCTATATTGTGAAAATGAACTATTTCCCAAAAATAGAAAAATCCACGGTAAAAATTGAAAAAATAAGAGCACTATTCTCTAGATAATCGATCAAAGAATGTTTATGCCAAATTTCAGCAAATTCTGATGTGCCGTTTTTTTTTGTAGTCTAAAACCGATTTTGGAATAAAATTACAGATATTTTGGCAAATATAGTTCAGGCTCTTTTTCGAAGATGGCGCCATCAGTCAATTAGTGATGTCATAATTAGGCTTTTTCGAAAATCCCGAACCGTTGGAGCAGCAGCTGATGTAGGTTGTTCAGCGTTTCCAAAAAAGCCTAGTGACAACAGAACCTCTTTCTCACCTTGTGTATTTGTTTTGTTTTTTATTATTGGTTTATAAAATAATAGACACAAAGCATGCTGTGCCATTAGTTTCCATTGAAAATAAATAAAGTAGCTATTTTACGTACCTAGGTATACATAAAAAAATTGTATCGTGTTTTGTAGGACAAAATGTCTTTGAAAAAATAAAAAGCTTCAATAATAATTATTAAAATTTATTTACAAAAGGTGGAAAGTGCTAAAATTAGAGTTTTTCCTTTGTGTTCTTGCATATTAGTGCAATAATAATATCCACCAATGCAGTAGAGCCGAGAGTAGAGCATTCAATTTAGGTATCTGGCGATTTGCATTTCTTTTACTAGCTCTTGGATCTTTTACCAATATCTGAAATTGTGTAAGAGCCGTTTTACACGGCAAAGTTTCTTCACGAAATTACTTACGAAATTGTTGCCGAAATATTTCGTAAGTCAACTTTTCCTGTTTTACACGACAAGAAAAACTTACGAAATATTTCGCCAATAAACTTTCGAAAATGTTCTATAGTTTTTGTGGGCGCGGCCGAGAAAATGCGTGAGTTTCGGCGCACACAAATACAAAATAAACGAGGCTTTCTTTTCCATCGAACTTTATGAATCCGTCAATGAATTTCCTATGTAAAAGATAAAGATAAGAAAGCTTATCGGTGGAAAAAATTAGTTCCGCCGAAAAACATAGGGTGGGAGGGAGAGTACCAGCTGGTCAAAGCCAAAAGTAAACAAAAGTTTATTTATGGAAGGAACACAGAAATTCAACTTAATAAAACTGCAGAAGAGTCCAAAGATTCAACAACAATTAGAAAACGAAAGTTTTATTTGTTTTGTTTTAGTTTACCAAAATATGATATGAGGTTATGATTTAATATTATTGATGGCAAAACGTAACTGCGCCTGCGTATGACTAATATTTTCACGAAACTTTTGCTAAATTTTATGTGCCGTGTCAAACAGGAAAAAGCGAAACAAGAATAGTAAACTTACGAAATATTTCGGCAATAATTTCGTGAATAATTTCGTAAAGAAACTTTGCCGTGTAAAACGGCTCTAAGACTCCTGGTAAGACTATTTTTTTATTATTCCTCCGAGTATTCCTCTATTTGTAAGCCCATTCATGTGCCAATTGCGTCCTGAAAAATCTTATAGGTACCTACCACAACTAAATATAAGTACCTCAAAAACAAGCTCTACAACAAAATATCACTTTTACAGAGTAGAACAAAATTTGAAGTCATACCAGGCATGGAAATACAAATCCCTCCATAATCCCATGAGCCAATCAGTGCGAACTGAGTGAAAAAAGTCGCACTGATTCTGCAAATTGAAATCGCTATAATATTTAAAATGCTCCACTGTAAAAATGCTTTTATCTTGGCGCCATCTATAATTTTTTTTAGAACTAAAATATAATTTGTAGGGGGGGCCGTTGTGGCCTTAAGGGCGGGTATTATAAAACTGCTTTGACAGTTAACTTGAATTTAACTTTTTGAATTACATGTAATTTCAGAAGTTAACTTTAAGTTAACTTTCAAAGAAGTTTTATAATACCCGCCCTAAATGGGGCGAAATCTTGTAGCTATTACGGTCTTTGAGATATGAGCGTTGAAAGATGAACTTTTTTGAGACTTTTTGTGTGGAGCACAGAACATATCACCTCTAGAAAAGTATCTGCAATGGTATGTACCGGTTATAAATGACGGCGCCCTCGTTGACTGAAAACCCAACTAATCGAGTATTCTTGACAAAAAGGCGAATTGATTTTTTTCATATGTTTTTATTATTTTTGTATAATTTTAAATGATCAACTGCATTTGGCTTGCTGACTCCTCTTAGCTCTTTTCGCCTCATTTTTTTAAAAACTATGACTGGCAGGAAGTTTCCGATGTCGAACATAGTGCAAAAAGAGTTAGTAAGTTAGCAAGAGACACGCAGTTATAGGTAGATCGCAAAGTAAATACGAATAATAAATACAAATACGAACGAAACGAAACAAACGAATAAATACAAAAAAATACGAACAAAAATTAGGTTTTTTTTCAACCAAAACTTTTTGAATTTTCACTTTAACGCGCGTGGAAACCATTCTGTGCCGTGGGGTACAACGGGGTACAACAACACAATTTAAAAATTCAAATTTTGACTTTTAAAATGACAAAATAAATGACAAAACCAACCAACACAAATCACTGTCCACACCACAGATACCTGTAAATTTCTCTTATCTCCCGACAGTGTCGCCATCGTTGAATGAAAACCTAACTAAAAACCTTTGTCGCGATTCTTCCATTTGAGATATTTTCTATAGGTGATTGTGGTGTGGAGAGTATACGAGATACTGGTGCTACTGGTGTTTATCAGTCAAAATATTGACAGACTAAGGGCGGGTATTATAAAACTGCTTTGACAGTTAACTTGAAGTTAACTTTTTGAAATACATGTAATTCCAGAAGTTAACTCTCAAAGTAGTTTTATAATACCCGCCCTTACATATTTTACGTCACTTAAAAATTAATGTCAACTTAGGTTAAGGCCGGGACCGCACTAGGGTCAATGTTGGCGTCAGTGCGGTTCCGGCCTTAGCCTATGGTGACATTTGTTAGTGACGTGAAATATGTCGACTTGTCAAAATTTTGAATGATAAACACCAGTTTTTCGTATACTCTCCACACAAAAAGTTGCAAAAAAGTTCATCTTTCAACGCTCATATCTCAAAGACCGTAATACCTACAAGATTTCGTCCCATTTAAAGGTTGCTCAGAATTAAATCCTCTACAACATATCAAAAAATGGCCAAAATCCATAGAGCCTAAAAATCCCATGTTAGGTGTGCGTTATCATGCTCATTTTGCTCTCCGAATTTTGCTCCATTTTGCTCCACTATCAGCGAGTTTTGCTCCATTACCTGGAATGACCTCTAGAGTCCTTATTCTTGAAACAGGGGAGCAACGTTTCCATGAGAATGAATGTTCCGCCTTTGTTGAAGCCCACATCACGGATCATGAAGGACGACGTCTGAAAGGGGAGAGGAAGCCAATGGGACAGAGCTGCTTTTCAGTATGCACATTGGCGCGCTCTAAAGTACCTCGGGGGCGCAACGCGCTAGATTTGTACCGTTCCAGTATCATGGCGTGAGACGCCTGTCTTAGTGTCAAATATGTCAAATTTTAAAAATAATTATCTGTTTGTGTGTGCAGTTTGTTTTTTTATTTATCCAAAATGAAAGAGAATCGAAATTATATTTTGATAATGTTCAATCCCGAGATATAACAAGAAATAAATAAATAAATAGCCACCCACGGATGTGACAGCTGACACGTTGACGCGTACGTACAGCTCGGGAGCTCAACGCACTGAGTAGCTCCGAGCGTCACACTCCCATACTGGAAAGCGGCTCAGGACTCATAGCGACAGATTTTGAAATGTGTTTTTTTTTTAGAGATAAAAGTCTCGATAAAAGTCAAGTTGACATTATGTTGGCAATACAATGTAAAATTGTCAATGCTTTCAATTTTTTTATGTAGAAAAGGCTTGTGTTGCCAACATAGTTACTAAATTTTTGACTTGGGGAATTATCTTGAAAATTTTCACTGGTGTGGGAGGGCTAGGAGAGATTCTTAGGAGCTCGTAGGTCATTCCATGGTAATGGAGCAAAACTCGCCGATCATGGAGCAAAATGGAGCAAAACTCGGAAAACAAATTGCGCATTAGACACTCCAAAATTTTCACACGTGTTGCAAGGAGAGATTCCTGGGAGCTGTGTAGTTCATTCGAGCTGCTTTCGGGTGCAGTGTGCGAAGCACCTGGAGCATTTCACGCCCATTATACTCAATGCGCTTTGCACTCGAACGCTTAAAAATCAGTTAAAGGTGCATCAGGGGAAACAGGCGAGGAAAGTGAGAGCAGCTTGAGAGCGCCAAACTCTGTTCGCTCGAATGTGTAAAATTGGTCGAGTTCATCAGGACATAGCGCTACAGTAGCGACCATCAACAGTGTTGCCAGTTTATTACAAATAAAGCAAATCTATTACATTTATCAAAGGTTAATTATTTACATTATAATATTTCCAATAAATCTATTATATTTTCACTTATTTAACCAAAAATTATTAAAATTAATGAGTTCCGCTTGAAACACTGAGCGCTCGGACCATTTTCCATCTTTTTTTCCTTTTGGTGAGAAGAACAGGGATAAAATTTGCCACAATTGTAAAAATTTGGCAACACTGCTGCTGATCGCTATTGTAGCGCTACGTTCTGATGAACCCGACCATTGTAGCCGGAGTACTTCGGACTAACTCGAAAGCGCTGAGCGCTCAAAGCGTGGCATCCGAAAACGGCTCGTCATGGAGCAAAACGAGCTGATCATGGTGCAAAACTCGGTATGAGTAATTTCAAGTTTCAAAATTTTCACTGGGGCGCAAGAAGAGATTCTTTGGAACTCTGTAGGTCGTCCCTGGTAATGAAGCAAAACTCGCCGATAATGGAGCTAAACGGAACAAATGTTCCGATTTAAAAAAATTTACCGGGGGGGGGGGCTAGGTGAGATTCTTGGGAGATCTGTAGGTCATTCCTGAGCGGGGTTCGGCTATTCAGCGCGGAGTTGGAGTGGAGTGAACAGAGCTAATGGAGTCACCCTTACCCTACCTAATACGGTGAAAAGCAATACCCAAACCTTAAAACGAACGGCTGGAGTGCGAATGGAGTCACTCGGAGTGCACGGAGTGAGCAAGCCGAACCCACCTCTGGTAATGCAGCAAAACTCGCCAATCATGGAGCAAAATGGAGCAAAACTCGGAGAACAAAATGAGCACGATCAAATTTCTGAATTTTCACTGGGGGGGCTAGCGTTAATTCAGCCCCCCCCCCACCTTATAGGCCACATAGTCTCTCCACTGTAATGGAGCAAAAATCGAAATTAGTGGAGCAAAATTATGGGATAATTTTCATCCAGAAATTTTCAGTGAGGGGGGCTAACTTAACTGACCCCAAGTCACCCCCGGGTGGAGCATAACTCCAGGGTAAACATCGCAACTGGACACGTTTACCCTGGAGTTAATATCAACCCGGAGGTGATTCGCTATCTACACCAACCTTCCAGGGCCCGTATTCTCGTAACCGGGGAACACCGTTCTCTCAAGAGAACGATTGCTCTGTCTTTATCAGTAATATGAAAATAACAATATGGGTGACTAAGACAGAGCAATCGTTCTCTTGAGAGAACGCTGTTCTCCGGTGACGAGAATACGAGCCCTAGCAGCTTCACAACACCTAGTCGGACAATTTTGTAATATAATCTATTTTTCTCTTCGAACGCTAAATAATACATTCATTCCTGCTCGATATTAAACTGATTAATGATACGAATTTTACACCCCGTGGCTCGTCCCGTGTATTCTGAACCAGAATCCATGGCCTATCCGACCAATCAAATTCTCCGTATCTTCAGAATACACGGGCCGCAATGAGACACTACAAACAAAACATGACCGAGGTCTACTTTCAGATCTAAAATGTACTTACCTGTGTTGTAAACATGGAGATCATCCACAATCTCCTGGTTTCCGCCACCAAAAACGAGCATCAATTCACAGATAGACACTGCCCGATGTCCATGTCGAGGTCTTGGTTGAGGCCCAGTGGTATTGGGAACCCATTTCCAATGTAACACTTTACCCCCCATCACTGATCTGTTTCAAATCGCACATCCAATTGAAAATGTAGGAAGCCAATGCACACCTTTATAGCTCCTTTTCGTCTGAAAACATTGAAGCCGACTTAACAAAAAAACCCTAAACATAAAATTATTTCACAACAAGTAGGTACAATAATATTTCACAATAATTATTATATAAAGGGAAGCGGACACCATGCTTCAAATCTGTCTCAAAATTAAATATAAATTCCCAAGTCAAAATTAAAAATTTTACAGGAAGGATTGGTAGTAGCCATCAATATTTGTAAATAAAAAAATTACTAAACCAAATGACAAAATAGACGATGCCTGCCAATTAATAATATGAAATTTACTGCATAGGTATTTAAAAATGTATTTAGCATGAAGTATAAAGTATAGTTTTTGCAAACTCAAATTAGTTTAAATAAATAGACCTTAGGACGGTTTTTGTGTTTTTTATGCCTGCTTTACTGCCATATAGTATAAATTTGAACCTATCAGTATGGGCAGTTTTTTAGAAAATAAAAAATAATAACGTGCCTATATTTGACACTTAACATTTCAAATGATCGGTGGGGCGGAGGGTTGCGATAATTTTTCTTGCTATTTTTATATTCAAGTTAATGCCTGCTAATAATGAAGTTTTTGAGAAAGTGAAATAACCATATTTCGCACCTAAAATTTCAAAAAATCGACGCGGCATACTGCGGAGGGTCGTGATATATTTTTCGAAAAATCAAGGGAGGTAGGGATGTGTGTAATGTAGTAATTTACGATCTCAGTCCAGGACCGATATAAAATTTTCAGGGTAGTTAGAGGGACAATGATGGTACTACTCAATCCACCCCTCAAAGTTGAGGGACAAACGAAACTTTCGCGGTAAAATAGTTATTTGTGTACCAAGGCCGTAAAGTTGATCTTTTTTGGCCGAATCAGAAATTTGCGGCCGAGGCGTAGCCGAGACCAAGCAAATTTCAGGTGAGGCCAAAAAAGATCATTCGGCCGAGGTGCACACAAAATTTTTTAGGCGAGTGTTTTTTCTTGAAAAAAGACGAAAATTCAACAGGAGCTTTAACTTTTTATTGATTAGATAAATAATCCAGCAAAGATAGGTAGATACATAATTATTAGTAACAAAAACTACAATAAAGGAAGTGTGATTATAGAAAATTGCCGACTTTTTCGCATGGTATCCTATATTGTGCTTTTTTGAAAAAGTAATAGGATAGGGCTAAAATCAAAAATTTGGTTCCATTGTGGTTGCTAACTATTTATTGGTTGTGTTTATAGTTACGGACCGCGTTTCCGATTGTCTGTTTATATATTTTCACCAAAGTTTATAGCGGCCGTAAAGTAAAAGCGGCCGTAAAGTAAAAGCGGCCGTGAAGTAAAAGCGGCCGTAAAGTAATAAAGCAAATGCAGCCGTGAAGTAAATGCGGCCGTAAAGTAAATGCGGCCAAAAAAGATATACTTTAGGGATGATATTGAATCCGTAAAACTAATCTTTTTGTGACAGTCGCCTAAAAAATTATTTACTGTCCAAGGAGCTAGGTACTATCCCGCTCCAGGACCGGATTTTCGATATAAAATTACAAGGGGCAAACCACCTAGGAATTCTTTGCAAAAATGTGGTGAATTTGTTGGGAATTTGAGGGAATTTATGCAAAATTGGAAAAATGGGAATTTGGGGGAATTCAATTTAATTTTAGTATTAGGTCTATAAAGGTCTACGACTGTGCAAAATTTCAGTTTTCTAGGACACTTGAGAGCTGAGTTACAGGTAGGTCGAAAATGACCTGAAATGCTTCGAGAAAAGGTATACAGTAGTAGTGCGCGAATTTGGCGGGTAGATTCTGTCAACGCGCGGAGTCTGGCGTATCGGCCCTCTCCAGCTCCTCGCTGACATTTTGTCCCCATGCCGAGTTGAAGGCGTTTTTGAGGTCTAAGCAAATAACGGTCTGGTGTAGGTCTTGGGCTTTATTTCTATTCATGATGGCCTAGATATTGGTTAGGGCTTCAACTGTTCCGGTTCCTTTTTCCTTTCCTAGAGCCGTACTGTCTGATGCTAAGGTCCTGTTCTTTCAATACGTATCAGTAATCTATTATTTAGCATTTTTTCCAGTAATTTCCCCAGTGTAGGTAGGAGACTGATTGGCCTTAGGGTGCCGTCCTTATTGGGAATCCACGCTATATCCGCGGGCTTCAAATTCCTAGGGAAGTAACCCATTTTTAGGCGATCCCTGTAAATACCCCTTACTATCTCCGGTATTACTGCAAATATATGTGTTTGGGACTTACGTTGTACCGTATTGTAATTTGGGTAATTTAAACGCAACTTGTATATATGTCTTAAATTTGAAGTGTAAATTTCAATTATTAATTGCGCGTGAGAATGGCATTTCCAGGGACTTTTCGCGCGGTACCGTACGTAAAAGAGAGCAAGAGTGCGCTCTTGATTAAAGAAGGACAGAGAGATTGAGTAGCCGAAAATATGTGCTGTCGCTGTCCGAGAGATGAGAACGATTTTTGCCGGCAATCAAACCAGAACCAATTATTTTAGTGCTTAAGACCCACGCAGTTTCGGGGTAAGTCCTTTATTGGTTTTGCCATTTATCGATTTTTGATAACTTTTTAAAAATACAGTCCACTGATTAGCTCGTACAATATGTCTGATTCTGATTGCCTCGTTAGGTATGTTGTCGGCGCTTGTTGCTTTCTTCTTTTTTAAGGTCTGATCCTGCATAGCCTCGGCCACCCTACTTTATTGCTTTAGCCTCGACTTTTTCCACAAGCTTTTGAACCTCAGGCGATCTCTTCAACATGGAGCGTTTGGGGAAATTTCTCTTCTCTCTCCCTTTCCTCTGCTGCAGCTCTTCCTCTCGGCTTTCGTCGTGCTTCCTCTTCCGCATATTTCCCTCAAGCTCGCTATAAGTTCCTTGGCATGCGCCATTTTGCCCGGTAGCTGAGTCTACTCGTATTTATATTGCTCTCCAGAAGATATCCAGACCTACCCGGACCGTTCTTGACCTTTTCCTGACCGTTTTCTGTGTTTTCCTGATTTTTCAGAAAATATCCAGATTCTGGAGAATATTTTTTTGGTACTTCTGAGCTCTCTCCTGACCTTTCCAGGTTTTTCTAGATTTTTCACGGATTTTGGAAAATGATTCCCAGGTCCTTTGGGACCCTTTCCAGATTTTCCGACCCTTTCCAGATATTTGCAGGCCTTTTCCAGACGTTTCCAGAGATGTCCAGACATATTCAGGGTTTTCCAGACTTTATCCAGATTTATCCAGACTTGTACAGACTGATCCGGATTCTGGAAAATGATCCCCAGGTCTTTTGGGACTTTTTCCAGGATTTTTCCGACCCCTTCCAGAAATTTCCAGGCCTTTTCCAGACGGTTCCAGAGATTTCCAGACTTTTCCAGACAATATCCAGAGTTTTCTAGACTTGTACAGACTGATCCGGATCCTGGAAAATGATCCCCAGGTCTTTTGGGACCCTTTCCAGAATTTTTCCGACCCTTTCCAGAAATTTCCAGGCCGTTTCCAGACGTTTCCAGAGATTTCCAGACATCATCCAGACTTTTCCAAACTTTATCCAGATTTATCCAGACTTGTACAGGGTGCTGCAATTTGGACTGTTTTAACAGGAAAAACATACTTCCAGCCCAGATAGAGAAAAATTGACTAAAATGTCATGGGATTGATTTCCGAGAAACGTCGATTGTCAAAAACTGTATCACGATATCTTCAATGGTACCATTGATACAGGGTGATTTCCAATTTTTTCCTATTCCGAAAAATAGCTGTAAGTTTTTCATTTAACATTTTTTTTCATTTGTGTAAAAACATTTTTGGGTACTTTTTTGAGCACAATCCAGTGACGTACCAATTTTTTTTTTTTTGTGTCATCATTTCTGAGAAAAATAATGAAGTTCTGTTTTTTTATATGGAAAGCATAGTTGTCACCTCAAAAAACGGCATTTTTTTGTGCTTTCCAATGATATATAGTTTTCAATATTTATTTCCAAATTTGACGGTGATACCAGAGGTTTCTTCATATTTAGTATTATAGTAGGCTTTGATAAATAAAAAAAAAATTCATACGACAATCATTCCTCAAGCGCTTAGGAAATAAAAATTAAGCTTGATAACTAATAATTACTAATATATAATCAAAATAAAGAACAGAGAAAAATTACAAAAAACAAATAAAATAGTAACGATCAAAGAAAATTGAGAATAACATTTTTAATTTTATCTATAATAAATGTTCAAATTGGGCACCTCCCTGTTGAATGCAAATAAAACATCTCTTTTCAACAGAATGGCAACTGTTTATCAGTTCGACAGGAGAGGTTGCTGCAAAAGCTTCTCTCGTAGCTTCTTCTAGTTCTTCTCTCGTTGCTATGTGTCTTCCCTTATAAATCAAATCTTTTAATCTTTCCCATAAAAAAAAATCTAAAGGGGTAAGGTCACATGATCTAGCGGGCCAAGCTACAGGTCCATTAAAACGAATCCAATTTTGACCAATTTCCTCATTTAAAAGAGTAGTTGTATCTCTCGTTTTGTGCGGAGGGGCACCATCATGCTGATAATAAATATGTTCTAATTGTCTTAGGGGAAGATTATCAAAACATGGTATAACATATGTCTGCAATATATGGATATAATCTGGTCCATTTAAATTTTCATCATAAAAATGAGGACCCAAAAACCTACCCCGAAATATGCCTACCCAAACATTAAAACCAAATCGGCCTTGTCGATTTTGTTCAATAGTCACATGAGGGTTTTCAGTGCACCACTGGTATGTATTATATCTATTGAATATGCCAGAGCTTTGAATTCTAGCTTCATCAGTCCATACAATATTTGATGGAAAATCATTATTTTGCCTGCACTTTCCCGTAAACCATTCGCAGAATCTCAATCTACGAGCAAGATCATCATTGCGAAGTTGATGAACTCTTCTTGTTCTGTAGGGCTTGTATTTATGTTTTTTTCAGAGTTTTCTATTTTTTTTTCTGACCAATGTTGATACCCCCACAATCAGTGTTAGGTATGCGTGCAGGAACTACCAGTAATTATGTTGCAATACTTGTCTGAATATTGATATTCAATTATGAGTTGGGGAAGAACCAGTACAGTAAAAATAAAGAATGTGTTTCCCTAACAGCAATCCGGAATTCAGCGAAATTGGAGCGTTCTTACCCAAGTCCTTGCTTTTAATCACTCGCCAGCTCAGGGAAAACGTACCGGAAATAGCCAACAGCAACAGTAGTTCTTGATTGCCTTTACGTGTTCTGATTCATCAGTGTCACTACCACTCTATAAAGGAATACAATTAATTATAAATTTCAATCTCCAACCCAAGGACATTCTTACCCCCAGGTCCTTTTGTGAAATTCTGAGAAAAAGGTTATTTAGAATTCCAACAAAATAAAAAAACTCGTGAGCACGGGACAAGATGGCTATTTACTTGTTTATCAACAAAAGAAATACAACCAGTAAGGATTCATGAATATGCTTCCATTTCTATTCTTATTTTAAACACCAATTGATACCTATCGCAATTGCGTTAAGCTTACAGTTTTTTTATTAATTCTAATTATGTTTCATCAGCCTGAAGGGCATGTATTATTTTCCAGTCCAGATTGTATAGCCAATGAATGATATATGTGAAATTCTAAATATCTAATAATTACCCTTGAGTAGGTAAATCTTTTAATTAAATTACAATGACAAGAAGGTAAGTTCTTCTTTATAAATTTTACTTATCTTAATCACTTCTGGTACTGTTGGGTCTTCGACACGTCTCCTGAGCTGCGATGTTTCTCGGCGGACTTTGTAATCGACGTTCCACTCGGTACTCGTTACCATGCAATAATCAAGGTGCCAACTAACCCTCCAATGACCAGATAAAATCTCACAACGCCAAGGTGTATTCGTAACAACGATCCTAGACTCTGTCTCCAAGGTAAAAATGAAAGGATAGGCTCTCAGTCTTCCCAGCAGTCTCTCACAATTTCAACCATACAAAGAATCTACAGTGAATATTTATTCCTACTAATCACACGATCAAATCGAAATAATTAACTACTTACCCTGCAATCACAGGATTCTTGTATAATAAAATGATATCAGCACAGTGGCCAAGAATACTTGCACCACGTGGAATCTTCAGCAGCGAAAATCTTCCAACTTGGAAAGTTACTCACAGGAAAATTATTCCTACAATATTTCCTCTAAACCAGGCAAGGCTATGAATCCCAATTAATATTTGGAGAACTCAATTCACAATAATTAAGTTACTAATTAGCACTTGAACCTTCGATGCTATTACATCAGCTGCTGGAAGCGAAGAGAGAGAATTTTCTCGAATCTACCTATCAAGTAACCTATCACATTACATCTTTGACCTAACCTAGGAAAACACAGAGACGGATTCAAACATACGAAAACGAATGGTCATGTAAGGAACAACATTACACTTTTTCAGAATGGAATCAGACAACCAGGTAAGCTCAAATATCCCAGATCATTCCCTCAAAAATTATCATTCAACTGCAGAACTAGTTAGAACACTATTATGAGATGCATAAAAATAAAAACCAGAATCTATTCCAACAATCTACTCCGATCCTGGAATTGATAACTCAACGGGCTGAACCTAGCGTATGACGGTCGAAAGATTTCGCCTCCAAATAGCAACAAATAGAAATCTGCATTTTTGGTATCGAACCTAGTTCACTGACCTGGAGCAACAAATACGACGATCAACAAAATAGAACTGCAAAATTTCAAGAGAACCTAACCATTATTTATTGTTTACAATGCAAGATAAAATAATAATTATTGGAATGAATTTGGATATCCACCAGCCGAATTATCCAGGAGAAGAGATTGAAATAACTTATAAGGTAAGCAATTAATTATATTATTCATAAAATGTGAAACTTGTGTTTGATTTCATACAAATTGTTTGATATTGAAATGTTCTTAATTTTACATAAACAATCAGCAATTTGTTTATATTGTTTTTATCTTTTCAGATATCCAGAAAATAGAAAGTGAAACAAATTAATTAATTGCCATCCTCCCTCGCATTATGATATGCACTGCGACTTATCCTACCAGCGAACAAAGTGAATAAACAGAATCAAACTAAGTGAAATTTGTAACAATAACCAATAAATCTTTGAAAAATATGCTGTTAATTATTTATGCCTCCTGACACCATTCAATGAAAAATGCAACCGTAACACTACTCCCCCCCTCAAAGAAAAATTTTGAAGAAATTTTTAATGAAGAAAACATTTTTTTTTCATTACCTACCTAAAGAAATTCTTATCAAAAAAACAATAAGTCATTCGCTCTCATAATCGTAATACATCCTCATTCAGTCACCCTTACTTTTCCTTCCTTCGAATCGTTTTCCTATGAACAGGTTGATCTTCAACCTGAGTTCTATCCTCCTTCAAATCCTGTACATTCCATTTACCCTTACTGTTACCTTGTTCGTCCACCAACTCATAAGTATTTATACCTAATTTCCTAGCTATCCTATACGGTCCAGAAAACTTTTTATCTAATTTAGCAGAATAACCCTTACTTTTATCAGAAAGATTATGTTCTTTTTTCCATACATATTGACCTTCTTTGAATTGCACGGGCCGATGTCTCAAGTTATAGTTATGTGAAGATTTCAAATGAGCTTCCTTTAATTGTTTTTCGACAAATGTGTGAATTTCTTTTAATTTATTTGATTTTTCGCTGACTAGAACTTCTGTGGAATCATCATTACCACTATTTACACCCCCTGCTTCCTGATCATCATCTATAACTATATCTTCATTTAAAAGTCGCTTTTTCCTAATTTGTTTAAAGTAATTACCGTCAGTTATCATTTCGTTTCCAAAATTAATAAAGTATGGACTATTTTTAGTTACTTCAGATTTAGATGTTCGTAATGCGCAAGCTAATCTTGAAAGATGTTCATCCCAACGCTTTTGATTACCGTTTATAAATGAACGAATCATGGTTTTAATTACTCTATTATATCTTTCTGTGAAATTTGGAGCTGGATGATACAATGGATTGGTTAAAAATGTGATGTTATAGCTTTTTAAGAGATTTTCAAATTCTTTAGATCTATACTGTCCACCATTGTCTGACCTCAAAAATTCAGGTACCCCGAAAAGCATAAAAACTTCCTCTATTAAAGAAGCTACCTTCTTTGCTGTAGCAGTACGTAATGGATATATTAGAGTGAATTTACTAAAATAGTCTACTACAACTAAGATGAAACGATGACCAGCTGAACTTCTTGGAAATGGTCCCATCAGGTCGGTTGAAACATACTGCCAGCATCTAGTGATGTCCGGTTTTGAACCCATCAACCCTGCTACTTTTTTCTGTTCTGGCTTTTGTTCCGCACATACACGACACCCGGCAATATATTTGACAACATCTGACTTCATTTTTGGCCAATAATAATTATTAAGAATTTTGTGATATGTTTTATAGACACCTAGATGTCCTGATGTGGGATCATTGTGACATTCATATAAAACTTTAGATCTTTGAGAATTAGGTAAAGCTATTTTCCACTTATCAAAGGGTTCATAAAAGTCATTATCATTTATATATTTATACAAAATACCCTCCGAATCTACTCTCCAGAGAGGATATTTTAAAGGTTTCTCTCTAACTTTATCACCCATCTTCCTATACCAACTACATGCATCATCCAAATTCAAATTTATAGAATTCACCTGAAAATTCACCGTATCTACAGTATCTAAACCTAACCCTAACGGTGCTCGTGATAAGCAGTCTGGTACAGTATGCAGTACACCGCGCTTATGAACAATTTTGAAACGATATTGCTGAAGGCGTAAAGCCCATCTGCCTAAGCGCCCTTGTGGGTTTTTCAAATTATTAAGCCATACCAAACTACTATGGTCAGTTACAACTGTGAATTCAGCTAACTCTAAGTAACACCTTAACTTTTCTATCGACCAAATAACACAAAGCAATTCCTTCTCCGTGACAGAATACTTTATTTCATGCTTATTAAGTGTACGTGAAAGATAACAAATTACATGGCATTTACCCTCATATTCTTGAGTAAGAACACAGCCAAGACCATAAGAACTAGCATCACAATGAAGAACATATGGTTTTTCAAAATTAGGACAAGCTAGAATTGGTGCACTAACTAAAGCATTCTTAACCTTTTCAAAGGCAAACTGACATTCGGGAGTCCATTTAAACTTTACATTCTTTTTAGTCAAATTAGTAAGAGGAGCTACCATTTCTGATAGACTGGGGACGAAACGTCTATAGTAAGATACCATACCCAAGAAAGAACGAATTTGTTTAGGCGTGTGTGGTGTAGCCATATCGACTATAGCACTAACCTTTTCTGGATCAACTGATAAACCGGATCTATTTACCACATAACCTACATATTTCAGTTCGCTTCTACAAAACTTACATTTATCCTTATTCAATGTCAAATTAGCTGCTTTTAAACGCCTAAATACTTCCTCTAGGATGCGAATATGAGTTTCGAAATCGGGTGTTGTCACGACAATGTCATCAAGAAATTTAAACACATAAGGTTCTAGTTCAGGACCAAATATCCTATCTATTAAAGCTTGAAAAGTTGCGGGTGCATTCGTGAGACCAAATGGTAATCTCTTAAACATAAAATGACCTCTACCCGGTATTCTAAAAGCTGTATATTTTCTTGAGTCTTTTGACATCTTTACTTGATAATAAGCCATTCTTATATCAAGAGTTGACAAATAACGAGAGTTCCCTAATCTGTCTAAAATAGAATTTATTAGAGGCAATGGATAAGAATTTTTCTCAGTTACATTATTCAATTTTCTGAAATCTATACAAAACCTATATGAACCGTCGCTCTTTGGAACCATTAATACTGGTGATGACCATGGACTGTCACTTTTTTCTATTATGTCCATATCTAAAAGTTTAGTAACCTCCTCGTCAATCTTCTTCTGCATTAACGGACTAACTGGATAATAACGAGATCTAATTGGAGGACTATTAGCTATAATTTCATGTTCTACTAAATCTGTGCAGCCTAGATCTATATCTTTTACTGATTCCATATAGTTTTCTATAACTGAATTTAACCTATTCCTCTGTTCGACATTTAAATCATCTGCTGACTGAATATAATTTAAGTTTAGATTTTGTTCCCTAGACCCAAAATACCATTCTCCCCTTCTTAAGTCTGGAATTATCCCCATTTTGATCCAAAAAGCTGTACCCAAAACAAGTGTATGTCTTAACTGAGGCATGACAAAACAATCAAAAATTTTTACTTTATTTTGCAATTGAATGGGAACTGACATATAGCCAATACATTCCAACATTTCTCCATTAGCCACCTGACAACTTTGGCTATCATTCAATTTGTGCAATTTAATACCCAAATTTAAGAAAATATTATACCCATTTGAACCTAAAAACACTTTATTAGCGCCCGAATCTAAAAGACCATCTATTTTAGCGCCATAGATAGACACTGTTATGTAAGGACATTCATTTTGATCTACCTGAGCCTGAGATAACATATAGGATAAAATTGGTTTACTATGACTATTATAAAAATCTAGTTCCTCTTGTGAGAAATCAGTATTTTGGACATCTTGATTTTTTGAGACCGATTTAAGAGAATTAGAAACCGAATCACGATCTAAAATTGGTTTCCCCTCGCGTTTCCCGTACGAGCGGTACAAAAGCGAGCAAGATGATTTGGACCTTGACATTTGTAACAAGTAATGTTTGACTTGTCCCTTGAATTTCCCGAATTCTGATTGTTCGGAGCGCTGCTTTTCGGATAGCTACCCCTACCCGAACTATAACTAGCAAAACCGTTTCCTGAAAAATCCCTATTATAATACCTATCCCTACTACTATTCCTATTATACCTATCATATCCTCTGTTCCTGTCCCGTGAAAAGTTCCTATATCTATCCTTATTTCCAAACCTATCACCTAAGTAACTATACCTATCCCCTGAAAAATCTCTTCTATCTCTAGAGTAATTCCTATATCTATCACCTGAAAAACCTCTATCTCTTGAAGCATCTCTACCTCTATCTTCTGATATATCTCTATATTTTTCCCTCGACTCCTCTCTATCATTACTTCCTTTTTGTCCTTCTACACTACTTATTCCATTCCTACTTCTATCCATCCTATCTCTCCTACTCCTAACCGAACTATCCTTTCTACCTTTGTGAGAACCTCTACTATCGCGCTGTCTTCCTACCGAACTATTCCTGCTTTCCGCACTACTGTCCCTACTTTTACTCCTATTCTGTCTATTTTTTGATTTATTTTTCACCCTCCTGTCCGAAACTTCACTATAAGATTCTGAGTCACTGAGAGAGATATCATCATTAGGGGATCTATCATAAAAAGATACTTTTTTAAGTTCAATATTATCTAACTTCTTTTTAGAAGGTTTATCATCCTTATAAGATAAATCAGTTTCAACAGTATGCTTGCTACAAGAAGGTGGAACAAAATCCAAAATATCTTTACGATTCTCTTCGATTTTACGGCAATATATTATTAAATCTTCCACAGAATTTATATCAACCAACAGAAGTTGATTTTGATAAAATGGCAATATGTTCTTTCTAAGAATTCTTAGTTTCATTGAATCATCTACTTTTATAGTTAACCTACTAAACAAATTATTCATATAAGCTACATAAATTGCTATGCTTTCTCTATCTCCCTGAGTCCTAGACTTTATTTGTTCCCACAGTTTCTCATTAAAATCTTTAGGCAAGAATTCTTCTCTAAAATAATCACACAAAGTCTCCCAATCATTAACCTTATTCTTCAGTGAACGATAATAGACAAGAGCTTTTCCCTCAAAAAGTTCTACAGCACTTCTAAAAGTTTGCTGAGTAGACACCCCTCTTGAATCTCTAAGTTCATTGACCCTTTCCAGAAAAGCATTTAATCCCAGAGCATCAGATTCTCCACTAAATTTTAAACCCCATTTGGAAATATCAAAGTTAGAATTTAAAGAAGTATTCGCTAACTGCTGTGTAACTGTAGAAGTACTTGAATTGGCATTAGTTGTTTGATTTGAATTTTTAATTGGAGTTGAAGTGCTAGCGCTTTGTAAAATGCTACCCTGAAACAACATATCCACTGGATCACTGCGTTTAGTTTTAATAGAATAAGTCTGTTGTTTACCCTCAAATTCCGAAATACAATCTAAAGAATACGATAATAATCTAGAACGTTCTTCTAGTTCACCCTTATCCTCAGATGAAATATTTTCTATCCTAAACAACACATGAGCAAGTCTAGCCTCTAACTTCCTAGAAAGTGTATAAGTGAACTCATCTGACAAACTTTGTTTAATTTCCTGTAATTTATTTTTGCAAATTTGTAATTCATCTTTTGCTGAAAAATTATTATAAGTCAATCTAAAACTGTGGCCTTCAGTTTGCAATTTTAAAAGCTGTTTTAAGGTATTTATCAGATCTTTTACAGTACCTGTGGGCGTAACACCTCTGATTTTAATTTCATATTCTAATTCTTCTTTGTTAAGCCTATCTGGATGTAGTTTAAGAGACATTTTATCTGTTTAGTAGTTTGTGACAAGTAAAACAATCAAGATAAAGCTAATATTGTTAAAGTGAATTTTAATAAAACTGTTCAACTACCAAGAATATTTATGGAAATTGCCTGCACTTGGGTTCTAAAATAAAGTATCTAAACTCTATAAAGCCAGTTGGGCGCCAAATATGATACCCCCACAATCAGTGTTAGGTATGCGTGCAGGAACTACCAGTAATTATGTTGCAATACTTGTCTGAATATTGATATTCAATTATGAGTTGGGGAAGAACCAGTACAGTAAAAATAAAGAATGTGTTTCCCTAACAGCAATCCGGAATTCAGCGAAATTGGAGCGTTCTTACCCAAGTCCTTGCTTTTAATCACTCGCCAGCTCAGGGAAAACGTACCGGAAATAGCCAACAGCAACAGTAGTTCTTGATTGCCTTTACGTGTTCTGATTCATCAGTGTCACTACCACTCTATAAAGGAATACAATTAATTATAAATTTCAATCTCCAACCCAAGGACATTCTTACCCCCAGGTCCTTTTGTGAAATTCTGAGAAAAAGGTTATTTAGAATTCCAACAAAATAAAAAAACTCGTGAGCACGGGACAAGATGGCTATTTACTTGTTTATCAACAAAAGAAATACAACCAGTAAGGATTCATGAATATGCTTCCATTTCTATTCTTATTTTAAACACCAATTGATACCTATCGCAATTGCGTTAAGCTTACAGTTTTTTTATTAATTCTAATTATGTTTCATCAGCCTGAAGGGCATGTATTATTTTCCAGTCCAGATTGTATAGCCAATGAATGATATATGTGAAATTCTAAATATCTAATAATTACCCTTGAGTAGGTAAATCTTTTAATTAAATTACAATGACAAGAAGGTAAGTTCTTCTTTATAAATTTTACTTATCTTAATCACTTCTGGTACTGTTGGGTCTTCGACACGTCTCCTGAGCTGCGATGTTTCTCGGCGGACTTTGTAATCGACGTTCCACTCGGTACTCGTTACCATGCAATAATCAAGGTGCCAACTAACCCTCCAATGACCAGATAAAATCTCACAACGCCAAGGTGTATTCGTAACAACGATCCTAGACTCTGTCTCCAAGGTAAAAATGAAAGGATAGGCTCTCAGTCTTCCCAGCAGTCTCTCACAATTTCAACCATACAAAGAATCTACAGTGAATATTTATTCCTACTAATCACACGATCAAATCGAAATAATTAACTACTTACCCTGCAATCACAGGATTCTTGTATAATAAAATGATATCAGCACAGTGGCCAAGAATACTTGCACCACGTGGAATCTTCAGCAGCGAAAATCTTCCAACTTGGAAAGTTACTCACAGGAAAATTATTCCTACAATATTTCCTCTAAACCAGGCAAGGCTATGAATCCCAATTAATATTTGGAGAACTCAATTCACAATAATTAAGTTACTAATTAGCACTTGAACCTTCGATGCTATTACATCAGCTGCTGGAAGCGAAGAGAGAGAATTTTCTCGAATCTACCTATCAAGTAACCTATCACATTACATCTTTGACCTAACCTAGGAAAACACAGAGACGGATTCAAACATACGAAAACGAATGGTCATGTAAGGAACAACATTACACTTTTTCAGAATGGAATCAGACAACCAGGTAAGCTCAAATATCCCAGATCATTCCCTCAAAAATTATCATTCAACTGCAGAACTAGTTAGAACACTATTATGAGATGCATAAAAATAAAAACCAGAATCTATTCCAACAATCTACTCCGATCCTGGAATTGATAACTCAACGGGCTGAACCTAGCGTATGACGGTCGAAAGATTTCGCCTCCAAATAGCAACAAATAGAAATCTGCATTTTTGGTATCGAACCTAGTTCACTGACCTGGAGCAACAAATACGACGATCAACAAAATAGAACTGCAAAATTTCAAGAGAACCTAACCATTATTTATTGTTTACAATGCAAGATAAAATAATAATTATTGGAATGAATTTGGATATCCACCAGCCGAATTATCCAGGAGAAGAGATTGAAATAACTTATAAGGTAAGCAATTAATTATATTATTCATAAAATGTGAAACTTGTGTTTGATTTCATACAAATTGTTTGATATTGAAATGTTCTTAATTTTACATAAACAATCAGCAATTTGTTTATATTGTTTTTATCTTTTCAGATATCCAGAAAATAGAAAGTGAAACAAATTAATTAATTGCCATCCTCCCTCGCATTATGATATGCACTGCGACTTATCCTACCAGCGAACAAAGTGAATAAACAGAATCAAACTAAGTGAAATTTGTAACAATAACCAATAAATCTTTGAAAAATATGCTGTTAATTATTTATGCCTCCTGACACCATTCAATGAAAAATGCAACCGTAACAATGTTTGTA
Source organism: Ceutorhynchus assimilis (assembly GCA_917834065.1). Lineage (NCBI taxonomy): Eukaryota > Metazoa > Arthropoda > Insecta > Coleoptera > Curculionidae > Ceutorhynchus > Ceutorhynchus assimilis. Next base: position 304,277 of record CAKJTU040000026.1, on the reverse strand, counting down.
ACGTTTTCCAAAATCCGCAAAGAGGTGAATGGGCATTCTCGAGGGCGTTCTATTACCTTGAAAAATAATTATTTTCCAAATAAATTTAATGACCTAGTAATTTTTACCTCTCCTAACACATTTAGCTCTTGAATTTCATTTTGTTCAATGTTGTAATTTCTGAGCCTAGGTTGTTTAAAACTGCCATGCTGAATTAAATTATTCTTTAAGTTTCTGAATATTCGAGAGTCGGGCTGATGACGTTCTGGATATCTGTTAAAATACAATTCGCTAGCAGCGTTGGCATTTTCATTAGCCAAGATTCAAAATTTTCATACATTTTTCACCACAATACACAAATATTAGCATTAGTGCCAAATTATGGACCAACTGGTAAGTGTCTGGTTGTTACCTAGCAGGTACTTTCTATTCTCTAGTGCATAGAAAGTACCTGCTAGGTAACAACCAGACACTTACCAGTTGGTCCATAATTTGGCCCTTAGCAAAAGAAAATGTCAGAAGTTTTATTGACAAGGTTTTTGTTAAGCGGTTGCCAAAACAATGATGGCGTATGAACATTTATTTTTTATTTCTCATAGCCTATGTTGCTTAAATATGGAAAAAAACCTCTGTATCACCGTCAAATTTGGAAATAAATACTGAAAACTATATATCATTGGAAAGCACAAAAAATTGCCGTTTTTTGAGGTCATGGCCAACTATAGTTTCCATATAAAAAAACAGAACTTCATTTTTTTTTCTCCGAAATGATGACTCAGAAAAAAACTGAGTACGCCTCTGGATTGTGCTCAAAAAAGTCCCCTGAGAATGTTTGTACAGAAATGAAAAAAAAAAAAAAAATGATAAATAAAAAAGTTATAGCTATTTTTCAGGATAGGGACAAATCGAGAATCATCCTGTATCAATGGTACCATTGAAAATATCGCGATACGGTTTTTGACAATCGACGTTTCTCGGAAATCGATTCCATGACATTTTAGTCAATTTTTCTCTATCTGGGCTGGAAGTATGTTTTTCTTGTTGAAACAGTCCAAATTGCAGCACCCTGTACAGACTGCTCCAGATCTTATCCAGTCCTTTCCTGACCTCTCTGGACTTCTTCCAAACACTTGCCCAACTTTTTTTTTACAAAAAAATCAAGTTTGAAAAATAGTTATTTATGCAACAAGTGTGTAAAGTGAACCTTTTTTCACGAATGTGAATTTTGACGCGAGCCGAAGGCGAGTGCGACAATCACATGAGTGAAAAAAGGTGCTTTACGCACGTATTGCATACAAAATTTTTTCTACTACCAATCAAATATGTGTAAAAAAATAAATTTTGTCAAATACTTTACGCACAAGTGCGTAAAGAATTTTCACTTTACGCACTAGTGCGTGAAGTGATTCACCAGAAAAATGCCAAATTGACAGTGTCAACATCTGTCATTGACATTACTTTACGCACTAGTGTGTGAAGTGAAATTTTACGTCTTCTGAACCGTGGGTAAAGTGAGTACTTTACGCACGGTAGTAGAAAAAAAATCATGTGTTTCGCTAACTTGACGTCAAGTTCGCGAGACAATATCACTAAAAATGTCGGTAGTGATAAGTTGAGTGAATGGAAATTTGCCGTTTTTCTGCCGCTAATTAGATGTGAAAACTAAAAATTTGCCGCTACCTTTCTTTTCATAAGAAAATCGTGTTCGAAAATAAAATAATGTTTTGCTAATTTAACGTAAAGTTAGCGAGATCACTAAAAATGTCGGTAGTGATAAATTGAGTGAGTGGAAAATATCGCGTTTGAAAAAAATATCATGTGTTTCGCTAAGTTGACATCAAGTGAGCAAAAAAGTATCATTAAAAATGTCGGTAGAAAAAAATTGAGTGGTAGAGAAATACTGTGGAAATTTGCCGCTAATTAAATGTGAAAACCCAAAAATTTGCCGCTCTTTTTCTCCATGAAAAAATCGTGTTTGAAAAAAACTTGTGTTTCGCAAGCTTGCCGTTAAGTTAGACCGACATCATCACAAAAAGCGAAGGGCAGTATAAAATTAGGTGAGTAAAAGGGGTTTCCGTTATAAATGATCTCCAATCCTTAATTTTTATGCACCCTGTATATTTTAATTAGTAAAACTCGAAATTTGTTGGAACAAATATTTATTTCTAAATTTTTTGAGAATAGTTTTTGAGTTTTTTTTTCTTTAGCTTAGGAAAACTCTATTGGAAGCCTTGTAGGTTTCAAAAATCAAAAAGCGAAATATCGTGTGCTCATACAGAAAATAAAATAAAATTAGGAATAAAATTAAATTGGGATAAAATGGAAATTATCAATTATTTTTGGCAAATTTTCTCGAATGTATTTTTAGTTGAAAAAAAGCACGAGGGACGAGTGCCTTTTTCAGTTAAAAATGCATGAGAGCAAATTTCTCAAAAATTATAGATATATTTCCATTGCTCGAGTTGTGTTTTATGAGAGAATTTCATGGATCAAAAATTTAAATTTTTAGTATATCCTCGTAAGTATAAAATGTCACCAATCAGAAAAAAAGTCAAATGCCACCCGTTAGTGAGCAATTATCCAATCCGATAATCCTGTACTAGTACAACTTATCACGTAATCGCAATCTGATTGGTTGAAATCAACAATTAAATTATGCCAGTTTATGCATGGGGTCTGTGTCATTTGCGCGACAACCGTTTGCGCGAGGGAGAAAAGCGCGAGGGACAAAAGCACGACGGAACAAAAACGCGACAGGACAAAAGCGCGATGGACAAAAACGTGACTGGATAAAAGCGCTAGAAACAAAAGCGCGAGCAATAAAGTGCGAGGGGACAAAAGCGCGACGGAACAAAGACGCGACTGGATAAAGCGCGATTGGCCAAGAACGCGAAGTGCCTTATAACTATCTACGAGAACTGAAGATCGTTTTCCAAAATACAAGATATTTTCGGTGGCTCCGGTTCAAAAGAATGATATTTAAAATAGCAACATCAAAAAGGCGACATATTGTTAAAGCGATATATCAAAATAGCGACATTTGGAACAGCGATATTCAAAATAGCGACATCTAAAAAAAACAGCAAAATATCAAAAGAGGCACATATGTAAAGAACGAGATTTAGAACACTGGCAAATTAAAAGAGCGACATTTACAACGACGACCTCTAAGCAAAAGAGGGGAACATCAAATTATTCCAATATTAATCAAAATTATGTGGACTTACACAAACTAACCCAAACTAACCCGTCCGACTAGGGCAATCTCGTCCTCGTGAGTTAGCATCTATATATATAAAACACAGTTGTGTTTTGTGGAAGCACTTATAACTCGAGAACGGCTGGACTGATTTATATGATTTTTGCTTTATTGGATTTGTCTTTGTCTATATAGTCTGGGAGTTAACGACATATTTCGTTGTACCATTTCCGCAAGCTTCATTCTTTTTGTATGTGTTATGCGTGTAGTATATGATATTAATATGAACGTCTGCCGGCGCACCCTCACGACAGGGGGTTACAGGAAGGTTACAATTACAGCAAAAAATTTACGAAAAAAACTTATAGCCGCACAAGCGAAACTTATTGTACGTATTGGTGGAAACATAAAAAGCTTAGAAAATATCGTCTGCCACCTAAATGTCACGACAAAAGTCGTCTGCCATCCACAAGAATGAGCGCAAAAAAAATAAAAAAAAAATTTATACCCGCAAAGCTGAAATTAATTGAAATACTTCTTTTCATATTAATAAACACAAAAATAATAATCTGCCACGAATAAGATACAACGAAGATCGTCTGCCAAGCCTATGAAGTTAGGTTTGGCATATGGGGGATCATAGAATTTTTATAAAAAAACTAATTGCGCAATATTTATGAAGTTGTTTTTTGGCAGTACTTTCAATTGTCAGTAGCGTCAGTGCAGGGTCTCACAGAGTCTCCATAAATTGAGGTATAAAAGTCTTGTGGAAAGTGCGTGCAAATTTGAAATGTCTGGAGTAAAGCCTCACTGTGTTTTTTGTAAAAAAAAAAACAGGAAAATTGCAAAAGTTTGGAATTCATACTTTAAATTAGTGATGACGCGAGACTCGAGACTGGTTTCGTCTCGTCTTGTCTCGTCTCGACTTTTCGAGACGAGACTGGCTTTTGGTCGACGAGACGAGACCAGACTCGGCGAGAGTCTCGTGTAGTCTCGAGTCTCGAGATTACAGTTAAAATTTTTCTTTCATAGCTTTATTATTTGACTATTCTGGGCTATTTGAATATGAAATCAGTAAATTAAATATCAGGGTCACTCTTTACTGTGATTTTTTACTAATTGCTTTCTCACTGTGGCAGTTTGGACTTCCGTTATAATAAAAAAACAAAAACCATAAATACAGGGTGTCCGAAAAATAGCGTAAAAACTCTCCACGTAATAGAGGACCCTTTGAGAAACCCTAGTAAAATAATTAAATTAAAAAAATCCTTCTCCAGCATTATTCTTGGTAATATGAAGAGATAGATGTGAAAATTCACCTTCGAATTCTTCAGGTAGTTACATGGGTATTTAATTTAATTTTGACATATACCACTAGATTTTTTAAAGTATTTTTCTGGGGTTCCTTGTAGGGTCCTCCATCACGTAAAGAAGAGTTTTCACGCTATTTTTTGGACACCCTGTATAGCTCGAGACCAGGCGAGACCACTCGAGACGAGACGAGACTTTGGTACTCGAGACCGAGACTAACCCTAAAGGCGGAAACCCATTACCAACACGTCACGCCATGCTATACCACACCATACGATGTGACGAAAATGTATACGTATATTCTTCCATTTATTTACATGTGCCGCATACACACTTGTCACACGCGATACCACGCCATGGCACGTCACACCATCCGACGTGTGATGATTTCAAATCCTCAGATGCTGCCCACGCGTGTTGGTAGTACGTGTAGATATTCCCCGGCCGCTTCTCTAGCCACGCCGCAATCTGTTTCTGTATTTATTCATATTCTGACGCGTCGCAAATAGTAATACAGAAAAATGGAGCAAGAATTTCTGATAAAATAGGTACGGCAGTACGAATTCCTGCTTTTTAATCTTGTCTTTCACAAGATTATGTAAATAATCAAATTGTTCTCTCTTCATACGGAAGTACATGGTATCGATTACGATCTGCCTCCAGCTCCATCATTAATACATGAAAAGCACCATTTTTTCTCGATTCCTGTTTATTTTCTGCACCCGGAATCTCCTTTTTTTTATTCTGTAAAATCAGAGCCGCAACAGCACATTCTTCTAGAAACTCTAAGTCACTAGACGAACTTCTTCTATACTCCATAAGGTACTCAAAGCTATTGAAAATTTTTCGAAATAAAATGTATAGAATAAAATGAGCGTGTCATCACGTGGCGTGTTAAAAATTTGCACACAAACTGTCCCACGTGAACCTATGTCACATGGTGTGGGGTGGCGTAGCAACAGGCCACGCCACCCTACGCCATGTGACACGGGTTTACGTGGGACAGTTTGTGTGCAAATGGACGGATGGCGTGGCGTGCCATGGCGAGGTATCGCGTATGGCAAGTGTGTACGCAGCACATATAAATAAATAGAAGAATATACGCATACATTTTCGTCACATGGCGTGGTGTGGCAAAGCAAGACGTGGCGTGTTGCTAGTGAGTTTCGGCCAGTCTCGTCTAGTCTTGTCTCGCGGCACCACTACATTAAATACAAGTGAAAATATTCTCTCAATCCGTAAAGAGAAGAATTTAGATTTGAGTTACGTTATATTACCTCAAGAAGTAAATGACTATCAGAGATACCACTCAGCTTGTTATTCGAAGTTTACGGCTGTGTCAAAAAAATACAAAGTTGTTGTTGTAAAGTAAAACTGTTGCTCATTTTCATTTTCAATAATTTCATCGAATTTCATCAATATTATTCAACATCAATTTTGACTGTACGCGATGAATCCCTCCATAATCTCTTTAAGAACTCTAGAACATTAAACTTGAGCTTTTTACAATTCATTCTGGTTAGTCTTACAAAAAAAAAATTAAATAGATAGGAATAAGAGACAGATGCAGCGTCCTAGCGGTGGTGCTCGGGCACTGCATGCCGAACCCAACTTCATAGGCTTGGCAGACGATCTTCGTTGTATCTTATTCGTGGCAGACTATTATTTTTGTCTTTGTTACTATGAAAAGAAGTATTCCAATTAAGTTCAGCCTTGCGGGTATAATCTTTTTTAAAATTTTTTTTGCGCTTATTTTTGTGAGTGGCAGACGACTTTTGTCGTGGAATTTAGGTGGCAGACGATATTTTCTAAGCTTTCTATGTTTCTACCAATACGTACAATAAGTTTCGCTTGTGCGGCTATAAGTTTTTTTCGTAAATTTTTTGCTGTAATTGTAACCTTCCTGTAACCCCCTGTCGTGAGGGTGCGCCGGCAGACGTTCATATTTGTATCATATACCACACGCATAGCACATACAAAAAGAATGAAGCCTGCGAAAATGGTACAATAAAATATGTCGTTAACTCCCGGACTAATAGAGGGTCTATCCTAACATAATAAATCGAAAAAATCAAAAAAATCAAAAAAAAAAAAAACCTTTTTTACTTATTTATGAAAAAAAATTAATAAGCCCGCATACGGCGCTATCTCTTATAACCGATACCAAGTTTACCGTCACATTTTCATTGCAAACCATGTGGATTTTATTGTCACACACTTTGCACAAAAACAATTTAAGGAAAGCACTTTACTTTCGATTGTTCTTCACAATAAAAATGTCCAAAAATAAATAGAATTACAATGTTTTAATTGTGTATTTTATTTTCTTGTTGGTCCATTCCGAAAGAGCGCGAACTGGTCTTCCTGTCATTTCTTGACGCTTGACCATTGACGTTCTGTGGCTAAGTTCAGTTTCTCCTCTCAGGCATCCCTTGAAAGCCGTGTTCCGTGCCGACTGTTCGGAGTGCTCCGTCCGGCTGGTGTCGACTGGCAGAGAGCCAGGTTATGAGTCCGCCACAACCATTTTGTATACGGCGCCATATATGATACCTAGAACGAAGCTCACCGATGCGCGGTAATTTCATTGCAGATGCAGTAGAACCATGCTGCTCAGGAAGTGGAGATATTTAGAACAGAACTATTCCACTATTCTGATCAGATAGAGTGGTGCAGAAAGAGTAGATCAGATAGAATAGTGCAAATAGAGTAGAACAGATGGAGTAGTGCGGTGCAGATAGAGTGATACAGGGCTGCGCTGTAGATTTTTTTCTGTTTTCTTTACATTCTTTGAACATTCCTGTGCCTGAGTTTATTTATTTGGTGGTACACTTTACAAGAAAAATGCCCACAAGCTGCGTGAAAGGGATGATGTAAAATTTTAATTATAAGTGACTTCTTATCTAGAGAGTAAACATTAATATTCTTCAACCAAAGCCAAATTCACCATCGAAAAAAACTGGATTTAATTCAGCTAATAGATACGTTAACACAACATTTAATAGGTATTTAATAATTCAGAGGCGGTACGAAGTTTGCCGGGTCAGCTAGTTTTATTTAAAAAGCACTGCGCTCTCAAAAGACCCTGAGCAATCAGTGAATTAACTTTGTTTTTTTGAGTAAAATGCTTACGAGGACTAGATCGTACTAGGTGGACGGGTTGTTTTGGGTTAGTTTGAGTAAGTCTGTATTGCGACATCAATTTGAAACAATAATAATAAAGCAAATACAGACTTGCTCAAACTAACCCAAAATAACCCGTCCGGCTAGTGCGATTTAGTACTCGTAAGTTAGCATTTCATTCAAAAAAACAGCCAATTTATTTATAGCGCGCCTTGTTTTTCAAATAAAATTCTATTGAACGAAGACTAAATCGCACTAGGCGAACGGGTTAGTATGGGTTAATTTGAGTAAGTCTGCATTTTTCTGATTATTATTGATACAATTTGATGTGTCCCACTTCTGCTTAGAGTCCTCGTAGATAGTTGGATACCTCGCGTTGTTGTCCACTCGTGCTTTATGCCAGTCGCGTTTTTGTTCCGTCGCGCTTTTGTCCCTCGCGTTTTTGTTCCGTCGCGCTTTTGTCCCTCGCACTTTTGTTTCTCGCGCTTTTCTCGCTCGCGCCTTTGTTTCTCGCGCTTTTATGCAGTCGCGTTTTTGTTCCGTCGTGCTTTTGTCCCTCGCGCTTTTAGTATCGCGCTTTTCTCCCTCGCGCAAACGACTGTCGCGCAAATGACCAGTTTTTTCAGATGAATGAAATTTTCTACCGACATTTTTATTGATACTGTTTTGCTAACTTGATGTCAAGTTAGCGAAATAAATGATATTTTTTTCAAACGCGATATTTTCTTGTAGAAAAAGTGCTAATTAGCGGCAAATTTTGACTCACTCAATTTATTACTGCCGGCATTTTTAGCAGTGATGCCAACTCGTGGGAAATTTCCCGATTCGTGGGAAGTTAGTAACACTAAAGGGAAAAGGGAAAATTCCACCAAAATTGCGATATTCGTGGGGTATTTCATAACAATTAGCGCATATAAGGACGCAAGACGTTCGCGGACCGATCGCATAGCGATCGCGCGCTGTTCAAGTTTTGAATGCGCTCAAGAATGATTCTTCGAATGTATGCGTTTCCACGTTGCCGTTCGCGAGCGCACCCTGTCGCCGCAGCACTGGGTGACTGTAAGCGAGTTCGGTTAATCCTGCGCGAGCTGAAAAATGACATGTAATCTTCGATTTGAAGTTTCAAAGCTTATCACTTGGTCCTGTTATCCGTTTGCTCGTTGAGGATTACCCAAACTCCACTTGTGATTCACTTCAGAATGAATCGAATCGAGCATTGCTAAAGATTTGCATTATTACGTTTTGTCAGTTATTTGTGCATTTGTGGGAATTTTTTCTCAAAAAGGGAAGAAAGGTAGCGGCAAATTTTTAGTTTTCACATCTAATTAGCGGCAAAAAAAACGGCAAATTTCCATTCACTCAACTTATCACTACCGACATTTTTAGTGATATTGTCTCGCTAACCTGACGTCAAGTTAGCGAAACAAATGATTTTTTTTCAACCTTGATTTTTTATGAAAAAAAAAAACCGGCAAATTTTTGATTTTCACAATTAATTAGCGGCAAAAAAACGGCAAATTTTTACGTACCTAGTTTTTTAGTGCTGACATATTTAGTGATATTGTCTCGCTATCTTGACGTCAAGTTAGCAAAACACGTAATTAAGAAAAAACCAAAAGAGCGGCAAATTTTTTAATTCCACATTTAATTAGCGGCAAAAAAGCGGCAAATTCTTGGCATAATAGAAAATCGATTTTTCGAAGTTGTCGCTAAGTTGATAGACATCAGATCTGTGCACCGATCATAACAGTCAAAACGTTTAAGGAGTCATTCTACCATTTATTTTGCTAAAGTTTATTTGTAAGGTTGTTAGTATCAAACTTTTTTATTTTTAAACAATTTAGATTCTTAAGCATTATTTTTGTTAATAAATTGTTTGTTTACTATTGTTGAGTTGGAATGTAAAGTGGCATCTCTGTAAATAAAGATTCATTCATTCATTCCATTCATTCACAAAAACTAAAAACAACTTAAAAATTATTGAACAAATCAAAAAACGCAAAAATTCCGAAGCACAAACTCAAAAAACACTAAACAATATGATCCATAGGCTTTGTTTGCTCCTCAGCTAATATGGCGGACCTGTCAAAAGTCACGTGACCTGGAATGCCTAATTTTAAATTTTGTAATTTTAGGTTAGGTCGTTAGGATAGGAAAACAATGCCAGGTTGTGTTCAGTGATGTGCCTGTAGACAATGTCAACGTAAACAATTGATTGTCTACGTGTAGACAATTCGAATTGTTTACGTTGGACATTGTCTATACATTGTCTACATGTAAACAATAGATTATTTTAAAAAATCCAAAAAATAAAGATCCAATATTTTTTTTTATATTTTTATATTAACAGGTTCAAACATTCAAATATAAAAAATAATAAAATAAAAATAATTCTAAAAAAGGAACTGAAATGACTATTTCTTAAGTAGGTACCTAGAAATACCTATCACATTGATATCATATTCACTTATTATAAAATATGAAGAAAACCAATAATAAAATAAAAATAATTCTAACAAAGGAACTGAAATCACTACTACCAATAATAACTAATATTCGTCCGATATATTTTTGTCGTTCATTTTTAAAAAGTAATAGACAAAAACTCGGACAAAAATTAGTTTTTTTGATCGTTCAAAGGTTAACCTATTTCTAAGATTAGAATGGACATACGACCAATTAGAAAACAGTCGCTCTAATTGGGCTGATGAAGCAGGAATTTGTAGCAGTTTTAAAACGAATTCAGCAAGCTCAGGAAATTTACAAGCGACAGTCTTCCAATACTCTAATGCATTGTTTATACCTTTGTCTTTTAAAGTTGCAAAAATGTCATTTTTTTCCTTAAAACAAATCCACTGTTCAATGCCTTTTCTATCTAGTTCACTTATTGGGAAACTATTAACCTTATCTTTATATTCATCAGGAAACAATGATGGATCTTTAGATATATCAAAATAATAAGCACATAGGGCATAAATATTTAAAGAGTTATTTTTCCTTGCCTTTATGAATTCTTTAAAAGCTATATTATCTGAATATATATCGTTGCTTTCTAAGTTCACCCATAAATTTACCATGTCTGATAAGGAGGAGTTGTCAGACTGTGCTTTATTAATAAGCTCACAAACTGGATCGAGTAAGTTAATAGTAGATTGACAATTAGTTTCAAAATCATCATCAAACAAAAGTTGTTTAACTTCTTGTTTCATTTTAGCATTCGAGGCCGCCAGCTTCCTCATTACCGGTAGATTTGAAACCAAACAAAATAGGGAATCTCTATTTGAACACCACCGGGTTTCACAGGGCAGTTTCATCCTGTGCCCACCATTATCTTTGACTAGTCTCTTCAGTTCAGCGTTTTTGAATTCTTTTAAAACAGTTCTAGCTTTTTCCAAGCAATCACTTATTTCAGGAAGACGTGTTATATCTTTTGCTAAGAGGTTAGCTGTGTGGCTGTTACAGTTACTATGCCATAAACCACTAAGTCTTGCCATCTTTTTCATATTGCTGGCATTGTCAGAAACAATACAGTATATGTTTGTATTATATAACGACTTAGCAATTTCAATTGATTCTTCTAAAACTGTCAACAGGTTTTCACCAGTTTCAGATTGGGTCGAAAGGTCATCTGCATGCAAAAAAAGAGAAGACGATTTTGAAGCATTATGTAACAGAGTCACAACAGTTTTAGCGTTTGATGCAGAGTTCTTCCAGCCATCAATTAATAATACCGAATTAGCACTAATATTGGAAGCTGCGTCTCTACACTGATTGTATGTGTTATCAAGTATCGTTGTCGAAAGTGCTTTCCTTCCTGGAAGCTTATTAGCATATGCAGGTCTTAAAACCTTAATTAAATTTTTAAAATGATCAGAGTCGATCACACTTAGGGGAATGTTGCACCCAAAAAAGAATCTGCCTATCGCATCCTCAATTTTCTTATCTTCGCCCTTCCCCAATATGTCCACAAAACTTTTCATTTTTTTCCCCTTTGGTTTTTTTATTTTTTTCGAATGCTCAACATTGTCATCTATATTTTCATTATTTTCATTTTCAGTCATTTTTTCTTTATCTGCTTGGCCTCTTGACTGAAATAGCAAATCGAAAGCTGATGCTTTAGGTTTATTATATACTGGTGTAGGTGCTATGCTAATACTTGATGACTGGAATGCTTCAGACTAAAACAAAGAATCAGTTTTTTGTATATTATAATTACTGTAGTACATATAGGCTGTAGGTAGGTAAGTACCCACATATTATACAAAAGTAAATTAACTTACTTCAGTCATATCTATGTATTCAATTTCAATATTCGGGTTATTTTCCCCAAAAACTACTTCCATATCTTCTATGTCCATAGATGGCTTTGATATGGAACCTTCAGTCCAAGTGTCCATTTCATTTTCAAAATCAGATACATCTGATATGTCCGTATTACTGTCGCTGCTCAAATCTTTCTTTTGTTTCTCTCGAATACAAACATTTCTGAAGGTAATTTGAAAAAAAATGTTTACTTAGGTATTAGGAATATTGACAATATTATAGTATACAAATTTAAATACCAACCTATGCATTTTTAACCTGAATTCAGAAGTATTAGACAATTTTGTTTTGCAAACAGTACATAGCGCTTTATATACATTCTTTTTATTAATTTTCGATTTAAGGAGCTTGTATCCTAAATTTTTAAAAGCCTTATTTACTTTTCTTCCACTCATTTTAATACAAGAAATGAAGAATCAAGTTTTACGAAAAATAAATATAAATAACAAGACAAGTGTGAGGTTAGAATTATACGTCATAGGTATATTTTACATTGTTGACACGTTGTCTACATTGTCTACGTGATTGTCTACACGTAAAGTAGACAATGAAAGTCTACGTGTAGACGCACATCCCTAGTTGTGTTGCCGTACATTGCAGCAATTTTGCAAAAAAGGGATTCTTGATGAAACGCTTTTCACGGGATCCGGAAAGACGGAAACAATGGCTTATAAACAAGAAAAGGAGGAATTGGACTCCTGCGTTGTTTATTGCGCAGCGAGGAAACCAATTAGCTGCCTCTTTGTTTAACACAGGCGAATAGAAAAGAACAGCAACAGTTTTACCATCAACCTACAGTGCCTCTATACAAGTTTCATTAAATTAATTTCTTTTAAACGCCATATTACAGCTATGCCGCAAATATTAAAGTTTGCAACAACATGGCGGGTGGGCAGAGCTACAGTGCCTCTATACAAGACAGTGGCGACAATTGAGGGACCAATTTTTGATTGGTTCGTGTATTTGCCGCCATCTTGTTGCAAAAACGTTCTTGTTTACATTGTTTTCATGAGAGTATTGCTGTTATTTTGTAAATTTTGTGATTTTCTAATTTATTAATTGGATTCTGGTACTTATTATTGCTCATTATATAGAAACTTTTGTATATTGAACATTATTAATCTGTGCGATATTTCCAGTTGGCGTCTCAATTTTGTTCAGATTTAAAAATTTCGTGTTGGGGGTGAGTACCTACCTAATATTATTAACATTATTTCTAAATTTTCTAACGAATTTCCATTCTAAATATTGAATTAAAAAAATAGTTTAAAATCTGTGAGAATCCATAGTTTTGTGTGTACTATAGTCTACAACTAAAGGTATTTGAAAGATTTTCAATTTTGTAATTTTAGGTTAGGTCTTTAGGATACGAAAACAATGTCAGGTTGTGCTGCCGTACATTACAGCAATTCTGCAAAAAAGGGATTCTTGATGAAACGCTTTTCAGGGGATCCGGAAAGAAGGAGACAATGGCTTATAAACACGAAAAGGAGGAATTGGACTTCTACGTTGTTTATTGCGCAGCGAACAAACCAATTAGCTGCCTCTTTGTTTAACACAGGCAAATAGAAAAGGACAGCAACAATTTTATCATCAACCTACAGTGCCTCTATACAAGTTTCATTAAATTAATTTCTTTTGAACGTCATATTACAGCTATGCTGCAAATATTAAAGTTTGCAACAACATGGCGGGTGGGAGGAGCTAACTCCCCATTGTCGCCACTGTTATAAGAGTATTAATAGAGTCACTGTAGGCGGAGCTAACTCTCCATTGTCGCCACTGTTATAAGAGGTTTAATAGAGTTACTGTAGTTGTCAGGCATGGGCGCCCGGTGGGGGGGGGGGCAGGGGGGGGCATCTGCCCCCCCTGGCTTTTATTATAAATACTTAAAAATAAAAGAGGAAAAAAAAATAATAATAATTAGGTATTCTCTTTCTTTCTTTTTTTTTCCATTTTTATTTTTTTTTATTTGAATTCATCGATCATTAATGAATAAATTGGTTAATAAAGATTTTTATGAAGAAGTTATTAATAGGTTTGGGAGAGACTCAAGAAGAATGCAATTTGCATTTACCTAGTCGGAAATAGTTATTTTTGTATCTAGCTCGGCTACGCCTCGTTAAAAAAATCAGATCTCGATCACCAAAGTAGCATTTCGCGCCCGAGTTGTATATTTTTTCTACAACTCCATTTAAATATCGATCATTCGAAGCTAAAATTGCATTTTCAAATAAAAGTAGGTGAATTTTAATTATTTTTGGTTTCCTGACAGGTATGTGTCACCATGACACCCAGTGTGCGAACTAGCTATTTCGCGCACACGTGCTCGAAATAGCCAGTTCGCGCATGGCGTCATGGGAACGTTAAAAAATCAATACCTGGGAAAAAAAGTGTCACTTCGCAAACTGTCAGGAGTGTGCGAACATCATCATTTTTTGACAGTTGTAGAAAAAATGTATTTTTTCGCAAACGTCAAAAAATGACGACTTTTTTAACCTCAATTCTTAAGGTTGAAGTTTGACTTCACAGACGTCATTTTTTTGGTTACTTTTTTGTCCGCGCGTTCCGTGAGCGTACAAAAAAGTACTTTTTTGTACGCTCACGGACGGACAAAAAGGTGGCGTCACAGAAATTTCCTAGATTCCATCGCTTTGAACACCGTTTGCGAAAAAAATCGCATGTTTTATTCGGAGAAAAACACTTTTTGTGGCTCGTCTAAAATTGTCGGCCTCACTACGTTCGGCCGTCAAACATTTACAGCTGTATGCAACATCCTCTTTTAACTTAAAAGCGCTTTTAAAAACTGGTACCTTTAAAAATTTGTGTGGTTCAGAATACACATTTTTAAAAGTGACCAGTTTTAAAAAGCGCTTTTAAGTTAAAAGAGGATGTTGCATACAGCTGTTAGTCTCGCCACAAAAAGTATCACTTTTACTCCTAATAAAACAATATACTATTTATTTAATTTGGAATATTTCATTTACGTTATGTTTTGATTACAATTTTTTTAATTTTTTTTTCCACAAGGAAAAGTAATTGTTGTACCTATCAAAAGATACAGAGAATTAACTTTTTTTTCCGTCCGAAATAAAAGTATTTCCAAATTGTTTTATTTTTTAATGTTAATTATATTAGTTACAATTAGCAAAATTTGGGTGTGGCCCAAAAAAATTTCCGCCTGCGGTGCGCTTTCCACGATTCCCCCAAGAGCAGTTTATTTGCCCCCCCCCCCCCCCCCCCTGTGACAAATTCTGCGGGCGCCGTTGTTGTCAGGTAGTCCAGGGAGGCAGTAAAGTTCCACTTTATTTCACTAGTAAAATAAAGTAGGCCTTTATTTTACAGTAAAATAAAGTGCTACTTTATTGACACAAAACTGTTCTATAAATAGCACTTTATTGGCCAATCGGGGCAATCGGACATAAATATTAATATTTTGTCCGTTTCATTTAATAAAGCATATCATCAAAAATCCATTTTATTTGCAAAATCCAACATCACTGAGATCACTCAAAGGTCGTTAATGTGTAGGGTTTCCTTTCCATACGTCCAGACTTACCCGGACATGTTTGGGGCTTTTGGGGTGTCCGGGGAAGTCCAGTCGGAACTCGGAACAATGTCCGGAAAACTCCGAGATCGTGAAATCAACCTAACTTTGTTAAATATGTTAATCGGTGCGATACTACATCTCTACTAATACCGACAGAAGTATTTTCGAACGTACCCCATTTCTATATACCGGTGTCACTCCAACGTCAAATTTTCGTTCGAGCGTGTTCGACGGGCACTCAGAGCTCTATGGATTCGTCTTTCCTTGCTATAATTACCATAGATTTAATATCTACTAACGTGACAAGATAGGTAACGCCCTATCTAAAAGCATTGGAGTAAGGTGGCATAAACATGTGTTAAGAATCTCTACGTATTCCCAAGAAATACGTAGAGGTATTTTATTAGAAGCAAAGTTTCCCATAGGCGTACCCATAAAAAATAATTTTTTGAAATATATATTTAATTTCAGAAAAAGGAAGTTTTAAAAATGATAAAAAATGAGCACTTAAACTGAAAGCAAACTGGACTGTTTCCAAAAAAAATACATGAGATGGGACCAAAACAAAGGTCTGTTTCTGCAGAAATCACAAACCAGTCAGAGCGAACTTCATTGGCTGAAAACAGTGAAACAATGAAACTCACTCCTACCGGCCTGCGATCTCTGCAGAAACAGACCTATTTCGTTAGATTTTTTTTTTTTTTTTAATTTTTTGAGGATTTGTATCAAAAATAGCTTTGTAATAATTTAACAACAATGGCAAAAAAAACAATTATTCAGAATATTAATAATAATATTACAAGAGTTGAGGTACCTACTGATAACAAAAATATACTTAAAGCAAACTGATCAATAATGCACTGAACTTTCACGTGAATATTAAATACTTACAAAATGTACTATGTGTACCTATACATATTTTTAAAGTTGACTACAACATCAGAATGATATTATTGTCACCATTAAGGATGCCATATATGATTTAAACTTAGTACCTACTAACCACTGTTTAGTAGTCAAACTAAAGGCAGACCAAAGCACTACTTGGCCAACCAATAATTTGGTTCATTTGTTGACATTTTATAAATTTGTTGATAAATTAATCCAAATGAAAATAAATTTCTTGCTCTCGACAAGTTCCAAATTGAACCGAACTTCATCCTTATTTGAAAGTTGGCAAACCTTTAGTTTTATTCAATTGAATGGTGGGTGGACATAACACCATCAATTAATGAAGACTATTCCAGTACGTTTATTTCCTAATTGAGGGGTCCAAACAAATCACGAATATAGATTCTTCAAAAATCAAAATTAATGATTTTTTTTACATACTTAAACCTATGAACGAGTACCTCGACAAGTACCCCTCAACCTGGACAGTACTCTAGAAGCGCTGGTGCTTGCAACAACAGGAACAGTAGGGGCTTTAAAAATGTTAGCATCAGTTTTTGAAAATCTATAGTCTCCACTGCTAAAATAGTCTGCACAAATATACGTCCATTTGCTTACTGAGCTGGATTTTAAATTTAATGCTCCTAACCATGTTTTTTCCATATCATAAATTATCCAGAATACTAAAAAATAGTGTTGAATAGAAATACAAAATTTATATGTATAGTTGTAATCGCGATAGAAAGTGAAGTTGACAGTTCGCGTTGACATTTTTTAGTAACTTTTTCTTTAGGTTGCCATAATGCGTTAGCGCTTCGATTCCGTCAGGTGGGATAAACGACAGGGTCGTATTTAGAAAAGTGATATACATTTCAGAATAAAAATGTATTTTCAATTTCTTTTAAGGAAGTTAAGTTATTAAAATCCTGCATAGTAATAATAAACATCTGTAATAGAACAAACGTAATACTTTATAATAGTTTCAAGGACTTTTCTGTCATTGCTAATGCCAAAATCGGCACTTAAAATCGTAATATTGTGTGAGTATTAGGTTTAAACTTACCTGAAGACGTTAAAATAAACTAGATAAAAGTGTTAAAAGAGTCCACAGTAAACAGTTATTGACAGAGTAAACAGTTAAATCCAAACTAAAACCAGGTTTGAAACGCAACACCAAAACACAAAGGCACAGAACACTACATAAAAAACCAAAAAACCGATTGCGAATATGACAAAATATCAAAAAATAATGCAGAAAACGGCAAAAAACTGAAAGGCTTTCACAGAAAAATTCGAAATTCAAAATTCAAAGATCCGAATCTGATATTTTTACATGTCAAATCGAAATGTCATGTATCATTATTTGCTAGTTGACAGAAAAAGGGACAGATCTGGGGGTTTTATTTATTTTCAACTGGTGAAAATAACGGTCAAAATTCAAACTCTATCGTGAATTAGTCTATACCATGTTGTATTTTTGTGGCCTACATGCACCTCCGACACTGTTCTTTTTTCCCTTCAATCATGTCGATGTCATAAGTTTTGTTTACTAACGGGTGAAATGATAAACAATCCGCTGGTTTTCCTCTTTTCTGACACACTGCACACTTATTAGTCATTTTGAATCCTGAATAAGAAACTTTCACGAACTGTATAAACATGTAAATGATTAATTTTTAAACAATTCCACTTTAGAGCAGTGAAACACCCAAAAAAGTCAATTAAATAAACACACAATAATATACAGGGTGTCCCACAATCAGCGTTACAGGCCATAACTTTCTTATTTTTAGAGATAAAAATTTGAAAAAAAAAAATGACTAATGGTTAGTTAAGCTCTCTTCAAAAATATAAAAAAAATCTTCCCCTGACAAAATCATCCCCTATTTACAACCCTTCTACTTTTTTTTTCAAATGGCACCCCTAATTTTTTTTTTATTTTTGAGAAGTTCATGAAATTGCAAATTCAATGATGTATGAAAAGTTTGTTTTTCCATGTTTCGTTGGAAAAAAAAATCAAAAATGAAAATAATAATAATGGGGTTCTATTTGAAAAAAAAGGCAAGAGTTGTTTTTAGGGGATGAGTTTGTTAGGGAAGATTTTTTAAATATTCTTGAAAAGGGGTTAATTTGCACACAATTAATTTTTTTTTGTCATATTTTTGTAGACAAAAATGTGATTGCCTGTATAAGACTAAGGGTGGGACACCCATTTTTTTTCCCCCAAGAGACATGGAAAATAGTATATTGTTGTATTAGGAGTAGAAGCTTTAATTTTTTGTGCTGAAGCAGTAGGTTTGCGAGCCGAACGTAGTGAGGCTTGCAATACTGCTGAAGCACAAAAAAGTGCTTCTACTCCGTATGCAACACGCTATTTTTTCTCCAAACGAATGGGGTAAGCTCGGGGTTAACTGAATGGTTAAGCGGCAGTAAAAGTACGAGCGGCACTAAAAGTACTTTTGCTGCCGCTCCAGCGGCACTAAAAGTACTTCTACTGCCGCTGCGGTCGCCTAGCAGCATAGAAATTTAATTTCTACCACTTCGACAGGTGTTAACCCGCTGAATTTGCCTACCAGCATAGAAATTAAATTTCTAACATCTTGACAGGTGCTGACAAAGTGACGTTTTTTTGACGTTTGGAGAAAAACAAACTTTTTATACACCATACAAATTTGTAATTTCATAAGCTTCTCAAAAATAAAAAAAAAAAATATTAGGGGTGCCATTTGAAAAAAAAAAGTAAAGGGTTGTAAATAGGGGATGATTTTTTCAAGGGACGATTTTTTTATATTTTTATAGAGAGCTTAATTAGCCATTAATAATTTTTTTTGTTTCAAATTTTTATTTTTGAAAATAAGAAAGTTATGGCCTGTAACGTTGATTGTGGGACACCCTGTATATTGACATTTACGCTGGTACGGCAATCGGTTTCTATTGGGAACCACCCAAACAAAATACTCTGTTTAGCTAGACTTGTATAGTGTTCTTTTCGTTTATATATTGCCTTAGAGAGAGATGTCTACAGATCCAAAATCTGAACGGTTTTTTGGAAATCGTACTATAGAAAACCAGCGTAAACAAAGTAAGAGAGACAAAATAAAAATATTTGGAGAGAGATCTTTGTACCATATTTGGGAGTTGATTACTCATCTTTTAGTGCTAACTATATATAATCTAAGATAATTACAAATTACGACAACGACATAGAGTGAGATGGAAAGGATAACGCACACAACATGGGATTTTTGGGCTCTATGGATTTTGCCCATTTTTTGATATGTTGTAGAGGATTCAATTCAGAACAACCTTTAAATGGGACGAAATTTTTGTAAGTATTACGGTTTTTGAGATATGAGCGTTGAAAGATGAACTTTTTCACAACTTTTTGTGTGGAGAGCGAGGTGGAGAGTATACGAAAAACTGGTGTTTATCAGTCAAAATTTTGACAGGTCGGCATATTTCACGTCACTAACAAATGTCAACATATACAGGGTGTCCGTTTTGAGTGATACCACTATTGCTATCTCGGAAGCGGTAAGAAATACGAGGTCGGTTAAATTAGAAAAAAGTTGCCTTTTTTGATGCCCATTCAAGACTCGTTTATAGTGATGCCGAATTCCTTTTAGTTTAGGAAATACAGGGTGATTTCTAAGAAACGCCTAAAACTATTTCATCAATTATTTTGAAAACTATTGATTTTCGGGACACAATTTAAATTTGAAAGTTTTATAATTTTTACCGCTTCACAACATGGCATCTTCAAATTCCAATCCGACGTTTCGTGATCGAGCTACCATCATCAACTTCATTTTTTTTAAATACGGACCTGGATTTTTTATGTCATTTTTAGGAAGCTCCCTTTATTCCCTTTTTAACGATATACCTCTTAAGTATGATTGGCCGACGTTTCTGCTTTTAAAGGTGATGATCAGTGATTTTTACCAAAATTTTACCTTAATTTCTTCCCTGCAATTCGTTATTTGTAACAAAGGCGGTCTAACAAGTACTCTTTTTCTTTTATCGAGAACACTTAGAATTATCTAATTATGAACAATATCGAAAATAATGACTTAGAAACTAATTATTATTGTAAATATGTACTCAAATTGAAGACTTGAAGTCCATTATTCCTTAAGCATCATCTGCAATTTTTCAAGATTTTTTTTTTTAATATTATTTAATATGTATTGTTTTTCATGCAACCATCCGCGGAATTCAATTTCGCGGCCGCCACACCTTACGTGGTGTCAGTGGCGTGCGGTGGTCTTTAGAAATACGGAAGCGGCGAAGAGAGGTCACAGGGGGTACCCCCCTTTAATGCGCCGCTGGCGAAAATTTTTGAAAATTTCAAGGTCATTCATTTTTCTAGAACCATGCATATAGGTACAATTGTAATTTTGCAACCGGTAAACCATTCATATTTCTCATAAAATCTCACGTGAAAATGCTTCGTGAATTTCTTTACCGACTTCTCTACTTTCGTTTCTAAATTAATAGGATCCATTAGCCTACCCGAATTAATAATCTCCCTTTTCTCTTCAAAGTTTCGACTAGAAAATCCTTTATTCCTGCATTGCAAAAAAAAACAACCACGAAAAACCTCAGAAAATTCAATAAAAAACACAGCACTACGATTGTGTGCCATGGTCGCTAAATGGCACCAATTGGCGGCATCGGATTTTCAATGCAAATCGAGATAAAATAAGTGGAAGGCGGCCGAACGAGCGCTGCCTTGGCTACTGAATTCGCACGTTTTCGCCCGCCGGCCGGCGCACAGTGATGCGGATTTGAATTCTAGCGGGACAAAACCTCAGTAGCATTTTTTTTAGACTTGAATATCAAAAAATAGTATCCATATGGATTTTTGTAGCTTGCTTTGTTTTTTAGCTTTCTGGGTTAGTGCAGAAAGGCGCACAGTAATAGATCATTTGTTGAATCTACCCGGACTGAAATGGTAAAATCGTTGGTTGTTATTTTGTTCATATAATATCGTACAACGTTTTTTTTTAAATTCACTGAAACTGCCAAAAAACATGGGTACATTTTTTGTGACCATAAACCTGCGGGTGTATTATTTAAATGACATGAAGAAATAAAAATGTATTTTATTCGATGATTTTATTCCATTTACATATAGAAAGTGGCAAAAAAGTCGCTTATAGTACCTGTAACGTTTTAGTTACTCGTATACGAAAAAGTGATCCTGATGAAAGTTGCTGTTTTTTATTTTTTTATTTTTTAACTAAGCAGTTGAAAATACGTGGAAATTAAAACTACAAAAAATTCATAGTTGTCTCACTATAGAAGAAAAGAGGACGTTCTATTTGAAAAAACAAAGTTGTTTTGGATGGCAACCAAGCCAAAAATGACACAAGACATATTTTATACAGGTAGAAATATAGGGAATAATGTACTGAGCAACTTTCATCAAGGTCACTTTTCTGTATACGAGGTAATTGAAAAGTAACAGGTAACAGAGGTATTATGCGCTCTGTATAATGTACCATGTACCATCGTCACCAAAAGTAACTGGGACAGTATCATATTAGCTCTTGTACTATTATATGAATTTTATTGTCAAATATTTGTCAAACTATGAATTAAAAGCATTGAAATGAATGACGGAAGAATTAGTCCAGGAGATTATTCTGCAATATTTTTTTCCCAGAAACTTTTGGTGGCAATGATACCTAAAAGACTCTAGGATCCTATAGCAGTGATATATTGTTATAGTGTGCACATGATGAGCAGTTTCCACATCCAGCACGTTTAAATGTAAAAATTACAGGGACACTCATTTTTTTTTTTAATAAGGGAAATAATTGTTATTTATAATATTAGTATGTAAAATTATACTGAGTGTAAAGATTGTTGCCTTCCCACCTCATACATAAATTGGAATAGGAATGTTCTAGAACAATAATTTTAATAATGATATTGTGTTTTAACTGAATTTACTACCGATCTACAAAATTTTAGCCTTATCATACCCTCAGGAACCCAACCCAAATAAACATAAATTTTTTGAGAGATTGAGAATTCTGGTATAGTACTTATATTGATAAAGTTTAAAACATGAACAAATAATAAATAAGAATTCATTCTATTTGGTTATAACGTTTCGTTTGTGAACGTTTGTGAAACACCACCATGGAAAATCAAAGGGAACTAATAAGACATCATATAATGAATCTGTTCGACGTTCATTTCAGACCGGCTTTGCAGCTTCTAACCCCAAGAACCGGTGCGAGACTCCTGATTTTTTTTTATTTTTTTTTCAGTGGTGCGGCAACGTGCGGTAAAAAAAAATATGAGCATAGAAACTACAAATATTGTAGCATCAAAATTGCTCAATACTTGGTGGTAACTATTGGTAACTCAACAGATCTACTTCACCCAATATGGCGAGAATTGAAAAAAACGTGAAAGTTTGATATCTGTAGAACAAAGTCGCGGAGCTTTTTCGAGAATAAAATAACTACAGTATAAAAGTACTCACCTTTACCAATCTGCAACATAATTTGGTTTTTGAATAGAACGTATTCGTACTAATAAATTTTTATTTTCGTATGACTTCTGCCAAGCTGAGCAGAAAACGACCAAATTGGGTTGATATAAGCTTATCAAAATACAAAGAATATACAATCCATAACAATAATTGTTGAATTTTTATATCAATTAGAATGTCTACTATCTATTCTTATCAACAAACTTTTTTTACCTTGTTTCTAAAAAATTCGGTTTTGTCCCGCTAGAATTCAAATCCGCCGCACTGTGCGGCGTCGCGTATGGAGTCAAAGGGTCAATAACCCCTTCGTCCTCTTCAAAGCGAACAGCAGCGATTTCCAGACGCGCTTCCAAGCTTGGGCCGGCCGGGCTCGACGCGTTGCGACAAATATTGGTTGCGTTTACGTTTTCGCAATGAGCTTTTAATACATTTACGTCATGTTTCAGAGAAAATAATTACTAAATTATTGTTAATTGCTATACATTATAAATTAATAAATAGTAATTTTTTTATCTCCCTAAACTCAAAAGTTTAGGGAAGCGGTGCTTCCCCCGCTTCCATGGACCGCACGCCCCTGCGTGGTGTGTATACCATGACCGCGAAACTTTGCAGCATTCTCGAGACTATCTTGCCTCGGCCGCAAGCAACCAAGGCATTTCGCGTCCTTGGTATACAAATACAGATCGTTTCACCATGGTTCATACTTGACCTTGAAACTTGAAAAAAAAGGGTTGTCGTAGATTAATTATTCATATTTTCACACATTCAATTTTTTTGACAAATTATGAATGATTTCTGGTTTAAGAACCGACGAACGTTTTTGACGTCATTGATTTCTTTCAGTCAATTTCTATTTGTTAAAAAAAAGCAAATTATGTCAAAAGTATGAACCCTGGTGAAACAAAGTTTACATAACTATTATTTATTTTAGCACATGCAGCCCTTATCCTCTCGTTGAATTCTTCTAATGTCTCTGGTATTTTCGTAAACTCCATAATGAAAATCACTGTACTCTTATTCATTTAACAATTATTATAAAATGAATAAATAATAAAGAAATGTTTGACATGTTGCACAGCTGTCAATCTAATTTTTTTCAAGGCATTCTTTGATGCAATTTATTTATATACCATATCACTGATGCCAACCTGAATTTGTGAAATTACAATAATATGTATGTACGTAATTAGTTTTTAGGTAATTATTTTAATTATTGTTCACAATTAGATAATTTTAAGTGTTCATTTAAAATTATTTAGTTAATTTTGTTCTAAATAATAAAGGAAAATAGTACTTGTTAGAACGTCTTTGTTATAAATGAGGAATTCCATGGCCTAATCAAGGTAAAATTTTGGTAAAAATCACTGATGATCACTTTTTCGAGCAGAAACGTCGGCCAATCATACTTAAGAGGTATATCATTGAAAAAAGAATGAAGTGCGCTTTCTAAAAATGACATAAAAAATCCAGGTCCGTATTTGAAAAAATGAAGTTAATGATGGTAGCTCAATCACGAATAGTCGAAATTTGAAATTTGAAGATGCCATATTGTAAAACGATAAAAATTATAAAACTTTCAAATTTAAATTGTGTCCCGAAAATCAATTGTTTTCGAAATAATTGATGAAATAGTTTTAGGCGTTTCTTAGAAATCACCCTGTATTTCCTAAACTAAAAGGAATTTGGCAACACTGTAAAGGAATCTTGAATGGGCATCAAAAAAGGTAGCTTTTTTCCGAGGGGTGAATAGCTCTTGCAGTCGGTGTACATATTCCTCACAATCTTCACACAATCATTCACAATCAGATCACAATCGTTCACAATCTGTCACAATCGCTACACAATCTCACACAATCTGTCACAATCATTACACAATCTCACATAATCTGTCACAATCGTTACACAATCTCTCACAATCGTGTCACAATCTCCCACAATCGTTACACAATATCTCACAATCGCTACACAATCTACCACCATCTGTCGCACGTGGAGTCCCTCCAAATAGTTTTATTTATTTTATTCTCGCCCATAATAATAAGCTGATAAGCCCTTTTGATTAGCTAACTTTTGTATGCCACCTCTGCAGCATAAATTTCAAAATTTCCTCGAAAATTTCTGAACTCCGTCATACTGAATAGGAAAATTCCCATAAACCATAAAACAAGCATAAATATCTGAGGAAGAATCGGAATATGTATATCGAAAAGGACCTATCTTTACTTTCTTCAGTTGGCAATCTTGAATTAAAGAATTATCCATAAAAAAGCAAAAAAGTTTAACTTTAAAACCAAAAATAATTCACAGTAAGAAAAACTTCTTTATATTGGCTATTTTCAGAAAAATATGGGAAATTATCATCGATAGGTTACTAAGGGTGAGGGAGAAAAATGCCAAAAAAAGAGACAACAAAACAAATCGAAAAAAATGAAAGAAGTAATAAGAAAATTGAGAAAAAAAATAGAGAGAAAAAAATAGTAAAAACTATAAGGAAAGAAACTTCAAAAATACTAAAACCGCAAAAAAGCTAATATGCAAAAAGTACAAAATGTAAACTAATTGATGGTTGATGATGAAACATCAGAATCTCGATCAGAATCAACAGATTCATTAATTAGCCTTCATGATTTAGAAAGTGGGGAGGAATATTTCAATGATCCAGAACAGCAGCTTGAAGAAGAGCTTGAAGTAGAAAAGTATTAAGGTTGTCGCTCACCGGAGCGCAACGCACGTCAGCGCGGCGGAGAGGACTTTTTAGATACATTGTTTTAAACGGGAGTACGCTCACTTGTCGGAAGCGCACCGATCGGCATATTCCCATTTAAAACAATGTATTTTAAAAAGTCCTCTACGCCGCGCTTCCGTACGCTGCGCTCCAGTGAGCGTCAGCCTTTATGCAGTTGGCTTCTCAACAAATACCAAATTGGAAAATTGACAAAAGTAGCATGACATATAACTATTTTAGAAGTCTTTAGATGGCCTAAAAATCCAGACCTGGACGTTGTAGAAAAAAAATATCTGTATTTGGTACAATCCATTTTAAAAACTATCCATTTACACTATCAAGTCACAAAAAATTAACAACATTTTCAAGTAACTGAAATCCTAATTTGAAACCAAGTATCTACCTCAAACCAAATTCTTTTTTATTTGTCATCCTTCTCTGCGCCACCCTGTACAGGGTGTTCCATTCTGGTTGTACATAAGGGATAGGTATTAACTCAGTTGCTATTAGAGTTAGGAGTATGCGGTTTTCGCGGACGGTGGTTACTTTTTTGCCAGCTAAAAGATGCCACCGACAGAATTGTCATCGCACTTTTTGTTTTCAAGATACAAGGTGTTTTTGAAAATGTTGCATTTTGGGACAGCCCTTTGTATCTCAGTTCTCTCACAGGTGATCAGGTGAAAACGGATTCTTATAGATCTTTTTACATAGATTCCAGTGGCGTAGTGAGTTTTTCTCTAGAAGTGACACGAGATGTGACAGTTTTTAAATTATGAACCAAACATACGTTTTTTTCAGATAAGACACCCTGTATATTATTAACTCATTGGATAGCTCTGCTTTTGCTAAGTTCAATAATATAGAGTTCGATAGGTTTATCTCTAACAGTTTCCGAGCAAAATTGTTTTGTTTTTGTCATAAGAAACAGAAACAATGTGTTAGAAAGAGACTTTTCTCATTTTCTTTACAGATATAAAGTCCTTTTCAAACACATTGTTATTTAAAAACTATCACTTCTAGAGAAAAACTGACTTCGCCATTGGAATCTCCGTAGAAAGATCTATAAGAACCTGTTGTCACCTTTTGGAACACTTATGAAAGATACAAGGGGCGTCCCAAAATGCAACATTTTCTAAAACACCTTGTATCTGAAAACCAGAAAGGGCGATAACAATTTTGCTGGCGACATCTCTTTTGACAAAAAAGTAACCAACGTTCGCAAAAGCCGCATATTTCTAACTTTAATAATAGCAACAGAGATGTCCCTTATGTACAGGGTGCTGCAATTTGGAGTGTTTCAATAGGAAAAACACACTTCCAGACCAGATAGAGGAAAATTGACTTAAACGTCATGGGATCGATTTTTGTGAAACGTCAATTGTCAAAAACCGTATCACGATATCTTCAATGGTACCATTGATACAGGGTGATTTTCGATTTTTCCCTATTATGAAAAATGGCTATAAGTTTTTTATTTATCAATTTTTTTTATTTCTGTAAAAACATTATGGAGACACTTTTTTGAGCAGAATCCAGTGGCGGACTCAGTTTTTTTCTATATCGTTCCAATTTCGAGATACCGACCAAATTCCGATATTTTCAAATGAAACACCCTAAATATTAATAGCTCATTGGATAGCTCTGTTTTTGCTGATTTCAATGATATAAAGTTCGATAGGTTTATCTCTAACAGTTTTCGAGAAAAAAAATTATATCTGTTTTTGTCGTAAGGACCAATGTGTTAGAAAAGGATTTTATATGTGTAAGGAAAAAGAGGAAGGTCTCTTTCTAACACATTGTTTCTTATGACTGAAACATATAATTTTTTTTTCTCGAAAACTGTTAGAGATACACCTATCGAAGTTTATATCATTGAAATCAGTAAAAACAGAGCTATCCAATGAGCTATTAATATATAGGGTGTTTCATTTAAAAATATCGGAGTTTGGTCGATATTTCGAAATCGGAACAATATAGAAAAAAACTGAGTCCGCCACTAGATTGTGCTCAAAAAAGTGTCTCCATAATGTTTTTACAAAAATAAAAAAAATTGACAAATAAAAAACTTATAGCCATTTTTCATAATAGGGGAAAATCGAAAATCGCCCTGTATTAATGATACCATTGAAGATATCGCGATGCGGTTTTTGACATTCGATGTTTCTCGAAAATCAATCCCATGACATCTAAGTCAATTTTCGTCTATCTGGTCTGGAAGTGTGTTTTTCCTGTTAAAACACTCCAAATTGCAGCACCCTGTACAACCAAAATGGGACACCCTGTACAATTGCTCAATCAGAGTATTGTGTAAAAGAAAGATAAAAATTTTGAATATTCTTAACACATTGATTATGGTAATATTTTCCACAATTACAGAGAAAAATTTAGTTTTGATATTTTGTTGTTTTATTCTAACCCAATTATTATACATAATGTCTGTTCCAACACGTCAAAAACCGTCTCATGAACGGTTTCGAAACCACTCAGTGAACGAATTTTGGTTTCTAGGCACAAATTTTACGCTTTGCGCAGAATTGTGACGGTACATTGTACGGTTTCCTGCTGTGTTGGAACATACCTATTGTGATCACAATCATTCACAATCACTTACAATCGCTCACAATTGTGACACAAACAGTCACTATGGCCGCGTTCACCAGATACAAACGTTGGTAAACGGTTTGCGATTGTTATGCTGAACGCTACGTTGAATTTGTGTTAAAACCAAACATGTTTTGCAAACGGTCGTCATTTTTGCAAGCATAATTTCAGTTTGTTTATAATTTTCAACACTGTGTTTTGTGTGGTGACCTGTCATTCAGAAGGTGACGTTCTATCATTGAAAAGTTGAATCGTTCAGCAGAACCAAGAGTTTACCCAACGTATTCTGTTGGTATTTGTAAACTGTTTACAATCCGTTTTGGTTCTGGTGAACGTAGCCAATCACTCACAATCATTCACAATCCTTACACAATCAGTCACAATCATTACACAATTACTCACAATCTCACACAATCACTCACAATCTTAGCAAATTTCCCTAAAGATTGTGGAATTTGGCAGTCGGTGTACACATTTTGGGCGGCTATTCACCCCTCGCTTTTTTCTAATTTAACCGACCTCGTATCTTTTACCGTTTCGGAGATAGCAATAGTGGTATCACTTAAAACGGACACCCTGTATATCAATGTTTTGACTGATAAACACCAGAGTAGCACGAGTATCTCGTATACTCTCCATACAAAAAGTCGCAAAATAGTTCATCTTTCGACGCTCATATCTCAAAGACCGTAATACCTACAATATTTCGTCCCATTTAAAGGTTTTTCAGAATTAAATCCTCTACAACATATCAAAAAATTGGCAAAATCCATAAAGCCCAAAAATCCCATGTTAGGTGTGCGTTATCTGGTTGGTTTCAATGGAATGATGGTTGATTTCAATGGAATTCGCGCGGTAAGACAGGTACTAAATCGGTATCCCAGGATTCCCAAGTTCGTTTAAATCATAGTTTAAATTGTGATTTGTGTGAACCCAGCCGCCCCTGCCTGGGTCCCTATTCTCGAGACAGTAGCTTTCTCAGGAGAACGGAGGTTCTGTCTTCGTCAACTCATTTATATTTCCATAACACTGACAAAGACAGAGCAATCGTTCTCATGAGATGTTCCCCGGTTTCGAGAATAGACATCCTGCGCTGTTGCACGCAACGCAAAATGGAATATATTTCAATAATGCCATAACGGAAGTGTGCGGTAACGGAAGAAATGCAAAAAGCGTTCCCTTCCATTAAAAACGGAAAAACCAATTCCGATGTCATTTGTATCGTATGCAATACAAATTTGAGCGTTGCACACAAAGGCAACAAGGACATCACTTCATTGTTTTTAAAAATTTTGAAATATTTTTCGGCGAAGTCCGGATTTCGTGACTCCTCTGTCACTTTGTCCTGAATTCCGAAAAACCCTCGGAAAAACCTTTATGGAAACCCTATTATTGTAGAACGTTTCAAATCGAGCCATATTTTCCGTATGTGAAAAGGCAAAAAATGACTGAGCGAATTCAGCGATTGAAATCCTACCAGCGCGATCAGCTTTGGCGGGTAAATTTTAAATTTTGTTTGACATGACATGACATGGCGTGTTGGTTGCAAACGTCTTTTTTCGATCAAGGTTTCATTCAGTGGCGTAGCAAAATCAAAAAGTAGTTAAATAATATGAATAAATATGCCCGAGGAAAAGCTCTTCGTAGCCAAACAAGACAGGTTATAGCCAATATTGTGAGCGAATTTCGAAATTTCAAAAATCTAAGCTTTTTTCATGAAAAATCGAGTGAATAACAAGCAAAATCAAATGCAAGGTAAAAAATGATGTTAAATATTTTAATAAAAAAATAGCTAATAACTACGCACGCCTCTGATATCAAGCCTTGGCCGAGTTTTTGTGGAATTTTCCCCTCTGCATCTTCAAACAATCAGACGTCGATCCAGTGTTGCCAGAATTGAAGGATTTCCCGAGGGATTTCCTTCAATATGAAGGATTTTGATCTAAAATTTTGACCACTGAAGGATTGAAGGTTTTTATCCGAATTTGAAGGATTTTGAGGCAAATTGTATAATTAGCAAATATTCCAATCATTTCAGTGCTGTCGCGCTGTCGCTTAAGGATAATACCCACTACTACTACAGAATAGCCTTATCTCATAAGACCTGTGTGGAACAAATCTGCAGCCCCCCCACCACGCCAAATCACCAATTGTGACGTGACTAGTATGTCCTTTCTCGCCTTGACGTAGGCTGTTTGCACCACAGGTTATACATGATTTTATTAAATTAATTAACATTCTAAAACAATTATTTTTTAGATCTCGTTCTCATCTTCCTCTTTGCCTATTATGTTAATCAAAATTAAATAATATTTTTCATCATACATTTAAATTCTAAACTACGACCGCTAGTGCAAACACCTGTCGACTTAGTTATGACGTCGGCAATGGTGACACACCAATATGGCGGCGATTACCAAAAAGGAGGCCGATAAGCATTCCTTAGTAGTGTGTATTATCCTTGGCTGTAGCCCAGGTTTTAGGTTCAAAATTCAATGAAAAAATTTCGTTCATGTTAAGCCTAGTACTCATAACCGCGAAATTCGCTCTTTTTTGACATTGCTTAGACAATTTGAAGTTTTATGCGTGAATCAAACGTCAAATTGTGGAAGGAATACCTAGGGTAAATAAGCCAGTAGTCGGCCACTTAACACCATCTTCTACTAATGATAAATTTAAAAAATATTATTCAAGAATTTAACCTAACGTTATTGTGCCATTAGGCAATGCAATCCATCTGTCAAAAAGGAAAATTCAATGTGGCGTGGCGGCCAAGCAAGTTTGTTTTGAATATGTTTTTATGCGCATTTTAAATTATTTTGCATAGAGTTTTGCTTTCAACTTTGATTTTCATTATTTAATAAAATATTTGTTAACTAGGTACCTAAACTATTAATTCGGGCAGAAACTAGATATTTTTTTGTGTTTTTTGGCCCATGTGTGGCCGCCACGCCATCTTGAATGTCACGTGGTTTGAATTGCCTAATACGTATTGTTAGATTATGTCCTAATAGTCTCCAAAACTCAAAAACAGCATAAGTATGTACACTCGTATGTACCATCGTCACCAAAAGTATCTAGGACACCAATAATGCATAATAATCTCCTGGACTAATTCTACTGCATAGACATAAAACCAAGGATAGACAGAACTACTCATTCATAAATCGCGTTTTAGGCCGATCAGTCATTGAAATTCAGGTTTGGCAACGTCGCTCTGTCCTCAAGCGCGTCAAAATGATCACGTGGTTTCGGAATTTATAAACCAGCCATAGGCGTAGGTGATTTTTAATTGGATTTAAAAAAGGACCACGCACGGATCTTATGAGAAAAAGTAAATTTCACGATTGTCATGAAATTGAACTATGTTATGCTTCTTGACCTCCTAAACGTAAGTTCTCGTAGGCCCAAAAAGATTCTGTGATTGGTTTCAAAGATACAGGACCGATAAAAAAAAAGTAGTACAAGAAAAATCTCCAGAATCTGCTGGTACATTAATTTAATTTATAACTAAAAATGACATATTTTTGGCATTTTTCGACAAATTTTTAACCTTCGAAGCTTCAGATGACATTACTTTGGCATTTTTCCACCCATTTTTAACCTAGAATATGTTATTGCCTGAACTCAACATATTTTAAAATGTTTATTTTTTGTCAAAATTTTGTATGTTAACCCAGCCTGTATCTCCGAAACTAATCATAGGATCGTTTTGGGCCTACAAGAACTTACGTTTAGGAGGTCGAGAAGCATAACATAGTTCAATTTCATAACAATTTTTTTTTTTCTCATAAGCTCCGTGCGTGGTCCTTTTATCTGTAATGTATTGAAATGAATAGTTGATTTTAGAGGCTCGTCTTTCAGCCAAATCTAATCTATCAAGCCGACTAAAATCGACTTTAAAAATCGACATAAAAATATACATGTATCATAACTCTAAGGTATTTGGGATGATAGATAAAACAACTGTGATTAGATATTTCCATTTATTACAAATAAGGGTAGGTACATGATTTCTTAATGAATTACAAATTTAATAATTATAAAACTAATATAAAAAAAAAAATTAAATGATTTTCGATTCATAGGATTAAAAAAGATTTTATTCTCCCCGAAAATGTATTGTTTTAGTATTTACACTTCTGGTTCTATTGCTTCTCATAGAATCTAATCTTTTGCTGGTTTCATGAAATATTCTTATTTTGAAATAATGTTTTAAAATTAACTTTGATAGTATAAATGAATGGTTATCCATTGTATCTATTTCAAATAAATGGTCCTCAAAAGCATTAAACATTTTAGGAGATAAATCTTGCATAGTCTTATTAATCAAAACAGCATACAAGTTGAGATTATTTTTATTAAGTATACCAGAAGTTTTATCAAAATCTCTGAATTGTTTTTCTGCTGCCTTACAAAGATCCACAGCAAACTGACTAGCCTGAAATAGTCTTCCATAGGATTTTCTTTTTTGAAAAGGTGTGGGCGAATCTTCAGATAGCAAAATATTATGACATTTAGAGCATGTTATACATTTTTCTAAACTTCTTACGACAAATCCCGATATGTAACTAACAATGTCTTCTACATATGTAGTTAAATGCCATACCTGTGAGCCTAACAGTTTATTTTGACCGATTTCGTTTTGAATTTTTTCTTGGAACAATTTATATTCGGCAGATTTCAGCAAGTTTTCCCCGTCAACAGTATTAGTAATTTTATTTCCCGAGCCACAAGTTAATATTGTTATTTTTTGTAAATTCAAGCAATTGCCAGTATTAGGTGCTGAAATTTGACTATGAACAAGAAGTCTCTTAAAACTACTCTCAAACTGCCTTGCAGTAGGGTTGTCATTATGACCTCCTCTACTTCTTATGGCTCCAAAAAAAAGTTCAAGATGATCTTGGGACAACTTGTATGTAAGAATATATTTCAATGATTTTTTTTGTTCTACATAATATAGATACATTTTCCGAATACTTTCTATATCAATTAGAATTCCTAAAAAGCCCGTTTTCCTACGAGAATTTAAAACTGACACATTATTTAGTTTTAGTCCAAGAATATAATCCTTAAAATTGATCATATAATTAAAAAACTCTTCACAAGTTCGCTGGGAAATAGGCTTTTTGAAGTAGTACTTTGCTAGATTGTTTTGAGAGTTGAAAATGTCAAAAATATTATTGCATAATAATATAAATTCTGAGGTAGCCTCAGAATTCAAAAATAGTGGATCTTTCAAATCCTCACGTAAGTAGTCAATGGCGACACTAACACTTCTACTCAATGTTTGTGCTGCCAATCTCACCTTCATTTTTTCTTTATACCATTCTAAATGCCGTTTCTGGATTTTTGTTGCCAAATGCAGCCCCTCTCCTTTCTGTTTGGTGTCTAAGTTTCTTATAAAATGCCAATCGATTTTTTGGCCATTGGCATTTGTTAAACCAACTTCATTTTCCTTTATGGAGGCAAAACAGTTGCGAATTAATTTAAGCATGTGGCATGAATCTAGAAAAACAAATATAGGTTCTTCCGTAATTGGATGGTTGAAATTGGTTTTTAGATTTGATGTATTGTGGAAATCACATCCTAATTTTTCTGCCATACTTATATTCACTGGTGCACCATCAAATGTTAAAGACGTAATGGTAACATTTGCTTCATGCAAAAATTTTATACAGTTTTTGACTAGTTCCGCTTTAGCAGAGGACTCAAGACCATTGAGAAGAAAATAACCAACAGGTACTTTCCAAGAATCGTTTACGGCAACAACCATAAAAACTAGTGCTTCCTTGGCTTCAGGAAGGGTATCGCCATCAACATTGGCTCCGATGTCAACATAGCCTGTAAATTTTTGGCCAGTCCACTCCACCTGACGTCTTATGGACATTTCATCCCTAACTAGATTACATAAAATCGGTTTGGAGGAGTCAAAAGCCCTTAACCTTATTGCCGTCAAGGCTTCCTCAGTAAATCCAGGTTTTCCGTCAATAGATTTATACCACCTTGAAATTACATTGATGTGAGGTATGGACTTATTAAATGTATCTCTCACAAAGTTGTATGCTCTTGCAGAGTAGAAAGCCAGTGTTATTGCAAACGACCTCAGACTTTCATTGTATTGTTGAGTTGTCGGTCCTTTCAACATCCTTTCAAATATATCAGCTGCTGGGCCAGATACAGAAGCCTAAAAGAAACAAATTGAATTCTATTCTGTCCATTTTTCAGTTCACCATAGAATTTGAAACAAAGGAAAACAATACTCATTTTCGTATACAGTATGTGGTTATTTAAGTGTGCAACATATGGGATTTTTTTTTCAGTAATAGCACAATCAAAATACAAACAAGGCCAAAAGTTGGTGCATGTTTGATTATCATATTAGGTTCACTTAGAATGATTGCAAGTCAAACAGCATACAGGGTAGCTGGAAAAATATCAAAATTGTAGCAATATTTACTTAAATAAAATAAAACTTTTGCACTTTAAGGAGAGTTTTTTCAATATGCCTATTATCATTAGTAATGTTTTAACTTGTTAAAAAAAATGCAACATCTTAAAATTGTTTTGAATATCATTGCAACAAACATAAACTTTGTGATTCCATAAAAAATTAAAAATCTAAGTATTTTACAAATAAACTTGAATTTGAACAAAGTTATGTAAAATTGATTTGATTTCAATTAATTTTTGAGTATTAAGAGTGGAAAAAAAAAAATAAAAAAATAAGTATAGAAATTATTGAGGTTTTCCAAGAAAAAAAAAAAAAGTTTAGGAGGCCATGTTTTGGTAGTTAGGCATAACTTTTAATTTCAAACAACTTTTCTCAATAACATTTTGCTGAATTTTCTAAAATAAGGTTACTTTACAGTACAATTTTGATATTATTTGAGCTACCCTGTATGCTGTTTGACTGGCAACTATTCTAAGTGCACCTAATATGATTATCAGATATGTACAAACTTTTGGCCTTGTCTTATTTCTATTTGGGTTGTGCTATTATTAGTATTGTTACTAAAAAAAATCCCCATATGTTGCACACTTAAATAACCACACTGTATACTTAAATATCAAATTTTGATTCTTTGGTTAAAAATTTTAACAATAAAAACTACTACAGGTGACAAGGAACAAATAGTTTTGTGGAAAAAAAACTTACTCTAATTGCGGATTCAGAATTTTCAGATATCAAGGCCTTCTCTTTCAGATATTTCAACAAACTGGTAAGATTGGTAATTCGCAGCCTTAATCTCCTAACCGTCTTTTGCAAATTGTGTTTTTCTCTTCTCAACTTAGCATCCCTCTGTTTAATTTTTTGAATATTTTTTCGTCGTTTGTCAGGGGTAGAAAAATCGCTGGAGGACATATCTCCTATGTAACGTTTCCTAAAATGGAACATTATCAATAATCATATACATGAAACTATATAGAAGAAAAAATAAAGATAAAGTAAAGTAAAATAAAGTATTATTGATGTTTTGACACCCTCTGTATTATGCTGAGAGATTATAAGAAATTCTTAATTTATTTTACAGCAAAATAATTTGGTTCTTCGAATTGAATAAAACTGGGTATAACAGCTGGCACAAAATTACTTATGTCTCAAGTTCTAGCTTAGGCAAGAAAAACGTTATTGATTTTAAATTTTAGAGATGTTTATTGTTAAAATCGATGCAGAAGTTGAGTATTAAAGCAATTCATTGCCACTGCTGGTTTGACTGAAAGAGCTATCAACTTCTTTATTTTCTGTGAATCACTCCATATATTATTAGATCTTTGAATTCTACAGAAAATTCTAAGCACATTCTATTAGGTGAAAATTCGGATTCTACAAACATTTTTGAATAGATTTTGTATACAAGATCCTATACCAAACAGCCATGTTTTCCAGATATTTGGTGTTAAGCAAGAGCTTGGTAAGTAATCTCGTGGTCACCTAGTAGTATAGAATGAATAATGTGTTTCAAATAGTAACATTATTTTGGTGCTTCTATCAAGATTTCAAATTACATGAGCAATGGCAAAAAAATTGAAGACAATTAAAAGATTACCTTTTCTTTTTATTCACATCTTGAGGCATGCCTGTCATTGCCTTGGATTCCAAATTGGAGACATGAGCTGGCACCTCGGCTGGCACACTGATTGAAGCCTCCATTTCAGCTTCTGAGGCAGTTACTGTCATCGAAGATGATGATCTCTGTATCATTCTAAATAGACAATATTCTTACAATGAGGCGAGCAATAAGGTAACAATGCCAGCCACAATCAGTATACATGCATTTAAAGTAGTGTCATGTAAGTCGTTTTTGGGTTTGGAAAAAGGACGGTTCTAGAACGGTTCAGAATAATCGCACAGTTTTATCAAAATGACATTGAATAGGCTATCACAAATTTCAATAATAAACTGTGCGATTGTTTTGAACAGTTCTAGAACCGTACTTTTTCCAAACCCAAAAAAAAACTATATTTATAGTTATAGAATATCATTGAGATTGTTAAAAATAATATTTTTTCTCCAAATGCATAAGTTAATATTGTATTGTATTGAACGAACTTACCTTGTTCCTGAAGGTCCAGCAATGGAGGATAATTCTTGACTAAGGCCCGGTGAATTATCAGAAGGAACTGGCTCATTTGCTGAATTTGTAGATGTCTCATCAAAAAAAAAATTTAAGCTTGAAGGCGATGAGCTGAAATCAATTTAAAATTGGTTAACAGGAAAAACAACTACCTACCTATATTTATTTGAAAAATTTTATAAATTATTGAAAACAGGAAGCAAGTATCAAAAAAAGTTTATATAGGTATACCACATAACTAAAGGGACTCTTTATCCGTTGGCAAATTGCAAAGTTTCGCTTCGTGATAAAAAGAGCCACTTCAGTTCCCAGAATAAATACTATTAAAATCAACAATTCAAAAGACTGCTCACCTGTGCGAGGAACTATCAAAAGGCGAGCCTACTAACTTAGGAAGGCAGTCTGGTTTAATATGTTTTTTGCCATCTTGTGACTCAAAAATGTGAGATGGTTCAAAATGTTCCGAACAAATCATTGCTGATTTGGGTAATAAGTGGTTTATACCAACAAGAGACAGCCAAATCTTCCTGGTGGCAGGGTTAGCTGGAAATCTAGAAAAAAAAATCCTATTATTACCTACACGTTTTATAATTGACATTTCCAGAAACATTTATTAAGTTATAATTTAATATAGGTATAATAAATTTCTGTTGTTGCTCCAGCTCCATACAAACCATGTTTGTCTCAATATTTCTTGAGAACATTGAGAACAAATACCTAGATTTTAATAAAATTAACTCACTACTTACCAAATCACAAACCAGTCAGAGCGAATTTCATTGGTTGAAAACAA
The DNA here is from genome assembly GCA_917834065.1 of Ceutorhynchus assimilis. Lineage (NCBI taxonomy): Eukaryota > Metazoa > Arthropoda > Insecta > Coleoptera > Curculionidae > Ceutorhynchus > Ceutorhynchus assimilis. Next base: position 266,698 of record CAKJTU040000026.1, on the reverse strand, counting down.
TCAGAAAACTAGTTTCAACCAATGAAATTCTCTCCGACTGGTTTGTGATTTCTGCAGAAACAGACCTACTAATGTTAGTGATTCAGCTTAAATATCAGTGATAAATAAAATAGGTAAGTATTTGAACTGAACGAAAATGTTTCTTGCATGGTTAGAAATATATTTTCCTTTCCAATTATTATTTGGGTTTTTTCCTTTCATCAGCCTTTTGGTATGTTTTTAAAAGCAATAAAATACAACTTTTCAACCCATTTTATTTATATTCTATTGTAGTCAAAAATAAACAAACCGTCGGCGCCGCTACTGACTAACAAAATGGATATTGTTTGACATTTGAAATAAACAGATTAACTTACCTATGAAAAGACACATTTTCTTGAGAAAAACTTGTCCTCTGGCACACAGAACACTTTCTAACCATTTTAAAGTGTAAAAAACACCAAAACAACACAAAAATCGAAAGAAAAATCGCTTAAAACACTAACGGGCTTCAACACAGTCAACGCAACACCGCTCGCTGGAACTGAATGAATTTTTACTCATCAAATATGGCCGAATTACAACCCAAACAGCTGGGTTGCCTGTCTTACCGATCGGGCGACTGGTTTGGGGATTTTCCATCATTCGAAAATAAAAAAATCGTATTTAACTAAGGCCTTCCGAGAAATTGTACATGCGTTATTATTTTTATTTCGTTTGGAAATATTATTAGTACACTGAACAGCGGGAATTTCAGTAGTTTTATAAATATGAATAGATAGATTACTTGGGTACGATTAAACACATCGCAACTTGGCATCACCGCTCAAATATATACAGGTGTGTATGATTTCGTTTAATGTAAACATGCTGGGTCTATCCTTGGTTTTATGTCTATGTTCTACTGTCATTCATTTCAATGCATTTAAATTACAGTTTGACAAATATTTGACAATAAAATTCATATAATAGGACAAGAGCTAATGTGATGCTGTCCCAGTTACTTTTGGTGACGATGGTACATAAAAATTAGAAAAAAATAAATAATGAAAATATACAATTTGCCCAGTACTCGGCCGTCAAAAATCCAATGTCGGCCAATCGCCAACCAGTAGTCGGCCGATTTATTTTATTGCAACGCCAAACTTTTTTATCTGTTTTAATGATAAATTTCACCAGAAATTCAGGAAATTGGGAAAATTAAACACAGAATTTATTTATTACAAAATTAATTATGCACCTTAGGGATTAATGGCCGTTTGCACCGACCATTTTGAGGAAGCCTTAGCGATAAGTATTCCTTAAAGTCACATTTCTCCATGTAAAAATGTCATTTTATTTTCGACTGACATATAATGTAAGTATTATATTTGTGACTTTAGCAGTATAATGCCATATATTATTCCCGCAGGGATTAATGGTCATTATTCCCGCTTGCACACCAATCACAGAATTTCTCAAATTAAATAATTAATACCATAGAAATGATATAACTGAACAAACTCAAAAGTGTCAGTGTCAAACGCGTAGTGCTTGTGTATTTGCATGTATTTGTATTGAAATGAATGAACAAAGAGCGTTTTTGGAAAGAAAATTTCAAATAAATTAATTTGTCGTAAATAAAGTAGAGTATACTACTCGCAATAACGGCTATTATTCCCTCGCCACTAGCGCGGCTCAGTTCGTAAATATTCCTCGGGAATAATAGCTATCATTATTGACTCGTGGTATAATCTACTATTAAGGAATACTTATCGCCAAGGCTTCCTTAAAATGGTCAGTGCAAATGGCCATAAAAGTAGTAATGTAAAAGTAATCCTTGTTTTAAGGGAGTAAAGTGGGTCCTTAATCCCCAGGATTAAATTTCACCTTATTTCCCAAAAGGATTAAATTTTCAGTTTATTTCCCAGGGATTGAATGAAACAGGGAATGAAAGGGTACTTTTAATCCCTCTAAAGTACATAAAATAGTCTATACCTACACCTCAAGACTAAGTGACGTTTTGATGTTAAGTCAGCTAAATTGTTTGTTTTTTTTTTTCTATTTTTGTAGCTTTTGTTGCGTCTTTGGTTCCTTTGGCTTTTTTTCCTACTTTCCTTGTTTTCGCCTTTTTTTTCCGGTTTTGTTTTCACTAACTTTCGTTGCGTCTTTGATTGCTTTGACTTCGTTTCTATTTTCTTTTGTTTCGTCTTTTTCTCCAATTTCGTTTTTATTATCTTTCGTTGATGCGTCTTCGATTTCTTTTACTTTGTTTCTATTTTTCTTGATTTCGTTTTTTTTTCCGGTTTCGTTTCCATTATCTTTCGTTGCGTCGAAGCCAAAGGAAACTTTGGCTTCGTCTTTATTTTTCTTGGTTTCGTTCTCTCCTTCGGGCACGTTTTTATTATCTTTTATTGCATCTTTGATTTTATTGGCTCCGTTTCTATTTTCCTTGGTTTCGTCTTTTTCTTCAGTTTTGTTTCTTTTATCTTTCATTGCGTCTTTGATTGCTTTGGCTTCGTCTCTATTTTAGACGAAAGATCAACACTTCCTGTTAAGGTACCAATATCAATGAGAAAATAATATGGCCGAACTCTGGTTGTAGTAATCCCAAAGTCGGCCTGTAATAAAATCGTTTTAGTTAAAGGCGGCCGACTATCGGATTTTGGTGAAAATATTGTATCTATTTAGATTTTAATAAATTACCAAAAGTAGTCTTTAATAAAATAGCTAATATGGTCTAATTTCGCGAAATCAAAAATAATCCTATAGTCGACCGGGCGGCCGACTCTATAGGTGGCCGGCTTTTTGCGTACCCTATGGTCGGCCACTTGAAAATAAAGGATGTTCATATTATTTTTTCATATTTTTAGGCTGAAATGGTTAGTAAATTTACTCTTAAATTCCATGCAATCGCAAACTTGGATGTAAAAAAGTTTAATAAGCCGGAAATTGCTATTTTCTACAACCTCCCTAACAAGCAATAGCTATTTTCCTAATGAGTGCGGGAAGAGAAATTTCCGGCACGAGGGTGCGAAGCGCCCGAGTGCCGGAAATTTCTTCCCGCAAGAGTTAGGAACTATATTTTTTCTACGAGCATCTAAAGCTGATGTTACGAGAAGTTTAACTTAAATAAAATGCGATTGTGCAGAAGGTAGAATTAAAAATGTATTGAAAGGTATTTATAAAAAAAGGTAAAGGTATTAAAGGTAAAGGTATAGGTGTATCAACAATACAAACAATTCCATGTCACAATGATTATTTCAAACTCTTCCCGCACTGAGTGCGGGAAGAAATCTCTTCCCGCACTGGAAAAAAGTCTTCCCGCACAGCAAATCGTGCGTGAAGAGCCATTTCCCGTACGCTCGTAGAAAAGATCGTTTAAATTTGCTTACCTCTATGAACACGACGTGCACCACAATTTTCACCTGTCATTGTAAAAAAACGGTGTTGCCGGACTGTGATAAAATTCTATGGATTAGGTAGAATACCTACACATTAAACGAATTTTTAAATGTATAGGTTTTTGATTTTATGGACGGAATCAACTAATATTTATATAAAATTGCAACAACGGCCGACTACCGGGTGGGGGCCGACTATAGGCGAATCTACCCTATCAAAAAAGTGCGAATTTCGCGGTTATGAGTACTAGGCTTTATAGTGTCTTTTTCTGGTTAATATCTCGTTGTGCCGGCCACCCGCCACTATTTTGAAGGATATGAAGGGTTTTAGCCGATAAGTTGAAGGAATGTCGTCGAAAAACTCTGGCAACACTGTGTCGATCGTCATCGTAGCTCTATCCACCTAAGCTAAGCATGCAACTATCTATAGCAGATTTACCTAACTTACCCTTAGATATTTTTGTAATTTATCAAACCAAAGGACTCGTCCCAAAAACAAAGCTACTAACTACTACACGGGCTACTACACACACAACACAAAAAGAAAAATTGTATTAATTGTAAATATAATATGGTATTTGGATCAATATAATATATCAATAATGAATGACGAATCCAACATTGAACATCCAACAGCGGCGGCGACAAAACGACGCGACGCGCACGCGGCGACTACGGACTACGGGCACAGCAGCACAAGACAGGGCTTGGTGGTAGGAATGGCAAAATTAAAAAATATATCGATATATCGCATCATATGATATATCGAAATAGCATATCGATACATACATACAACGGAAAACATTGATATTTTGAATATATCGATATATATTTTATTTTTTTATTTTTTTCTATGATCGTGCGAAAAGGTTTTTTTTTATGCACGCATTTTAGGTCATGAAAATATCACTTCTCCGCACTAGTGTGGAAAAGTAAAATAATTATGCAATGTTAGGTCACCCTGATAGTTTTATGTAATGAGTGCGGAAAAGTACTTTTCTGCACGATCGTAGTAAAATAACGTTCCTTATGGAAAAGTAGTTCCATAATACCCAATCATGCGAAGAGTCTCTTTTCCTCATTCAATTGGTACGTACACGCCCTAATTAGTTGTATTCCTTTCAAGAGTTTGGAACACTCGAGCTACTCGCTGCGGTGTTCAGTCGCCCCCGATTTGCAGGGAACAGATGCGTGGTGCAACAAAAACTTTTCGAAAGGAATAGGGGCGTGAAGCCCCGGAGCTGTTCCAGAGCTCCTCCTAGGTAGTTGTATTCCTTTCACACCTAGGAGGAGCTCCGGAACAGCTCCGGGGCTTCACGCGCTTATTCCTTTCGAAAAGTGTTTGTTGCACCACGTATCTGTTCCCTGCTAATCGGGGGCTACTAAACACCGGAGCGAGTAGCTCAAGTGTTCCAAACTCTTGAAAGGAATACAACTGGGCCGAGTTGAGAAATAACGCACAGGGTGCGAGTGCGATTTTATGGGTGTGCCTGAATTGACAATTGGCCATTGGGCCTATAGCACCGTCTAACATTTTTGAACAGCTAGGGCGTCGCACCGGTGTCACACTCACACTGGGTGTGTCATTCCTGAACTCGCCCCTGGTGTGAAGGATTACAACTATTGACGTTTGTTTTTATTTTAGCCGCCACTGTCAACTGTCAGACTGTCACAGTCAACAAATGAACTATGCGCACGAGCGAAGGCATACTTTTAAATTTCCGATATATCGAAAAGATTATATCGATATTTTTTTCGATATATCGAATGTAAGATATCTATTAAGGGCGCGTTTGGGTTCACGCTCGGTGCACTCAGAGCTTGCACTTTTGTCTCTCTTCCGTTATTTTTGAAACTCCGACAACGCTTGATTGTGTTTGGTTTGACAAATTTTGAGCGCTCAGGGCGAGCTCGATAAACAAAACGAGTTTGTGGGGTGGGCAGCTGGAGCGTGCATGCGCAGTTTAATCTGTCTGTATAACCTAACCTATTTTCCAAGATAAATAAACAATCCTGAATTTTAACATATACTTGTTAAGTGGATAGTTTTAGCTAGTTTGTTTAAATGTTTACAATCAAATAGCTAGTAAATTCTGCAAAATTGTTTACTTTTAATTAAATTTTCTCGATAGTCCTCAACACTGGTATTATTGAACATATTTTTCCAAGGGAACTTGGCAGCCTCAGAGTGTTTAGGTGCGTTTTATCAATTATGTAGCACGAATTTTTTTTGCGAATACAAAGCAAAAGGTGCTGTTTGAAAATTATCGACTCAAATGCAAAACAATAGAGAAAAATCTGGTGCAAATGCGGAATGCGGGCCCGAACTAGGGTTGCCAACCGTCCTGCATTTCGGTGGACGTCCACCATTTGAGTTTCATTGTTTAGCGTCCTGTAATAACCTATTGCAGGACGCCTATTGTACCTAATTTTTAACTCAATGAAGAATTCTGTCAAATTAAGTCGGCTATAACTCTGGTTTTGTTCTGGTTGATAACGAAAATCATATACATTACTTGAAAATGGAATTTATTATATGTATTTGACTTATAATGAATTGAAATACTACTGGATCATTCTGCAACTTGTATTTTCTATATTTGGGTTTTGGGTCAAATTTTTAGTTCCTATATATGCACGCTAAAAATTCTTGTCGAACAGTTTTTTTAGTCTATCAGCAACTAGGATTCAGCACCTAAGTACCTACTTCCTTCTACTTCTACTTTATCTGCAGGCACTAATCTTGGGTTGGGTTTCTTTGCTTTTCCAACCACACTGATGAGATCTGATAGATCGAAACGCGTCTGTGGATGGAAACGCGTCTGTGGATGGAAAAGCGAAGAAAATTAATCCAAAATGTTCACATTGTTCATTTAAGTTTGTAAATGGTATTTTTCTCTGCAATAATAAAAATTTCCAGAATTTATACCGTATGTCCTGATATTTTAATACACTTGTCCAGAAAAATTAAAAAACAAAATTGCCAAAAAAATAAACAATAATCAGCTGATCGCTCAACCCAGCATTTTTGCACAAGTTTATTTGGCTTGACACGGTGTACTCCCTGTGACGTCACGCTACTCCGTAATCGCTCTGCTCGCTCCGCCGAGCGTCAACCCAAACGCGCCCTAAAATATATCGATATATTTGAGTAATATATCGATATTCACAAACAATAGTTGTATTCCTTTCATACCTAGGAGGAGCTCCGGAACAGCTCCGGGGCTTCACGCGCTTATTCCTGTCGAAAAATGTTTGTTGCACCACGCATCTCTTCCACTGATCTAAAAAATAAATGGATAAACAATCGTACGGCTCGATTGGCTAAATTTGTGCAAAAATTTGGGGTCAATATTTTCTGAACAGTTGCGCAACGGAACAGCCTAACGCCTGCGCAGTGTCTTATCTTTCGAACAACTATTCTAAATTTTGAAATTCTTCCGTTTTCATTGGCCAGATTTTGTGCACGCACAGTACATGTATCTACTGCGCACGCTCACAGCTGTCCCAGTCAGTTGTTTTTGCTTAGATTATGACCTCGTAAATTAGCAGCATTAGAAGCGTTCTTTGTTTATCCATTTATTTTTGAGATCAGTGATCTGTTCCTTGCAAATCGGGGGCGACTGAACACCGGAGCGAGAAGCTCGAGTGTTTCAAACTCTTGAAAGGAATACAACTAATGAGGAAGTTGCATAAAATTTTATTTTAATGCAAAATGTATTTAAAGTGAAGCAAAATACTCTAGAAGTATATTTTCATATTCAAATCCTCTTTATACTGAACCACTAATAAATAATCAATTATTCAAATATTGAATATAACAAAGGGCGCGAAAACGCTCTCAAATTGGTTATGACGTCATGGAACGGTAAACAAACAAAAGTGTGGTTATGTTAACGTGATACGTGAGCCGTCAGACGCTTGTGTTCACATCAAATTCTACCGATGGATTTACCCTCGGATTTACCATTCTATCCGTGCGTTCGTTATTTTGGTCTGAGTTCTCCGAGCTTGACTTTACCGTTCGTTTATTCAAAAAGTGTACTCGGTGTATCCTCATTCGCGTTCATTTATTAAAATTTCTGGCACTTTTATACAGCGTTCAACTGCTCTGTTCGCTCGCTGGTCACGTGGTTACGGCTCCGCTCTGCACGCTCTGCTCTTCGAGCAAAATACCGAACGCAAGGTATATCTGGGTTCGGCTATTCAGCACGGTGTTGGAGTGGAGTGAGAACAGATTTTTGTCACGTGATCTAAGAGTGATTAGAGTGAAAAATTAGGTTTGTTCCAACCGGCAGTAATTTCCAGTAGTATTACTGGCACACATGCGTAATTGTGAAATGCTGTTCCAACCAGTTAAAATTACTAATTTAGAATTGGCGATAATTGACAGTTCGTCGTTCCAACCGGAGTTACGGATGGTAAAATTACGGTTTAAAACGATTCTCGCTTGAAAGGAAGAACTGTTGGTTCTAAAATTAGACGCATGCGTAGTGAGGTCGAAAACGGGTCAGTGGTACGTTGAACAACAACGAACATAAATAATAATACATAACCCAGAACCTCAGTTTTTTGTTTATTTAAATTATTTATTTGAAAATGACTGCTATAGAAGTTAAGTAATTTTATTTTATTTGTTCTCAGAGTTGATAAATCCGATTTTGTCTTATATTAGGTTTAGAAAAATTCTTTATTGTGGTGGAAGATGATTCACCTGCAAGTATGCAAGTTATGTTGATTTTGTTATTTTCATCTTGTGTTGTGAGTACTACTAGTTCAAAAAACGTTCCAACAAGTTTTTAAGTTATTTAGTATAATATTACTGTTTTTGATTGCGCAGACGCATTAGCGCGGTTACGGACGATAATATCACAGTAATATTATTGCAGGTTGGAACAAACCTATTATTACACGAACGACCGGAACGGTCGGAGCAAAAATGTCAAACAGCTGATTTGTTTTCTTACAAAACAATAGTCAACCATGACTTTAACAACGTTCCCGTTCCCAGTTTCCATTTTTTTTTTCTCTTTTGTCTTTGGTCTTTCATGTACTATAAATCAACTTCAATTCCTCCACCATAATGAATAATATGATGCTTTTGCTTCTGTTTAACTTTGTCAAGGAAATTTGTCCATCATGTTTAATAAAATTTAAAAACAGATCAATTATTTTACTCGATGATATTAGGTCTGTTTCTGCAGAAATCACAAACCAGTCGGAGCGAATTTCATTGGTTGAAAACAGTCAGAAACAGTCAGAAAACTAGTATCAACCAATGAAATTCACTCTGACTGGTTTGTGATTTCTGCAGAAACAGACCTATTACCAATTTCCGCATCCACACATAACATTTTTAATTTTTTTAACAACAACCACAAAACAAAGTGACGACCTGTTGAGAACACAACAAAGCTTGACATTTTCCACAGACCAGATTTCACTTCTGCTCTCTAAAAAATTATTTTTCCGTGGAACTTTTGGAGTGAACTCCATTTACTCCACTCCGTATAGTCGAACGCTTATGGAGTCACCCCTAATACGCCAAAAAGCAATACTCGAACGGCTGGAGTGCGAATGGAGTCACTCGGAGTGTACGGAGTGAGCAAGCCGAACCCACCTTATATCGGTTAGGGTTGCCACCTCTCCGGGTTTCACCCGGAGTCTACGGGTTTTCACATTTGGACTCCGGGCTCCGGATTACTATTTACTAGGTGTTTTCTCCGGGTAAAACCGCATTTAACAAAAAAACCGCATCTAACAAGAAAAAACGTAAAAATAATTCATAAATATCCAGGAAAAAAAAATAAGATTTAGCAACAGCGCAATACTGTTCCTGCTCTCCCTCAAGGATATTACCAAAGTTTAATATTACCACAGTTTATTTCTGAATAACATAATAGGCAAAGAGAAAGATGCAAACGAGATCTGAAAAGGGTTGTTTTAGAATGTTGCTTTTACTAAACCCAAGTATGCATAAAGCCAAAAGTCAGCGGAATCATTAGCTGTATTCCTTTCAAGAGTTTGAAATACTAGAGCTACTCGCTCCTGTGTTAGTCGACCCCGATTTGAAAGGAACAGATGCGCTAGCTTTCATGCATTTAACTCGTTTAAGCCGGGCTTCAGCACTCAGGTGCAACAAACACTTTTCGAAAGGAATAAGGGAGTAACGCTCTGGAGCTGTTCCGGAGCTCCTCCTAGGTGTGAAAGGAATACAACTATAGCCTGTGGTGCAAACACCTTACGTCAAGGCAAGGAACGACACGCTGCTACGTCATCACTGGTACTTTGGCGTGGTGGGGCTTGAGATTTGATCTACAGAGCCCAGGGGTCTTATTCTGTAAGGAACGAACCGTTCGATCCGGTAGAATTTCTTCGATTGTGACGTCATTTTCGGTTTGGTTTCGCGCTACCAAACCGGCCAATAAGGGCCCTAAAAAAAATGAGTTTTTTATGAACGTCACCCCAATTTGAATTTGACCGGAACGGCCATATTGGAATAGATTGCCTGATTACAAGGATGATACACACTACTAAGGATGGCTTATCCTCATAAGGCCTGTGTGTAACAAATCCCCCCCTACCCCGCCTAGCCAAAAAATCAGTTGTGACGTAAACATCATGGCGTTTTTCGTCTTGACGTAGGCTGTTTGCACCACAGGTTATGTTATGATCGGGCTGCTGGCTGGAAATTATGGAACTAGTTTCTAGTATAATTAAAGTCTAAAATTATAAAATTATATCAGATACATATACCTAATCATGACTTTTAAATCATTACTGTTGTGTTCCTCAATGCAAGTCTTGGGCTAAAAAAAAAAGCTGACAAAGGATTGAGTTTCTACATATTTCCCCTTGAAACAGGCCCACGGGTTTATTTGGAAACGAAAATGGAAAAAGAAGTGTCGAGAAGAAAAGCCTTCTGGATTTTAAAACTTCGTATTGGCAAACCAGTCACCAAATTCATGAAAGTGTATTCTCTGCATCTCAATTAAGCAAGAATTTTGTGTTAAGGTAAACAAGCATAATGGATAGTTTTGTGCCCTAGCTTCATTTTAGACCTGCTTCTAGGCATTTATCAATTACTATCTATTTTTAAAATGTTTTGTTTGAAAATATTGACTGTTTTTATTATTTACAGGTGAGAGTACAGGTCTTAGGGCGGGTATTATAAAACTGCTTTGACAGTTAACTTAAAGTTAACTTTTTGAATTACATGTAATTCCAGAAGTTAACTTTAAGTTAACTCTCAAAGCAGTTTTATAATACCCACCCTTAGAGGTACAGGTAGAGGTCGGATATTGAAAAAAACAGTTGTACCATCCCAGAATTTGCCCTCTTCTATAGTGATCCATAAACCGAGCCAAAAAATAGATTCCATGGGTGCTGAAAAACTTGCCGAAAGAAAAAGAAATCAAGATTCTAGTGAGACTGATACAAGTAATGAATGTAGTTATACTTTTAATCAATTATTAAACTCTTCTCAGATAGGCATACAAATGGCCGAGCAAACAGCAGAACGTGTAAAGTGTTTATTAAATCCTAATTACCAGTATTATAAGTAGTTCGAGTAAAAATCAGATTTGTGGTCAAGTTATTTGACTTTGTTAATTTAGTTTTCACCTATTTATAAATAAAAATAAAGGGTTATTTATAAAATATTTATTTATTTATTACACATACAAGTTATTCAAATACAGACATTATAAGGGAGATCCATACCAGCCTTGAGACCCTTTTGGCAATGTCCTATTGTAGAAAGTTTACAAAAATATAAGAAAAAGATCCGGTTAGGCTGTTGTATAGATATAATCATTTCGGGTCAGATAAACGAAATAGATTATAATGAATTTTGGCCTGCATCATCACGAGCAGCATTATGGGTGAAAATTATTACCCAGTGTGAAACTTTCGAGAACAGTGAATAAATAAGTCGATATTGCATTTGCAGCACATTGTTCTTCCTCGGCTGCTACAGTTTTGACCACCACATCGTTTTTTTTACGTTCAGGAAAAGTGTTTCAATAATGATGCAGTCCATAATACCTTATATCATTATTGACTCAAAAATCACTTGCTGCAGCCCGAAGCATATTCTCCTGTAGCGCAAGGTGGTACTTTATATTTCCTCGGGTATGTCTGAAAATAAAAATAAAGTTAAAATTGTATGATTTCCCAAAAAATTGTTAATTCTACTCTACCTGTGATATATTTCCCATTCGAAGAAACAATTTCTGCACTAGCACAAAAGTTGCCTAGTAGATAAGTCAAAACCACGTTCCTCATCTGCTGAATCTTAGTCAGTGAGCTCTTTGCTTTCTGTGTGGGCTCGATATATTATGCCATCAACATTTTCATTATCATAAGCAGTATTCAAAGCTTCCTGATGGCTAATTCCACAAACAAAATGTAAGTACAGCTAAATTGTTAGCTTCTGCCCAGGCCCATATGCCATATGGGACAGTAATATTTACAAGAATATAATACATAAACAAACAATTTATGCTCGAATAGGAATATGTTATAATAATATGAGAAAACCCTAAAAACAATTAAATAGTATAGAATAAATTATCTTATAGTTATTATACTTACATAAAGAAATGTAAACAAAACGCCGCGTAATTCTCCTAGGGCTCCATTAAATCATACATGCTGAAAACGTGTAAATAGGCGGAATGACGAAAGCTAGCCAGATATCGCGCTACTGGTTCCATCATAGCATAGGGTACCTTTACCCGCTATAATGGTTAATCAAAATCAAAATAAAATATTTTTCATGACAAATTATAAATTTATAAAACCGCTGGCGCAAACAGCTGGCGACTTTGTTATGACGTCAGCAGTGGTTGGAAACAGTTGAAAACCAATATGGCGGCAATTACCCAAAAAGGGGCCGATAAGCACTCCTTAGTAAGTTTATTCTCCTTGGCCTGATTAGGCAATCCAACGACCTGTCCAAATGGCGTCTGGTTGGCAAACAATAAACAAAAAACATATGTTTTTTTTTTGGCAGGATTAAGCCTAGTACCACAGCCTCCTACACTTAACAAGCCATGAAGTTAAAAAGGCAACACCGCAATCTTACCGCCAAGTGGTGCTGGTGCTGTTTGTTTTTATAAGTATATATTTTTTATTATGTTAATAATAATGACAAAAAATGCATCATTTATTGTACTAAAGGGTCAAGAACAGTAATTCAATGAATAATATAACTATATGTATAAATAAGAACAGTAAATAATTGATTTAAATGAATATATTTCTAGATTCTAAAGTGTTATAAGCCTATGTTTCAGTATGTCTTTTGAAAATCTAACTTTTTCTTTCTTCGGGATTTTTTCAGAAGGCAGGTTTATTCAAATACTTGAGCTGATTTCCGAAAATAAGAGGTACTTTTAAGAGTTGGACGTTTTAGTTTGAACTCTCGAATTACTCCTTTATTCTTGTTTGTTTCAAATCTAATTATTTCGGTTTCTTCAAAATGTTCACAACACACTTCAGAATTTTTCGTTATGGTATAATCTCGCCAATCTCGGGTACAATTATCTTGGTGTATTGCTTTCATCCACAACTTCTGCATTTCAGAATTTTTTTGGAAATAAATGTTTGCATTTCTTCAGGTTTTAAGGAACTCCTAGTTCGATTTGCACCCAGGAACACAGTAGTTTCATGGCATCTGGAAAAAAGTTTAAATATCTTAGGTAATATATCGAGGCCTATGCTCTTGCACAATATTAATATTGTTTTTATTGTTTTAACCTTACATTACCTTCATTTTTGCTGCTGTACCCATTTGCTGAAAATTTGCAATCAAAGCACAAAGGAACAGGTATCAACTAAATATGGGCAATATATCGGTGTGTTTCTATCCATTTTTTCGTCAATAATGCCCACAAAAATACTAAACTGCAACAATATACAATGAACGCAATACACAGAAACAATAACCTCGATAACAAAATAGCACCATACGCGACGTTGCCGTCATTTCCAGCTTCATGGCTTGTAAGTGTAGGGGGCTGTGCTAGTACTCATAACAGCGAAACTCGCTCTTTTTTGACATTGCTTCGACAATTTGACGTTTTATGCGTGAATAAAACGTCATATTGTCGAAGCAATGTCAATAAAGAGCGAATTTCGCGGTTATGAGTACTAGGCTTTATCAATACACGGGGCGAGTACTCAAATCTGACGCTTTTCTGACATCGTTGACATGTAACAGCCCGTATTCTAACCTATGACCATATTTCGTCTAAATTAGGCATTCCAGGTTGACGTCATAACCGATCCGCCATTTTAGCTGAGGGGCAAACACAAGCCAAACACAATCTGATTTAGTGTTATTTTCAATGCAAACCGAGAATTTTTGAAGTATTATTTTGTGAAGATGCCTTCGTTTTGTGGCGTTTTTGGGTGCTCCAATAGAGCTGAAAGGGATTAAGTGAGGTTCTTTAGGATTCCAGCAGTATTTAAAGATCAAGGGGATCGCATAAACGAGCTATCAAAAAACAACGGATGAGTATGTGAATTAGATGCCTCAAAAGGGGAGATTTGACTGTAACGTTGTTGAAAATGCTCGAATTTGTTCGAAACATTTTGTTAATGGTAAGTTTTATGACTATCTTGTTGTTAAAATACAAAAACACTTCATCTTGGTATATCAAAAAAGTTGTTTATGTTTCTGCAAGTATAGGTAACTTTTAATACCTTTTAGGTAGTCCAGCAGAATTTAAGGATACAAACAATCCGTATTGGGTCCCCAGTACAAATTTAGGATGTACAACGATAATAGATAAAAGCCCAGAATGAACAAGCCAGTAAGCTAAGCTACATGCCAGATCTGTGCACCGATCAGAACAGTCGAAACGTTTAAGGAGTCATTCTATACCACAAATTTATTTTGCTAAAGTTTATTTGTAAGGTTGTTAGTATCAAACTTTTTTATTTTTAAACAATTTTGATTCTTAAGCATTATTTTTGTTAATTAATTGTTTGTTTACTATTGTTGAGTTGAAATGTAAAGTGGCATCTCTGTAAATAAAGATTAATCCATTCATTCAAAAAAACTAAAAACAACTTAAAAATTATTGAACAAATCAAAAAACGCAAAAATTCCGAAGCACAAACTCAAAAAACACTAAACAATATGATCTATAGGCTTTGTTTGCCCCTCAGCTAATATGGCGGACCTGTCAAAAGTCACGTGACCTGAAATGCCTACTGATTTGCAATATCTCTCTATTGGTGAACCTGATACTGCCTTATTCTTTTCTGGGTACCTATACATATAAAGATCACTGTTTGGAGTCTGGATCAGCTGGAGTGACGTCACCCCAGCAATCTATCCTCTTCCTGGATACAGGAAACCACACGAAGAGCTCCAGTTCATAAAAGTGAAACCCCAACACCCATTGAAGAGCTCCAGATTGGAAAGGTATAGGTATATGGTGTCAGATTCACCAGAACAAACAAGCTGTCAACTGTAAAATCTTACAATTTTACAGAAAGTAACATTTAACATTTAACATTGACTACATAATATTGTAAACAAAATAAAATTATTGTTTGTCAGATTTTGAGTGGTTTCATTTGCACACAAAGGGGCTACAACACGTTATCTAATTATTTTTTTAATTCACGACCCTATGTTATCTTGTAACAAATTCAAGTAATTTGTAAAGCGGCGTTTCCACATGCAGAGTTTATTGGCGCCAGGCGACTGGCGTAACTTTTCTGGCGCGTGGAAACTCGGAAAATTAGCTGGCGCCAGTTAACTTGCGCCACTTATTCATGCGCCAGTAAAGTAGAATCGAAGTCTACTTTTTGGCACCAGTTTGCCATGTGTGACAGTTTGTCAAAAAAAAATACAAAGGTTTTCACTATTCGTTTTCAGAAAAGTAATGAAATCGTCAAGTAAATCTAAAAAATTGCACATATAAAGTTTATGGAAGAGCATCCCTGTTTGTGGAATCACAAACTTTTGTGTTACAAAGCTAGAAATAAACGGGATGATGCTATAAGGATAAGTGTTGACGTATTGTGCGAGTTCTCGTGTTCTTAAGTGGTTTTGATATCACTGCCGCCGAAAGCAAAATACCTAAGAAGCTTTGGAAATTCCTCATGCGGTCTCCATCCGTTAACTCAGACAGTAAATTATTTGATGCTCCTAGAGCTTTTCTGCGTGAAATCCATTTTCGTACCCAGATCTTATGTTTATGTTTCTTTTTCATGTTTTTTTCGGGTCTTCTGCAATAATTCTAGAAACAAAATATTCACAGCAACATTAAAGTTGACGCCATTTTTCATTTTTCTACTGCGCCAGTTAAAAATTTTTGATATCAAGTGGAAACAGATACTGGCACCACTATTATTACGCCAGCAAACTGACACGTGGACTGGCGCCAATAAACTATGCTTGTGGAAACGCGTCTTAAGAATTTTTCACCACGACAATGGACCTTTCTCATTTTACCTGTGCTGCGTGCGCCGCTTGTGTGTGACAGATAATTAAATTGTGAATTTACTGAACGCGGTCCGATCCTGACGTATTTAAGCTAACCTCAATAATCAATCAATATTGCTGAAAATTATTACATAAACTGTTTATGATTCAATGGTTCAAATGAAATGTGTTGTATGAGATCTTGTCAAAATAAGGCGAAAAAAAAGTAAAACCGTTCTTTTCACAAGTTCCCAAGCAATCAAATTGGAAAAAAACAATGGTTACGTGTTCTCAACCCGAATAAAGACGAGTTAAGTTAGGACAGAAATTTGAGGGTTCGTAAAATAACGATTTCTATATCAAATACAATATTAATTATACAATTAAAGGTTTGCTGCAAACATTTTTTTCTACTGACATTTCATAATACGCTATTAAACGATTAAAATCTGTATCATAATGAACTTCATTACGATACAGATTTTCATTATAATACTCATTTTTAATATTATACAATGTTGATAGATGGCAGCACTAGTTAAGATAATAAACATTTTGAACGGTAATTTTGCATAAAACAATTATTTTGATAACTATAAGAAAGACTCCGAATTGTTTAAACGTTACCTAAAGTTTGGGACAAAGAATAATTATTATGGAAATAATGAATGATAAGGAAGAATTTTTACTTTTTTCATTATTATACATTGTCAATAGATGGCGCATTCAGTTAAAAAATTTGAATTTTTTTTTTGAATGTTGGCAGCACTCTGTTTATAGCTTTTCCATGGTAATTTAGCGAAAAACAATAATTTTATAAACAAAAATAAAATACCTCGAATTGTTATTAAAAGTTTATACCTTAAGTTTGGGAGAAGGCATTATTATGGAAATATTGAGCGATAACGAAGAATTTTCACTAACACCTCCAGAAATTACAGAAAGGGCGGAAAATGCAGTTAATAATATACTACCGGACAAGTCCAAGAAAATTTACGAAAAATTATATGGACAATTTATGGATTGGAAACACCAAAAACACATCATCCTTTTCAGAAAATGTTTTGATAGTATATTTTGAAGAATTACAACAAAAAATGAAACCTTCAACTGTATGGATTACTCAATTATGAAATCTCTATTCAAAGTTAAGCATAATGTTGACATATCTAAATATCATAAGTTTTATCAATGGCAGTAGAAAAAATAGTGTATACAACTCTCATGTAATGGCCATTAATACACTCGCATGTTATATACGAAACTCGCCTGCGGCTCGTTTCGTATCCTACAACATCCCAGATAACACCCAACATCCGATGGATATCCATTTTAGGTACAAAATATGTACAGATGTCCAGGGACATTAAATGGACATCCAATGGACTATATTTTTTGGACAATAACTGATAACAGCCAGAAACGGATATCCAATGGAAATCCATTAAGTGTCCACAAATGTTTCTAAAAATCGTGGTCATAAACTGGACATCTAATGGACTATATTTTCTGGACAAAAACTGAACCACAAGAAACGGATATCCTCTGGAAATCCATTTATCGTCCACAAATGTATATAAAAATCATGGTCACAAACTGGACATCCATTGGACTATATTTTTTAGACATTAAATGGACAGAAAGGAACGGATATCCATTGGAATTCCATTTAATGTCCACAAATGTAAATAAATATCATGGTCTTGAAATGGACATCCAGTGGACTTTTTTTTTGGACAATTACTGAACTGCCAGGAATGGATATCCATTGGAAATCCATTCAGTGTCCATAAATGAACCTATAAATCGAAATAATTTTGTGATGCATGCATGGCATAAACTCCTGGGATGTCCAATGACTTTCTAGTGGATAACTATTTAGTGAAGTACTTATATACAATCAAAAATGAATTTTCAAATATTTAATTTATTAATAAGTTGTGGTAGGTAGGTATTAGTGGTCCATTTGTGAAATTCTGTCTAAGAAATTAGTCGATAGTACAGTGGTACAGTCGATAGGAGCGCTACGGAGTCACCCAATTAAAAGGGATAGAAGTTAACGTGACCGAGCGCCAGCCAATCAGGGCGCGGCATCTTGCGTTTCGCCATCTGCGCGGCCAGCCAGCACTCCAGCAGCAGCCATTACTCCTTCATGCTGCTGCCTGCTTGAACGATACACTCTACCGCTGTATTCGTACGCAACAACGGAATTATTCTACTTTAAAAATTGCCAAAAAACAGGTAGTTGTTCGTTTCCGCCTTTCAGAAAATCAGAATTATCGTTTGAAGAACGTTCCTCTAGTAATTAATCTTGTAACACTTTTATTTTACGTAAGAAAAATCAATTACCAAAATGTAACCTTATTTGGATTGCAACCTTAGTTCAACAGAGTTTGTTAAAGTGTCCACGTGCCCGGTTCGTGGATTCGTGCGCCACCAATTTTTGAGACTAAATCGGAAAAGTCCTGCGATGACTGCAGGTTGAACTAAAGTACAAACCAAATTATTATGCCTGAAATGTAAGAAAATAATTGGATAAGCAAAAGGTAATTGGCAATACAACAAAATCAGTATTTATTGAATATTAAGTATTGATTTAGTACAAGTTATGGTGATTAAATAATGATTATGACAAGTATTCAGAGGCTAGTATGACGACTAGCAGGAATAAAGAACCTAAAGGCTTCCTCATAGTCAGATTTAAGAAAACTGTCTGTCGGTATTGATATGTATGAATACCTATGTAAGCAGAGAGCTATACTTAAAACTAAAATAACCAATAAGTGCGAATTAACACACACCCAGCGAAAGTGATCACTCCGCAAATAAATGGGGTCATATGTTTACTTAAATGTGAGTAACTTAAGTTACCTAAGCCATATACGATATTTTTAAATAATTAATAAAAAAAAAAAATACACTAAACTACTTAGCTTTATGCCGACAATTAACAATGGGTCTGGGATTTCACACTCGTACCAGATGATCTATCTCATCAATGAAAACTAGTTCGCCGAGTCTTTGCTATTCAGATACAGTGGTGGGTACTGCATACCATCAAAACATCCACTGAGTTGCGTTATCGAAAACGGTAGCATAAAACCGTACCATAAGACCCTAAAGAAAGCACCAATGAGTAAATAAATTACCCTTAAATCCCCACTGAAATTATGCCACTTGGGATATGAAATTGTACGCTTCAATTCCCAAGTTTTAACCCATTTACTAAATATAATGAGTTCAATTCATTAAATAAGTTGCATTGCCAAAAAAAAATATATTTAAATAAAAAACTATAAGTCTACCAATCAATGTGGCATAGAATGGTCCCCCAATAAAACATTAAAATGGAAAATTGCCATTATAATTACCTCGTGGATTTTTGAGGGTCACAGCTCAAAGGTTGAAGGTGAACGGAAGGTCATGGAACTCTAATTTCACCTACGCTGGCTGATCCAATTTGGAAGTTCACAATAACGAGCAATAATAAAATCAAGGCTCTAAGAGTCTAGGCTCAAACAATTCAATCCAAGCGACGTGATGTGATATTCTATTGTGAGAATAGAACTAATTAATTTACAATAAAACAAATTCACAAAATGGTGGACTTACCGACTAGAAGAAATAGATAAATCCCTTAGAAAGGTGATTTGGCTGCCAAAAGGTAACAAAAACCAAAACTAGACTGGCAAAACCAAAATTGAAATTATCTGGATGACCGGATCCTAATTAAATAGAGAAAATCACTTAATTTTCTTTATGGTCAACCGGATAAAAAAACTATTCTTCAGGCCAAAGCCAAAGTGTTCTAGTCGCTGGACGAAATAGAAGAGACCGTTGTACGATTTTTGGGACCCTAAACCAGAAATTTCTACGCACTAACTTTTTTTTATGTTACATTTTTTTCTATCGAAATCCACATTCCACACTTTAGGAAGGATTGAAAGATAACGACAAAGATATCGATACTCGTCAGCGAAACCTCCAAAGAGACTCAACAAATGGGACCGAATCAATCCACACTAATCAGGAAAACACTATTCTCATTAAAATCTATAAATAACTTCACTTATTAAATAATATTGTCCATACCTTCTCTGACACGACACCAATTATATCGACATGTATTGAAAAACCCAACCCTACGCGACCAAAACCAAAGTACCAGCAAATTGATCGATATAGGTACTCGATAACAGGTAGATAAAAGAAACGAAATCCTCCAGTAAGAGAGAGACAGAGAGGGAGTGAAAACTAAAGGAATTAATCCTTCGAAATAGCTGGCGCGAAAATAAAATTGAATGACAATTAACTGGACATAACCCCTTATTATTTGAAAATCAAAACAATGTTGGCTATCGACTAATGAAATTGATAATTTATGTATATTCCTTTTAAGGACAACAAGAATAAGATAACCAGGCATTGTTCAATAAATATTCATCTGCAATGGTCAACTAAATCATTAGACAAATGATATGGAGCAAAATCTTGTCTGGCTGTGCCTGAAATTATCTAAAAAGATGCAGAGTAAGGTAATTAATATCCAATCAATTAAGTCAGCTCTAAAATAATATTTGTGTGTTACCAGTTAAAACGCTGAATTACTCATTTAATGGGAAGAGCAAAATTAAAATGTTACAACTCTCCCCTCTCTTTCACAGGAGAAAATCTTTCTTGAAAGATTCTCGACGATAAGATTGTAAAGTCGACAGAAGGCATGAACAAAAAGATAAAAGCTAATCAATAAAATTAACATTATCAAGGGTAACAAAAAAAACTGAAGGTATAAAAGTTAAAGGCATATATAAACAAGGTGTACGAAAGGATATTTCGGATTGCTATAGTTCCCCGCGACGGAAATGACCGACGAAGACACCACACAGACAGATTTCGCAAGATATGAAAGAATAGAAATCATCTGGAACAACTACTTCGAGAGCAAATACCCCTACCGACATTGAACTATGCAGCTGATCCCTACCTTGCTCAAAATCTTGATGGAACAGCGAAATTGTCTAGAGTTGCGTAATCCCAGTAAAGTGTGGGAAACCTCGTGCACTGGTTCTATAATGAATTTCCTCGACAGACAAACCCACCGCATGGAACCAAAACAGTCAAAAACAAAGGATTGGGACACAAAGGATCGGTTGGATATAGCTCCACCAGGCTGATACAGGGCAAAAAGGAACAGCAAATATAAATATAGGTACATATCCGACCATACACTCTCCAATACGCAATTTAAGTCAGTCAAGGCAAAAAAAAATTATATGAAGGTGAGATACAGAGAAATTGAATTCTTCGACCTACAAAACTACGCACAAACACCCAGCCACGAGCAAGCTGAATGTACCCAGTCAATTGGCTAAAGCACCAATAGATAAAAAAAATTAAAAAAAAACAAAAAAATTTAACCATCAATACCAGTGACTGTGAGATATTGAGGTTATGCAATAGAAGTAAGGTATCGGAAGGATTACCTCACCACAGCACTTAGTGGACTCTTACCACAACCATGTTCTCGGTACAGGATTATTCTACCTAATTGTACCTTGATTGTGAACAGTTATCTTGTTTCGCGCCGAGACAACCGCCCATGATCAAAACAATCGCCCACCCTGCAGGGCGTTAAACAAAAAAAAAATTACTGAACAAAGATAAAGAAAGATAATATAGCCTTGACATCACGACAACAATTACGGGATTACCGGTTTCAGATTTTCAACGTGCCAAACACCAACACCACGTCCTGAAAAATCCTCTAATTCATAAGTCAAATAACCAGTTTTACGTTTGATCTTAAATGGGCCAAGATATTCTGGGGCCAATTTAGCACTATAATGTTTAGCCGCATCCGATAATGACTTGTTTTTACGCCAAACTTCCTGACCAACTACAAATGAATGGGCTGGTCTTCTCCTCAAATTATAATGACGTTCATTTCTTGTACGAGAAGCCAATATCTTCTTTTGAATCTCAATATAAATTTGGCGAAGCTTCCCAACTTTCTTGTTGACGTAATTCTCAACTGTGACGCCATCCTTGGCCAAGATAGTTTCGTAGTCTTTGCCAAAAAGGTGGTGTTCTTTACCAAAATTTACAAAATAGGGCGTATAACCTGTTGTTTCGTGCTTCGAGGTTCGGATGGCACAAGCTATCGAAGATAAATTCTCATCCCAAGTGCGATGGTCATTCTGATTTATAAAGGTTCTGATCATGGTCTTAACAACGCGATTCACACGTTCTACTGGATCGGCTTTAGGATTATAATGGGCTGTATAGAATATTCTGGTTTGATATTTATTACAAAGGGACTGAAATTCCTTCGACTTCATTGGAGTTCCATTATCACACATAAGATATTGTGGTGTCCCATAGGTCAGAAACAAACCCTCTTCAACATTCTTCGTCAAAACCTTGGCATTTGCGGCTCTACACGGAAAAATTAGAACAAACTTACTGAAATAGTCAGAAATTACCAAAGCATGAGTGTGACCTCGCGATGATCGTGGCAGTGGCCCAATAAAATCCAAACTCACACACTGAAAAGGTTCCGAAACATCAGGACGAGTACCCATATGACCAGATGGAGGTTTTTGCTCGACCTTGTGCTGGGCACAAACTTGACATGATCGTACATACCGAGCTACATCAGCCTTCATTTTGGGCCAGTAAAACCGTTCATGAACTCTCCAAAAGGTTTTGAAAACTCCAGTATGACCAGAAGTGGGCAAATCATGGCAACGTCGAAGAATTTCGGAACGCCTATCCTTAGGGACAACAATTTTCCAATTTTCCGCCTCACGGGCATTCACGCTTTTGACATATTTATAAAGAATGTTACCCTCCGTCCTCCAAGAAGAATATTTTCTAGGGCTATTTTCTAAGTTGCGAAACATCTGTAAATACCATTTATCCACAGTGTGGGAAAAGGAATCAGAATAATCCACAGAATCAATGACTTCCACTACAGGAACTGAACGTGACAGGAAATCAGGTACGACATGGTCTTTGCCCTTCCGATGAATAAGCTCGAAATCATATGGTTGAAGTCTCAAAGCCCAACGGGCTAAACGTCCTTGAGGATCTTTCAATCGATGCAACCAAAGAAGTGAATGGTGATCAGTAATGACCTTGAAATGAGAATGTTCAAGGTAATGCCTCAGCTTTTCCACACTCCAAATGACAGCTAAACATTCCTTTTCTGTCACGGTGTACTTTTGTTCTTGTTTGGTCAAAGAACGTGAAAGATAAGAAATCACCTTTTCCCCCTCCTCAAACTGTTGGGTTAAAACTGCTCCGATTCCATAATTGGAAGCGTCAGTTTGCAGAGTGAAAGTTCGATCGAAATCTGGACAAGTCAAGACGGGAGCGGTAACCAAATGCTCCTTAATGAGCCTGAATGAGTTTTCGCAAGCGGAATTCCAAGACCATCGGGCATTTTTTTTCATTAATTGAGTTAAAGGGGCCAATATGGAAGCAAAATTTGGAACAAAACGACGATACCAAGAAGCTGTACCGATGAATCTACGAATCTCATTGACATTTTTGGGGGTAGGGATATTTAAAATCGCCTGCACCTTTTCCGGATCTGGCCTCAAGCCATCACGATCCACAACATAACCAAGATATAATAATTGCGACATGCAAAATTTGCACTTGTCCAAAGAAAGAACCAATCCTGCCTCACGCAATCTATCCAACACAACTCCCAGCAAACGAAGATGTTCCTCGAAAGTTTCACTGATAAGAATCACATCATCCAAGTAGACCATCACTTTGGGCTGAAGATCTGCCCCCAAAGCATTATCCACGATACGTTGCCAAGTAGCTGGCGCGTTGGTCAAGCCAAAAGGCATTCGGCAAAATTGGAAAAGTCCCCTCCCAGGTACAGTGAAGGCAGTAAATTCACGAGAATTTTCACTCAGAGGCACTTGCCAAAAGGCAGATTTTATGTCAATGCTACTCAGGTAACGAGCATTGCGTAGATTGTCAAGAATGGACGATATATAGGGAATAGGATAACTATCCTTTTTAGTAACTTTATTTAACATTCGAAAGTCCAAACACACTCTATAGGAATTATCCTTCTTGCGAGCCAAGCAAATTGGAGTAGACCAAGGGCTTTTCGACGGTTCAATAACACCCAAACTCAACATTTCATCCAAGGAATCATCAATAATTTTCTGCTTGAAAGGACAAACAGGATAATACCGCTGTTTAATGGGCTTCGTACCGGGTTCCAATTCTATGATATGTTCAGCAGCTTTACAGCAACCTAAACCCGTTCCCATCAGGGATAACTTCTCCCTTACTAACATATTGAGCTGTTTTTCTTGACTATCAGTAAGTGTAGAAGCATCCTGAATACTGGAAATGAAAGGTAACTCATCAGTCTTAGCAAAATGCCAGACATCCTGCCTTAAATCAGGCACAATGCCCATGGCGGTCCAGAAATCTATACCCAAGATCAATTTGTGAGCCAAGTCAGGTAACACTAAAACATTAATAATCTTCGTTTTATGTTTCAAAGTGAACGGAGTTTGTACATAACCCAAACTAGTAGAGGATTGGCCATTTGCCACGGTGCAACAAACTGTTTGTCGTATTAGTTTAAGACCCAAACCCTTTAAAATCTCATAACCCGATAATCCAACTATCGTGCGAGATGCACCGCTGTCCAATAAACCTAATATGGGGAGCCCAAGAATAGACAACTCTAAAAATGGTCTTTGGTCACCCTGCGCATGAGAAAGTATAAAATCCAGTACAATTTTGTTAGAAGAGGCCAATGAATCTGAACTGGTGGGGGATATCAAATGACCTAACTTCGATTCCCCCGGGATCCGTTTCCCGAAACCGAGCAATTTGGACAATTACGACTTGTCGAGCCAGAATGACCACACCTGTAACAATGTAGCCTTTTGGGTTGTTTACACTCCCTATTCAGATGTCCAGGCTTTTGACAATTCCAACACAGTGCAGAGGAACGCGAACGATTGGAATTTTCTGCACCGGACCCCTCGTTCAACCTTAATGCGGAAACATCAGGAACCGTATCGGAGGTCTCAACAAAAGCAAAATCCGGCTCAACCAAATTTACTCGTCTACGAGGTGGCGGAACATAATGTTCGGCACGGTACTTCTTAGCCTCTAGTTTCAAACATTCAACCTCCAATTCCTCCAAAGTATTAACAACTGGAAGCTGGGTTGTATAAAAGGGAGCCAGGTTCCTCATAATAATCTCCAACTGAGCCTCCTCAGGAACATTGAGATACCTACGAAACAAAACATTCATGGTGGTCAAGTAATCAACAATACCCTCGGAAGGATCTTGCGTTCTGTCCAGGATCTCCCTGAATAATCTTGCTTTATAATCTGGTGGTTGGAAGTGCAATATTAACAAATCAGACAATTCCTTCCAGTTGGAAAATCTAGAGCGATTTGCTCTGAACCAATTCAAAGCCTTTCCTACAAACAAGTCCCTAGCAGAGTCGAAAAGTTCTTCCTCCGTTGTATGTCTGGCAATTCTCAATTCTTCCACCTCCTCAAGAAAAGAATGGACTGACTTGACCTTCAAGTCACCACTAAATTTAAGATTCCACTTCTGAACAGGTTGTGACTTTGGTACCACATTGGAAGTTTGATTGAAATACTGACCGGAGTTGCCTTAACCGGTGTTGAAGAGGAAGTGTGGCCAACATTTGCACCTTCGGCCAACAAAGCACTAACATTAGGATCAGTAACAGAAACGATCTCAAGACGATCCAACAAACCCAAAATTTCAGCAAGAAAAGAACCTCTCTGCTGCAGTTGTTGCTCCGACAAATCCTTTAGGGGAATACGATCAGTCCTATTGAGGAGATGTACTAATCTAGTTTGATTACGCTCGAACTTGGCAACTGCATTTTCTGGAGCCATAGACTTAATTGCAGTAGAAATATCCTGGAGAGTTGTAGAAATATAAGCAAACTCCTGATCCACATCGCAAGTATAAACAGACACAGTCAATGGCTTTCCCCCCTTTTCAAGTTTCAATAGTGGACGCAAAGCACTACGCAGCTGTTCAACAGTTCTAGAATCATCAACGATAACCCCGCGCGTAAACAGTTCGTAGGCAAGCATTTCCTTCTTAAGGTAATTGATTTGCATTTTATAATCCATGATCAAGATGACAGAAGAAAAACAGTATTAAAAAAAAATCAGGGTAAATTGTAGGTATAAAATAAACACACAAAAGATGACGGTCAGATATTATCACCCACTTACCAACAATAATTGTACTCTTCCAAAGAATTTGATCAATCAATCAAAAAAAATAAAAATAAAAAAAAATATGTATATATATGTACCTATACTTGACACGCAAGGAACCGCAGCAAAAAAAAAATTGTATCACGAAGTATTCAATTGCAATAATAATAATTTAAAAAAATACCTTAATAAATGTAATTAATTAATAATTAATGAACCCCAAAATTGAATATTATTGAAATGGTGAACGGTGTGATGCAACAACTTACGCTATACTAAGGCGTTAGGCGAATACCAATTTTAATTGACGGTTACAAAATTAATACCAATTATCAAATTTCAATCAGACAGTTCTCTCTTTTCAAAAAAAAAATCTACAAAAAACAAAGTTTGGTACCAACTGTACCATACTTTAACTGAGCTTTGACTAAATAAAGAAACCCCTATTTCTTTTTTTTTTAAAGAACACGTTGGGCGCCAGTTGTAACACTTTTATTTTACGTAAGAAAAATCAATTACCAAAATGTAACCTTATTTGGATTGCAACCTTAGTTCAACAGAGTTTGTTAAAGTGTCCACGTGCCCGGTTCGTGGATTCGTGCGCCACCAATTTTTGAGACTAAATCGGAAAAGTCCTGCGATGACTGCAGGTTGAACTAAAGTACAAACCAAATTATTATGCCTGAAATGTAAGAAAATAATTGGATAAGCAAAAGGTAATTGGCAATACAACAAAATCAGTATTTATTGAATATTAAGTATTGATTTAGTACAAGTTATGGTGATTAAATAATGATTATGACAAGTATTCAGAGGCTAGTATGACGACTAGCAGGAATAAAGAACCTAAAGGCTTCCTCATAGTCAGATTTAAGAAAACTGTCTGTCGGTATTGATATGTATGAATACCTATGTAAGCAGAGAGCTATACTTAAAACTAAAATAACCAATAAGTGCGAATTAACACACACCCAGCGAAAGTGATCACTCCGCAAATAAATGGGGTCATATGTTTACTTAAATGTGAGTAACTTAAGTTACCTAAGCCATATACGATATTTTTAAATAATTAATAAAAAAAAAAATACACTAAACTACTTAGCTTTATGCCGACAATTAACAATGGGTCTGGGATTTCACACTCGTACCAGATGATCTATCTCATCAATGAAAACTAGTTCGCCGAGTCTTTGCTATTCAGATACAGTGGTGGGTACTGCATACCATCAAAACATCCACTGAGTTGCGTTATCGAAAACGGTAGCATAAAACCGTACCATAAGACCCTAAAGAAAGCACCAATGAGTAAATAAATTACCCTTAAATCCCCACTGAAATTATGCCACTTGGGATATGAAATTGTACGCTTCAATTCCCAAGTTTTAACCCATTTACTAAATATAATGAGTTCAATTCATTAAATAAGTTGCATTGCCAAAAAAAAATATATTTAAATAAAAAACTATAAGTCTACCAATCAATGTGGCATAGAATGGTCCCCCAATAAAACATTAAAATGGAAAATTGCCATTATAATTACCTCGTGGATTTTTGAGGGTCACAGCTCAAAGGTTGAAGGTGAACGGAAGGTCATGGAACTCTAATTTCACCTACGCTGGCTGATCCAATTTGGAAGTTCACAATAACGAGCAATAATAAAATCAAGGCTCTAAGAGTCTAGGCTCAAACAATTCAATCCAAGCGACGTGATGTGATATTCTATTGTGAGAATAGAACTAATTAATTTACAATAAAACAAATTCACAAAATGGTGGACTTACCGACTAGAAGAAATAGATAAATCCCTTAGAAAGGTGATTTGGCTGCCAAAAGGTAACAAAAACCAAAACTAGACTGGCAAAACCAAAATTGAAATTATCTGGATGACCGGATCCTAATTAAATAGAGAAAATCACTTAATTTTCTTTATGGTCAACCGGATAAAAAAACTATTCTTCAGGCCAAAGCCAAAGTGTTCTAGTCGCTGGACGAAATAGAAGAGACCGTTGTACGATTTTTGGGACCCTAAACCAGAAATTTCTACGCACTAACTTTTTTTTATGTTACATTTTTTTCTATCGAAATCCACATTCCACACTTTAGGAAGGATTGAAAGATAACGACAAAGATATCGATACTCGTCAGCGAAACCTCCAAAGAGACTCAACAAATGGGACCGAATCAATCCACACTAATCAGGAAAACACTATTCTCATTAAAATCTATAAATAACTTCACTTATTAAATAATATTGTCCATACCTTCTCTGACACGACACCAATTATATCGACATGTATTGAAAAACCCAACCCTACGCGACCAAAACCAAAGTACCAGCAAATTGATCGATATAGGTACTCGATAACAGGTAGATAAAAGAAACGAAATCCTCCAGTAAGAGAGAGACAGAGAGGGAGTGAAAACTAAAGGAATTAATCCTTCGAAATAGCTGGCGCGAAAATAAAATTGAATGACAATTAACTGGACATAACCCCTTATTATTTGAAAATCAAAACAATGTTGGCTATCGACTAATGAAATTGATAATTTATGTATATTCCTTTTAAGGACAACAAGAATAAGATAACCAGGCATTGTTCAATAAATATTCATCTGCAATGGTCAACTAAATCATTAGACAAATGATATGGAGCAAAATCTTGTCTGGCTGTGCCTGAAATTATCTAAAAAGATGCAGAGTAAGGTAATTAATATCCAATCAATTAAGTCAGCTCTAAAATAATATTTGTGTGTTACCAGTTAAAACGCTGAATTACTCATTTAATGGGAAGAGCAAAATTAAAATGTTACAATCTGTAGGTGTAGTGTTGTAGTACATAGTCACCGCACACAACACAACGCCACCATTTCCATTGAAACCAGTGACCCCGGGGAGCAGGACGCTATCGTTTTATTTATTTTTTTCGCAAAAGTTTTGTCGTGTTGCAGTGTTGGATGTTGTTGGATCAATCACCCATCAGGTAAGAAATTAATAGATATACCTACCTAATTATTTCTGCTTATCACAAAATTAGAAAGAAATCGTAAAATCTAACCATAATGTGTCAATAAATTTTGAAACCCAGTCAATATGGCGTCAATAAATTATTATCAAAACATGAAAATATTTTTGGTTCATTATTTATGATTTATGATTTTTTGCTATGAATATTTCATCTAAAAAAAAAGGCAAATTTTTTTGGTCGTAGCCCGTTTTATAATTTACTTATTTGCTAGATGAAGAGTAGGTATATTTATAGATGAGACCTAAGTTATACCTTGATACAACCTCAAATATCAATCTAATAGTTTTTTTGAAAAAAAAAATTACAGTCGAGCTGTCTATAGATTTGGGTACTGTTCTAACTTTTATTTTGGTGAATACATAATTAGTGAGAAAATTAAAATTATTCATAGGTACTACCTATTTTCTGATATAGATCTTTTTTGTTTTTAGGTTGGAAAACACTGTTATTTGATGAGATTATAGATTTATAGATAGCAGTGAAACAGTATTTAGATGATTACTTGACTTTTCAACTCACTTTTCAAATAAAATGCCTAAACTTTCCAGATCAAAATATAGAAAAGCAAAATTGCATAGTGATATGAGTTTGGAAAATATATGTGGAACTAATAATAATCAAGAAAATAATGTTTCTTCTGATGTTTACTTAAGTAATAATTTCCAAGCTGACAATAATGCTCGCAATAATGTGAATATACACGCCACACCACTCATGGTAGCTTCTGAGAATTTCAATAATGACTTAACGTTAGCAGATCCCGGGGCAGATCCTCCTGATCTTGATGGCAATAAAGAATTAGATATCAATATTTCCCTTTCACCCCCAGTTTCACCCTCACCTTTTTCAGATTTAGAAGATTCAATTTCCAATGTTGTCCAAAATTTAGGAGTCAGTGACAATATTACAAAAAAAAAAGATATCACTTCGGAATTAACAGAGTGGGCTTTAAAATTCAACATATCTCATATTGCATTGTCTGATTTATTAAAACGATTGAAACCAACTTTTAATGAATTGCCCCTTGATGCCAGAAGTTTACTACATACACCTAGAAATTTGGAATATAAAATTGTTTTTCCTGGACAATATTTCCATTTCGGCCTAGAAAAATGTATTAAGAACCTATTTTGTTGTATTAAAAACAAGCCTATAGACAAAATTGAGATTTATGTTAATATTGATGGACTTCCACTATCAAAAAGTTCTGGATCTCAGTTTTATCCAATACTTTGCTCACTAGTGCAAAATAGAAATGTAGTTGACATAATAGGTATTTACCATGGAAATGAAAAACCCAAAAATGTGAACGAATTTCTTAAAGACTTTGTGGAGGAAGTGAATAAATTTTCAGAACAGGGTATTATAATTAATGATCAGAAGTATCAGTTTACAATTAAAGCATTCATTGTAGATGTACCGGCAAAGGCCTTTATCACTTCTACTAAGGGGCATAATGGATACTACTCATGCTCTAAGTGTGAGATTGAAGGGGTATTTATACAAAATAGAGTTTGCTTTCCAAATGTTAATAACTTGGTTTTAAGAAATAACTATAAATTTAGACAGAAAACTCAAGAAGAACATCACTTGGGGGCTAGTATTTTGGAAAAAATACCTAGTTTAAATATGATAGATGATTTTGTTTTAGATCCTATGCATTTAGTTTACTTGGGTGTAGTTAAAAAACTCATAGTTACACTTTGGTGCAATGGCGCTCCTTCAATTAAGCTATCTTTCCGTGAAATTTCAAACATTTCAAAAAAATTATGTGATTTAAAATATTGCATTCCGGCTGAATTTAATAGAAAGCCACGGTCTATGATGGAATGTAAGAGATGGAAAGCCACAGAGTTTTACCAATTTTTAATTTACACTGGCCCCCTCGTTTTAAAAGATATTTTGACAAAAGATAAATATTTAAATTTCTTGTCTCTCCATGTATCAATATACATCCTTTCCAGTCCAAGTGCTTCCACAGAATTAACAAACTATGCAAGTGAATTACTGGAATATTTTGTCCATACTTTTAGTCTTCTTTATGGCCAAGAACACTGTTCCCATAACATTCATAATCTTCTGCACCTCCATGCAGATTTTACTAAATTCGGTCCATTATTTAATTTTTCAGCATTTCCTTTTGAAAATTTCATGCAAATCATTTTAAAATTAGTACGTAAACAAGATAAACCTTTAGCCCAAATTGTATTTCGTAAATCTGAACTCAATGATTTTCTCTATAAACAAGAATCATCTGTTGATGAACCTACTTTCAAATCACGACATTTTAATGGACCTCTTATCGATATTGACGAAGAATATGAGCAGTTTCAAAAAGTGCATTGTCAAAATTTCTTGTTAACTGTGGAATCACCTGATCATTGCTGTTCATTAAAAAATGGAAATTTAATATTAATAAGAAACATTTTAATAAAAAAGGGTTTGCCATATATAATTGGACATAGATTTCTAAATGTTTCTGATTTTTTTACTGAACCTATAAAATCATCTTTACTTGGCATTTATTTAGTAAGAAATTTGGACAAACTCCAACAGTGGCCACTTTCCGAAATAACTTCAAAATGTTTGAAATTACCATTCAAGGATGATGTTTTTCTAGTGCTTCCACTCTTACATCTAAATTAACATTTTGGGATAGCTGGTAGTTTTATGTCCTAGGAAGTGATTTGCTTTAATATCATTTATTTTATTTATTCATTGGTACACTTTACAATGAACATCACAGCTAACATGAATGTGTGTATTTTTTCAAGTCTCGTTTAACCTAGGTACAAAAATAACTGAACTTTATTTCTTGATAATGTCTCATATTTTTCAAAACTCATTCTCTATCAAAAAAAAATTATAAAATATTTTCTATAAGTAAATTAAAATATTTAAAAATGGTCAATTATCATTCTAAGTATATGTAGGTATACCAGCTATTGTCTGCTAATTCAAAAGGTAACTATATATATAACTGCATTCCTACTATTTGTAATAATAATTAATTTATGTTACAGCTAGTTTATTTGAAGTTGTACATTTGGTATAATTTTTCAAATTACTGAAATTCCGTTGCTCATCGAAAAAAAAGGATGGATAAGACGTGGAGTGTAGTGCAGTTTGAGGAGGAAAATGCAGTGGAAGCAGTGCCCTCCTCATGGATTTATAATAACAAATGCTATTGGCCGCCATTTAATAAGGAAAAACTACTAAAATTTATTAAAAATAATGAGGAGCCAAACACTTGCTGGCCACTGCACCCTGTGAAAATATTTCGTAATGGAATATATGGTAAGAGTATTAATAGAAGGCGTTGATTATCTTGACGTATTTAAAATACTAATAACTTTTAAAACAGAAGTCCTAGATATCTAAATAGTTCTTTTATTAATTCTGGTTCAATTATTATTCTGTGAGTTGATCATAACTCACAGTAATCTGAAATCCCATAAATCACTTAGTTGCAGTTTCCTTTTATATTTTTGCAGATGATTATCTTACGGCTAGGAAAAAATGTCAGACTGCCGAAATGTTCTCGGACCTCTGTTCAGATACTGGTGATGAAAAATCCTCAAGAAAAAAGAGAACAAAAAAAGTTTTTTCGCCGGAATCCAGCCCCATTTCTACTAGTGAGGACGAAAAGGAAAGAGGCTGTAAGCCCAAAAAAAATTCATTACCACCGGCCCCAATTTTGGTTGGTATGTTGAGAAATTGATTATTATTAAATTTATAACTTCAATAGGTAATAAAACTTGAATTTTTTGAAATTAAAAATAATTAAGGTGAAAATATTTGTCCTGATAAGTGTTTTTGATAAAACCATGAAAATAAAGACACTTCGTAATTACATATTGTAGCACAGAAAAAATATCGTTCTATTTTGTTTTGTTCTAGAAAATCCTGTTCGTCTGGCTAATTCTAATGCAAGAGGTCCACGTTCAGATGCCAATAATATATTATCGCCGAAGGGATCGTCATCGTCTTCGACGTCTTCTCTAGGAAGTATGACATCGAATTTAGGATCAGCACTAGGAAATGGTCGAGTAATTGGTATGTCCAAAACTGCTTGGAGTTTAATATTTTATTAAAAAAATAATTTTAAGACAAAAGTTCATTTTATAATGTATAGTTTATAATTTTGTTTTGAAATCAAACAAGGAGGTTCTGTTCTGGTTAAAATATCGAAAACGTTTAATAGCTAAAAATTAACCTTTTATTAATTTTTTAGAACACCCTCGATGTGACAATACCAATGAAATCAGAGTGGACGTTTCAGCGACAGAATCAGGCTGCTGCAAGATGCATGGTAAGAGAGTTTTTGGGTATTGAATTTTATTTATAATTTTGCAAAGTATTTTTGATCAAAATTTGTTTCTTTTAATTTCAGGAAAGCTTTTGACAGATCTTGTCCGGAAACAAAACATTTTATTTCAATACATTAAAGAAATTCATGGCTATACAGTTGAAATGGATCAAACACTCAAAAAAATTGATACCAATAATAAACCTTCAGAAATAAATGAAACTTGCAAAATAAGTTTCATTAAAGATTTTAATTTTCCTTTAAGCAACGAAGAAGATTTAACAGGTTTTGAGGAGTATTTATCGAATGATGTTAATTATGCAATTGTTGTAAGTACCTATATATTCCTAACTCAATTTTCTATGGTTTCTGTCTATTTATTTAGATTATAAAAATACAAATGTTAAAAGTCACGTATTCAAACAGACATGATACTGATTTTTTAATTTTTCTTCTATCTATTCAAGGTTAAAGAAGTTGTTAAGATAGGAGGGATCGACATTAACCAATTCGTGAAACGTGGCCTGTCTTTCTGCATCTCAAACCGATTGGCGGAGACCTATACTTACTTTGGAAAAAAAGGGAAAAAAAATTTTTCAGAACTAAAACTATGCAGTGTGTTGTTTGGTAAGTAGTATATCATACAATAGTTTTAAACCATTTTTTAGAATTTAAAAACTGCTGACTGTCTTACTCGATTTTAAAATAAAAGGTACTTAGTTATACAAAAAATAGTAACTATTTTTTGTACTAAGGGCGTAAAATGCAAATTTAATGTCTAGCATTTTAAGCTTTTACGTCTATTTATTAATGCAAGTCGTTGAGGGTATATTATTTGCATTTATCAGTCTAAATAGTTATAGTTATTTTATAATTTATTGTTCCAGATGCTGTTTTCAAAAAGTTTAAGGATTCTTCTAGAAAGGACATTGAAACTAGTATCAAAAATTGGATGCGTAGAGCAAAAGAAAGGAAGTGAACACTTGTCTGCTATCTTCGTTTTTATTTTGGTTTGTTGGGTTCCTTTGAGAGTAAAACTTGTTTTGTTTGACAAAAAACAATATTTTTTTATTGATATTTTAGTAGTTCCTATAAGAATAGTCGTTTTTTTTTTATTGTTAAAAAAAAATATATATTTTTTTCGTACTTCCGGGACTAAAGCGACAATTTCACTCCCTCATGACAGGGACTGAAGTGTCACTTTTTGTCCGTCCAGTATTTTCGACCGT
The DNA here is from genome assembly GCA_917834065.1 of Ceutorhynchus assimilis. Lineage (NCBI taxonomy): Eukaryota > Metazoa > Arthropoda > Insecta > Coleoptera > Curculionidae > Ceutorhynchus > Ceutorhynchus assimilis. The sequence continues at coordinate 232,070 of CAKJTU040000026.1, read as the reverse complement.
ATATGATTTATGTTATTTAATAATTTTATGTTAATGTTAATTTGCCAAGAATAACTGTTTTTTTTGTCTAATATAAAAAATAATATTTTTTGAAAGTTTGTTTCTGCGGTTTAGTTTAGGAAAAGGATATTATTAAGCTTTTTCGCAGAATTAAAAATTGAAAAACTATAGTTTCAGTAATAATTTCGATGCACAGCTCACTTAATAATATATTTTTTATTTTTAATTCTGAGAATATACTAAATAATTTTCCTTTTCCTAAATAAACCGCAGAATAATGACACAAACTTATTTTATGTAAATAATGTTTTTAGGTGTAAGTAATAAAATGATCCAATAAAGTTTGTTTAACAGCAATTTTTTTGAAATTTGATTTCCAGCTCATGTCCATAAATGGATGCTTTATGGACAACCATATTATGTCCAGGAGTATTCCATGAATGGCAGAAAAAATGGATGCCGCTAGAACATCCATAAAGTATCCAAAATATTCCATAAATGGCCTAAAAACTGCTGGACATGGTCATCCATAGGATGTCCAAAAGTAGTCCAGTGGATGCCTCGTGGACATCCATAAATGGATATTTAAGCGGTACCCCATGGCTATGATCTGGACATCCAGGAATGATCCAGAGCTGTGCCAACTGGATAGCCAGAGGATGTCCATGAGACATCCACTGAACTTAATCTGGATGTCCATCGGACTTCCTAGTATTTTTGCTTGGCCGTCCAGTGGACAACCCAGTGGACAACCAATGGATGTCTTATGGATCCCTCTGTGTTATCTGGGATGCTAGTGTATTAATGGCTATCATTGCATATATCATTGCATAATATACTATTGTTGTTCATTGCATGAGAAAGGTCCTACCATAATTAAAAGACTTGGGGCCGGTTTCTCAATAGCGAGTCACCCCCGGGTTAAGCATAACTCCAGGGTAAACATAAGAACTAGACACGTTTACCCTGGAGTTAAAACTAACCCGGAGCGTTGATTGAGGAAGTAGGGGAAGATGCCTAACCTTATGGAAAATAAAAAGACCAATAAATGTTTTCGTCGTTAGAAGCGCTCGCGTCATCCATCTCTTTTCCTAAACATGAATTAAATTTTTAAAATGTCAAAAAGATTTCTGTAAATGCATGTCTGCTATGTAAATGCGAAACGGCAACACTGTAGCACCTGTAGCACAATAGTTGTATTCCTTTCACACCTAGGAGGAGCTCCGGAACAGCTCCGGGGCTTCACGCGCTTATTCCTTTCGAAAAGTATTTGATGCACCACAGATCTAATCCTTACGAAATCGGGGGCGACTGAACACCGGAGCGAGTAGCTCGAGTGTTCCAAACTCTTGAAAGGAATACAACTAGTACCGCAAGCACTTTATCGATTGCTAGGCTGAGTTCGGCTTTACACTCGGTGAACTCCGACTCCGAACACGTTCGAAACGATAAGACCCAGTTCGTTTTAGCTCGTGCTCTCTTTTGCGTTCGGGTTACAATCGAGCCCGTTGTCACTTTTAAAAAATTATAACCTAAAATATTTAAAAAAAAAAAAAAAATCGGTTTGCGTTGCGTTTCCGTTTTTTTTCCCCGATTTTTTAACTTTTATTTTAGGTCCATTACTAATTTACCTACTCGTTAATTAGTAATTAAATTAATATCGAAGCAAAAGCAAAAAAATAAGCAATTTTTTTTTGAGATTATTGACAACTGTGACAAGGGTTTCAGGATTTTTTTTTCTTCGATTTGCGTTCGGCTTATGACCTTGCTCCAAGGCGCACTTTGCTGCAAGCTTAAGTACAAACCGACATATCAACAATAGACAATTTTTCGAAAACTTAATATTCTGGTATTTGAATTATGTTTCAATAGTTGCTAAGGAATCAATGAATAACAATAAGGAAGACACTTTTCCGGCCTAGGCCGGGAAAGTGATTCTCGTATTGCTAAATGATTGGAACTAAAAGACAAACATTTAACAGGATTTAACCGATCGCAGAAAAAATATTATGTGTATTTCGGTGGAAAAGCACATTCTCGGCCTTCGGTGTTTGCCGGCCTCGGCTACGCCTCGCCTGTCAACTTACACCGTCGGCCGAGAATGTGTCACTTTTCCACCTAAATACACAATATACTATTTCTACATTTGCTTGAATCGCAAGAATTCCATCGAGGTCTGCGGGTGACGTCAGCATTCCTTGCCTTTGGTATTGTGCTCAAAGAGTAGAGCGTGCAGAACGGAGCCATAATCACGTGACCAGCGAGCGAACAGAGCAGTTGAACGCTGTATCAGAGTATGATCAGAGTGCCCGAAATTTTAATAAACGAACGCGAATGAGCCTGCACCGAGTACACTTTTAAAATAAACGAACGGTAAATTCAAGCTCGGGAACTCAGATCAAAATACCGAACGCACGGATTATAAGCTACTGATAGTGACGTCACTCGCAGGCCCAGAATTTGATGGAGAGGGAGTAGGGAAGTATGACACAATTGACACATCACATAACCCAGCATACTCGATTATACTTGATTATCCTCGCGAAAAATTGCCTAATAAACCGATATGTTTTTAAAAGAAAAATTGGTACGCCCCTAGAGTTTTCGACAAATTGAAAATTATTTTTTGATTCATTGCCTAATTTCCTACAAAAAAGGTATCCTGAGTTTTTCTTGTTCTATGTTAAACGTCACGAGATAAAAAATAAAAATCAATGTATTGTTTGGAAAATCTTGTTGTTGGATACAACACTCTGTTGAAAAAAATGAGAGTCGCGAGTCGCTCTAGGTCCGGTCCTGGAAAAGTGGAACTCAAACGTATTTTTTAGAAAGATGCTTGAAAAAATCGCAAACACTCTGAAAATTTGAACAAAATCGCTAAAGACATTTTGAATCTAGGCAACAAGTCTAAATTTTCCGAAAATCTCAACACCCTGTATTTTCTTAACGAGACGTTTGAGGACACATGTACCTATGCAAAGAGTGATTGTCCTATTGGTACTCTATATAACAAAATGCTCACTTATTTCGGACTCACCCTGGCAGTGGCGTAGCTAGGCGTCGGCGATGTCGGCGACCGCTGACGGCCTCGCGCCCTAAGGGGCCTCGCAAAAAATAGGTTACCGAACCTTAAAATTGGCACTTTTCAATTTCCCAAAATGAAACGTAGAATAAACTTAATCCTATATGAAACTTCTTTTGATATCATAGAATTCGTGCAGTATTTCGCTGTATTGTACATTCTACAGTAATTTGAAAGTTTGTCCAGCATTTGATTTCGTTCAGCAAACCTGCTAACATACAGAGATTCGGAAATTATTCAGGTTACCTAAAAAATTGCCTGATTTCTACCAAAAATTGTCGGTCCGTATTTGTGTAATACTGTAATAAATGAGAAATTTATTTTTCGTTGGAAGGATTTGTTAGCGGAAAAATATTAATATTTTTGACTAAATATTGTTATCGGATACCGTTGATAGGCCTCAAAAAATTCTCGCCTTCGGCAGTTATCCTTCGGAGGGCTTGCCGGCGACTACCCGTCAAGCCGTCCCTGACGTTATATCCAGCTTTTTCACAAGAAATATGGCCACCCTGCAGTGGCGGATCTATGGCACCAACCATTCTGAAGGGGAGGGGGGGGGTAGAGCTTCTCAACCAGTGGCGGCTCGTGGTCTATACCTTGTTGTGAACTAGTGAATTTATTATTACTTATATTATCAATAATCCTAATGTTCGCTACATTTTCTATTTTCTCTTCTACAAGTTCCACCATCTGTGTAATTGAGTCCCAAGTTTTATTATAACAATACTTTATGCTGTTAGGGTTTAAAGACGATGCCGGCTAGAATTATTATATAACCAATGTCCTGTTCACACCAATTTCTCAAAATTCGGTACTTCTATTGCAGAAACCCCAATTGTTGTAAATGCAAAAAACTAAGTCAAATACAGCCCATGGGAAGTACTCTTGCCGCCAAAGACATACTACCTTCCCAGGTCTTTTTTATAATACAGATGGCGAGAATTACAACCCCTAGGCTAATTTTAGGTTTATGCCCAGATAACACAAAACTACATGAAAAGTATTTCAATTGTGCTGTATTTTCGCATTTGCATATCTGAGAAGTACTTGTCAAAACCACTCAGCCGCTTCTGGGATGTCCAGCCGGCACTGGCGTAACTAGCCATCTGACCTGGGGGGGGGCCTAGGGCGTGGGCCTGGCAGAGGCGCCGAGGGAGGGGGAAGCTCGCCGTAGGCGAAAGTTTTTTTCCCGATGCCACGCCTAAAAACGTCTATTTTATAGTGTATATATTTTCGAGCGTGCGAAAAGTGCTTTTTTCTGCACGCATTTTAGGCCATGAAAATATCACATCATTATTAAAATAATTATGTCTGGTACTTCTATGTCCTAAAAGCCCTTATGTCCGAATTATAATCAAAGAATATAGAGATGGAGAATAGCAACATTATTACAAAGTAATAGAGCATAGAATTGACCACAAATAACGTACAAAGTTGTGTAAATTTAAATTACATACATGATACTGATACTACCACACGGAACGGAACGACCATTAAATACGTTTGTACTTTCGCATTCCCTACGAGAGCTCCGAGCACCCATGAGAGGTTGCTCATGGGAGCACCTGCCCCAATGCCCCCATGTAGATGAGGCCAGTGGCCTAGGGCCTGTTATTGCGACTTATTGGAATCTTTAAAAAAGTAGAACAGTGCAATTATAGGCGATAAGCTGACTAAACCGGGCTCTAATCACTTACCTAGCTAACCCAGCTTATCAGCCACTGTATAGTAGATATATATCAGCAACACCGATTCACGAATTCACAGGAAAAATATTTAGTCAAACTCCCAAACTAATCTGTTATATTGCTAATGCTAATTTAATGGCTTTGGTATATTATCCGTTCACAATCTGATGTCCACAGGTAGGTACAGGTAAAATCACCTTTCAATACTATTTGATAGGGAAAGGTGATAAATTTATTTGCACCTGTGGACATCGGATTGTGAACAGGATATACTGTATCACTTCTGCACATTGCAATTTGCACTGACCTTTGGCACAATGGCACTTCATAAAATACCAAATTATTAAATTTTTTTCTGGGGGGGGGCTAGCGACGTCTGGGGGGGGCCCGGCCCCCCCAGGCCCCCCTGTAGTTACGCCACTGCCAGCCGGCCAGTAAAAAAAAGGCGCAATCATAGAAGCACTGCAGTTACGCACTTCCAACATGGAGTGCTCTAAGTGCTTCAAACGTGCGTTGGAAGTATTTGCGAAATGCTTCATAAAAGCACTTTTCCGACAGAGAAAAAGCACCACTAGAACATCTTTTTTGGTACATTTATATTGTACTCCTAAAGTACTTCATTGAAGTATTTTTTGAGTACATTTTTTATTTCACTGATAGCCATTGCAAATAAAAAACAAACATTGTGGAATTAGGATTTTTTAATAAATAAACATAGGAAACATAAATAAAAAAATAAAATAAAATATGTATATTAATTTCTTCTAAATAATCTTCTTCGCTTTCTCTGGTACCTAAAAAAGAAATTATACCTAAATTAAAATCTCTTACACAGAGGGCACCAAATAAAATGAGTTTTATGGGGTTTTTGCAAACTGTAAAAGTACAGGGGGTGGCTCAAATAAGAAAATAAGTCGCGCAATTAAAGGCCTATTGATTCATACATATCAGAAGTCGTTTTGGGGATGACAGAATTCAAATTTGGCAGCCTCGTCGGGTACCTATAGGGGAAAAGGTTGCTCTAATAAAGTGAACTTATTTTGCAATATCTTGTCGAAAAGGCTCTAAAAAGAATTGAATCGATTTTGCAGAATTTCGTTAATTAAACAGTGAAAACACAACACACCCGTCACCCACCACGCATGCATTAGCACCTACAATCACCACATACAGCACAGAACAAAATAGCTTGGATTAACCCCTAACTAATATTTGATAATTACTCACTTACCCTTTGGAACTCATTATTCTTCCAGTGAAACCGAAAACACGCACAAGAACCTGCGATGATCCAGAAATTTGACCCGATAATTACCAAGTCTTTACTGTAAAAATTACATAAATTTTATCAAATAATCAAAAACTTAATTCCGGTATTTTTAAATCTGTATCGATAAATTAAAATAAAACAAATTAAAGCTACGTATCTCGACACACAGCACGTGTGTCATCAAAAACCGGATCAATGAACTTTTTTTTCTTAGCCAAGGCCAGCATGTTAATTAATTTGATGATATATGGCATTCTTCAACCAAAAACGTTTTGACCTCAATAAATCAGATTATTGCGACATAATTAATTGATTTTAGACAAAAAAATAATATAAACTTCCAAGGATATTGCATCATCTTAATTGTCATGGACACAGAATTTGGGAGGGGAAACAAAATATATAAGAACCGCGTTTTTAGTTAGCAGGAAGACAGTTGCCAGTTATCCGTTGAAGTTACCCATTGTTACCAGTCCAGTCTGTCCGTTTTCGCGAGAAGTTTCTTTTATGGCGTTTGGCCTCGGGTATAAATTAACTTAGAAAATTTACGGAAAATCGTGAAAGTAATAACATTTGAAATTCGTTCAATAATTTATGTGCGTGCAAGCTAATTATTTTGAGTAATTAATTAAGTAATTTTACGTGTGTTTTATGGACAAAATGTAAGTACTCTTTAGTGACAAGATTTATTTTGATGAACATGACTTTGTGTGATTAAACTCTGACTTTCATTGCATAAAAACAAACTGAGTGATTTTTACTAGAAATACTTTTGAATTTATAAACTTGAGGATTTTATTGCTAGAAAAACTTTTGACTTTTAATTTAACAGTGGAACTTTATTGCCTTAAATAGTAATAACTCGAGTGTTTTATAAATGGAACGTTATTGCAAAACTTAATTACCTTCAGATATAATGACATTTAATGGTGAAAAGAGAATATGAAGAGTACTTATAATGCATTTAACAATATACAATTTTGAGTTGGAATTATGAATTAAACAGTTGAATTTATTAGCTAGGCATAGGAATCCGAAAATAGAATTGTTCTGATAAACTATTAACTGCAATAGGAAGTTTTGAAAAGAAATTTGATGACATAAAATAGAATTGTTTTCTTGAAATATTGGAAACTAGTTAAAAGGAAACTTATATTAGAATTTGTTCTGATTAAATAAACTAATTAAAAGGAAATAGGATGTTTCGAAAATTAAACTTGTTGATGAAATAGAATTGTCTTAAATTATGGGAAAGTTGTTAAAAGAATTTATTGTTCATGAAATGAATTTTGAGTTAGGAATTTTATGTTTCAAGTAGAAGTTATTGTAAGATTTTATGAGAATAAATTAGTTGATAAACAAATAGGTAATTATTTTGGGTTTTCATAAGTAAAGGAATTAGAGATTTTAAGGAATTATTTGACTAGGTAAAGGATAGTTATTACGAATGATTCGGATGTAGTAAAATGAGTTGAATTATAATTTTGAGAGATAGTATGAATAGGGCGTTTCTTATTTAGTAGGGATATTTCAGTGGTCCGTAAAATAACAATATAGAACGGATGTGAAGTATTGACTTTATAGAACTAAAGAAGGATGTAAAGTATTGGAAGATATTTGGCTGATTTTTTTTTGGGTTTTATGTGAAATAAAATATAATTTAGTACACCTCATTAGTTTGTTTCTCTCTCTTGAAAATAGACCCTCTTCCACAGATTTTAGATAGCAAGCTCCAAGTATATGAACACCGTCAATATACCGCTCGCCATTTACCATCTAACTAATTTATAGAGTACTTGGGGCATTTTGCTACAAACCCAAACTCAAAACTAAATGACCTAAAAATCTAAACAATAAAAATGGCGCAATGGCGGCAGCCGGCAGCTTCGGCTCAGGCTTCCTTGTTTCAGCTTGCCTTTTTGCCGTTTCCTTATCCCTTTCCTTTCCACATTTGATATCTGTGGTGGGGGGTGCACCTCTGTAGTACACCACCTGCACGATCGGAGTATCTCTAAATCTGTAATTAATTACTGCCGACTGCAGGCACTCCAGGCGGCGCATGTAGAGTACTTAGAGCAGACTCTACTCTCTCTGGTATCTTGGTAAGTGTTCAGGGAGTGCTGTTAGCGTACCGCTAATTCGTACACTAAAATAATGCGGTTTTGCAGTGGTTTTTCTGCACTTCACAGATCATTCAATTTAAAAGTTGAAATAGGAGTATTTTTTCGATGCTGCTAGCTTACTTTGATTTGGTTTGTTTTATTATACGCACTTTTAACATACTTCTGAAGCATTACCACTGAAATGCTATTATCTCCGAAGTCGGCCGGAACTTTTCGAGCACATTGACGCACATTGTGTTATCTGGGTGATTGTACAAACGTTTCGTAACATTTTAGCACCTAAATAAAATATGTTGTTAGGATAAGTTAATTTTAGGAAATTGTAAAATACATACCTACGCATACTTATTGCCTTCCCTGGTAAAGGATAGTTGAACACAAGGTACTCAGATTTCGAGTTTCACTCTGAAAAGTCGGGTCGCCTCTCAACATTCTTAACTAAGTGTCCCCCCCTCAACGAGAATTTTAATAAATGAAACATTTTTATACAATACCAAGTTTTAATTATCGAAGTACGAGATTGGAGCGCGCGGAAAACTCCAGGTACTCAACATTCGTGGCATCGGTCAACTCCCGATTCCCAACAACCTGAAGGGGTTCACAGTTCACACCCAAAGTAGGACCCAGTAGGAGATGCCCACCGTAGTTGCGGCCGGAAGCAGAAAATTTTTCGGGTGCCACGCTCAATACGTATTTTAAGCCTCCAAAAAAATAATTTGTGTGTTTTTTAAATAATTAAACTTTTCTTGGGCCTCTCTTGGGGGGGGGGGGGGGGGGGGGTAATTTCCCCCATTACGACCCCTCCCCCCTCGTGGATCCGCCACTGCCCCCTACATAAAAAGGGCCTCGCAATTCGGATGTGGCCGACGGCCTCGTTTGGTTTGGCTACGCCACTGCACCCTGGAGTGCGTTTAGAAATGGAGTGTGAAGGTAGAGTAGTAAAGTTGTTTGTCAGAGTGATCTGACGTCATCACTTAGAGTGCACTCTGGGTGCGCCTTTTCTGAATGTAATTGGGGTGTTGCACTAAATGTCAACGTCAAACCCGGTAACCTCGGGGCGTTTTTCAACCCAGTCCCTGAGTGGGCTAATTTGGGCACACTCTGGGCACGTCAACTCTCGATTTCTGAACGATTCCAGTGCAAAGCCTAGTACTCATAACTGCGAAATTCGCACTTTTTTGACATTGCTTTGACAATTTGACGTTTGATACACGCATAAAACATCAAAATGTCGACACAATGTCAAAAAAATGCGAATTTCGCAGTTATGAGTACTAGGCTTAACGCTCCGAGTAAACACCTCTTTATTTATTAATTTATAAACGGTTTAGAGTTACTCTAGGTTCACTAAGCTCTCACACCCAGAGTGCTATTTCTAAACGCAACCCTGATGTATTTGTAAATATTTATAATTTTTGACTAATTTGCACTCATGCGTTTTTAAGTGGAAAAGGCACTCGTGCACTAAAATGCATTCGGGCCAATTTCCCAAAAATTATCGATAATTTAATTTCCATTGCACTGGTTATATAGGGAGGTCCAAAAAAAACGGAATTTTGTTTTTGAGCTGTAACTTTTTTATTTGTCGACCAATTTTCTTTTGTTTTGGCTTGTTTGAAAGAGAAATGAACAGGCTAACGAATCAGAGTGAAACTTTTGACATTTGAGAAAAATCCAAAATGGCGGACTCCTTCAAAAATTGCCTAGTTTTGGATAGCGCTGGAACTTTTTTGTGACACCCGGTATAAGTTTTTTTAATAAATTCTTAAAGATCATTATTTTGCAAACATTTTAAGACCCTGACAGAAAAAATCGGTTAAAAACTAAGTGAAATATTGAATTTTTTGTAATATCGAATTTCAATTTTTTATGATGACAGCAATATCTAAGATATGCTATTACAGCTAGATTTTTTTTTTCTACTCGACATTTTTTTTCTATTTCGGACTTGTTCGAAAGATAAATAGATAGGATAAGGATTCGAAATGAAGAATTTGACTGTTGAGAAAAAATTAAAGATTTCCCAGTTCCTTTAACATAGCCAATTTTTCACAATACGACTAATATTTTTATTTATAAATTTAAAAAAATAAGGTAAACACATTGAAGGGGCAAGAGGCGATATGCTCTCCGTGGGTCTCAACAACCCATGCTAAACGTCTACGCCAAGAATCGATAGAATTGGCAATGTTACGTTGTTCCAGCAGTTCTCCCCAACACTCAATGATTCGGTTGCGCAGCTCTCCTAAATTATTGAATGTAGCCCCATTTTCGTGGACTTTTTCTCCCTAATCCCCTCATAAAAAGTAATCGCAGGAATTCAAATCTGGGGTATTAGGCGGCCAGTCAACGGGCTGTATAAAATCCGCAACTTGCTCTCTTAGATAGTTGATAGTAAAGCGGCTATTATTTCACCTGGCTCCATCTTATATACGAACAGTATTTATCACTTTTAGGTATCGCATAAAAAGAGAAATACAAAAACGTACAATTTTATCAAAGTTTTTGTGAGAACCAAAATCTGAACAATAAATGTTAACTAGGTGAGTTATAAAATTACCTGCATAAAAGTGTAGTCTTGAGGTGTGAGCTGTTCAATTTCGGATAAAGGTTTCTAAAGTTAACAGGTTGTCTGGTAATGGGTAACTTGATGACGCATCTAGAGTGCCATATGGAGATTTGCATTATGTTCAGGCATTCAGATGACGTCATAAAAGTTATCAGGCAACCTACCTCTCTCAAACAACCTTGATTTCGGATAGCAATTGGCGAACACAAGCTGACAATACTTGCGTGAATCCAAGCGAACTCCTTGGTCGATAACAATTAGTTGTGCTTTGTGGCTTCGAGAAATTGCTGCAGATAGATACCATTAAATAACTGCTGAATTTTTCTCTTCCTTTATCTGCTTGGAGGGAAATTCGTAGTTCGTTTTGCGGATTCTTTACTCCGGATAAGGTGAAAATTTTCCTATCACTGAACCAGATTTTTCGGATTTCAGCACGGGCACTAAATCTATTAAGTAGGATAGTTCAAATGTGTAGTCCCGTTTCACATGATTCAGTATTAAATCACTTTTAATTATTCTTTACTGTCAACTATCTAAGAGAGCAAGTTGCGAATTTTATAGAGCGGCCAGTCAACGGGACTGGCCGCTGGCCGCCTTATAGCCCAGATTTGAATCCCTACGATTACTTTTTATAGGGTGATATAAGGCGGAAGAAAAAGTCCACGGAAGTGGGGCTACGTTCAATAATTTAGAAGAGCTGCGCAACCGAATCATTGAGTGTTGTGGAGAACTGTTGGAACAATGTAACATTGCCAATTTGATCGATTCTTGGCGTAGACGTTTAGCATAGGTTGTTGAGACCCACGGAGGGCATATCGCTCCTTAAATGTGTTTACTTTATTTTTTAAAATTTATAAATAAAAATATTGGTCGTATTGTAAGAAAACTTAACGCTAATTTTTTCAAAATTAGCTATGTTGAAGGAACTGGGAAATCTTTAATTTTTTCTCAACCAGTCAAAATCTTCATTTCGAATCCGTACCCTATCTATTTATCTTCCGAACAAGCCCGAAATAGAAAGAATATGTCGAGTAGAAAAAAAATATAGCTGAAATAGCATATCCCAGATTTTGCTGTCAATATAAAAAATTTAAATTCGATATTACAAAAAATTCAATATTTCACTTAGTTTTCAACCGATTTTTTCTGTCGAGGTCTTAAAATGTTCGCAAAATGATGAACTTTCAGAATTTATTAAAAAAACTTATACAGGTTGTCACAAAAAAGTTCCAGCGCTATCCAAAAATAGGCAATTTTTGAAGGAGTCCGCCATTTTGGATTTTTTTCAAATGTCAAAAGTTTTACCTTGATCCGTTAGTCTATTCATTTCTCTTTCAAACAAGCCAAAACAAAAGAAAATTGGTCAACAAATAAAAAAGTTACAGCTCATAAACAAAATTCCGGTTTTTTTTGGACCACCCTATATTATTAACTATTGATAATTGTTGAATTTAATTGTCTTAATTTTTTTTTTTCAATTTGCCAAAACTATATACTAGTTATACCAAAATTCAGAACAAAAGTTAAATTGTAGGTATTTGTGTGTACCTGATAAATACCTAATAAATACACACAATAATAAAATCGATTAACTTTCTCCAGAAAGATGAGAAATTCCTAGAGACCCGGCAACGCTGTTTAACAACAAGAACACGATTCTACATTATGCTGTTTAAATATTTTGAGACCCCTCAATCCCTCTCATGTCCCCTCATGCGCCATTCGGTCGTTGTTTACACAAAATGCCATACATTTGTTGGTGGCAGCACCAATCAATGATGTGTTTTCCGACATCAACCGTCGCCGAAAAAAGACGGGAGATGGTATCTGCATTTATTTGAGAAAGCTGGGAATAAATTTTGTCGCAAGCCACGATTATTTCTATAGAGGTTAGGCATCTTCAACGCCCGGAGGTAACTCGCTATTGAGAAACCGGCCCTTGTCTTGTAGGTAATAAAACACAACGTTTCGCCATAACCATCATTTTTATTGCCTCTTCTTCAAAGACACTTGACAGTCAGACAGTGACTTCCCCGTCTTTGCCCGTCTTTTACAGTTTTGCCCAAGAATCGTAAACTCTACAGGATTGCTCAATCGGCTAAATTTGTTCACAATTGCTGTGACGTCACGCGCATGCCGGATTTTCAAGATGGCCGCTGATACGAATGATGTTTAGTTTGTGCTGACAACTATTTTATCGTAAATTCGGATTTATCTAGTGTTATAAGTGTAAATTTAAAGTTTCATTTAATGTGTGTAAGCATAAAAGACTCGTGGCTGAAAATACTCGCGAAAACCCCAAGCATTTTCTGGTTTTATAATACTGGATTTGTTACTAATAAAAATTAGGGTTTGTGAAGAGTGAATAAATAAATATGTAAATAAATTCCTTTACTGGCGCGTTTACTATGAAAACGCATGGAAAATATGGGAAACTTGCAATGTTTTTCTGGAATATGATTATGAGAATCTAAATTAGGCATCACTATTTGGCTTTGTGAAATAAGCTCACTTTGAATGTCCATATTAAATCGTTCTAGTAACTATTAAATTAAAGAATAATAATTGAGAAGTACCTAGGTAGGGTCAGTAAAAAATAAAGCACATTGCAACCCCGTTTCGCTTATATTTTGATATTGAAATGCAAAAATTAAACCGGCTCGGCACCCCACATTTGGTTTTCTACTGTTTCTCAACTCTGTAGTCAATTGTGCCCGTTTTGTGCTCAATTGTGACAGTATTTATGCGAATTGTGCTCATTTTCATACACAAAAAAAACATTGAAACGAATCCGGGGGCCAGCTTGACTCCAGCCCTTCGTTTTTTTGACTTTTTGGCAATATGTTTGGCTAATTGATAAACAAAAGCAAACAAACTCGTCTTTCTAATTAGCCAACCACTCAAGGATCAACACAAGCTTTTGAAGTCTGCTAATTTTAAAATCAATAAATTAATTACAAAATACAGTTTTCAAAGGAAATAACCTCAAAATAACAATTTTTCACGTTTGAAAATGCAAGGATAGTGCACTGTCATAAAAAACACAAACCGATCAAGGACTGCGTGACGTCATTCGCATACCGCCATCTTCGATGTTTTTATGAACGTTTGTCTTATGGGATTGAGCAATCCTGTAGAGTTTACGATTCTTGGTTTTGCCCAATTAGGCAATTCAAACCACGTGACATTCAAGATGGCGTGGCGGCCACACATGGATCAAAAAACACAAAAAAATGTCTAGTTCCTGCCCGACTTTAATAGTTTACGTACCTAGTGAGCAAATATTTTATTGAATAATCAAAATCAAAGCTGCAAGCAAAGCTCGAAGCAAAATAATTAAAATATACATGAAAACACATATTCAAAACAAACTTGCTGGCCGCCACGTCATATTGAATTTCACGTTTTGACAGATGGATTGAATTGCCTAATGAACTAGGTATAGCCAAAAACTGGAATGCGCACACATTGCCATATCTATATCTGCCAAAAAAATGAAGCCATGAAAGACAGATGCCACAAAAGGGAATGTTGCTGCCGGATTCTATTTTATGAGTCGAGTCGTAATTCGTATCGAATTGTCAAAATAGCGATTCTATTTTACGATTTTCGATACGTATTACACGGTACGTCCGGAGCTGTCGTATTCGATATCGAGACAATCCGACTCGATTCGTAAAATAGAATCCGGGGGTTGTTTTTTTCTGTTGGTCGCTGACATATGACGTTTTGGAAAGTTTTGTCATATTTACCTTCACTTTTTTTTGTTTTCTTTACATTCTTTGAACATTCCTGTGCCTGAGTTTATCTATTTGGTGGCACACTTTACAAGAATAATGCCCACAAGCTGCCTAAAAAGGGATGATGTAAAAATTTAATTTTAGGTGACTTCTGATCCAGAGAGTAAACATTAATTTTCTTCAACCAAAACCAAATTCACCATAAAAAAAACTGAATTTAATTCAGCTAATAGATACGTTAACACAACATTTAATAGGTATTTAATAATTCAGAGTTTCGATTCAGGCTATGCTCGTTATTTAATATTTTCCTCGATTTCAAATGTAGGAAATGTGATAGACCCTGAGATAGTGCCTGTTTAGTGGAGTCATTTTTTTTTGTCTGGCATTTTGAGGAATGATTGTGGCTAGTTAGCTGATGAGAATTAAAGTGGTTTTAATGCCTGCCCCCTGTTCGAAATGTCCACAGAAGGTTTCGCTGGAAAACTCGACTTCGAACTGTGATTACCGTCTGGTGATTTTTCAGCGTTATTTTCACAACAAAACCTTCCATTCTCTCGATTACCAGACAAAAAGTAAACCCGGGAGGTTCTTTTCTCTTCTCTTGGAAGTTGAGACTCATCCCCACTTTTTCAGCTATTGAAAAACATCTGGTATTTTTTATGGGTGAATAATTCATCAATGTGAACTTTTTATTTAGAAGCCAAAAAATTTGAGATCATTAAAAAAAAATCTTCGAGTAAATAAATTTTTTTCTTCTGCAAATTTTCGAACGGGAGGCAGGCATTAAAATCACCCATATTCTCATCAGCTTAGTAGCCACATTCAGCCCTCAAAATCCCAGACAAAAAAAAATGTCTCCACTAAACAGCGCCTATCTCACAGTCTATGATTTTAACAAGATTTTAACGTTAGGGACAGGGGCGCAACTAGCTTGTTGGTTTTTGGGGGGGCTTGAGCCCCGGGTCTCTGTAAGTCGATTTAGTGACAGTATATGATGTTTTTCAAAACTTACTACAGTAGGTATGTCACAAATGCCTGAATTTGACGGAAATACTCTGCAATAAACTTTGTTCTCCGATATAATCTACGTTATTAGCTGAAAAAAAAAAGAACAAAGTTATGAAAGACATTTTTATGTACGAGTCTGTTCCTCATAATTAGTGCACCTCCTACAACTTAAACAAAAGAAAATACAAAAAAAAAGTTTAATTCAAAAATTGTAGGGTTTCATCTCTATTATGTTTTGCACATGTCAAAATGGGCAAATGACAGGTGCCAACTGTCATAATGACAGCACTTGCATTTTTTAAAATAGAACATCCTGTATGTTTTTGGCTAGAATGATAGATCTTTTTCTTCTGATTCCAAATAAACCATATACACTCACCGACAGAAAATTCGGGACAACCAAAATTTAGGACAAATTTGGTGTAGGATAACTTTTTGTTCCATAGTCCGATTTCAATCTTTTTTTTTTCATAATGTAGATAATTGTTTCAGTTTTAATTAATTTTATTCAATTTTCAAAAATACAGTTTACATGTTGGAATATACCAGGAAAATAAAAAAGTATATTTTTTCTCTTAACTTTGTAACACTCTGTAGAGTAATTTTGCGAAGTAAACTACACTGGATATGCTTTTCTGCAGAATTTGATCCATTTTCAACATTTTGCTGTTTTATTGGTCTTGATATCTTTATCGGTTTGGGAGATATGAATTTTTGAAATAAACATTACACTTTTTGATCAAGTCTATTTTTAATTGAAGTATGAAAGTAGGGGTTTTAAAAATTAGTACCTCGTGTTACCTCCTCTTGCTCTTATAACAGCTACTAAACGTCGATTCATTCCTCTAATCAGGTTTTGGATGTTCTGGAATAGTAGCCCATTCTTCTTCCACAGCATTTCGAAGCTGTTGGAGGTGAACAACTGTCCTCGGCGTTTCCTAATTCGTCTACCTAACATGTCCCATACATGTTCTATGGGATTAATGTCAGGACTACGAGCGGACCAGCGCATAACGTTTATTTTGAGTGAATCAGTCTTTTTTCTACAATGGATTTTTTATCAAATATGATAATCCCTGTCATTGCCGTAGGTATAGCTGATGAGCTCGTTTTACAATAGCATTAGGGAAAAACGGGTGTCCCAGTTTTTATGCTCACGACTGTACATAAAGCCTGGTTTTTTTTAAAGATAAAAGTCAAAATGACATTACGTTAGCAATACAATGTAAAATTGTCAATGCTTTCAATTTTTTTATGTAGGAAAGGCTTAGTTACTAAATTTTTGACTTGGGGAATTATCTTTAAAAAAAATAGTACATTATATACCTAGGTAGAGAAGTTGGTCATTATATACCGAGCGCTTTTATAAACCGAGGCGCGGAGCGCCGAGGTTTATAATGTGTAAGGTATATAATGACTTTCTCTACCGAGGAATATATAGAATTTTTTTTACTACTACTAGTAGAAAATAAAAAAAATATTCAAAATCTGTGCTCTTAATTATTTTTTTGAACGCCCTTTTGAAAGTGCTGCCCTCTAACAACAGCTTATGATAACTTCCTATATGTACCTACAGAAACCTGTATTTTTTTTGAATTGACGTATGAAATTGAAATTGGACCAATAGAAACATGACAATATCCTTGCATCATGACGTCATTTTCATTATTGACCTAGGTATTTTTTCATTATTTTCATTATTAACCTAGGGAGAGAAATTCAATTTTTTCCTAAAAAAATAGATTGGATAATGACTATTTCTCAGGTTAGTAGTAAAAAAAAACACTTTACATAATATAGACGAGTTCGAATATTACCTCGCGGATGAGATGTAGATGAGATAGATATTCGATCACGTGGGCGCAGATGTGCTGGATTTCCTCCGTTTTATTCGAACGCTCTTTATAAGCTGATGTTTACTTTGGTCATATGTTTCGGAAATCCTAACCTATTTTTGTAAAAACATATTTAATTTGTATTTTATTTCCATTGTCAATTTTTCATATTATTCATTTCCCTATTTCCCTTAATTATTTTGAGAATGAATTAAATTTATAACAGATAAAACGTGCTGTTTGGTTCGAAACACTACCACTGGACTCACCCGACTCACCTAACTTGACTGGTAGCGGAAAGCGGCTGCGGGCGGTGAAATAATGTAAATTGTGAGAATGAAACGTCAAATATTTTCATCCGTCTGAATCGTCGGTCGAAAACGTCCGAGAAAATCGAGGAGCATCTAAACCCTCCCGGATGTCAAAAAAGAACGCACCTCTGAGTGCTCGAAAATAATAAACGAACGGGTTAGAGTACCTCCGAGGCATCCGACGTATTATTCGAACTCGTCTTATGTAAGTAAAAATATATTGAGTTTAAAACTTCTTAAACTACTTAAATCGGTACTAAAAACTGAAACAAGTTCTGTTAAATTCCTCCTAAGTGCACAGGGTGCACAGTGCACAGACACGGACCCGCAGAAGAAAGGAATAAAAAACTGTTATGTCACTAGAACACACCCTACTTTAAGCTTCGTGTTTTTTATGACCTCATAAAATAGCAGGTGCTTCAGAGGGCAAGGGAGAGGAAAAACAAACATTTCAGTTGCGCGAAACTCTAAAGCACTGGAACGCCTATAGACAGTCCAGGGCGCTCTAGAGCAGCTCAGGAGTGCTTAAAGTGCGTCACTAGAAAGCGACTCAGATCTGCTCGCTCGGGTTCGGGAGGGCGAATGGCTAATTTGTGTTATTACCATCATGTTTGTCAGCATCGGGTTTGGGGGGGCTAATCTTGAGCTTGGGGGGGCTAAGCCCCCCCCAGCCCCCCCTAATTGCACCACGGGTTAGGGAATAAATATTTTTGACCCATATTGTTTCAAACTCGGATAATGCATTGTACTCCAAGAGTTGAAGTCTGCGGCTAACTGGCAGTTGGCAGTCACTTTCAGCTCAATGAGCAGTCCTATGGGATTAAAAATAGGATAATCTCTGCCATTTTCTTGACACCTCAAGCCTCAAGCTAAGATAATCCGTTTTTTTCCTACGAGTGTGCAGAAAATAAGTCGTTTCATGCACGAAAGGTTATTCTTCCGCACGCTCTTGAGAAAAATTGTGTTCCTAATCCTAACACTTGCGAAAATAGTATATTCTATAGTGTGGAATAAGCAAAATTCTACATGAGAGGTTGGTTCGAGTGAAGAATTTTGAATTGACTCGTAATACCTGGTGTGCGCGCGCAACTCGTGGGTTGCAGGTAAGCGTCCAATGAGATTCGAGTTTGTTACGGGCTTGCGTCATATTCGTATTCAGGGACGAGTTCAGAATTAATCGTTCCTTCTTTCTTTGTAACGTGTAATTCGACAAAGAGCAAATTAATACTTTACGTATTACTTGAACTTACCGCAGTGTCGTTTAAGGTTATGTTAGATTATACTTGACATATGACGAAGTTCATTTCTTTAATGTTATAATGTTCGATTCGTATTGTCTATATTTGTTCTGCAACAATACAATCTGGCTACATTGCAGCCACGAGTTGCGCGCGCATGTCATTTTTCATTACTTTCTATCTTGTATTTAGTACAATTAAGCTGTCTTTTTCTATTTATGCGAGACACGTCAATTCCACACGTGTTTTAGATTATACTTTTTCTGCGACTTCAAATCAAACAACGTTAAAAACCAATGTGAGTATGTGACATGAACATTGTACTCATGTTGTCATTCCATATTTTATTTTTTGACATGTAAAACGTTGTCAAATAGCGTTTTCTATTTTCCATCTTTTTTGCTTCAAAAATGCTGCAAATGAAAATAATTTTGCTGCACCTCTTGCTCTAGCAATAGACCTATCTATTTTTACCTGGTATGCGCGCGCAACACGAGGTAATGCCTTTCTATTGGCTAACTAGTACAGGTGAGAGGTGTTCCTTTTGCACGCTGGGCATCTCCTTGTCCTTGTTCATTGCCCGTGGTCTAACAAGAATAAAAGTACGATTGATATTCAACTTGACATAGCTTGACAAGTGACATTCAAAAGTTGTTTGAAATTTTCATTGACACATACGTTGCATAACACGCGGTCTTTCTCCTTCCTTTTTTATTCCGTGCAAATAAGAAGAACAGATTGCTATACGTAAGTCTAACATAATTTGGTACATTTTGCCTCGTCTTGCCCAATAAGCGTTCTGTGTCTTCTTTTATCTAATGAAGTTTTCGTATTATTACCTCTTTGTCTTGTAAAATAGATAGGTCTATTAATACGTCGATATTAGTCATATTCCTGCAGTTTGCGTAGTAGTGCATAGAGGTGAGTTGCGATTTCACGAACTGTGACTTTGTCACTGCCTGCTCCAGTCTCACTCAAGTAGCAGTGACATTTTGTCACGGCCGCTTCGATCTCTGATCGATACAGCGCGGACTAAACTCAAGACAGGAAATAATGAAAAAATATTATCACACATTATTATAAATCGCATCGCGGTGACGCAAAATAGAAACTGCTACTGTAGAGGGCAGATTGGAACATCTTTCTCGGTCGTGACTGCGAACTGGGCGGACTGCGATTATGTAATGTAGCATTTAAATGTATTACCAGTACGGCCAGTCAAGGATAAACTGCTCCAAAAAATCACTGCTATTTGTCACTGTGACAGGACTGGAGCAGTCACGTCTTGTCACAGTTCCAGTAAAATCGCAGGTTGGCCCACCTCTAGTAGTGCAGCTGCTGTAGTTTTCAGCTGTAACGTTAGATGGCGCCACAGAGCTGGAATTCTGTAACGAATAGAGATATTTTCGCTATTTCTGTTGACGTCCCCTCTCTATTAATTTCGAAAAGAGAGCAGAAGACAGCAAGTCGAGCAAGTGCCATAGCCTTATCAATGAGAATCTCTATCCGTTACAGAATGGGCCACTTTCACATTTTTTAAAAACATATTTAAATTATTCTTTTAGTCATTCTAATACTATCTGTATAATTTTTTTCCGAAAAAAAAGCTTATTTTTGAAAAAAAAATTCAAAAATCGAACTTTTAAACTGGCGTGAAAACGCGAAACTGGTTTGTGACGTCACAAACGAGAAAATCAACAAAAATGCGAAGATGCCAAATTTCTCATTAGTAAATCATCACACATTTCACTAGCTAGAAACCATTTTCCTCCTTTACTACATTATAAAAAAATAAAGGATAGGTATAATCGGGGATAATACGATAATACCACGAGAGCTTCAAATTACCGATAATTTTTCACGATTATGTGTTTTCTATAATTTCACGAGTCACGAGTCCGTAGGACGAGTGAAATTTGCAAAGAAAATATGAATGAGTGAAAAATTATCTGGTCCATTTTCAAGTTCGAGTGTTAAGAGGATTATTTCTCGAATTAAAATCTGGAAAATATGCAAATTAATATTTAAAAACAATTTGAACAACTTAACAATCAAGACAAATAAATGGTTCCTAACAGCAACTGTTTGTTTGTATCAAAAATTAGCATGACAACCATGAATACAATAACATGGGAGAATTATCAATAGTAATATAACTAGTGCAATGGAAATTATTGATAATTTTTGGGAAATTTGCTCGAATGCATTTTTAGTTGAAAAAGAGCACGAGTGCACGTAGTGCACGAGTGCCTTTTTCAGTTAAAAACGCATGAGTGCAAATTTGTCGAAAATTATAAATATATTTCCATTGCACGAGTTGTATTTAATGAGAGAATTTCATAAATCAAAAATTTAAATTTTTTGTCAAAAAATGTCAAAATACCAGTTTTTGCACGAGTTAGTATGCAATTATCTGATAATTTGCACTAGTGCAAATTATCGCGTAATTACAATCTGATTGGTTCAAATCAACAATCAAAACATGTCAATTTATTGTTGGAATACCAGTTTCGACAGATGTATGAAATTCTCAATAGTAATATAACGAGTGCAATGGAAATTATAAATATATTTCCATTGCACGAGTTGTATTTAATGAGAGAATTTCATAAATCAAAAATTTTAATTTTTTGTCAAAAAATGTCAAAATACCAGTTTTTGCACGACTTAGTATGCAATTATCTGATAATTTGCACAAGTGCAAATTATCGCGTAATTCCAATCTGATTGGTTCAAATCAACAATTAAAAGATGTCAGTTTATTGTTGGAATATCAGTTTTGACAGATGTATGAAATTCTCGCTGTAATTCTCTCTAGTTAAACTAATGGTAATGGACAAAAGAATTTTCGGTGTAATTTTGAAAATTGTCACTTGTCTTATGGGATTTCTAACACATGAGTGGAATAATCGTTATAATAGTTATTTAAACAAGTTTTGAAAACGACTTTTGTTGGACCGAGCCGTAGGCGAGTTCCACAAGTCGAGCAAGTGTGAAAAAAGGTTTTTATTCTATCGCGAAGGGTAAACTATCATTTAATCGACTCAAAATTCGTTGTTAAAGTAACACTTTATTTGAAGTAGTTAAATCGAACAATTTTTACCCACTCATTTGTCAATTTTACCCACTCACACGTCAATTTTACCCACTCATACGTCAATTTTACCCACTTGTTCAAATTTTTTATGATGCAGCAACGTTAAGTTATCTGTCACTGTTTATTCTATACGTCAAAATGGAGACAGAAATAGATGTTGAGCCGTAACACGGCCGTTAAAATAACAGGACAGGATACATCAAAGGCCCGATTTATAGTGTTTTTGACAGAAATTTGTTATGTTGCATGATTGACAACACCAGAAATGTGTCAGTTTGTTAGGTACTCTATCAACTTGTCATAATCTATGTAAAACTTTAGCACATTTTAGTTTATGATTTTAGTAATTGTGATAAATAAAACGTTGCCCAAGAATAAAATAGAATATTACACATGACAGTAAAAAAGCTTTACCTGTTCGTGAAATTAATCCACTCGCTCCTTCGTCGCTCGTGAAACAACATTTTCCACTCACAGGTAAAGCATATTTTTACCGTCTTGTATAATAAATAACTATCAAACGAGTTTTCTACAATGCTTTTTCTACAACTGCAAAATAAAACAACCAAATATGTAATTTTCATTTGTTAGAAAACTTGAAGCGTATGAAAAACTTTTTCGCACGCTGAGGAGCGTGTGAAAAACTTTTTCGCACGCTAAAATGCATGTAAAAAACTTTTTCGCACGCTGTGCGAAAAACTCTAATTTCAGAGGTTGCCTAGCGTGCAAAAAACTCCATTTTCAGAGGCAGTCGTAGGAAAACTCATTTAAATTTCGCATTTCTAAATATGGCAACAAGCACGTCAAAATCGGCTTTAGCCATTCAGAGGGCGTTTTCAATCACGTGATTTTTTGTTTAAATATTTAATTTTTATTTATTAATTTATTCAATAATCTGACTAAAATCTTACAAAATTTTGTTCATTCTCGGTTGCATTGATGTATCTGCGTCAAAAAATATCAGAATTTGCCATATTCCCGGCATGTGAAAGTGGCCCATTTCGCCTCAGGTACCCACTCATTCCATAACAAGTGATGGAATAAATATTCTTTCACTAGTGATGGAATGAAGCTATTCCGTAATCAAAAACTAAGTCGGAATGGACGAATTCTCTAATAGTCGTAGAAAAATGGTATTTCCCGCACTTTGAAAAATAGTTATTTATGCAACAAGTGTGTAAAGAGAACCTTTTTTCACGAATGTGAATATTGGCGCACGAGTTGGAGGCGAGTGCGACATTCACTTGAGTGACTCGACATTTTAATAAACGAACGTGAATGAGCCTACTCCGAGTACACTTTTTAAATAAACGAACGGTAAATTTATGCTCGGAGGACTCAGATCAAAATACCGAACGCACGGATAATAGGCAAAGAGGAAGATGAAAACGATATCTAAAAAAGAGTTGTTTTAGAATGTTAAATTATGTGGTAAAACCAAGTATGCATAAAGCAAAAGCCCGCGTAATCATAACCTGTAGTGCAAACAGCCTACGTAAAGGAGAAAAACGACATGCTGCCTGCGTCACAACTGGTGATTTGGCGTGGTGGGGGGCTTCAGATTTGTTCCACACAGGCCTTATGAGGATAGGCTATCCTGTAGTATTAGTGTGTATTATCCTTGGGGGGTTCCACCAAGCTCTTGTGACTATGGGCGACGCTCTCGAGTCTCGCAACTTTCGCAACCGTGTTAGCGAGAGAAGTGAATTCCGATTCCGCGCATCATTCAAATAAAGTAAGAATTTGGGTGAAGCAATACACTTTTTTGTTATTCCTTATTCCTAGTGCTACTCTTTACTAGTTCCAGTTGTTATTTGGTATTTGGATAATGATACTAGAAATTTAATTTTGAAAGTCCAAAGATCTGAATTGAAATCTAAAATATTAGTACTAGTCCTAGCGGTTAACAAAAAAACCCTGCAAATTGTGCTAAAAGCATAAAACTTGGTAGGCACCTTGAATAGATCAAATTGAGAGATTTTGCCAGCAGTAGCAGTACCCAAAAAAATACCCCTATGGAGCAGCTCAGGGGCGGAGTATACTCAAATGGCGGCCAAGTTTCCAATTTTGAAGCAAAATTTTGTTAAATTCGCTAATATTAAGAAAATTGTAAAGTATGGGACTTTTTTGTTTAAATTGCAATTTTTTATAATATTCTTTGGCATCCTGAGTATCCTAAAAAATACTCCATAGGAGCAGCTCAGGGGCGTAGTTTATCTAGGGGATCAAATTTTAAAAATTATTAAATAAATTGGGCGATGCATCAAGTAATTCATTTTTGACACAATTTTTAATCTAACCTGCTAGACAATTGCTTTCGAGCAAAAGGAAAATTTCGCCTAACTTAGATATTGGAGCCAAAGGATCGACCTCTGGTTACCCTATGACAATTTTTTTCACAAAAAGTCAATCTGTCAACCCGTGAAAACCGGAGGTCGATATTTGGTCTGGTTCCGAAAATATTGAGCTGAAAGTTTGTTGAGCGAAAAAATTTATTTGCACGAAAGCAATAATTTTCTAGCAGTTAATTTGTAAAAATTTACCAAAAACAGCAATAAATGCACAAAAATAAAAACATTGTATCGCTTTTCTGGAAACTCTGGGCTGTATCGCAAAACCGCAGGGAGTAATTCCACGCATTGTAAAAGTTAACAGTTGTACGCTGTATCCCCACCTTAATGTTTTATCCCAAATATTTTCTAGTATCCCCAAAAATCAATGGTTGCCATTTTCGAAGGTAAAATTTACTCACGGAATATGGACTCATGGGGTACTTGCATCAACTCTTTTTATCGCTGATTTCGGTAGACGATAAAAATAAGTCAACACGTGTTTTTTCTTTTTCTTCTTAGTCAAAAATTGACGGGGATACAACGCTATGAAATATGCCTATGACGTCACTTATCATATAAATTAGTGACGTCGCACATGCTCAGTATATCTATGCATACAAAACCTAATATTTGTATTACTTCCGGAATAATCATATTTGTGCGAAATAAAATAATACGTAAAGATTTTTTTTCAATTTCCTACAGTTTGCAATAAACAATAAATTCAATTTTTCATGCAAGTACCCTATGGGATAAAAGAAAAGTGAAATTTCAAGTCAATGGTCGACGAGTCATAGTATACATCAGCCCATACAAGGTACATCATAGGCCTGAATATGTTATTCAAAAAAAAGCCGACTTCAGTAATCGTATTTATGTTATGTTTGTTTTTATGTGATATTAGCTTCAGAATAAATTGCTTTGTAAAGATCCACGTCACAGGGAGAGTTAGGTAATATGTAATTAACATATTAATATGTCAAACAAATTTAATAATACATACATATTTTATTATTACAAAAACATTCAGTTTGTAGATGTTGAAAAAATAATGTATTACCGACGGTAAAGACTTAATTAAAATCGACGCTTAGGTTATTATAGCTAAATACAGTTCGGAGTAGGATAATCATAAATTCATTATTTCAGATTTGTTGCCCTAAAGATCGTGTTTCGGCAAACCCTCAAGCATTTTCTAGGGCAACAAATCTTCGGGGATGATTCTCGTTAACTTTTTAATATATCACGTACGATAATTGATCGTCTCCTTACTTGTGGAACACTGTATATATTATTACCCATTCAACACAGATCAAAGTTTTGGTAACTCATTCATCTATAATACAAGTTTCTTTTGGTAATAATTAGCGTTATAGGTTATTCCTGCATATCTTCTGGCATCTCATGTGGATTTACGATACCGGGAACTGAAAGCTGAACGCGACGTTTTTCGGCTTCTACGGACCGTAGGGCTATCTCGCGCTCCTCTAGGAATAAGTCTGAGTCGTCCTCTCCGATATATTCCTGAAAGATGAAAATACCTGAATATGTGCGTGATAAAGCTAAGCGGCTGTGATGGTTATGTATTGACACATGATAAAGGACTATTCACACACATCAGTTCCGTATCAGTGCTGCGTCAGTTCAGTATCAGGGCTATCCGTGCTTCATCAGTGGTGACAATTTACACATATCCGTCTGTAGTCCGTACCATGCTTTCAGTGAAATGTCCGAATTCAGAGATCAAACGCAAATTCCAATCGATTTCCGTCAGTGAAATACACAAAATATCGTTGCCGACTTTAATAAAAAACACGGAACTGACACTGACGCAGCACTGATGGTAAAAAACGTCACCGCGCCGGAATTGTCTAAACAGGTTCATTTGAGACTAGGCAACGATATTTCATTTTTCACTGCCACTGATACTGAACTAAAACGGCACTGATGCGTGTGAATAGTCCTTTAATTCTCTCTCGAATGTTGGGAAAGAAAAGAAAAGCATGTACCGGGTGTTCCACGTAAGGAGGTAACCGGCTATATCTCAGAAAAAAATAACACTAGAACTTTGGAAATAGTTATTTATGTACCAAGACAGTAAAGTGATACTTTATCGAACGAGTTTGAAATTATGAGTCGAGCGAGCGAAGCGAGCGAGGCGAGTAAAAGGGCGAGTTCGATAAAGACACTTTACTGACACGGTGCATACAAAACTTTATCGCCAACCGTGAAAATTAATAACTGTGAAAAATGAAGATATTATAACTTAATACATTTTATTATAAGAGCAAAAACAGAATATATCTATAGTCGGGAATCAGCACACCGAAATTCGATCACGTACTGTGCATTCGAGGATATACTTTTTAAAAAATATGTATGTACAATATGGCGAATCACCTTGCGGACGCAAATCCGGAGGGCTCCATTTAATTCGTAATTGCAATTAAGAATAAAAAAATATTTTCCGACTTTTTTGAATTATCAGAAAAATACTATTTTTTCTGTTTAACTTACGATTGTGAAACTACTTTTCAATATTTTACCAAAATTCTTGCACCAAATGAAAGCCTAGTCATTGTAGAGTTCAAGTGTATAGGCAAAAAACTATTTTTTTTATACTGAATTTGTCAGATTACTTAAAAAGAGGTGCGGTACCAAAACTGAAGTAAAAATTGCAGCATCGAGAAAATTTTTGAACGGTTGAAGATGGACATATGATCAATCGACGAAAAATGTGCCTAAGCGAGTGAGGAAGTTTTTGGTGAAAAGAGATTTTGACTAGTGATAACGGTTTACGAAATATGATTTTTGATTGAAACGACGATGCGCGCCGGCCGCTGCCGCATTGATCTCAACGGATGCCTTGCCAGCACCCTGGCCCCAGCGCGGCCCAACTTCGACAGTACTTATTTATTCTATGAGGACAGACATTTCTATAAAACCTAATTAGGTAACTAAAACTTACTTAATTTTAATTTAAATAATACCCGCATCCAGAATAGCAACCTCTTATACCATCCAGCCCTGCTATTAAACACTACAGTTTAGTTTCTAGTGCATATCTAGAGTTTGCATTTGCAGCACCATTTTTGAATCTTACATCGGTACCTATAGATACTTCTTACTTATTGTGGTTAATTTTATTATCTTTCAGTTCCCAACCAAAATTAACTGAGTTGGGAATTTCTGGATTTACTAAAATCGCACAATTATTTCATAGGCAGTTCTTTCTTAATAGTAGGCACATGCTAATTTTGCTGATGAAATGCATCCTCTGTGGGTGGCCAATTCCTTATACCACACAGGTATGAAATAGATGTGCGCATGAAATATTGTTTATTTGAAACGCCTGTAAATGATGGCCTACCATACAAAATTTTGAAAAAATATCTAGCTGCGTTTTCGAAACTCATTAAATTATTGTAGTGGAGTAATCTAGAAGTGCCTTTAATTGTATAT
Organism: Ceutorhynchus assimilis; assembly: GCA_917834065.1. Lineage (NCBI taxonomy): Eukaryota > Metazoa > Arthropoda > Insecta > Coleoptera > Curculionidae > Ceutorhynchus > Ceutorhynchus assimilis. The sequence goes on along the minus strand of CAKJTU040000026.1, from coordinate 204,311 downwards.
CGTTACTCAAATCCAGTGACGGATCCAGGGGGGGGGGGCCGCGCCCCCACCTGAAAGCCTCAAAAACTACTAAAATTTTTTTTTAAAAATCATAGATAGAAAAATTTTATAAAAGAATTTTCCGAAAAACTTCATGGAAAAATTTTCCAATAAAATGTTGTAGGAATTTTCCAAGCTACACTATTGTTCAATTTATCGTTTTGTTTTCATCAGATAAATGTGTTATATTTTTATTTGAAAGGGGTATTTTTATTTCGGTTTTTTGATATGTGCAGTGTTGTCCAATTTGGACACTTTTGATAAAAAACGTCAATTTCTGAGCGAGATACAAACAGCAACCCCCACTCTGAGGCTTTAGCTCTAATTTTATGATATTTTGAATCGTTTTGTGGCTGGAGAATCCAGTGACTTTCTGTTTTTTTCTATTTTTGTCCGAATTCGAGATATTAAATAGAGTCCGATTGCTTTGATGGGACAGGTTTATCTCTAACAGATTTTCAAGAAAAAAATGATATTTGATTTTGTCATGAGAAAAAATTTGTTAAAAGAGGACTTAGGACTTTATATCTATAAAGAGATAGATAGAGATAGACCCAATAAACCTTATATGTATCATTAAAATAAGCAATAATGGAGCTATGTATCAATGAGTTATTGATATACAGGGTGTCCCAGGGAAAACAGTCCACCCCGATTTATTGGATTTGGGATGAGAATCTGGAAAAACGCTCGGACACGACGATGTTTGATTTAAGGGGGACCTATTTTTCCGTTTGTTTCATCCCCGTAGCTTCAACCCCCTAGCTAGGGGGAGGACAACCCCCCAAATTTGAATAGTGGCTAGGGGTCGTGCCATACCTCTTTTTAGAGATCTCATCGAGTTCTCCATGGCCTTAGAATTTCGTCTTATTATTTTCATCCGTAACGGAATGACAGCTTGTCAAAATCTTAAAAATAGACTATTGTTTTACTGTGGTTTCAGTAGGAGTAAAAGCGGTACTTACGTCCCTTAATAAAAATACGAGTAAAAATACCTACAATTTACAATTCTCGTGTATACATACCTCATCAATAATAATAATAGAAAACTTCAATTTCAAATATTTTTATTAAGGGAGGTAAGTATCGCTTTTACTCCCACTAAAACAATAGTCTATTTCCAAGATTTTGACAAGCTGTCATGTCGTTACGGATGGAAATAATGGGATGAAATTCTAGGGTCATAAATAACTCCAAAGTCCTTTAAAAAGAGACATGACACGACCCCTATCCCCTATTCAAATTTGGAGGGTTGTTCTCCCCCTAGCTAGGGAGTTGAAGCTACGAGGATGAAAAAAACTGAAAAATACATCTCCATCGAATCAAAAATCGACGTGTCCGAGCGTTTTCCCAGATTCTCATCCCAAATCCAATAAATCGGGGTGGACTGTTTTCCCTGGGACACCCTGTATAGAGTTTTTTATTAAAAAAATAAGACGAATATAAAAAATTGAGTACGTCATTCAATTCTGCTTGGAAAAGTACCTCTAGAAAGTTTATACAGAAATCAATTATTTTCATAAATGAAAAAGTTAGGAAGGTTTCACCTTATTGGTCAAAATCGAGACACATAAGTGTCCAAATTGGACTACCCTGTACCTACATTCTTTAACGTAAGTAAAGTAAAAATAAATTTTCAAATAATCATTTTTGATGATTCTAAGCCTGCGCCCCCCCTGAACAAAATCCTGGATCCGCCACTGCTCAAATCCATTTGAACAAGATTTATCCATAGATTATGATGTGTCAAATTTGTGAAGCGATAATTCCTGAATGGATAACCTTTGTAATAAAGTAGAGAGACAGAACAAATATGTCGGTATCGGCCGACTCTATTATTATTATTTGATGGAACTGTAGGTTTGACAAGTATTCGATTATTGGATAATGGCAAATATTCTAGTGCAAGCCTTATTGTGGTGGGAAAAGTGTAGTTCAGGCAGTAGATATTTTAGAAGTATTTGCTGAGGTATCGATACCATATAAATTGTAAAGTGTGTTTTTTTTTTAAACAAAACCCCAAGTCAAAAATTTGTGTTACATTGTATTGCTAATATTATGTAATGTTGACTTTTATCTTCATTAAAAAAACAGATTTGACTCAAAGTTTGTTGTTAATAAATTGAAATTGAAGATTGTGTAGGTATTTTCTGACATTCCAGCGGTAATTATGACGATATTCTTAAGAAGGCGGTTATATTCTGTCCATATCCATTATCCATTGCGTATTTTGAAGAAACAATTATTGAAACGGGATAAATAGTTGAAAAGTTCTTCCATTTCCTACAGGTCGTGATCAAATGGCCTCCTAATTTCTTTTAACCGAGTTATTGAAGTATAGGCACAGTTTATACCGTACCGATACAGTTGTACAACTTTCCATATTTTTTGAGGCCAAATTCTCCAACCAATACGAGCGTTTTGACCCATATCTTGCGCCTGCGCTCAATGAGTGAACAAATCTCTCAAATTGAAAAAGCAGTTCGGAATATACATGTCTCTTTCCAATCCTGCACGCAAAAAAGAGATAGAGATAGCTGTGATACAAATCTAGATGGGATTGAAATCCTGGCTGTGTCCTAATGGTCTAAGAGCCAGTGAACTTTTTTGCGTAAAAACTTAGTGATGGCTGTTTATGATTAAAACGTTGGGAAATTTATTCTGGAGAGCCGCGGACTGTAAACGCGTCGAAATTTGATCGCGGAACCATACAAAGGCAATATTAGATAAGGCACCTACCTTGGAGTTGCACAGGGTTGGGCTATGCGCTGGTGTTGCCGCCTCACAGGAGCTCCTGTTTCATAAACAATGTAATCCCACTGGTCACTTCGAAAACGGGTAGATAATTGAGTTTCTAATGAATATTTTTGGAGAGTTTTTGATTCAAAATATGTAGTCTTGGCTACGGACGCGCGACCTCGCACTACTCGAACTCGACTGCCTCGAAGGTCGTAGCGTATATATGGTGCCGAATGGTTTGAAATTGTATGGTTTTTTTTATGTCAATATCGAATTTTAAATATACAAACAAATTCTCCTTTTTCCCAAACATTTGCACGAACATTTTCCGCCCACTTAAAACGGAGTTTTATTTCCCAATCCCAAATAAACATTAAAATGCTAAAATTCGCGAGTATAAAAAAACACGCGATAAGAACAAAATTCATATACTGCGGAAGCAAAACAACCTCGGATTCCCAAAAAAAAACAAAAAAATTATTCAAAACAGCACGCGACATAAAGACCTTAATCTACGGATTAAGGAGTGAAATATTAGTTAGTCGGCAATGGACATAACTTAACTGTAGGACGCTTGAGTATCCCATGTTGTGTTTTTAAAGTAACCACTCTTACATGGCCATCTTTGCCTGGATGCAATGCGATTATGCGGCCCAAAGACCAATGCAGAGAGGACCTAGATTCATCCTTTATTAAAACTAAAGTATTGAGTTTCACCTCTGCAAAGGGAGTGGTCCACTTTGAGCGTTGCTGTAAAGTATGCAAATACTCGGCTTGCCATCTTTTCCAGAAATCGGAATTAAGGCGTTGCACTAATTGCCAACGGTTAAGTCTATTTAACTTTAAATGCGATAAATCGGGATCTGGACAGGAATTGAGGGGCTCCAGCGTCAAGAAATGACCGGGCGTTAATGGTTGCAAATCATCAGGGTCGGAACTCAGTTCGCTGATAGGTCTCGAGTTTAGCAAGGCTTCAATTTGAGTCAACAAGGTATACAATTCCTCATATGTCAGCACTTGATCACCAATGACCCTTTTTAAGTGGGTCTTGACCGACTTGACGCCTGCTTCGGCAAGGCCGTTAAAATGTGGGGAACCGGGACTATTTAGGTGCCATTTTATTTTTAGACTGCTAGCAGCGAATTTTGAAAGTTCCTCAAGTTGACCAACCGCACCTACGAAGTTGGAGCCACAGTCACTCAAAAGTTGTACACAGACTCCGCGTCTAGCGATAAAGCGTCTCAAAGCAGCGATAAATGCCTCGGTAGTGAGGTCAGATACAAGTTACAAGTGAATGGCCTTAGTGGCACAACATACAAAAAGACAAATGTAAGCTTTGGAAACTTTCGCTCCACGATGTTTACCAAGGGTTATCTTCAGAGGGCCTGCATAATCCAACGCGGAATATGAAAAACACTTGAGCTGGGAGGTTCTAAAGGAAGGGAGGTCACCCATATAGGGCGTATAAGCCTTTGGTTTTAAACGAAAACACCTAATACATTTTGATAGAACCTTTTGGATAGCTCTACGGGCTGAAAGGATCCAAAACCTTTGGCGTAATAAATAGTGCAGTGTAGTCAGTCCGGGGTGAAAATTTTCTTGATGAGTTTGTTCGATTATTAAATCGGTGAGACGATGAGTACGGGGCAGAAGTAAAGGGTGTTTGGCTTCAAAGGAAATGTCTGAATTTCGCAATCTTCCGCCCACTCTGACAAACCCGCTAGCATCCAAAAACAGGGCAAGCTTGCGAAAGGGTTTAGGCAACAGTTTATTGGTTTGAATTTGTATAATTAAGTCCGAAAACGATTGCTCTTGGACCCTCTTAACAAGTACTAGCAAGGTATCGTGAAGTTCTAGTGCAGAAAATGGCCCAGAAAGTCGGTCACATTTATGATGAACATTGTAGGCTAGCCGAACAAAATGGGCAAGAATTTTAATAATTTTCGGTAAGGAAGAGTGCCTATTGATCAATTTTTCAAAGTAAGACTTTCCTATTACTACCGACAAGACCGTGGGTTTCTCTTCTTCCCGTGCTTCTGTTTGCAGGTCTATGTGCTCGCTGTTGAACTCTCTAAGGTTCCACTGAGCGCGAGGTAAGGTTACCCACGGAGGACCGTGAAACCACAGAGAATGTTCCAATAAACCTTTAGGAGTTAGTCCACGACTAGCACAATCAGCAGGGTTGTCCAAAGATTGAACGTGAAACCAAGGTACATCCGGAATGGTTTCCTGAATATGGCTAACACGGTTTGCCAGGAAACTTTTCCATCTATGCGGCGACGATGCCAACCATGCCAAAACTACTTGTGAGTCCGAGAAGGCGAATATTTCATCTATAGTGACAAGGGGCGAATATGTACGGATGACAAAATTCAAAAGATCGGCTAGTAGGGTAGCTCCAAGGAGCTCTAAGCGAGGTATAGATTTGGTTTAAAGTGGCGCAACTTTAGATTTACCGCAAGTTAAGGAGGATCGAACATTGCCGTCGGTCAGCTCGATCCGAACATATACTGCCCCTGCATACCCAAGTTCTGAAGCATCACAAAATCCCAACAGTTGACACCGTTGAATATTATTTGAAAAATTATATCGAGGTAGAGAAATCCTTGACAAAGATGGAAATTCACTTTTGTATTGGTTCCAAAGATCAACAATAGGTTGTGAGGGCGTTTCATCCCAGGGAACCTTGTCCAGCCAAAGTTTCTGCATAATAGTTTTCGCTAAGAATGTTACTGGCGCAATAAACCCCAAAGGATCAAATATGCGCGCTATTTCTGAAAGGATATTTCTTTTGGTACATGGCTTAGGAGAAGGGTGACATGAATAAGAAAAAGTGTCGGAAGTTGGACTCCATTGAAGCCCCAGCACTTTAATCGAAGTGTTGTCCTCCTCCTCGAATGAAACTGACATTTGACAGTCAGAGGGTTCTAAAGAAGAAAGGAGTTGGGTTTCATTACTTGCCCACTTTCGAAGTTCAAAACCTGCAGTTCTTAATAAGGCAATTAACTCCTTTTGTAACACTTTGGCTTCCTCAATGGTAGAGGTTCCTATGCAAATATCGTCCATAAAGATATTTTCATGTAGTACTTGAGATGCCTTAGGGTACGTTTTTTTCTCCAGATTCGCAAGTTCCTGTATTGTACGAATAGCCAGGACGGGGCTGGAGCTTATCCCAAAAGTGACACCATTAAGGCGATACTCCCGAAGTGGTTCCTTAGGGTGAAAGCGCCAGAGCAACCTCTGGAAATCGCGGTGACTAGGGTTAACTTGAATTTGCAAATACATCTGTTTTATGTCGGCCAGAAAAACGGCAGCATGAACACGAAACTTTAACAGGATTTCCTGAATATCTGTCTGGAGCTTCGGACCTGTCAAAAGTGTTTGGTTTAAACTAAGGCCTCTTGATCCTTTCGCGGATGCATTAAAGACAACCCTTAGTTTGGTGGTTGCCTTTTCCGGTTTCAGCACGCAATGATGAGGCAGATAATTTACAAGTGCTGGTTTTGGTTGATCATTGGGAATTATAGACATGTGATTAATTTTTAGATATTCGTGCATGAAGTTAGAATATAAGGCATAGAGTTCGGGATTTTTCAGTAACCTGGATTCAAGTGACATAAAACAACGATAGGCTAAAGAGAAAGTGTCACCAAAATCTGGCTTTGCGTGCCGAAAGGGCAGGTTCACAACAAAACGACCCGAAGATTTATCTCGAATAGTAGTGGTTTTGTAAATTTCTTCGCACCTTTGATCATCGGGCGACAGATGGATTTTAGATGGTATTGAATCTATTTCCCAGAACCGTCTAAGACTTAAATCCAAAGATAGCTCCATTACTGCAAAGTAAGTATGAACAGAACTCGAGGCGGGGAAACGATTCTCGGTTTTCCCTAAAAAAACCCAACCAAAGACGGTTTCGAAGGCAGTTGGTTGTCCTGGATTTCCTAGTTTCTTCCCCGATGGTTTAAATATCTGCGCACACATATCGGCTCCTAATAACATGTCTACCGCTGCAGGTATGTGAAACTGGTCATCTCCTAGCTTAAGATTGGAAATATGCTCCCAACCTTGCGGGTTTATTTTAATCGAAGGCATTTCAGAACAAAGTTTAGGCAAAACAAAGGCATCAAAGAAAAAGTTTGGACTGGCTTGTCCCTTAGGGCGAATGTTACAATGTGTTATGCCGTTGCTGGCAGAACAGGACTCATTAAGGCCCAAAACAGGTATATTTAAAGACTCTCTAGCCAACCCCAAACGGTTCAAGCAAGTTTGGGTAATAAAATTGGCCTGACTGCCGTTATCCAAGATTGCTCTCACAACCTGGTAGTTACCTCTAGCATCCAAAATCTCAACCTTTGTAGTTGATAGCAGAACGGTAGTAGAACGTGATGCAGTAACTGACAGAGCAGTGCAAAGTCCGTTGGGAGGAGATGGATTGCCAGTTATGCATGCTTGCGACAACGTTGAGGACTGATTACTGCTGGTAGCCGGTGGACTTGAGTCCCTGGAAGTAGCAGAATTTGTGCTCGAGTGAAGAGGATCTGTCTGTGGAAGATGCAGCATAGTATGATGTCTATACCGACAGATGCGACAATTGAAGGATGAAGGACAATTCCTTAGCAAATGATTAGGACGAAGACAGTTTAAGCATGCGTTTATCTGCTTGACAAACGCGAATCGATCTGCAGGTGATTTTGCTATAAATTTTGAACATTGTGACAGCGGGTGTGAAGCGTTATTACATAGCTTACAGCTATTCGAAGAGGAACGAGGTTGGCCCTGATGGGAATGTGAATGTTCCCCCGATGTGTTAGGATGAGAAGAAGTGTTGGCTAAAAATGTGTTTGGATTATGTTGATCATAAGAATGATTTTTCGAAGTATTTGGTTTCGGAGTTCTGTTTATCAAAGGAGTCCAGTTCGTTCCTTGCGATGGCATTTGTTGAACCGACTCTAAAGCTTTGCAATGGTTTAGTAAGAAATCTTGTAAATTTTGAAAAGTTGGGAGTTCGGTAGTACTATACTTTAATTCAAAAGAAATTCTAGTAGCATTATCCAATTTTTGTAATAGCATGTTGAATAAAACGAAACACCATTGGTCCACTGGGAACCCTAAATTACTCAAAGCCGCAGTGTTTTCTGAAAAAGTGTCTAGTAGTACTCTTAACTCTTTTGAAGAATTGTTTTTTAAAGAAGGTGTATTAGTAAGAGAGCTCCAGTACGTCGTTGCTAACAATCTTTTATTTTGATAGCGGGTTTCCAAAGTTGTAAATGCTTGCTGATAATTTGAGGCGATTAAAGGTAAGGATCTTAAAAGGTTGGCCGGCTCATTTTCTAAAAATGAAAGAAGGTATTGGAACTTTTGTATATCCGAATATCTTGAATTGTCATGAACCAGCGAACGATAAACATCATAAAAGGTAGGCCATTTTCGCGGATTTCCATCAAAGGAAGGCACTGATAAAGGAGGTAGATCTACATCTTTATTTGTTTGCTGGTTTTGACCTAAAAGCGACACTGAGCTGCCAGGATGTGAGTGAATTGGGAACATTTCTGTATAATTTGTTTTTGTTTTGAAATAAAATGCATCTGCACTCTTTCTAATAGCATCTTGAGTTTCAAATTCGGCGTCCGAATCAATAAGACCGATAATTTCATTGTGGCGCTTTATAAAATCCTCGTAAGCCTCATCTATGTTTTCATAAATCACTTGAAAATATGTATGCTGTGAAGGATCTATTTTGGCTTTTACCGCTAAATTATAAGCTTCTGTAATTCGATTAATAGCGACAGTTCTTTTATTTGATAGCTTCGCTAAAGACATGATAATATTATTACTTGATAACACTAATTTAAATTATTAAAATGTTATTATTTATATTACTCTATCTAGTGTAAACAACGAATTAACGAAAGTGTCTAGAGAAATTATAGCAACAAGCAAATAAACAAATGTAAATCTATTCAAAGTGGAATGGTCCAAAAAAAAACACAAAATAGCAAACAGTTATTTTCCTTTTCTTTTTTACCCGATAACATAAACAAATCCGAAAAATATCTACCTATGTAAAATTGATAAAATGGATATTATTTTTACTTTTAGAATCCAAGGTCAATGCTTTGCTTCCACGTACAAATTTCTAATATTTTCCCTTTTATTACTGTTCCAAGTTATCCGGATCGTAAGGCTAAAAAATGTTTATGATTAAAACGTTGGGAAATTTATTCTGGAGAGCCGCGGACTGTAAACGCGTCGAAATTTGATCGCGGAACCATACAAAGGCAATATTAGATAAGGCACCTACCTTGGAATTGCACAGGGTTGGGCTATGCGCTGGTGTTGGCGCCTCACAGGAGCTCCTGTTTCATAAACAATGTAATCCCACTGGTCACTTCGAAAACGGGTAGATAATTGAGTTTCTAATGAATATTTTTGGAGAGTTTTTGATTCAAAATATGTAGTCTTGGCTACGGACGCGCGACCTCGCACTACTCGAACTCGACTGCCTCGAAGGTCGTAGCGTATATATGGTGCCGAATGGTTTGAAATTGTATGGTTTTTTTTATGTCAATATCGAATTTTGAATATACAAACAAATTCCCCTTTTCCCCAAACATTTGCACGAACAATGGCTATTTTTTTTCTAAAACTATGTAGTATTATGCCCCATTGCAGAAAACCATCGACTTGCAGCATGTAGTATACTAGTTTGCCGTATGCATAATAGTAAATTAGTTACTAAAAATCAATGAAATTCGGAAAAACTTAACTTATCATATGCGTCTTGCAAGGGTTTCGCGACGCCAAAATCGTCTTGCATTAGGTGCATTCGATTCAGATTTTTTTTCTTATTGAATTTAAACAAAAATCAAGTTTCGTGAAGAATTCAAAAATTGAACGTTTTTTAGCACTTTTGTACCGTCTGTTACAATGCAGGAGTCGCAAAAACAGTCTTGCCTTATTACAGCATTGTTGATGACACATTTTTCAATATTATTTCGCAAAAATTGACCGTCGCTGAGATTTTCGAGTTTCATTGATTTTCAAAGAAATAATTAATTATGCGTAATTACGGCAAACTAGTACACTACATGCTGCAAGCGGATGGTTTCCGGCTATGGAGCATAAAACTACATGATTAAGAAAAAAAATTAGCCATCGTGAAGTTTTTACGCTAAAAGTTCACTGGCTCTTAGTATAATAATTTGAATTTAATTAAATCTATTGCAAATTATAAAACATAACTTGGTATGACAAAATTACTTTGATTGTACTTGTACAGGGTGGTCATTTTATCTTGATAACATTTTAAACTGTCATAATTTCTTTATTTTTAAAGTTATTTAAATAAATAAAAAAACATACTGTATGGTTGTTTTCCAAGTTTTAGATAGGATGGAAAAAAAACAAAAGACTAATATATTTTGACAGTTTTGCACACAAAAAGCATTTTTTTAAATGGAACACCCAGTAAATTTCAAGTTTGTTTGATAATATGTTTCATTCTAATTGCATTATATACAATACAATACAATTGAATACAATTCACTTTATATTTACATACAGAAATGTTTCATTTATTCTAACTGCAAATATTGATTACCTACACAGATTACCTGCAAAGTTAGGTAGGTAGACAGAATTTTCCGTTAGCATCAATAAAACACTTCTGCATGTAAATATAGAGTAAATTGTATTAAAGTGTATTGTATTATATGTATTGCAATCAGAATGAAACATATTATCAAACAATTTAAAAATTTACTGGGTGTTCCTCAAAAAAAAAATGCTATTTGTGTGCATAACTGTCAAAGTATATCAGTCTTTTGTTTTTTGTCCACCCTATCTAAAACTTGGAAACCAACCCTACAGTATGTTTTTTTATTTATTTAAATAACTTCAAAAATAAAGAAATTATGACAGTTTGAAATGTTATCAAGATAAAATGACCACACTGTACATGAGAACTATTTCTTGTTTACAGCTGTGTATTGTGGTTTGAGGCCATTAATCAATCAAGGCTACCCATCCACACCGCTGACTTTTGTCACAAAAATATCAGGATATGTTCCAAACACTTTCGACCTCAAGATATCACTTTGAATAACATAAGAAAAAGACTCCATCCTTATGCTGTTCCTATTGTAAACCAGGATGAATGTCAATCCAGCAAACCAAACTCATCAAAAAAAAGTAAGTCCACTTGTTAAGTTAACCTTCTTTTGAGAACCCCCAGCATTACGATTCATATTGTAGGTATATGAAGGGGGTCTGTTCAATATCTAGTAGTCTAGTATATGGTTCATTTGTAGTGATCATTGAAAGCCTCTATGAATTTCTTTTACCAGGATACAGTCTTTATGATGATGAATTAATACCACAGCCATCTTCTAGAGCTCGCTTGGATGAATCTCAGCACTCTGAAGAATATGTGGTGGACTCATCCTTGTTACCTTCAACCTCTAATGCTGAGAATATTCCACGACCTTCAATTGCAAGTAAACTATTTTCAACAATGAAAGGTGAGTATTCCAACACGAAACCCTGGAAAGTTCTTGAATGTCTTGCCAGATCTGATTTTCTGAACAGTTCAATCTATCTTTTTTTAGAAGCTTCTACTGAAACATCTGCATCTTTGACTTCATCAAGTCCACGAAAATTGGTTCTTAAGGGAAAACTGAAGACTCTGCAGCAGCAAGCTCGTAGAGACAGACCTTCGAAATCAACAGGCGCCCAAACAGCTCAAATAGGAAAAAAAGATATTGTTCAATTTTTTGAACAAATTTATAACCCTCAGATTGCCAACTTCATAAGTTTGCAAATTAATCTGTTGGATAAAAAGTCAAAGGATGCTCGTTACTCAAATGAATTTAAGCAATTTGCATTGACCTTGTATTTTCTTAGGCCTAAATGTTATAAGTTCTTAGCAAAAACTTTTCGTCTGCCAGGCAAAACTACTCTTGTCAATATCGCGAAAAAGTGGCCCATAAATCCGGGTTTCAATGATTTCATATTTTTTGTTCTCAAAAATCAAGTGAGTGGTATGAACGGCAAGAGTAAAGAGTGCGTTCTATGCATTGATGAGATGTCCCTGCAAACTAATTTATATTACAACATATATCCTCAGATGAAATTATCAGTTTTCATCAAACAATAAACAAAAAAACTTTCCAACCTGGATCCTTATTCTTGAAACAGGGGAGTAGCGTTCCCAGGAGAACGAGTATTCCGTCTTTGTTGCTTATATTATGAGTTGCATTACATTGAGAAAGACGGAACACTCGTTCTCCCGGGAACACTGCTCCCCTGTTTCAAGAATAAGGACCCTGGTAGGAATGCATTGGTTCTAATGTTAAGAGGTATTAACTCAAATTGAAAACAGCCCTTATCATATTTTTTTGTTAATTCGAGTTGTCCAGTTGTTGATCTGCAGGAAATACTGATGGAGTCGATTAATAAACTTCATGAAATTGGCTTAAGAGTGAGGGTTGTCATATCCAATGTCATATCAGACCAAGGTTGAAACTTTCTTAAGTTGGCAAATGTTTTGGGAGTGTCCTTAGAAACTCCATATTTTTTTGTGAGAACTTGCAAAGTCTATTATATGTTTGACGTACCAGACTTGCTAAAAAGCACAAGCACAATTTTTTTTAAATATAATCTAAAGTTCAACAACCAGAAAACTTCTAAAGAGCATTTAAGCATTTTTTACAGTAAAGATAAGCAGCAGTCTTTTCGCTTGGCTCCTAAATTAACAGACGCCCATATGAACCCTACAAACTTTCAGAAAATGAAGGTGAAATATGCTTCCCAAGTTTTCAGTGCAACGGTTGCCGCCGCGTTGAACACTTACATTTCTTTCGGTGCATTGAAAGCTGATGCAATATTTACTGTCGATTTTATCGACAAAATGGACAAACTTTTTGACATTTTCAACTCATCGAGGTTCAAGGCAAAAAAGTGGTTTAATAGGCCGTTCGTGGGGACTGATCAGCAACTTGCATTTTTTGATGAAATGGACCAATTTTTTGAGCAACTCAAAGTCATCGACAAAAACGGGAAAGTAGTCAAAGTGAACTTTGTTTATGGATGGAGATTGGCCATTTCAAATTTGAAAAACCTTTGGAATGATTCGAAAGCAACAAATATGAACTATATTTTCACAAAAAGACTAAATCAAGATTGCCTGGAAAACTTTTTTGGAAAAATACGCCAACAAAATGGCAATTTTCAGAATCCCTCTTCAATCCAGTTCTGTAGAACTTTTAAAAAAATGTTTTCTTTGCAGTACTTTGATCAGGCGGAAGGCAGTAACTGTATTGAAGAATTTGACCAGATTTTAACAAATCTCACTGTGGAAAAAGTTAAATCTTATGAAATTTCATTTCATGACAAATCAGAATTTGATAAATTAATCTTAGACACAACAGATTATAGGCAATAGAATTTCAAACAAAAAAACGCATTTTTTTATGTTGGGGGTTATTTTATCAAAAAATGTCTATTAAAACATAATTGTGAGATTTGTGAAAAATATTCCAAAGGAACTCGAGACTTATCAGAAGACTCGATATATACTAGTTTCAGAGCATATCAAAATGCCGCAAATGACATATTCGGTAACCTACGCTCCCCAGATCAAAGTTTTTATGAATTTTTAGGATCATGTGAAAGTGTTTTTGTGAAAAATTTCAAAATAAATTCTATTCTGCCAAATGTTGGCAAGAAATTAAGAGATAAAATTTTATAGCTCACTTTTTCACATCCATGTGAGAGTTTTCCTAAAAGTTATTTATTAAAGGCAATTCCACTCATGTATAAATAATCCCATTTGAAATGTCAAAAACCGTAGTTTGCTAGCGGATAAATAGGAAGGAAGAGAAAATATAACTGGATAAAAAAATCGGATAAATTTTCTGTTGATGCAATCGTTGCCGTAGTAACAATTGCATATTAAATTGGTTTTTGAATCATCTGTCAAATAATTGTGTCACAAAAATTCACAAATTCGATCATTTTAGCTTATTAAAAGTGAATTTTTAAATAAAATTGGAAATATTTTCAACATGCACCGATTTGGGACAATTAATGATGAAATAATTGATAGCGAAATAGAAAATTCAATTCCTGAGAATACAGAGTCTTTTTCTCTTTCTGTAGAGTCAAATTCTAAGGGGCAAAAATGTATTCTAATTGTACCTTCAATAACTGTTCATTTTAAAAAGTATTTCGATATTTTATTTTGATTATGCATTCGTGGAATTGCCGTACTAAATACCATTCGAGCTCAGATTTTGAGCAGGATATGAACAGAGTTGGGCCCTTTGTGTAGTTCACTAGAGGGTTGTAAGGCCTCCAAGGTCCGTATCTCTGTGCGTGACGTCCAGGAATTATTGCCTGAAAGTCACTAGTTATCTTGAACCAAGATAACGACTACAAAGCCCTTAGGGAAGAACTTTGGGGATAATTATCACAAATGGCTACTTTGTGTAATTAAATGAGCAGAAACTATTATTGTTTGATACTGGCTTTATTATTCAAATTGATTCTTATTTATATTAAATATTTCAATTTGAACCTAACAATATTTATCATAACTAATAATAATTAATTACAATATTTTTCATAACTTAATAACAATTAAAGGTGTGTTGACTTTGTATCTAAAACACTGGCGCTACGCGGTATCATAACGGAAATTAAGGTGAAAAACCCGTGAACATCGATTCGTGGTTTTTTAGTAACTTTGGACAAGGTTTGCGATGGGTTTAATTACCTTGCCTTATTTCCTAATAAATTGTGGATTTTATAATGATGTAGAAATTTCAGATTAAATTAAAATTTATGTTGAAATTTCTAATTTATGTTGATTCAACATTCTCCCCTGTCTCGACTGAGTCTAGGTTGCGTAGTGGCTGCAACTCGAGCATTTCAGTTTGTTTTGCTGACTCCGGCCTATTCCTCTGCCTGCGTCGGGTTGCGTTCGTTATTTGTTTTTGAATGACCCATACTAATAATAATATCGCAAAAATTATTGCTGCTGACACTCCAGTGGCGGCGTATGTGTGGGTTTGTATGTTTTTCCAAATTGCCGTTTGTAGCTGTTCCCGAATCTTTTCTTCATTTAGTCTCACTGTATTCAAGCTGTCGGAGATTTTGAAAATTGGCTCTTCTTCGAGTTGTTCTGGTTCGTTATTTTGCGGGACGTCTGTTATGTTGATGAGAATCGCCTTGGAATAACTCGCAATTACTGGAGCGGTGCTTACTCGTCTTGTCGTCAGAGTGTTTTGTTTCGTTTTGACTATGCAATCTTGTTCCACTTGCAGTATTCCACTTTGGTTCAGAGCAATGTCTTCTCTGATTCCCTTGCATATCACTGCTATTTTGGTAGGATTTTTTGTGATGAATAGCCATGTATTAGGCATGTAGAGTTGCTTCCAAACAATGGATGTTAGTCCATTCTTCCGGACTCCGCACCGAGTTGACTCCGATCTTTGATATATTTTGTCAATTATGCAATTCGGATTGGTCTCTATATTTTTCACTGCTGTCGGAGAGCACACATATTTGTTTTGTGATGTCGATATGCATGAGGTGAATTCTTGATCGCTTTGCTGGAAATATTGCTGATTATTGTAGTCCACTGCTACTATCTCACTGGGAATTTCAATTGTCCAATATGACCCATTTTCTACTTTTAGTGGCGTGGGCACAATCTTCAGAACTTCAAACTTGGAAATATCTTCGATCATGAAAAATGTAAATATTTTTAGTGATTGCTCGTCCTTTTCTACCTTCATCAATGTGATCGGTGCTTGTACTATCTTCAGATTTGAGGGTAGTTTTTTGTTTGCTTCTGTGATGATTGTCTTTACGTGTTTTGGCGCTAATAACTCATACAGTGTTGCGTTGTTGTACAGGATTCTGAAGAGTTTCTCGTAGTACTCACATAGTTCGTCGAGGTAGTTGTTTGCTAGATTGTATGCACTCAACAGATGAATATTCAACGAGTTGGTATCGACGGCGCTATACCAGTTTTTCATTGCATTTACTGCCTCAATGCCTTGATTCAATTTTGTTCTGAACTGTTCCAATTGACGTTGGATGCGAACTTCTGTCTCGTTTATTTGTGAAATGGCACTGATCATTACTTTGCTCTGATGGTTGGCTGCCTTTATAAGTTCATCTTGATTCGACTGCAAGCTGCTGATGTCTCTGTATACCTCGTCGTTTACTCCAAAGACTGAGGTAAGTAGTTCTCCAAATAATCCTCTTTTCCTGCGGGTTCCTGCTATTTGCATACTCTCTTTCACAAGAAGAATCTCTTTTTCTCTTTCAATTAAGTGCTTGGACAAAAGATGACACTGGGTCTCCTGGGATAGGGCCTTTGTTTTATTGCACAGCTGCTGGAATTCTTCGATGATTCTCGAAGCATTTGCTACGTCTTCGTTGATCCTTGTTTTGTCTATATTTATTTGTAATCGGAACACCCCTCTGTTTATGCTTGCTACTCCTATATGCTCCACATATATGCCTTTTTGCGGATGATGAATCGTGTAGTTCGCTTCACTGGTAGGTGTCCATATGACACACATTGCTAGCAGGAGGAATTTGCACACTTTGCTCATGCTTCTATTTTTACCGTTGTTTTCTCTCACGGCTTTTTCATTGGCTTCTGGTTTTTCCTGTATTGGTTCGTCTGTTTTTTCTACTGGTAACGGAATCAAGCTGGTTATGGCCCGTTTTAGTGTTGTGTTGCCTTTTCTCAAGGTGACAACTCGGATGAGGTCATCTTTGCCAGGATGTACTTCTATTAGTTTTGCTAGCGGCCATTGCGCTGGATTTATGAAGTCTTCTTTTATGATGACGATTGTTCCGACTTTCAAATTTTCCTGTGCCGTGTTCCACTTGTACCTGACTTGTAGTCTGCTTAGGTACTCTGTAGACCAAGCATTCCAGAAATCTCTCTTCATTTTTTGCACTAATTTCCATCTATGGGAAAGGCTAGGATTAATTTCCGTGCTTATCGGGTCTGGTGGGGATACTATTGGCCTCCCTATTAGAAAGTGTCCAGGCGTAAGTACCATCGAATCATCGACGCCATCACTAAGTGGGCATAAGGGCCTCGAATTTAGGCAGGCTTCGATCTGATGCATCAGCGTTGTTAACTCTTCATAGGTCAGGGTGGTTTCACCAATGACTCGTTTCAGATGATGTTTCATCGATTTCACACCCGCCTCCCATATTCCTCCGAAGTGAGGTGCTGTTGGAGGGATGAAGTGCCATTTCGTTCCTGCTGTGTGCATTACGTCCAGGACTTGCGATTTTTCTATCACTTCCTTGACTTCACTTTCTAAATGTCTGGCAGCGCCGACGAATGTTGTCCCATTGTCGCTGTATATGTGTGAACATTGTCCTCTTCGGGCGGTGAATCTTCGAAACGCTGCTAAGAACGTATCCGAAGACATATCGCTTACCACTTCAAGGTGTATTGCTTTTGTGGCAAGGCATACAAAGACTGCTATGTATCCCTTGTATGATTTGTGTCCTCTGCCTTTGGTTGCCCGAATCTGAATTGGGCCTGCATAGTCGATTCCAGTGTGGCTAAAAGGAGGTGATGATGTCACTCTTGGAGTTGGAAGTTCTCCCATTTGTTGTTGTGCGGTTTCTTTTTTGTACCGAACGCACCTAACGCACTGATTGATTACAGATTTTGTCGCCTTTTTTCCATTAATGATCCAATATTTTCTTCTCAAATAAGCTATTGTTATCTGATTTCCTCCATGTAACGTTCTTTCATGTGCGTCTCTTATCAGTAGCTCTGTCAAATGCGTGTGCCTCGGAATTATTATTGGATGTTTTTGATCGAACGGCACTGTTGAATTTTCAAGTCTTCCGCCAACTCGTATCAAGCCATTTTGATCCAGAAAAGGGTTAAGATTTAGTATCTTACTTTTGTTATTCAGTCCCTTTTTGTCTGCTAGGGCTTGATATTCGTCTGATAGTTCATGTTTCTGCACACATCTAATTATCGTCTGTAGGGTCGTGGACATTTCTTCTGGCACCAAATTGTTTTCTTTTGGAGATCCTTTTATAAACCTTCGGCAAAAGGAGAGTACTCTTATCATTCGTGTCAAGTTCGAGAATTGATTCCATTCTTCTTTATGCATTTTAACATTGGCATGGTGACATTGTTTTACTTCTTGTTGATTTTCTGGCACAATGTCTGTCTTTGGCCACTGATTTTTATCCTTTATCCAAGCTGGACCATTCCACCATATGGATAAATTTTTCAGGATAGTCAATTCGGTTCCACGTGATATGACATCTGCAGGATTGTCGGCTGATTTCACGTGGTTCCAGCACTCGGACGGTATTGACCTGCGTATTTCACAAACTCTGTTAGCCACAAATGTCTTCCATCGAAGTGGGTCTCCTCTTATCCATCCGATGGTTATCATGGAGTCTGTCCAGGCATGAATCGTTACATTCTCTATTTCCAAAGCTTCAATTGTTTTGCTCATCAATTTCGCTAGAAGAACGGCAGCACAGAGCTCTAATCTTGGCAAGGTAGTCTTGTTCCTTGCTGGAGCTACTTTAGATTTTGCCTGAAGTAACGTTATGTACGGTTTTCCCGACACCATTGTTCGGCTGTAAATTACGGCTCCATATGCTTTCTCTGAGGCGTCGCAGAATCCTAGAAGCTCCATTTGTGCGCCATTGAAATATGACCACCTCGGGATTTTTATCTCATTTATGTTCTTGAGATCTTCTTTGATTTGCGACCAGCGTTCCAATGTTTCGACGCTGACCCTTTCATCCCACGCAAGCTGTTGCAGCCATAGATCTTGTATCATCATTTTGACTTTGATGATAAATGGAGCTAGCCATCCAAGTGGGTCGAAGATTTTTGCAATTTCGGACAGAATGTGCCTTTTAGTTATTTCTGACTCATTGTCGATCTTTGCTCTGAATATGAACACATCCTCTGATGGGGCCCATAGGATTCCTAATGATTTTTTGGTTTCTTCTCCCAATAGAAAGTTTGATTTCTCCCTTAAGTTTTCGGGGACTTTTTCCATGAATGCAGCTGAGTTGCTCGACCACTTCCTTAGAGAGAAGCCACCTGCTCGCAACAGGCCCACTAATGATTTTTGGAGTTCTTGCGCTTCCTCTACACTATTTGCTCCTGATAGTACATCATCTACATAAAAGTCTCTCAATGCGACTTGTGACGCTTCTTTGTAGTTTTCCTCTTCGTCTTTGGCTAATTGCTGAAGAGTCCTTATGGCTAGGAATGGCGCCGAAGCGGTTCCATACGTTACAGTGGTCAGCTCATATTCTTGTATTGGTTGTGATGGCTTACAGCGCCATACTATTCTCTGGTATGGTAGGTCATCTTTGTTTATTTTGATTTGCCGGTACATTTTTTCAACGTCGGCAGTAAACGCAATTCGATGCTTGCGCCACCTTAGTATTATTTGTGCGAGGTCTTGTTGTAATCGAGGGCCGACGTACATCGTATCATTCAAGCTCACGTTTGTGTTTGTTTTGCTTGATGCGTCATACACTACTCGTAGTCTAGACGACGTGCTCTCTTCTCGAATTACAGCTTGATGTGGTATATAATATTTGCCTTGATTTAGCTCGTGGTACGGTACTTTTCGCATGTGGCCAAGTTTCAAGTATTCTTCCATGAAGGATACACATTGTTGGTGTAGATCTTTATCTTTGGCGAATTTTCTTTCGAGCTGTTGTAGCCTTGCCACAGCTCTTGGTTTTGATTGGCCTAACTCTGGTGTTGAATCTTTGAAAGGTATTTTGACAGTGTAGGATCCGTCTGTATTCCTCTTCGTTGTTTCGGCATAAAATTTCTCACATGCTTGATCTTCTGGTCGGACATGTTGATCGTTAGCCACTTCTTCGATTTCCCAAAATTTTGCTAGCTGCTCGTCTTCTTTTATGCGGGCTACCATACTAGCAACTTTCAAGTTGGCTGATTTGCTGACTATCATTTGTCCTGATAGCATCCATCCAAATTCCGTATTCTGTCCTATCAGTCCATTAATGTTTTTCTTAAGGCCTTCTAGTAATATTTTTCCGTACTCTTCGGCCCCGAGGAGTATGTCTATCGGCCCTGGCTTGTTGAAAGTCGGATCTGCTAATATTTCGTTTTTCCAATCGTTACTGTCGGGTTCTGGTAATGCCTGGGCTGGTAGTGCCTTCGTAATTTTCGGGAGCACGAAAAGTTGCACGTCTAGGGAATATTGACTTGGAAATCTTGGCTTCAGTTGGACATCAATTCTAGATTTTGAGATCGTGGGATCTTTGCTTCCTAGTCCTGATATTTCAGCTCTTATCTTTTGTCTAGGGCAGGCTAGTAATTGAGCGGCTTCTTCGGTTATGAAAGAGGACTGTGATCCTTGATCGATTAGGACTCTCAGTAACTGGGGCACGCCTGTCGCGGAGTAACTCGTAACCACTGCTGTCGCTAGTAGAACTTCTTTTTGACAGTTTTCTAATGTTATTTTCTTTTGAGCGGTGGTGTGGTGGGTACTTCCATTTGCTCGCCTTTCTTCTCGGGGGTAATTTCGTCTGTCTTCTCGTGGGTAGTTTCTTCTTTCTTGGACATGTGGAGGGCGCCTTTCTTGGTGAAGTGAAGTATGATGATGCTGATTGCATATTCTGCACTTCAGCGTGCTTTTACAATTTTCTCTGGAATTGTGATTCATGCAGTTCATGCAGAGATGCTTCTCTCTTATCGTCTTTATCCTGTCGGCTACCGTCAAATTTTTATATTTTTGACATGTCCAGATAGGATGGGCTTGATGGCAAAGTTGGCACTCTGAATTTCTTGTGTCTCTTTGGAATCCGTTTCTTTCACTTCCGGCGATTGCTTCCAGTGAATGAAATCGTCTTTTCAAAAATTCGAATATGTCTTGCAGGTGCGGCACTTGATGTGGGTCTACCAATTGTTGCTCGTACAGTTTGTTTGTTTCAGCGTCCCATTTTCTGGCTATTATTCTCCCAATAATGGGTCCCCATGTGCTGGTGTCAGAACCCAAATTTTTTATAGCTTCTAGGCATTCATTTGTAACATCATGCAAATTTTTTATTTTTTCTGCTGATTCCTTCGTCAGTTCTGGAATATCCAGGATTCGGTCTATCAGTTTCGACACAACAAGGCGGTCGTTTTGATACCGTCCTTTTAATAATTTCCATGCTGTTTCGTAGTTCGTTTCTGTTACAGCTAAATGCTTGATTAGGTTTTGAGGGTCACCACGTAGCTGAGTTTTCAGGAATTGCATCTTCTCTGAATTGCTGATGCTTTGGTTGGAATGGATTATTCTTGAGAAGAGATCATGGAAGGCAGGCCAATCTTCATATCTTCCATTGAATAAAGGCAGCTTTAACGCCGGGAGACTCGTATTCGTCACCATTTGACACTTTTTGATTTTTTCCTTTATGGCATCAAGAGTGTTCCGATACTTGTGTCTAATTTCGAACTGAGTTGCAACGTATTCTTCGTCTACTTGTGTTAATGCTCGTCTTACTTCATTTTGGTATAGTACTGAGTTCCATTTTTCCTCAAGCTCTTTGAGTGACGTTTCATAATAGTTTGCTGACTTATTTTCGGACAGTTCATCTTGAATGTTGGAAATTAGATAAGTTAGCTCTTGAATTGCTTCGTCCATCCTACTTTGTAAGTTCAGCTTTTCTTCTGTTGTTTGAGTCCTTCTTGTTGGCGATCGGTCACTTTTGGTACATTCTTGGAGATATTTCGACGTTTCTATGAACTTGTTTTTTATTTGTTCGAAATAGTTGGTTGTGAAGTAGATGTGATCATTAACTCCCAATGCCTTAATATCTTCGTGGTTCTTCTCGACACTTTTCCATATCTTGTCTAGTATTGCCATACGGGAAACGACATATGATGTGGTTTTTCTTTCTCGGGCATCTTTTTTCCAATTGCTGAGATTTTTCACAATCTCATTGCCCAGCATTTCCTGCTTCGCGGCTAAATTATTTGTTTCCTCCATTCTAGGGCTAAGAATATGCTCTTCTTATAGGTGTAGGGTTACGAATGGCTCTTTCGTAGATTGGTTTAGTTTGTTGATTTGAGCGGCGACTGGGGCCTTGTTGGTTTGAGCGGCGACTGGGGCCTTGTTGATTGAGCGGCGACTGCGGCCTTGTTGGTTGAGCGGCGACTGGGGCCTTGTTGATTGAGCGGCGACTGGGGCCTTGTTGATTGAGCGGCGACTGGGGCCTTATTGGTTTGAGCGGCGACTGGGGCCTTGTTGATTTGAGCGGCGACTGCGGCCTTGTTGGTTTGAGCGGCGACTGGGGCCTTGTTGATTTGAGCGGCGACTGCGGCCTTGTTGATTGAGCGGCGACTGGGGCCTTGTTGATTTGAGCGGCGACTGCGGCCTTGTTGATTGAGCGGCGACTGGGGCCTTGTTGGTTTGCTTGTTGAGGGCGGAACGGCACACTCGCAGGCTTGGATTGTGTCCTGGGGGCTGAACGGCACTTTTTGCTTGTTGAGGGCGGAACGGCACTCTCGCAGGCTCGGATTGTGTCCTGGGGGCTGAACGGCACTTTTTGCTTGTTGAGGGCGGAACGGCACTCTCGCAGGCTCGGATTGTGTCCTGGGGGCTGAACGGCACTCTCGTAGGCTGGTTTGGGTTAGGCTCGAAGGACCATGAACAGAGTTGGGCCCTTTGTGTAGTTCACTAGAGGGTTGTAAGGCCTCCAAGGTCCGTATCTCTGTGCGTGACGTCCAGGAATTATTGCCTGAAAGTCACTAGTTATCTTGAACCAAGATAACGACTACAAAGCCCTTAGGGAAGAACTTTGGGGATAATTATCACAAATGGCTACTTTGTGTAATTAAATGAGCAGAAACTATTATTGTTTGATACTGGCTTTATTATTCAAATTGATTCTTATTTATATTAAATATTTCAATTTGAACCTAACAATATTTAATAAAAGATTTTTTAAGTAAATTTTAATACTTATATATTTCCACAATTTTTTTTTTTTTTTTTTTTTTTGTTAAACTTTTAACATGTTTCGCTAAACTTTAGCTTCATCAGAAAGATTTTAGAAAAATAAAATGTAGACATAAAAGTGAAATTGACAAATATAAAAAAAAAGGTAAAAGCTGGTCTAATTTTATGTTAATTTAAATAGGTGTATTACATAGTAAATAAATTTAAAAGTGGTGAATTGTTTAAATCTAATTGGTCGTTCAATAAACAGTCTAAATTTTTAAGTTTGTTTATTTCTAAAGATTCTAGAAGATTTAATTTTATTTGAGCGGCGGAAAAAGGACAAGCTAGTAAGAAAATTAGCAAATTTCTTAACAAAAACGATATAAATGTTGCTTTCAAAACTAACAATACAATAGGCTTTCACTTGAAAAATAATAAATCTAAAACTAAAATTTGTGATAAATCTGGCGTTTATAAATTATCTTGTAAAGATTGTCCAAAAGTATATATAGGACAAACAGGTAGAAATTTTGGTACTAGAATTAAAGAACATTACAATAGTTTCAATAAAAAGAAAACAGATTCAAATTATGCTAATCACCTGATAGAATCAAATCATAATTTTAATAATGAATTTCAAATACTACATAATGAAAACAAAGGGATAAAATTAAATCTTCTAGAATCTTTAGAAATAAACAAACTTAAAAATTTAGACTGTTTATTGAACGACCAATTAGATTTAAACAATTCACCACTTTTAAATTTATTTACTATGTAATACACCTATTTAAATTAACATAAAATTAGACCAGCTTTTACCTTTTTTTTTATATTTGTCAATTTCACTTTTATGTCTACATTTTATTTTTCTAAAATCTTTCTGATGAAGCTAAAGTTTAGCGAAACATGTTAAAAGTTTAACAAAAAAAAAAAAAATTGTGGAAATATATAAGTATTAAAATTTACTTAAAAAATCTTTTATTAGATAATGGATTTCCACCAAGTAAAAGCCGATTCAATCAAAACTAACAATATTTATCATAACTAATAATAATTAATTACAATATTTTTCATAACTTAATAACAATTAAAGGTGTGTTGACTTTGTATCTAAAACACTGGCGCTACGCGGTATCATAACGGAAATTAAGGTGAAAAACCCGTGAACATCGATTCGTGGTTTTTTAGTAACTTTGGACAAGGTTTGCGATGGGTTTAATTACCTTGCCTTATTTCCTAATAAATTGTGGATTTTATAATGATGTAGAAATTTCAGATTAAATTAAAATTTATGTTGAAATTTCTAATTTATGTTGATTCAATAGGATATTTTTTTGCTTGCCCTCTCATACTTACTTTCAGGCAATTTATCTCGATCTGTTCCACAAAATCACTCGAGCTGCGCTCTCGTGATTTTGTCGGAACAGCTCTCGTTAAATTTCCTGAAAGTAAGTATTCGAGACCAAGCCAAAAAATATCCGGCTAAATCTGAGCTCTTATGGTATTACCTACGAATATTTTATACTTTGAAATTTTTAAATAGGAATTTGCGTACACCAAAAAAAAAGTATTAAAACTGAACATATTGAAGCACCTGACTTTTTCTATTATTTCGTTTGTCTTCTAAATATAGAGTCCGCCTCACGGAAGATAAAGAACGATGCCTGAAGGGGGAGAGAAAGAAAATATAGTACCGACAGAAGTTACGAACTTAGCAAACTAACTAAAACGGCCAAGAAATACTCAGTAGCCTGTTGGCTGGACAAAGACAACAAATAATGCAGAGGAATTGTGTTTGTTCACGTGCTGGGAGGTCGCATAGGTACTTTCGGTACTTTATCTGCCGGGCGGCGGACTTTACCTATTGAAAGAGATCCAAAATTATTTTACTATGTTTAGCCCTAGTTAATTTTAGGATTTACATTTTTTATCAATTTATTTTTTAGCTTAAACCCTATAAATTTGGTTTTGTCACTATTAATTTCTAGTGTGTTTGCATAAAGTCAATTAATATAATCTAGGTCTTGAACAGTTTCCGTTTCTATCTGACCTTGTGTTACTTCATAATTTGCCGAAAAAATTTCACTTTCACATTCCTCTAACTTAAAAAATGTTTGCCTATGACATAAATATTTCTTGATCAGAAAAAATATTCCACAAAATTATCGATTTCATTCTCTATTTTTTTCAGCTCGTTTTATATTTCAAATTTAATTTCAGATTATGTTTATAAAGATATCTGGAGAAACTTCCTCCTGATTAAGATAAGTTTTTGCAACTGCTTTTCATCAATTTAATTTAAAATAATTACAGGGTGTTAATAAATAGTGGGATCAAACTTCTAGGATAAATAGTACTCATTAAACTAATAAAAAAGTTAATAGAAACATAGGTCCGCAAATGCTAAGTTTTCGAGATACAGGGTGTTAAAGCTTTAAAAAAAATCGGTTTTTGAAAAGCAGTTTCCCGAGTTTTTTCAAACTTTGCAGATTTGTTTGTTATAACAAAAGGTATCTTTTGACTCAATTAGATTTATCGTAATTATTCCAGTGGAGCCCCAGAGGGCAACTACGTTGCTAAAAGTGGCTCAGTAGACCTGGCCCCCCTCCCAGTTGATAATTTTTATCCAAAACGCTAGCCCTCGTTCTCCAGAGCTAGCGCAACCTAGCGCAACTTTTTCGAAAGCTAGCGCAGCTACAGGTCAAAAGATATGTGGCTTTATATTCGGGGGGGGCTAGGGTGACGCTAACCACCCCCCCCCCCCCCAGTTATTCGATCTTCTCAAAAATGCTGGCGCACATTCGTAACACCTAGCGCAGCCTAGCTCAAGTTGTGTCATAGCTAGCGCAGCTATCGTAGCTGCCATACAGGGTGGACAAAAAAAATCATGAGCCCCTACAAGTGATTTTTAAGTTTTCAAAAATATATATGAATCTTCCTTAAAGCTAGCGCAGGTAAAATTCGAGCAACCGCATTGCCCCTTCAAAACATATACAGGTATCTATTCGGGGGGGGGGCTAGATCGACGATAGCCCCCCCTAGTTGTTAAATCCTATTCAAAAGGCTAGCGCAAATTCGTGACACCTAGCGCAGCCTAGCGCAAGTTGTGTCATAGCTAGCGCAGCTATCGTAGCTGTCATACAGGGTGGACAAAAAAAATCATGAGCCCCTACAAGTGACAAGGGGCTCATGATTTTTCTTGTCCACCCTGTATGACAGCTACGATAGCTGCGCTAGCTATGACACAACTTGCGCTAGGTGTCACGAACTTGCGCTAGCCTTTTGAAAAGGATTTAACAACTGGGGGGGCTAGCGTTGATCTAGCCCCCCACGAATAAAATACCTGTATATGTTTTAAAGGGGTAATGCGGTTGCTTTAAGGAAGCTTCATATATATTTTTGAAAAATTAAAAATCACTTGTAGGGGCTCATGATTTTTTTTGTCCACCCTGTATGACAGCTACGATAGCTGCGCTAGCTATGACACAACTTGCGCTAGGCTGCGCTAGGTGTTACGAATGCGCGCCAGCGTTTTTGAGAAGATCGAATAACTGGGGGGGCTAGCGTCACCCTAGCCCCCCCCCCCCCCCCGAATATAAAGCCACATATCTTTTGACCTGTAGCTGCGCTAGCTTTCGAAAAAGTTGCGCTAGGTTGCGCTAGCTCTGGAGAACGAGGGCTAGCGTTTTGGATAAAAATTATCAACTGGGGGGGGGCCAGGTCTACTGAGCCGGTAAAAGTAGGACAAAAATGGCACGTCACAATTTTTTTATAACTTTGATTTTTTTTTTTCAGATTAAGCAAGTCATATTAGAGTCAAAAGATACCTTTTGTTATCACAAACAAATCTGCCAAATTTGAAAAAAAAAAAATTGGAAAAGGGATTTTTGAGCTTAAAAAACGATTTTTTTTCAAACTTTGACACCCTGTATCTCGAAAACTAAGCATTCGCGAACCCATGTTTCTATTAACTTTTTGCTTATTTTAATGAGTACTATTTATCCTAGAAGTTTGATCCCACTATTTATTAACACCCTGTATATGCAAAAACACCCGTTTATATGATATTTGATTGCAAGAAAAGTTTCAAATACATTTTCTAATCTGCGTTATATTTATTTATTCTTCAAGTGACTTTTGGTTTTCAGATATTTCTCTCTATTTATTTTAAGTTTATGTACGTATCTATCTCTTTGATAGCTTTAGTAAATTTTTGCACATTGGTTGCGTGCTCCATTTTTCTAGAACATCACATCATCATAAAACAGCTAAAAAATCATTATATTATTTGTTTCGAAATTATAATATGATCCCGTTATGTTCTCAATGTTAATCCACAAAAAATCCTAGTCTGACTCTGTCCACGGCCCAAGATTCGTTGTTTCCGATCAATAATGCGCAAGCGCGAAATATAGGGACATAGAATTTGGCTTCAAAAAAATCAATGGTTTGTCAACGGAGTTGAACAACTGTATCGGTACGGTATAAACTGTGGTATAGGTCGGACCGGGTAGCATCTAAACATTCCGGTATAGGATTCGGCACCTAGGCATATTTCATTGGTTCGTTTGAATTCGGACCGCCAATTAATGAGGAGTGCCGAAATCCGTACTTGAATGTTGAACGGTGCTGAGCCTCAGGTCGGAATGTTACTCCGTTAGCGCGGCACAAAATCAATAAACAAACTTTATTTACTTTTTGTTACACATTTATTTTATTTCAACGATACATTTCAAAAAATCTTGGACAATAATTTGCAGTGGCGGACCCAGGGGGGGATTATAAATACCTGAAACCTGGCAAATTAGAATAGAAAATTTTGGAAATAAATACCCTAATATATTTATCTTTTTTTTTGGTATCTGTGGTGCTTAGTTTAATTAAAATATCAATTGAAGCCAGGCAACAGCAGTTTTTGGATTTTCCTTTCTTATTATTTCCTTGATCCACTTTTTTATAAGCACTATGATGGCATACAAAAACATATCTAAAAAATGTATTTTCCAAAGTCTATTCGCATCCAAGAAGATTCTACGTCATTGAATTGACATTGAACACAAACCTGCATTTGAATCTGTTATAATTATTTTTCGCTGACTTCACATTCCAATCCGTGTATGTTATATCACTATACTCTTCTATCCATTGCTTTATATCGTTTTTCTCCAAATTGTTGGCTCGGTAAATTTGCTCACCACATTGAAAGTGTTTAAATGATCCAGGCAAACTCATCTTGCATGTTTAAGCACAAGAACACATGAAGCAACGGCAAAATAAACCGCATCCGCCGCAAAATTGTAGCTAAGAGGAACACGAAGGAGGTGGACACCTGATTAAATATAAAAACCGCGCCAAACGCATGGCAACATTCGGACCTGATACTCAGCACTGTTTAACATTTTGACCTTAGATTCGGCACTCCACATGGCTGTTGCTAATGGACCATTCTGACCTGAGGCTCAGCACCGTTCAACATTCAAGTACGGATTTCAGCACTCCGCATCAATTGGCGGTCCGAATTCAAACGGACCAATGAGATATGCCTAGGTTCCGAATCCTATACCGGAATGTTTAGATGCGACCGGGTAGGTTTCCGTTGAAACGGCAGCGGCCGGCGCGCATCGGCATTTCACAAAAAAAATTGTATCTCGGAAACCGTTACCACTAGTGCAAATTTATTTTCACCAAAAACTTCCACACTCATTTAGGCACATTTTTCGTCAATTGATCATAAACTTATCTTCAACCGTTCAAAAATTTTCTCGATGCTGAAAATTTCACTTTAGTTTTGGTACCGCGCCTTCTTTTACGTAATCTGACAAATTCAGTTTTAAAAAAAATGGTTTTTTGCCCATGCAGGGGAAATCTACAAAAACTAGGCTTTCAATTGGTTCAAGAATTTTGAAAAAATATTGAAAAATGGCGTCACAGTCGTGAGCTAAACACAAAAAATAGCTTTTTTACCATAATTCAAAATAGTCGGATTTTTTTTTTTTTTTTTTTTTATTGCAATTGCGTATTTAATGGAGCCCTCCAGATTTAGATCCGCAAGGCCCTTCTCCACACTGTACATATTTTTTAAAACGTATATCTTCGAGTGCACAGTTCGATGTGTACGAGACGTCTTTTCGGCAGTCTGCTCCCCGACTACTACTTATTTTGACTGTTGCCTGAAACCGTCTTCGCGGTTTTTATTCTATTGAGGACATATTCCTCAATAGGAATCTGCAAAAATATTTGCGGTAGGTGAAGGCTTTATCTGTCGCATATGCGTACACATCTAGGTAATGTCCGCCAGATCTAAATGGAAATTACAAAATAACAATGACTTGGCGATAGGACAACTAGTTCTGATGCACGAAGATTATGTACCACCCATGCAATGGAAAATGGGTCGAATTCAACAAGTTCATTCCGGCAATGTCTACAAGAGAGCCATTACGAAAATGCGTGGTATTTGGAGAAACTGATCCACTGCGCATGCACTCGATTGTCTGCTTTGATCGATGACGAAGTACCTAGTATGCCATATTTTACCGCGTATGCGTGTAATAATTATTGTTTTTCAATGACTGTTCTATAATTACAAGAAAATACTTGGTCATTTTTTGAGTCTGGGAACCCTCCTGACCTGAATAGCTGCCACTGCATTATTTTTATGACTATTTCACTAGAGTGTATTACACCCTCAATAAATTCGGTATTCACCTGACAATAACGCTACCTGGACAATACCAACAACATGGTATTTCAGCGACCATCTTTTGACATTGTCAAACTGGTATTTTTAATTTGAAGTTTTTATTCATAATTTTGCATTCTATTTATTTCAAAATCTTACGTGAAATAGTCATGACGAATACCACTTGAGAAAAAATTGTGTAGGCAAAATTGTTCTCAAGGTTTTATTCAAGTTTGTTGCTTTTCGACAATTTCGCTCATGAAATTTTTGATAAAATCACTCGCCTGCCGGCTCGTGATTTTGTCAAAAATGTCATTCGCGAAATTGCCAAGCAACAAACTTTCATACCTTTCGAAAATTTTGCCGACAAAATTTTTTCTCTTGTGATATTAGGCCTGTTCGCACAGCAATCACAAACCAGTCAGAGCGCATTTCATTGGTTGAAAACAATCAGAAACAGTCAGAAAACTAGTTTCAACCAATGAGATTCACTCTGACTGGTTTGTGATTTCTCTGCGAACAGACCTATAATATATGACTATTTCACTTGAGTGTATTACACCGGCAATTCCACTCATGTATAAATAATCTCATTTAAACTGTCAAAAATTGTAGTTTGCTAGCGGATAAATAGGAAGGAAGAGAAAATATAACTGGATAAAAAAATCGGATAAATTTTCTGTTGATGCAATCGTTACCATAGTAAAAATTGCATATTAAATTGGTTTTTGAATCATCTGTCAAATAATTGTCACAAAAATTCACAAATTCGATCAATTTAGCCCCGATTTTAGCTTATTGAAAGTGTTTTGTTATCCGAGATAAATAAATATTTTGTTTTGATTTTACATTCGTGGAATTGCCGTACTAAATACCATTCGAGCTCAGATTTTGAGCCGGATATTTTTTTGCTTGCTCTCTCATACTTACTTTCATGCAATTTATCTCGATCTGTTCAATAAAATCACTCGAGCTGCGCTCTCGTGATTTTGTCGGAACAGCTCTCGTTAAATTTCCTGAAAGTAAGTATTCGAGACCAAGCCAAAAAATATCCGGCTAAATCTGAGCTCTTATGGTATTACCTACGTCAATAAATTCGGTATTCACCTGACAATAATGCTACCTGGACAATACCAACAACATGGTATTTCAGCGACCATTTTTTGACATTGTCAAACTGGTATTTTTAATTTGAAGTTTGATTCATAATTTTGCATTCTATTTATTTTCAAAATCTTACGTGAAATAGTCATGACGAATACCACTCGAGAAAAAATTGTGTAGGCAAAATTGTTTTCAAGGTTTTATTTAATAGTCCAGGAGGCAGTGAAATTTTTTAGCACTTTTTTTCCCAGTTGGTGTCTATTAAATAGTTTTTCTCCAAACGTTAAAAAAACGTCACTTTATTAACCCCTGTCAAGATGTCAGAAATTTAATTTCTATGCTGCTAGGCAAATCCAGCGGGTTAACACCTGTCGAGATGGTAGAAATTTAATTTTTCTCCAAACGTCAGAAAAACGTCACTTTGTTAACTCTTGGCAAGATGTCAGAAATTTGATTTCTATGCTGCTAGGCAAATCCAGCGGGTTAACACCTGTCGAGGTGGTAGAAATTTAATTTTTATGCTGCTTGGCAACCCCAGCGGCAGCAAAAGTACTTTTGGTGCCGCTCAACCATCCACTTGCCCCCGAGCTTACCACATTCGTTTGGAGAAAAAATAGCGTGTTGCATACGGAGTAGAAGCACTTTTTTGTGCTTCAGCAGTATTGCAAGCCTCACTACGTTCGGCTTGCAAACCTACCGCTTCAGCACAAAAAAGTAAAGCTTCTACTCCTAATACAACAATATACTATTTTATGCTGCTTAGCAACCCCAGCGGCAGCAGAAGTACTTTTAGTGCCGCTCGTACTTTTATTGCCGCTCAACCATTCACTTGCCCCCGAACTTACCCCATTCGTTTGGAGAAAAAATAGCGTGTTGCATAGGGAGTAGAAGCACTTTTTTGTGCTTCAGCAGTATTGCAAGCCTCACTACGTTCGGCTCGCAAACCTACTGCTTCAGCTCAAAAAAGTAAAGCTTCTACTCCTAATACAACAATATACTATTGTTCTCCTGGTGCTACAAAGCAAGAATTTTTGAGTCTGGCTAAAATTTTCGGATGGGTTCACAAGATCAATGAAAAATACAAGTACGCTTATTTTCCGAGACATAAATATTTCACATTTACTACAATAGAACATAAAGTATATGAAAATAGCAATTTGGCTTATCTCAGATAGTGAAAGTGAGTCTGGCTGAAAATTTTCGGATCTTAAATTTTTCACTTGCCAGACATATTATCCATACTCACAGATTAGCCGGACTATTTTTTTACGTAACTTCAGTATACTTCTCATTAGTAGACCTATTTTTATCACTGAGGAAAAAAAAAGGACTCTGCATTGCTCATGAAATTTTTGATAAAATCACTCGCCTGACGGCTCGTGATGAAAATGTCATTTGCGAAATTGCCAAGCAACAAACTTTCATACCTTTCGAAAATTTTGGCGACAAATTTTTTTCTCTTGTGATATTATATATGACAATACCAGGCGCGGATCCAGGGAGGGGCCATGGGGGCCATGCCCGCCCCTAGATAAGAAAAAATAATTTTAAAAATCAACATTAAATCCACCAATTTTTCCGGGTTTACCAAGACTCGTATATAACAGAATTTTATTTCATGGCGTCATTTTATCAAGGACCTCTAGCCTATTCTAATTGTATGTACAGGGTGTCTGGTTATAATTTGACACCCCACCTGCAGCCTTTACCTTTACAGGTAGATGATAGGTGTGAACACAAAAGTGGTGCAGTTTTAACTAAATTTTCAGAATCCATCGACAAAAACAAAATTTTATTGTAGGAAATTTGAAATTTTGCGTACTTTCAACTTTTTTAAATGAAATGCCCTATATTTGCTTCTAATATATAGTTTGTCTATATTTATTTGAGCCGCCTTCAACATATTTGGCTCGAAAAATCGGAAAAATACTATCCTACTGACGATTTTGTGAACCATTCTGATGAAAGCTTCAGGTACAAGTTGAGGCACTTGGTTTCTCTCATAGTATTTTTAAAATTTTTGAAGCCAAATATGGGGGAGACCGCTCAACTAAATATAGAGAACCTATATATTTTTAGAATCGGAAAATTATGCTCTTCAAGAATATAGAATCAAATATAAGGCATTCTATTTGAAAAAACTTGAAAGTACGCAAAATTTCAAAGTTCTGACAATAATTTAACTAAAACTGCTCCACTTTCGTGCTTATACCTATCATCTATACCTATAAAGGTGGGGTGTCAAATTATAACCAGACACCCTGTACCTTCCAATATTTTATATGCCCCCCCCCTCAATTTGGGCCTGGATCCGCGCCTTGAACCCAATTTATTATGTTCTACAGAGGATTTTCAGCATCTTTAAATTGTGTTTCAGGTACCTATATAAAATCAGGGTAAGAATGAAAAGTTTAATAATACTTTACACTATGCAAAAACTCTTTTAGGAACTCAGAGGTATTCAAATAGCATCGGCTTTGCTTCGATGTGGGAAAAGAGGAGAAACACTAATAAATTATTATTGTTTTGTTGTTTCCAAATATTGAGTTTTCACTAAAACACAAACAATTTACAGGTGTGATTCAGAAAATTTTTCAGAAGGAAGTCACAGTAGAAGCATATTATCTACTATAATCATTTCACACTATAAGGACGTATCGCTTGAGTGCTGACAATGAATTTGTACACTTAGATTGTACTGCGACTCCACTCTTGAAAATATTCTGATTAGATCACTCACTCTAAAAAAGATACACTTGTGGATTATTGCGATGCAATTCGCCAATACATGCGATTTTTTGTTTGTGCTCTCTAGGAATTCAAAGAGATGGCACCACTCGCAATTTATACTCATAATGCGTGGTATTGTGGTTGCTGTTACCTTAGAGCAGGTAAAGCGCTGTTCAGGACACCTAGGAAATTACCTGCTCCAATGTTTTTACAATCCTGTTTTCTGATTACGTATGCACATGCAGTTATGATTATTCAACTTCAGACTTCAGCCAGCGCAATAGGAATCAGTGCTTGTACCCACAACGCTATATACGTATCAAAGTAAAAATTTCTTCGTCGCTGTATGAAGAGAGCTCGTGTCAAGATACAATGTTAAAGTCGTTACTACCATCCTAACAAACTCTGCCCATGGACGACTCGCGGTTCTCAGGGTAGCTCCTTTTGTCCCAGACATAGATGACAAATCTCTCAGCAGTAGCTTCAACACTCCCGCGCTAGAATTTTTGTCGTCATCAGTCATCATTTCCATTTCTATTTTCTCCAATTTCAACAACGGCAGTCTTTAGTCGGCTTTTTCATCATGGAAAACAAATCGAAAGATCTTCTATACTATGACCAATCCTCTTATCTTTACAATGCAATTGCACTTTCATGTTTCAAAATTAAAATTGACCAGAGCTAGCGCAGGTTAGTCTAAACTTACACCAATTATTTATTTCTCTAAATAAAATATTCAAAAAGAAAGGGGAGCTGATGAACAAGTTGGTGCCCTCCTCCAAATTTTTGTGAATAGGATTGAGTGCAACTCAGCACAGCTCCCAATCTTAGCAACAAAGTACAGCAAACTGCGAACTCAATTACCCATAAATAATTTAGGAGAGTCGAATATTCGGGATTGAGATCACAATAATTGATATAATAATATTGTATACAGTAAGTGTACATAATATTATGTACTTACCCTAATTTGCACCAAGAAATCCCTCAGATGCTCCTTAAACGCCACTAAATCTTGATTTAAACTGAACATTCCTTGGACAATCACTTTAACTTGGTTATCGGACAAATGCCGTGGAAAGGCTGATTTTAATAGAGAAGCAGTATATTCTTT
Source organism: Ceutorhynchus assimilis (assembly GCA_917834065.1). Lineage (NCBI taxonomy): Eukaryota > Metazoa > Arthropoda > Insecta > Coleoptera > Curculionidae > Ceutorhynchus > Ceutorhynchus assimilis. The sequence continues at coordinate 169,906 of CAKJTU040000026.1, read as the reverse complement.
TATAAAAAGGATGTTATCAGGGGTTGGTCCAAGTTGGCAATTCACACGACCACTTTCAACCTAAATAAGAATAAGTTTAATAGTAAAGCCAGTAGTTTTATTAATAAAGTGAGGTGAATTCAATCTTTCTGATTCAAGTACATATTTCATATATTGACATTGTAACAAAAGAATGATTCCTTACCAGAGAAAAAATGTACGCCAATATTGTAGCGTGCGTTCCCAAGCGGGCAGAATGTGATGAATCTGTGGTCACTTCCAGAACGTTCCGCAAAATATCTGTCAAATACGTTTGATAAAAGATGAGAGCGGCCGTTTCGTGTAATTCCATATTTTGTAACATTTTCAGGAGGATCTGCAAGCCTAGCTCTGCCACGTTCCTCATCGTATGCTTGAACGCCCAGATTATACTATCCAAAACAAGCTAGAAAATAAACGAAAAGCCTGAATAAGAAACTCCATTTTTTGCGCTGAGATACCTGGAATTGCAAGCCAAAATTTCATGGTAGAAACTTTTGTCGACAGAAAAAAAAGACAAAAATAAGAAGTGAACATTCTTATTTTTATTTTTTATAGCAAACTATACAACGGATCGCTGGAAAACTGTGAAAAAGTATCCAAAGGATCCCTCTATTTTTAGGTTGGCACAATTTTCCGCCTCCTTCTGCAATTTACCCCTATTTAAGGTTAAGGGTAGAAACCGTGAAAATATGTATTGTGATAGCTAGTTGGAAAAATCACAAAACAACTAATAGAAAGGAAACATGCTATTGATAAGGATTTTTTTCACTTGCTGCCGTATTCCAATGGCCGATTTATTTTAGTTTTGGAAGAAGTGAATACCTATCTGCTCCATTTTGTGTTTTTTAAATCGGTAGTTTATAGAAACAAGTATTTACACAAAAATGGTGTATCATTATCATACCAAAATAATAAATTGCCTGGCTTTTGAATAAAAGATTGACATTGATTCACCAATAAAAAATGCCAGATGCTTTTCAATGGCTGTAAAAGTGGGGATGGAAGTCCACTTGCAAGGGAAAAGTATAGAACTTTCCAGTAACTAAGGTTGGAAATGATGGAATATCTACACTCCAAGTAAACTATCAATAATTAACTAAACCATCGATAATAATTATCGCTACTTTGTGTTTTGGAATTTAAACGCGGCACGACCAAACGGGTTCGCATATACATCTACTCTTGAAATACCGTCATCCCATTAATTGCAAAAACAACGGCTACAACAATACCGCGTATCCCAGCCGAAACTGAAGCATTTTAATAGCTAACTAGCTGACCCGGCGAACTTCGTTCCTCCTCTGAATTATTAAATACCTATTAAATGTTGTGTTAACGTATCTAAAGTGCGTTTTTTTTAAAGATAAAAGTCAAAATGACATTATGTTGGCAATACAATGTAAAATTGTCAATGCTTTTTTTATGTAGAATAGGCTTGTGTTGCCAACATAGTTACTAAATTTTTGAATTGGGGAATTATCTTTAAAAAAAAAACAGATTTTATTAACTGAATTAAATTCAGTTTTTTTCGATGGCGAATTTGGCTTTGGTTGACGAAAATTAATTTTTACTCTCTGGATCAGAAGTCACCTAAAATTAAAATTTTACATCATCCCTTTTTAGGCATCTTGTGGGCATTATTCTTATAAAGTCTACCACCAAATAAATAAACTCAGGCACAAGAATGTTCAAAAAATGTAAAGAAAACAAAAAAAATCGCCAGCGCAGCCCTGTTTCATTTTATCTGCACTGCAATACTCCATCTGTTCTACTGTATCTGCACTATTCTATCTTATCTACTCTTTCTGCACCACTTTATCTGATCGGAATAGTGGAATAGTTCTGTTTGGAATAGCTCCAGTTCCTTAGCAGTATTCTGTTCTATTGTATCTGCAATGAATTACCGCACAACGGCGAGCTTCGTTCTAGGTACCTATCATATATGGCGCCGTATACAAAATGGTTGTGGCGGACTCATAACCTGGCTCTCTGCCACTCGACACCAGCCGGACGGAGCACTCCAAACAGTCGCCACGAAACACGGCTGTCAAGGGATGCCTAAGAGGAGAAACGGAACTTAGCCACAGAACGTCAATGGTCAAGCGTCAAGAAATGACAGGGAGACCTGGAGGGGGATTACGAACTCTCGATTCGAACCGAAACCGCCATGTTACACCAAAATTTTGATTTCGAACGCACTCCATGCGAATGCATTTCGACGAAAGTCACTCGACTGGTTGATGTCTGTCGAAAAGCTATCGAAACGAAATCGAGTCCAATAAAGTTAAGTTATGATGGATTTTTGGGGGCCAAAATTCGTTTGATTCTTTATTTTGTTTTGACGTTTTGTAGTATTTTGAACTTTGAACAGAAAAATCGCTGAAAAAAATTGTCTTAAAATTAATGATCGCCATTGGCAGGTTTTATTATCTTTTATAGATAAACATTCTCTATTTGCTAGAGGTCAATTTGCAGGGCCCAACGGCAAAGTCATTCAAAGGAAACTCTGGAACAGCTTACAGAAAATAAAGAATCTGTGGGTAATTGTAGATGAGGTCGTACCAAGTCAATAAGGTTCTGGACCAAGACTTTGCTAAGTCTAAATAGTTCAATAAACCTTGCCTCTGGGTCTTTTTTCTTGAAACAGGGGAGCAGCGTTCCCAAGAGAACGAGTGTTCCGTCTTTGTACCTACTTATGTCGTTATCATTTGCATATCATTGAATAAGACGGAACACTCGTTCTTCTGGGAACGCTACTCCCTGTTTCAAGAATAAGGACCCTGGATGTAAAAAGGAATCATAACTTTCTCTGATTTCTCTTCTCATATGAATTAATGCACGATTTTCTCGTCTTCTTGCATCATTTTGCCTTCGCCGCCTTATGACTCTGATTATGGTAAACATATTACTAACTTTTTCCTTTTATAAAAATTTTTAAACACTTTGAAATTGCGAAATTAATCTTTAAAGAACACAAATAACCACAACACAACAATAAAAAATTAGAATTAGTATTAAGTCAATGTCAAAAAATTGACAAAATTTGGTAAATTTGAGTGAAAGGCGTCACAAATCTCCGAACTCACACGAACACAAAACGAAACTTGTACCTAATCATCTCTGACGTTTCGAACACAATCGATGCGTATTCACTTTCGTATCGAGTGTCCATTTCGAGTCGTGTTTTCGTAATCCCCCCGCAGTTCGCGCTCTTTCGGAATGAACGAACCAACAACAAAATAAAATACCCAATTAAAACATTGTCATTCTATTTATTTTTGGACATTTTTACTGTGAAGAACAATTAAAAATAAAGTGCTTTCCTCAAATTGTTTTTGTGCAAAGTGTGTGACAATAACATCCACATGGTTTGCAATGAAAATGTGACGGTAAACTTGGTATCGGTTATAAGAGATGACGCCGTATGCGGGCTTAGTGAGTTTTTTTCATAAATAAGTAAAATAGATATTTTTCTTTTTTTGTTTTTTTTTTTGGATTTTTTCGATTTATTATCGTAGGATGGACAAAGACAAATCCAATAAAGCAAAAATCATAAAAATCAGTCCAGCCGTTCTCGAGTTATAAGTGCTCAAGACCAACACAACTGTGTTTTATATATATAGATATGCTCGAAGCTAGAAAAGATAAAAGGTTGCGGTTCGCACCATTGTTTTTAATTACCCAAATACATATCCTCACGGATAGAAGCACAGCCTCCTATACTTAACAAGCCATGAAGTTGGAAATGACGGCAACGTCGCGTATGGTGCTATTTTGTTATTGGTTTATGTGTTTCTGTGTATTGCTTTCATTGTGTATTGTTGCAGTTTAGTATTTTTGTGGGCATTATTGACGAAAAAGTGGATAGAAATACAGGGCCGTAGCTAGAGTCAAATTTAAGATAGGGCATGACAAATTTGACATAGGACACTACTTGCCCCCCCCCCCGTAAATTTTTATAGGTAAACAAAATTTTTCAATAAATCAAGGTTCAGGTTGTATGGTAATGGGTAACTTGATGACGCATCAAGGTATGTATAATGTATGGTATAGTATGGTAATGGGTAACTTGATGACGCATCAAGGTATGTATAATGTATGGTAAAGTATGGTAATGGGTAACTTGATGACGCATCTGATCTGGGATACCTTATAGAGATTTGCATTATGTTAAGGCACCCAGATGACGTCATAAAGTTACCAGGCATCCTACCTCTCTCGCCTCTATCAAACAACCTTGCAATAATTAACATCTCTGGCAAGTTAATAAAATGGCGCGGATTTTCGCGCCGGCCGCCTGGGCCATTCGCACTCTTTCAAAACAAAAAAAAACTTCCTCTGTGCAAACGTCAACCATTGTTCATTAGATTTAGGCATTTTTGGAAACATTCATTCTCGCTTATTCGATATCAGGCCTATCTACTTCAGACATCATCTACTCTTACATTTTCTAAAGAAACATTAATGTATGTTGATTTTTAAAGGTAGGGCATTATCATTTAAAAGATAGGGCATTGCCCCCCAATGCCCTCCCCTGGCTACGGCCCTGTAGAAACACACCAATATATTGCCCATATTTAGTTGATACCTGTTCCTTTGTGCTTTGATTGCAAATTTTTAGTAAATGGGTACAGGAGCAAAAATGAAGGTAAGGCAAGGTAAAACAATAAAAACAATATTAATATTTGTCTGCAAGAGCATAGGTCTCGATATATTACCTAAGATATTTAAACTTGTTCCAGATGCCATGAAACTACTGTGTTCCTGGGTGCAAATCGAACTATTAGGAGTTCCTTAAAAACTGAAGAAATGTAAACATTTTCATTTCCAAAAAAATTCTGAATTGCAAAAAATTTGGATGAAAGCAATACACCGAGATAATTATACCCGAGATTATACAATAACGAAAAATTCTGTGGTGTGTTGTAAACATTTTGAAGAAACCGAAATAATTAGATTTGAAACAAACAAGGATAAAGGCGTAGTTCGAGAGTTCAAACTAAAACGTCCAACTCTTAAAAGTAGGTACCTACCTCTTATTTTCGAAAATCAGCTCAAGTATTTGAATGGACCTGCCTTCCGAAAAAATCCCGAAGAAAGAAAAAGTTTGATTTTCAAAAGACATACTGAAACATAGGCCTATAACACTTTAGACTCTAGAAATATATTCATTTATAGTATATTATGATATAAGTGTATAAGAGGGCATTTAAAGCACGCGCGATACATTTCAAAACACGACGCGCAGCGGCTTTAAATGCCCTCTTATACACGCATAGGCTATTTTTTATTACGAAAGCATCATAATCTCAAAAATGTTTTTAAAGTGTTCATTCATTTTGATAAGTAGTAATTTAAATGGCAGGTATGCAGGTAAATATCTAGGTAATGAAGGTAGATCGAACGTTTCTATAGCAAACCTTTGAAAAGGTAGACGCATCATGAACAGCATTTTATGCACGCTGCAGCGTGCGATAATCGTTGATTATGATGCATGCGTAATAAAATAGTTATTTATGTATCAAGGGTACTAAGTAGATGATTATGCCCTGAGGGCGACAGTCTTACAAAGCCGAGGGCCTCTGGCCCAAGGGTTTGTAAGTCGCCCGAGGGTATATTATCTATTAGTACCCGTGGTGCATACAAACTTTTATGTCATACCAGTTGGTTGTGAATAATAAATACCTAGGAAAAAGTGTCACTTCGCAAATTGTCATCAGTGTGCAAACATCATAATTTTTTGACAAAAATAATATGTTTATAAGCGTAAATTTATATTTTGTTAATAAAGAATAAGTTAATTGAAAACTGTTTTTTGCGTCTTTATGCCCGCGCGGGCCATAATGTGTACTTTATGCCCGCACGGGCATAAAGTAATGAATTATGTAGATGGTATCCAAGGTATAAAAACACAATAATGTATTGGTATGACATAATAGTTATTTATGTCATACCAGTTGGTTGTGAATAATAAATACCTGGGAAAAAAGTGTCACTTCGCAAATTGTCATCAGTGTGCAGAATCATCATTTTTTGACAAAAATAATATGTTTATAAGCGTAAATTTATATTTTGTTAATAAAGAATAAGTTAATTGAAAACTGTTTTTTGCGTCTTTATGCCCGCGCGGGCCATAATGTGTACTTTATGCCCGCACGGGCATAAAGTAATTAATTATGTAGATGGTATCTAAGGTATAAAAACCCAATAATGTATTGGTATGACATAAAATCAATTATTTACTGTTCTTATTTAAACAAATAGTTATATTATTCATTGAATTACTGTTTTTGGCCCTTTAGTACAATAAATTATGCATTTTTTGTGATTCATATTAATAAAATAAAAAATATATATTTATAAAAACAAACACCACCAGCACCACTTGGCGGTAAGATTGCGGTGTTGCCTTTTTAACTTCATGGCTTGTTAAATGTAGGAGGCTGTGATAGAAGGCAAACTGCCTAATAACAATGGAACAATGCGCCGTTACGGCGCGGTAGATGCGATCCGAACTATTTATAATAAAGGTTTCTGTAATCAAATCAGCTTTCAAAATAGTTCTTCCAATGTCAATATTTTCAACATTAGATTTGTTCGGACTTCAGTTCAGAATTGAACTACGCTTTCGCATTTCTTTATACAGGTTTGATATGACCAAATGAGCAAGCGCAGTCCAATTTAGAACTGATTTCGATCTGAAGTCCAAACAAAAATTTTTCCTCATTATTGAATATTGACGGATTTTTCTTCCGAGTAGAGCAAAAACGGCCAAACTTCTTGTGTTTTAGACTGTGAGATAGGGGCTGTTTAGTGGAGTCATTTTTTTTTGTCTGGCATTTTGAGGGATGAATGTGGCTACTAAGCTGATGGGAATATGAGTGATTTTAATGCCTGCCTCCCGTTCGAAAATTTGCAGAAGAAAAAAATTGATTTACATGAGGATTTTTTTTTTAATGATCTCAAATTTTTTGGCTTCTAAATAAAAGATTGACATTGATAAATATTTCACCCATAAAAAATACCAGATGCTTTTCAATAGCTGAAAAAGTGGGGATGAGTGTCAAATTCCAAGAGAAAAGAAAAGAACCTTCCGTGTTTACTTTTTATCTGGTAATCCAGAGAATGGAAGGTTTTGTTGTGAAAATATCGCTGAAAAATCGCCAGACGGTAATCTCAGTTCGAAGTCGAGTTTTCCGGCGAAACATTCTGTGGACATTTCGAACAGGTGGCAGGCATTAAAACCACCATCAGCTAACCAGCCACATTCATCCCTCAAAATGCCAGACAAAAAAAAAAATGACTCCACTAAACAGGCCCTATCTCAGGGTCTATAACACCAAGACGAATTCTCGTGAACTATTTTGACATATTTTTTTTAAACATAGGTAACAGGTAATGAGGTAAACTGCCAAAGTAAACTGTGACATATTTTTTGGTGGCGTTCATTCCGCACCTGTAGTTCCGTTTCACTCCAGCGTCCCCAAGCGGATGCGATCCGAAGCTTTTTTTTTAGGCCCCGCCCTCCATTAAGCTTTTTTTTCTATCCGTGAGGATAAAGTCTCTTTTTTTTTTAAAGATAATTCCCCAAGTCAAAAATTTAGTAACTATGTTGGCAACACAAGCCTTTTCTACATAAAAAATTTGAAAGCATTGACAATTTTACATTGTATTGCCAACATACATGTCATTTTGACTTTTATTTAAAAAAAAAAACTCTCTGTGTTCTGTGATTCCTGCCATGTATTCCGTCAAATTTTCGATTATTCTAACCCAACTTTTGAACTTTTATTGTGACTTGTGATTTTTATTTATCATCGTGGCTCTTTGGCTCTAGAGTTTCGACCTCGATTCGACCTCCACTTAGTTATCCACTAATACCAGCAATTTTCTTAATAATTATTTTATTCACGAGCGGGCGGTAAGTACTACTTACCGCCCGCGTTTGCGGGCGGTAAGTTGAACTTACCGCCCGCTATTTTCGTGTCATCAAACACTCTCGAATATTGGTGGAGGCCACTAGTTCAATTTAATCCGTGTTGTCAACTATGGAAATAGAAATAAAACAAGAATTATAATTTATTATGCACCTCAACAACTATAGTACATAGGTTTAATATTAATAGAATTTAAATATTATTATTTTTTGTTAACATACAAATTAAATATACAGTTATGTGAATTATCTATCACAACACCTCCTTTTCTTATGTGCTTATCAAGAACAACCGTATTTTCTGTATCATTTATCAGAGAAACAGGATGAGGTTCATCGTTTAGTTGTCTGGATGTTGTTTGGATCGAAGTCTTACCACTTGTTGAAGGAGTTTGGTGTAAAATTTGGTCTGCGAATTTCAATTTGCTCTCTATGGAGTCCTCGATATAACCCTCGGCAACCGTCGAGGATTTCCAACCTCCATGTCTTTTGAGAGCTAATACTTCTACGCCGCTATTTGCAAGAAGCGTCGCAGAAGTTCTGCGAAAAGCATGTCCAGTGTATTGAGAAGGATTTTGCAAATTTAAAAATGTGGCAATTTGTGCTGGCCATTTTCCTATGGTATTCTTTCCTACAACTTGATTAGTGCAAAAGCCGTTTCGAATTTTTAAGAATAACTTGTTTGATTTTGCGGTTTTTTGTCGTAGTTCGATATATTTCCTACAAATCTCCAAATAATCCACTCGCTGGTCTTCTTTACCAGTGATGGTGAAACTCCTTTGAATATTGGTTTTTGTATTGGGTATTTTAACAAAAATGAACGTTTCCTGATTATCTATGTCTTGTAAAGTCAAATTACATAATTCCTCCCTTCTGCATGCTCCAGCTACACCAAATATCGTGCCTATCTACGAAAAAACAACAAATTAATTCTTTGCATTGTTAAAAACACAGGTAAATTAACTCACTTTCAAAATCAAGTATCTATCATCTGGTGCCTCCATTAGAAACCTGTATAAATCCTCCTTTGTGAAAACTTTAGATTTTTTCGGTGTATGGCCAACGTTTTTTCTTTTCAGAAAGGCAATTAAAGTTGCGTATTTCGAAATGTCAACATTTTCCTTCAGAAAAAGTGTCGCCTTCAGCATGGAATACTCAGCCCATAAGCTTCCAGGTGATTTTAACTTCTGATTTCGGTGTACAAAGTATGCCAAAAGCACTTTCTCCGAAACAGCCCAGTTTTTGTCAACGCACCACTTCTTAAAGATTTCAAAGGTTTTTTCGTACCGTTGCCTTGATTTTTCCGGAATCACAGCGTCACAACCAATATTCCAAGCATTTTCCAGTTCACTATCACTATTTTCACTCATATTTCTCCTTAAATTTCAAAAAAGCGTATTTGCAGCTTGCAACCGTATTGTTTGAAAGCGAGTTTTGCGTAACTAACACAAATAAACAATTTGAGAAGCACCATAACAACCATACCAACCATTAGAAACAAGTAGTCCAGCCAACTATAATAATAATAATAATTGTTATAGATAATGTGCGGTGGTGGATAACCATGGAAATAAGAGTTGTGATTTTTGGAAGCGTTGCAAATACAAAAGTTGCCAATTTTTCATTGGGAACGCGCCTTTATAGGAGGAAGACAATTCTATTTTTGAAAATGTCAATTGGATGCCATTCTATAAATTAAGTTTTTGAACTGGAATAGCCCGATCGTGCATAAAACGTAATAAGTATTTTGGGCGTTAAGTGTCGTTAACCGCCCTCGAATATTGAAGACCTCCGCTACGCGTCGGTCTTCAAACAATCTCGGGCGGTAAACGACACTTACCGCCCTTAATACTTAAATAACTATTTCATGTGAAAAGACCTTCAGTACCCAATTCAATTTAAATAAGCACAGGAAAAGTGTCCACAATTTACAATCATTAGCCATTTCAAAGAAAGTACGGGGACATAAATGTTTGGAAATTAATTTCAATAATTCCTTTCGAACAAATAAGGATTTACTGAATCATTTAAAAGAAATACACACTACAGTACAACCTCGATAATCCGAACTAATTATTGTTAAGGTCAGTTCGGTTTCGCGATTTGTTCGGATTATAAAAATATGTGGTAAATTTAACTTAACTATGCAATAAATATGCAAATAATCAAAAATAAGCTTTTTTTTAAAATATAAATAAATGTACATAATTAAAATTAACGTTTAGAGAGGTAATTTTTTTTTGTGCATACTGCCTGTTTCTCCCATTTCCGCCTTCTTTTTAAATTCTTTTAGACCGGGTTTATTCACCTTTTGATAAATTGTCAGGTATGTATTCTGACGGATAAAAACCCAAACTGTAATTCTTTTGGTCGGCAGGTTACTCGCCGACCAATGAAATTATAGAACGACGAATTTATCTTACAGATAGTTAACAGAAACTTTATCTGACGTCTCTGACGATGAATAAGCCGGGCCTTGGAAGAAAAATGTTCTCAGCTGTTTCAGAATTTTGTTCTGCTCATTTTAAACAAGTCTGAAAACATTTTACTGCTTCTTTGTGACTCACGTTGGTCAGTACGATTTCTTCAAATTCTTCCGATCCGACTTTGAGAACATTATTACGTATTAAATTTGACGTAGCACGCGTAGCGTAATGCGGTTTTCAGCAGCTGTTCGGATTATCAAGATTTGTTGGATTATGCCCTCCAGCGTTCGCTGTTCGGATTACCGGAGGTTCGGATTAACGCATGTTCGGATTATGGAGCTTGTACTGTATTGTTATTCCTATTGAATACGGAATTCCAAAGTAAAACAGGTATTTAGGCAGTTATTTTTATAATTTGAGATTCATCAGTATATTTCACCACCTCTAATAACTATATTACACCGGCGTATCCAGCCCATGCGTCTGGGGGGGGGGGGGGTAATCAGCCCAAGCCAGCCCGCCGCAGGCGCCACCGGAGACGAAAACTTTTTACCGGGTGCCACGCCCAAAAACGTTTATTTTGAAACTTCAAAACAATTTTTCTGCACTACCTTCAAATAACGAAACCGAACTCTGGGATTCCCCAAAAATTTTCAAATTATAGCGGATTCTATAGGTAGAACCAGTGCAAAAAATGTATTTTTATCTCTTTCTTATGCAAACTAGTAGAAAAAGACACGAATACACTCAGTGCGCACTATTCCTTTCAATAGAATTCGCTATAAATCGCATGCAGGCAGTGCGGACACTGTGCAAACTAGAAAACAAGTCTGTAGAGAAACAATAATGAGATCCAACGTCAGCCTTTAGATCGCAGTCATGTCGCAGCAGTACTTGGGCAACTTGGCAGTCTTGCAGAAGTCTGACTGTTCTATAATAGTTTTTTCGTCATACTTACTATGGGCCGGTTTCTCAATAGCGAGTATTAGCGAGTCATCTCGGGTTGGTTTTGACTCCAGGGGCCCAATTCTTGAAAAATATTACATAAGAAATTTGATATGGATATGATTTCGAACGCTTCCCATTTAATTTACATTGCTGTCAGTCAAATTCGTATCAAATTTCGAATGCGATATTTTTCAAGCCTTGGGATACAGGTTAAACGTGTCCAGTTGCAATGTTTACCCTGGAGTGGAGTTATGCTTAACCCGGAGGTGACTTGCTATTGAGAAACCGGCCCTATAGCATGAGCGGAATTGAAATCGAAAAGGTGTTAATATATAATTAACGGCCGGCCGTAATTAACGGCCGCCGGCCGGGATTTTCAAACATACCCCTGAATAGGAAGAGTGTATAACATATACAAATATAAAAAATAGATTTACTTGTAAGGTGTAGGGTATATATTTTTCGTCCATCGCAACGATCTTGGGAGGGGGTAATTACCCCCATTACCCCCCCCCCTTGTATACGCCGGTGCTATATTAATTATTTTCAGAATTTACAGAATGGAAATCTGGAGTAGAAAAAAATGAAAAAGTGAACTTCGTCACGGCCAGAGGGAAGAGAACAAAAACTGAGAATATCTCAATGTATATTTGCAATAGAAGTGGTGAGTAACTCACCTAATCAGGAAAAATCTGATTTATCTATGTTAATGTGTTTCTTTAGGACGAAACGCGAAAAATACAGCAACTAAACGTGCAACAAAATCTCAAGGATCTTGCAATATCAATATGTCATGTACAAGTGAAATTAAGGTGGTTGAAAAAAACATGAAAATAATTGTAACTTATGTTAACGGTCATTATGGGCATAAGGCACAAGTGGAACACATTCGACTTTCTCAAAACAATCGAGACATGGTGCAACAAAGTTAATGATGGGTGCATCACAAGAAAGGTAATTAAAAATGGTATTATTGATTATTGTGAGTAATATATATCTGTTATTGGGTATTTGCACCAATGACATTTGCACTTTTTTACTAACCTTCTACTCTACATTGTAACATCTAAGTATTTATTAAAAACTGAAACTAGTTTACAAAACATTGAAAGTTTTACAACAAACTATGGACAAAAGTTCTTTTCTGGATTTATTGAATACTGCTGTAAAAGAAATGTTGAAAGACAAGGATACAGAAAATTTTGGCAAATATTTTGAAACCCATTATTTGAACAATTACACTCTATGGGAATACTACTTTAGAGAAAAATGTGAGATTAATAGAAACATGTTTTTAGAAAGTATGCACAAGGTTATAAAATACTTTTACTTGGGGGGGGGGGGGGGGGGCAGAAAAGTTAAACGACTTGATAAAGGTTTACATGCAGTATTACATTACACACGAGACAAAATGGTTGACTGTTCAATAAAAAATACCAAGGGTAAACAAAGTATTGCTTTAAAAGATATTCGAAACCGTCATCGTAACTTGCTCTTTCACTGTTAAAAGGGGCAACAATATATGGTCAGTAGAAAGTGGAGAAAATCAGTACATAATTGAAAAGCAGTTAGTGTCTATAAATCAGTGTTGCAGTTTAGTTTGTAAAGTATGTAAAATTTGCATGAATGCATATTCATGTACTTGTCCAAATTCATATATTAGAAGCACAATTTGTAAACAAGTCCATTACATTTCCATGTATTATTCTGACAATATCCAAGACGCAAATGTTGAGAGGGAAAATTGGATGATGAAAAGATAATTGAGAACGAGGCAATTTTAACCAGCTTACCTAAAAACGCCAAAAACGGTAACCTCAAAAGTAAATTAAAAGAACAGATTATTGCTAAAATGACTTCTTTACAAGCACAAGTACTGAGTACAAATTTTGAAGAAGTTGAAGAAGATACACTGCAACAAATAAAAAGTCATTTGACAAATGCAGAACATCTTTTTGATTTAGGAGTTTTTCTAGACTCAGGGGAAATGGATTTTAAAGAAAAAAGTTTAATTTACCCACGACAAAAAATTTGTAAACAGCAGAGTTTCTTCTCGACTAAAAAGAAGATCAAGGTTGAGAAAATATTGAAAAAACCAGACACATTATGGTTTATTTTTTTCCAAGATAGATTTTGGCATTGTCAACTTTGAAACATAAACAATGCCGCTAATGCTGCTTATTGGTCGCTATTGTAAAACTGATGTCAACCTGCAGAAACACCTCATTTTGCGACCAATCATTAAACGGTTTTTAGACGGAGACAAGCTTGATATCATTGGTGAACATTCTGAACATACATTTTGTAATGAGAATTAATCAGTATTTATTTTTTTACAATTAATTTAAATTGTTAATAAAAATATCAATAACAATAAAATGAATAACAACAATAATAATGATCATATCACAAAACACAGCAAACTGCAAAAGTAACAATTTAAATTTGACTGACTTCAAAAGTTGGGTTAGAATAATCGAAATGACGGAATACATGGCAGGAATTAACGTCTTCTTACATTTTTAGGCCGTTATAGAAATCTTTTTCAGTATTATACCGAGAGATAATAAAAAAATTCCAACTGGCAAGCAGTAAGCACGTCTTCAAGAGCTTCGTTTTAGAAGTAAAGGCTTTAAACTTCAAACTATTCATTATTGAGAAGCTTGAGAAAAAAGCTTTTTTGCGATGTAGAAATATGTGGGGTATTCAATTTGAGAAAACTGAGTTTTTTGAAGTTATTAAAACAAATTTTTGAAGTGAAAACTTCTTTAGAATCGTTGGGAGTGATTTGAGACTCGATGAAACGAAAAAGCGACATGAAACGAAAAAGTGACACTTTTTTAACACGCTTATATTGACACACAACAAGAACCTGGAACAAGCCAAGTGAGCTGGAACAAGTCTGGAAAATGTCTGGATAAATCTGGATGAAGTCTGGAAAAGTCTGGAAATCTCGGGAAACGTCTGAAAAGAGCCTGGAAATTTCTGGAAAGGGTCGGAAAAATTCTGCCAGTCTGGATAAATCTGGATGAAATCTGGAAAACTCTGGAAATCTCTGAATAAGTCTGGATAGGGTTTCCATACATCCGGATTTACCCGGACATGTTTGGGTTTTTAGGGTGTTCGGGGAAGTCCGGCCGGAATTCGGAACAATGTCCGGAAAACTCGTAGATCGTGAAAAAAACCTAATCCTATGTCCAGCGTGAGCACGATACTAGCGGTGCGTGCGATGCGGATGCGGTGCGTGTGATGCGATGAACGTCTGCCATTAAACCTATGTATTTATATTAGCATGTCCGAAGTAGATGTATTGCGCGGGCGATGCGGGCAATTTTGTGTACTCGCAACGCACGCTTTGTTTAAAATACAAACATGTTTGAATTTGCACGCAAAACTCGTACGACGATGCCGACGATGGAAGTGTTGATTATTGAAATTCAGAAATGTGATGTTTTATGGAATAAGAAAAATGCGTTTGGAATTTGGATCTGCACTAGCTGTTGATATAAATGATGAAATTCTCCGAACTTTAATCGTTTTCGAAATATTTCATGGGGTGATCGCTTTTTTTTCCTTGGCCATTAATTCTTCTTGACATTTTCAATTTCAGTACACTATTTCTTATAAAAGTACACAAGAGACAAGGAGACAAGAAGGAACAGCGACCGACAATCTCGTGGGTACATTGGACACAAACGCATTTGTCGCGTTTTTTCAACGGTGCGTACGTTTGCCGCATCGCCCACATCGCTCGAATCGTGTTCACGTTGGACATAGCGTATAACTGTTAATAAATATTTTAATCGTTACGATACAAATCTCTACCAATGCCGACAGAAGCATTTTCGAACGTACCCCATTTCTATACTCGGGTGTCACTCCGACGTCAAATTTTCGTTAGAGTTCGAGGAATCGTCTTCCTTTGTACTGATTATAACATAGAGTGAGATGGAAATATATTAACTCAAGGTTGATTTTAATCGGGAATTTGCGCGATAAGCACTATCGTTATTGGCAAGGCCCGCTCTAGCCTTTCGGCCATTCTGGGCAAAAATAGGAATTGCCGCCCTAGAAATTAATTTGGACGTGAAGAAAAAGGGGATTATTCAGTGGCGGCCCGTGACTTTTATCTCAAGCGAGGCAGCCTAAAAAAATTAAAAAAAAGTCGTAGGTAAATATCCAATATTTTCGCGGAAGGGAGGGGGGTTGGTAAAGCCCACCGCAGGCGCCGCCTGAAAAAGAAATTTTTTTCGAGTGCCACGCGCAAAAACCTTTATCTATTTTAGCTAGCTACCGAGCCGAGCGATACCGTGCTATGCGAGAAAGGCGAAAATACAATTCTGCGATTTCAAGTAGCCGCGTTCATACTTAAGGCTTGTCCAAGCGGCTCCTAAAGAAGACGATCAGAGCAGAGCGATAAAAGGCAAATAGTTTGTGATTTGACGCTGATTGAGTTGCGTTTTTGAAAATGGATATGGAAAAATTTATACAAGAAGTTAATTTAAGAACACCAATATGGAATCAAAAACGTTCTTCTTACCACAACCGTCATCTAATTGCGAAATTATGACAAGAAATGTTAATCTCGTGTGACCAGCACCTTCTTCTTCTTCTCCTGCTCCACAACTGTTTTACGATCAACGAATTTTCTAATAGGAACAACACGTTACGTCCATTTTAAATTTACGCACAGTGTTTCCTTGTTACACACAATGAAGGACAAATTAGGAGCTAGAAAAAGAATCGCAAGCGATTAGCGAGTTATACAATCTTTGTATATGCACACTTTCTCGCATCACTAAGACTCGCTAGGTCTCGCGGCCTTAGGTCTGTTCGCACAGAAATCACTAACCAGTCAGAGGAGTGAATTTCATTGGTTAAAACTAGTTTTCTGAATGTTTCTCTGACTGTTTTCAACCAATGAAATTCGCTCTAATTGGTTTGTGATATCTGTGCGAACAGACCTTTTATTTATTTATTTATTTATTTGTTTTGTTTTATAGATATAAATGCCGCCCCAAGTTTTGCCGCTCCGGGCAAACGCCCGGGTTGCCCCCCCCCCCTAAAGCGGGCCCTGGTATACAAATAACTTATAAGTGCCGCTCGTACTTTTACTGCCGCTCAACCATCCACTTGCCCCCGAGCTTACCCCATTAGTTTGGAGAAAAAATAGCGTGGTGCATACGGAGTAGAAGCACTTTTTTGTGCTTCAGCAATCAGCAGTATTGCAAGCCTCACTACGTTCGGCTCGCAAACCTACTGCTTCAGCACAAAAAAGTAAAGCTTCTACTCCTAATACAACAATACACTATTAAATACGTGATTATTACACAAGAGCCTGTTTATTCGCGATTCAATTTTTTTTTACCTTTTTGACAGACTTTTGATAGAAATATTCTGACTTTTAATGATGCCAAAACCTTATCTATGGCCATCTATGGCCAAAACGGAAGTGCGTAGTAACGGAAGAAAAGCGTCCCCTTCAATTAAAAAAGGAAAAGCCAATGGACCTTTCTCATTTTACCTGTGCTGCGCGCGCAGCTTGTGGGTGACAGATAATAAAATTGTCATTTGAATGAACGCGGGAACGCGGTCTGACCCTGACGTTTTTTAAGCTAACCTCAATAATCAATCAATATTGCTGAAAATTATTACAAAAACTGTTTCTATACAATAGTTCAAGTGTGTTGCGTGAGATCTTGTCAGAGTAAGGCGAAAAAGAAGTCAAACCTTTCTTTTTACAAGTTCTCAAGCAATCCAATTTTAAGAAAACAATGGTTACATGCTTTCAACCTGACTGAAGACGATTTAAGTTGGAACAGAGGTTTGATGGTTCGTAAAATAACGATTTCTATATCAAATACAATAATAATTGTAAAATTAGAGGTTTAATAGCACGTGCAAATTCGTACTTCTCAAACTTTTCTAAACTTTACCCCCGCATATTTGTCATATTTACATTTAAAAATAAACAAAAACAGAAACATAACCGAAATTGCACAATTTGACAAGTGGAACCAATCAAAGTCATTCCACACAGGTATCGCGCGTCATTATATGTGTCTCTTTCTTTATTACATAAATTTTAATAAACTATCCTTGTTGTGCATTGCATGAGAAAGGTCCATTCTGATGTCTTATGTATCGTATGCAATACAAATTTGATTTGAGTGTTGCTCATAAAGGCAAAAAAGACATAATGTCATCCTTTATAAAAAATTTAAATAATTTTTCGGCGATGTCCAGATTTCTTGACTCCTTTGTCCTGAATTCCGAAGAGCCTTTATGGAAACCCTAAGTCTGGATAATGTCTGGAAAAGTGTGGAAATCTCTGGGGCTGATACGCTTTTATAATACATTGAACTAAAAAGTGAAAAATAAATATATTTTAAGAAAACTAAAAAACACGCTTTTATAGTAAATTGAACTAAAAAGTGAAAAATAATGTTTAATATAAACAGAAAATATTAATGAACAAAAAATATTAGAATTATTATCAAAAAAGCGTGGGGTGCTCAATGTATGAGACATGTGGAACAAAGCACCCCAGCGTGTATTTTAGCTTTTTCAAACTATATTTATTTGCATTCTTTCTCAAGTCTTTTGGAGGGAGGGGGCGCCACTGTGTATGTTAGTATGCGTGTAAGGCATGCAGTTCGATGAAGGTTTCAGTTCTACCGGGTGTGAACTGCACAGGACTTTTTTTTAATTATCGCTTGGTATAATGCTAAAAAAGATTTCTATAACGGACTAAAAATTTATTGGGTAATTAGCAATGGTGCAAACCGCATCGTTTTATCTTTCCTAGTTTCGAGGATAGTTATTTAATGCTCCAGTTTCGGCTGGGACACCCTGTATTGCGGGCTTGAAGTTAAAACGTTAACAAAACCAACCATCAATATATTTATTGGATAATTTAAAATTTAAATTTAAGCGCATTTTGTTAATTTCGTTGAGTAACGATTAACGGATTAAATGTTTCTTGTCCAGCTTTGGACACAACAACCACACACCCAAAAATTTAATTTTAAATTAACTTACCTTGAATTGGGTGGGGGAAATATTCAGAAAGGCCAGGAAACAGTGACAATTGATCGCTTGTAGAACCAAAAAGAAATTAGCCCTGTGCTCTGGAAACTCTTCAAAGTTTTTGCTTATCATCTCTAGTGTACACTCAAAGACAGCATCCAAAATTTTAGGTACCTGAAGAAACAGCTTTAATGAAAATTGCTTTTCAATTGTATGAACTATCAAATTTCAGCCCGATAAAAGTTTTCTCCCATTTCATTTGAACAACATAAAAAAATTACTTGAATGGGATAATGTCAATTACACTGAAGGCGAAGGCGATCCAAAATAGTGCTATTTACTTACAGATACATGTAAACTATAGCAGTATTTTGGTGACCATGGTAGCAGGGAGGCGGCCTTATCTCCTAGCATACTTAATTAGAATATACACAGGGTGTGTTTTATTTTATAATATAGGTTTATTCAGGAACGTTTAATATTACAATTATTATATTAATTGACAACAACAATCATATATCTATCAAACTGACTTAACTGGTTTAACTGGTAAGTGTCTATTAATATAGGTAATTATTATGTTAATATTACCTATATTAACATCTTCCCCTTTAAATTCTAAATTAAATTTGTTTTATATTTTCGTAGAAACCGTGAGTTTCTTCGTAAAACATTTTCATTATCCAATGTTTTAATTAAATAAGATCTAGGCTGTGAACATTTACTAATAATAACTCCTGGATGCCAAAGCTTAGTAGAAACGTCTTGAATCAATACCTTTTCCCCCTCAACAAAATCAGTTTCACCGATACTATTTTTGTTGTAATACTCTTTTCGCCTGGTTTGCATATTTTCCATTTCTGTGGAAACTGCACTAGGTACAAGTTTCGGTATTAAATTTTCTGATAAAATTGGTAATTTGGATCTTAAAATTCTACTTGACATCAATTGTGCTGGTGAGTAAATAAGACCTGCTACAGGTGAATTACGATAATTTAGCAAATATAATTCCAAATCGATACCAGAATCATGTGCTTTTTTGAGCATAGTTTTGGCAATACCAACGGCTTTTTCCGCCAGTCCGTTAGATTGAGGATAATGTGGACTGCTTGTTTGAATAGTAAAATTCCAATCTTTAGCAAACATTTTGAACTCAAAAGATGAAAATGGCATATTGTCAGTAATTAGCAAAGAAGGAATTCCTAATTTACTAAAAACGCCTTTAAATTCTTTTATCAAAGAAGTAGAAGTTTTATTTTTAATCCGACAAATTTCAATCCATCTAGAAAAATAGTCCATAATAACAAGATAATTTTTTCCAGCGTATTGTGCAATATCAGCACCAATTTTATAAAATGGAATATTAGGTATGGTATGATTTATAAGGGGCTCTTTTGACATTGATCTGACATATTTTTGACATAATGAACAAGAAGACACCACATTTTTAACATCATTTATGATTGCTGGCCAGTAAAAGAAATTTTTAACAATTTCAAGCACTTTAGATGCACTGGAATGTGTTTCATGTAATAAGTTTAACATAAATTTTCTCATTGAACTTGGTATCATCAATCGATCATTATAATAAAGTAAACCATCTGCAAGTTCTATATTATTTCTTAATTTGTAATAATGAGTTAATTCACCGGTCATATTGAAATTTTTTGGCCAACCATTTTTATAAAAATTTATAATATTAGATAGAACACTATCTTTGAGAGATTCTTCTTGAAATTCTTTCAATTTTTCATCAGAAATATTTAAAGTTTTATCTGTTATTACATGCACAACGTCATTCATTAAATGATCATGATATACAGGGTGTCCCAAAAAGATACCGACAAACTTTAAGGGGTAGTAGGGGACATCAAAACAAGCATTTTTGTTTATATAAACATATGTCCGCAAATGAGCCATTTGGGCTGTAGAGCAAAAAAACTGTTTGAAACTTTTATTCTTCGCAATAATTAAATCACTGTTTACTTATTAATTTTGCTTTATTATCAAATAAATTATGGTTTAGAATAATTGTTCAAAATGTTGACCATTTACTTTAATGCAAAAATTACATCGTCGGGTCATTGACTGAAAAGTTTAGTCTACGAAACACCTGTTCGTAATGTGGAAGATCTGATAGCAAGGATACTGGCGAGTTGTACCCATGTAGAAGCTATTGCCGGAATATTCCAAAGAGTTCGCGAGTTGAACAATTATTGTAAACCATAATTTATTTGCTATTAAAGCAAAATTAATAAGTAAACAGTGATTTAATTATTGCAAAGAATAAAACTAGATACCAAACAGTTTTTTTGCACTACAGCCCAAATGGCTCATTTGCGGACATATGTTTATATAAACAAAAATGCTTCTTTTGATGTCCCCTACTACCCCTTTAAGTTTGTCGGTATCTTTTTGGGACACCCTGTATAGGTGTTTTTACATTACATCTTGATAAAAAATCTGAAATATACATTTTTTTGCCAGGCAAATATTTTATTTTAAAATTATACAAAAATAACTTTAGTTTCAAACGCCGAATTCTATTATTTTGTATTTTCCCAATGCTTTTTGAAATGATAGATAATAATGGCATATGATCTGTATAAATAGTAACATCATTGTGTCCATAAATATAATTATGAAATTTCTGACAGGAAAAAGTAATAGCCAAAAGTTCTTTTTCAATTTGCGCATATTCAATTTCTGCTGAATTTAAACATCTAGAAGCAAAACAAACAGGCTTATTATTTTGTAAAAGACAACATCCAAGTGCATCTTTTGATGCATCACACTGAATGACAATAGGGAGTGATATATCAAAATTAGCAAGAACTTGACTACTACAAATAATATTTTTAATTTTATTTAACGATTGAACTTGTAGATTTGACCAATTCCATTCAATGTCTTTTTTTAATAATTCGCGCAAAGGAGAAATAACCTTGGATAAATTTGGAATAAAATGCCTTAAATAATTTATCATACCTAATATTCTCTGTAATTCTGTTTTATTTTTTGGATGAGGCAAATTTTTAATTACTTCAATTTTTGAAGGATCAGGCAACATTCCATTTTTACAAAAAATTACCCCTAAGTATTTAATTTCTTCTACACAATATTGAAATTTTTCAAAATTAAATTTTATATTATATTTTTTAGCTCGTTCCAAAACTTCCTGTATAACCAGGTTATGTTGATCAATAGTATCGGTAGCTATACAGATATCATCAAAATATATTGTGACCCCTGGAATATCTCCAAAATATTTAAATACTAATTTGTGGAAAAGTTCCGGTAAATTACATAACCCGAATGATGCTCTTAAAAATTTGTATGTTCCGAATACTGTACTAAATGCACAGAGTTGGCTTGACTCCTTATCTAATTTTAAATGATAAAAACCATCTTTAATATCAAGCACACTGTAATATTTTTTATATGAAAGAGATGGTGCTAGTTCCTCTATTGTAGGAATAGTATATCTTTCCCTAATAATAAATTTGTTTAAATGAATTGGATCTATACAAATTCTTAAAGATTTATTAGGTTTTTCGACAATTACTATATTAGAAACCCACTCGATTGGTTCATTTACTGAAACTATAATTTCCCTTTCAACCAAAAAATCTAAAGCTGGTTTTAATCTATCTTTGATTTTCATAGGTATTCTACGAGCAGAACTGGCAAAAGGAATAGCATCTTTATGAAGCTTAATTTGGCAAATATCAGGAAAACAGCCTAAACCTTCAAATGTGTCTTTATATTTTTCAAAAAAAAATGTTTTATTACATAAATTTGAATGATTTGCTATTGTATCAATACGTTTAACTAAATTCAAATTGAGGCATGAATTTAACCCTAATATCGGAACACAATCGTCTTTAACTACAACAAATTCTAAAATATTGATATTTTTATCTGTTTCCACTTGAAAAACAATTTTACCTAATGATTTAATTTTGAATCTCCCGTAGGCAATTAAATTTATATTGAAAAATTTAATATTATCTTGCAAACCAAGTTGCTTGATGTATTTTAATGGCAAAATATTCACCTCTGAACCTGTATCAAGCTTAAATTTGATTTCCAAATCCTCCAGTTTCAACCATTTATACCAAGATTTTTCAGTCTGGAGGTCACCTGCATTATTTATTACATTTATAGAAAACCATGAATTGGATAATTCTTCGGATAATTCCGTTTTTCCATTTACTTCATATACTTCCACAGCATTTCGGGATTCATTTTGTGTTTCTACTTCATTACAATTTTTTCTTACATCGTTTTGTTAACCATAGACTTAAATACTACGAATAGACGTCCAGTGGAAATAGCAGCACAAAAAATGCCTCAATAATTCATAAGATGGCGCCACTCGTAATAAAAATTCAAAGAAAACTGTGCTAGCACCCTTGTGTACGAGCAGCGTGTCATTGTTTCCAGGACAACCGCATTCCGCCTTTTTTCTGATGTTTCGGTGTTTTCAAATTTATACGGACAAAAAACTAGACAAGAATTCTCTTTGCTATTTGCGACTTTCGAAGAAATAAATTATTGCTTGGATTTCAAAGAACTAATTTTCAAAATGTCTGGAAACAAATGTTGCTACTTTAGTTGTGGTAAAAGTCAGAGCAACGACGGGGTGAGATTATTTCAGATTCCCATTGATAATGGAGAAATTTGTAAGGAATAGATCCAAAATATTGGTAAGGAAAAACTTATTGTTTAAAACTAATATGAATTTAATTTGTATAAATGCCTGGTTTATAGGGTTATTGTGCCGGTTTTCGATATAAATATAAAAAGACGGAAGAATTTTAACTCAGTAAACTTTAATTTTCTAATTCTTTCAAGCATGTTCAAATGTTTGGGAAAGTTTGCGAATATGAATATAAGTTTTTAATAATGGCATAATTTTGCTGGATTAATGCGTTTTTAGTCTATTTTCTATCACCGGTTTATTTATATTAAAAAAAAATCTTAACATTAACAATTTATTAATTTGCGTATAATATTTAGTAGGTATAAGATGCAGTAATAAAAAAAATTGGTGTGTTAATGTATGGTTTGGCCTATTTAATGATTTCGGACTAGTTATTTTAGAACTATTGGCAACAGCGTCACGCGCGAATTTAAATTATGATACAGTGGCTAAATAAACCTTTACATACAGTGGCGACAATAGAGGTCCCGCCGCCATTTTGTTCCCAACCTCTTGTTACTTTTAAATATGAATTTATAGAATTTAAATGGACATCCTTCATAAAAAATTGAAATCGACGTATTTGATGACTATTATTAGGTCCATCAAATACGTTGTTTTCCATGTTTTATGATGGATGTTCACCTAAATCCCATATATTTATATTTGAAATAAGCAATAGGTGGGAACAA
Organism: Ceutorhynchus assimilis; assembly: GCA_917834065.1. NCBI lineage: Eukaryota > Metazoa > Arthropoda > Insecta > Coleoptera > Curculionidae > Ceutorhynchus > Ceutorhynchus assimilis. Next base: position 146,149 of record CAKJTU040000026.1, on the reverse strand, counting down.
GATGGCGGCGTTTTCAATATAAATATATGGGATTTTAGAACCAATCAAAAATAAGACAGCAATTGTCGCCACTGTAGGTGATAGAGTCACTGTAAATTATGACAGAAATGCGCGCCATCTCGTATCAAGCATCTAAAATACCAAAGCCTGAATTGAATTTGGAGGCTCGCTTTTGATAGCGAGCCTCCAAATAGCGTCGCAGATTTTTACCATTTGACTGGACGTCTATTCGTAGTATCTAAGTCTATGGTTTTACACACCGAAGAAAAATGGTTAATACGTGAACAATTGAAACATTTTTTTCCAAATGCTGGGCAATTACCATAATCATGCTGGGAACCACATCGAAAACATTTAAATTTGTTGAATTGTATTTTTTTGATCACTGATCTGTCAGTTTTATATGTAACTTTGTCAACACACATGTCATTGGGAATTGAAGATAAAATTTTGATATTTTTTTCTGCTAATTCAACAGATTTGCATACATCAATCATTTTTTCTAATGAACAGTCATCACGTAAAAAACGTTCCTTCAAATTTTTTGAAAAAATTCCCAATACAATTTGCGCTTTCAATAATTTGTTTTCCTGACTTTCAAAATGACATAAGTTGATCAGAAATTTTAGGTCAGCATAAAATTTTTCAAACGGCTCACCTTCTTGTTGCTTCCTATTTAAGAATTGGTATACATTCATTATTTCATTTTCTTTGGGTATGCAATGATTTTCCAAAACGCGTAAGATCTTCTCAACATTTTCTTCTTCTGGCTTCAGATCAGAAATAGATTTGTACAACTTTAGAGCTTCTGATCCCACCAAATTCTTTAATCTTGCTACTTGAACTTCCTTCGATTTTTTATTCGTTTCAGTAGCCAAAAAATAAATCTGTACTTCATCATTAAAGTTACGAAAATTTTCAGCAACATTTCCACTAAGGAATAGCTCTTTGGGCTTGTTAAATTCCATTTCTTCGTAGGTCGGTTCACTATTACGACTGCGCCATGTTTTATTTTATAATATAGGTTTATTCAGGAACGTTTAATATTACAATTATTATATTAATTGACAACAACAATCATATATCTATCAAACTGACTTAACTGGTTTAACTGGTAAGTGTCTATTAATATAGGTAATTATTATGTTAATATTACCTATATTAACAGGGTGTGAATTTGAAAACTTCCCGCCCTTTAGGAGAGGTAGAAGTCATCCTTAGAATCTTTAACGGAGACATGGGGGTCAAGTGGAACACCATTTATAGTTTTTTGACCAACCAGTGCTATTCAAACAAACATTATTGCAATGAGTCTCCTTATAAAAGAAACTAGAAATGATTGGAAGATTAGATGGATCCATTCCAAGCCTCGAGTAATAACTTCTTCATTGGGAGTTGACCGACATGCTGTAATTCGCCTATTTAGGGCGACGAGATCAATCGTTGGTTTAAGTCCTTGTTAGTATACAAGAACCCCACCCAGATTGTGCCACACACAAAAAAAAATATATCATAAGTATTGACATTGACACAATCTAAGGTTTTTGTTAACTAACAAGTACTTATAACTACCGATTGATATAGCCGCACTAAGATCGTAAATTTTAGCAGCAGGTTGTCTTTTATAAACAACGTATTCTAAATCTTCCAAAAGAAAGTAGCCTTACGGAGTAAATAGCGAAGAAGTTAATAATCGAATAATAAGTAGAACGCGAGTCTTGGTAAGGTAGTGAGTTGTGATTTAGTTTTGTAACTAGCTAAGCTTGATAGAAGTTCAACGAAGTGATACTTCTAAATCAGTCCAAGTGAATACCATGCCCTGGAGATAAAATAAAATATGTCTCCTACCTCCAAATTAATATTTCCTTTCAATTTATTAACCATAGTAGCCATGGCGCTAAGAACTTCGGGTTCTCTCGCACTAGGCACGGTGGTTCGCTGATAGTCCAATAAGACGGCACTCATGAATGGTGGAACAAAGTTTTCCAAAACAATTTTGTCATCATTTGATCTAGAAATCCAATCGGCAATTAACTTGAGAATTTCTTTTTTTACTACTCTCATCGTTTTGATCAGGGGTAGTTGAGCGACCTCTTCCCCATTAAGAGACATAGCTGCGGTTATATTTTCAGATACAATCTAAAATTAAAAGAAAAAAAAACTAGAATATGATACCTATAATCTCGTAAATTTACTCGTAACTTTACATACACGATTTTTTTAAAATTCCAATTGATTTGGTTATGAAAGTGACGTGAATACTAGCGTGTCAATGAGAGCATCCTATCCAGGTTTGGGTAAGAAAATCATTATAGAGAAAGGATGAATGTTGTTAGGCTATCCTATTCCATGAAAAGGATGTCAACATGCAAAATCGGGAAAAATTCTACCAAATCAATAATCGGTCCTGGAACATATTGCCCCACCAAAGACTCGTAAAATCATCGCTCATGATCTGAAAAGGCTGCAGAACACTCCAATACTATTCCTCATAATTGAAGCAAACATAATTGATTGTACTCAACAAAAACTCAGAGTAACTTGTAAGAGTGCCTACGCGCATCAATAGATTGTATTCCTGTGCCAAAAAATTAATAGTATCTATCTAACTTTTTCCATCAAAACTAATAAACGAAGCTATAGAAAACAATACAAACAAACAAACAACAATACAGAAATAGGTACTTCAACGACAAAATCGATCAAGATCAGTGAAAAACAGCTTGTCAGAGATGTTGAAAACTTTTAAAAAATTATCCAGTAGTAATGAACATAAACGGCAAAGAAATGAAATAAATAGAAGGGTTACAACAAGAAAATACATAATATGTAAGAGTTTCATTTATAATATTCATATCCTGGATAGTATAAGGGAGCCTTAACAAAATTATTCAGTAATAATGAACATAAAGGGCAAAGAAATGAAATAAATAGAAGGGTTACAACAAGAAAGTACATATTAAGAGTTTTATTTATAATATTCATATCCTGGATAGTATTAAGGACATTTCAGAAAAAAAACATCTTGAGAGGTCACAAAACAAATAAAAAGGGAGACAACAAAGTAAGCGCTAAAATCTCACTTTTTTCCCATCTATAATACACTATTTCTTTCTGTGACTGAAAATCTCACTTTTTCCTCATCTACTTATACACTACTTTTTTTCTGTGACCGTATTTGCTACTTTTTTCCCTTGGGAAAAAATTTGACTGGTACCAGTTACTTTTTCCATCGGAAAAAAAAATATCACTTTTTTCCCGTAGGAGACATTTTTGCCCCTGTCAACAGGTTTAAAAAGTCTTCTTTTTTTCCCGTCACAGAAAAAATGAATTTTCCCATCAGTACTCACTTACCTTATATACACTCAACATATCTACATACACCTTGCCAAGCTGATAAACGTAGGCATGATTTAAGGCTTTACAAGCCCTAACATTTGTCTTCATAATGACGGCAACTAGCTTTATTACTTCAATTTCTTTTAGACAATCAAAATTTTTCTTTACTTTTTTGATAATTTCATCCCACACCTGAAAGCCAAGAAAATAGTGGTAAGTATCAATTCCAGGAATATATGCATAATTTTTAGCATTGTATAAACAGTCTATTGTGCCATCTAGCGGAATTTATGTGATCGCCAGAACAGGAGAGAATTTAACACATAAGAACTTTTACTAAAGACTGTTTAAACAATGTTTTTGGACAAATACCTGGTTGGGTAATAGCATATATTTGTCAATCAAAGCTTTTTTCCTTGGTTGATCAACTTCGGCAGAAATAATGTATCCCACAGCTTCATAGAATGTGTGCAATTGTTGGGGTTGCAGATCACTAATTATGATGCGCATGTTAGGCAGAATTTCTTCAATAAACGGAGCAGTTTCACTAATCTGGGTAACAACAAAATGTTGTCTACACTTCATTGCAATCTTGATGAAGGTATCACATGCCATATCTTGGACTCCATCATGTGTTTCATGCATAAACTCAAACAACTTGTTCACAACTGTCTTTAGAAATTTCCAATTTGCTCTTAGAAATCTGGGATATTGACCAACGACGTACATTATATTCGAAGCAATTATAGCTTTATTATCTTTGCCGCTTTTATGTTCACACAACGAAAGTAAATCCTTCATAACTGTTATCAGAAACCTGTTTTCATCTTCCTTGTGCATTGCACCTGATATGCTACCAATAGCCCAGCACAGAGTGTTTAGATTTTTCCACGACCATTCAGATCCATCGACTTGATTCTTCAATTTTGAAGTCATGACTCTCTCAGTGTTAGTATAATCCAAATGGGTAAGATAAACAAGAGTTTCTCTCATATTTTTATACAAATTAATTGCATCAGTATCTTGCATAAATTCCCTAACTACTTCTCCATTGTCATTCTCTACAACCAAGACTTCTTCAGGCTTAGCCATTCTTGAGATCATGATGAATCGAACTTTATTTAAAACCTCTTGATAAGTTTGAGTAAGAGATGAGAGGGGAGGAGCTGGTACACCTACGTGTTGCAATTCAATATCACGATAAAGTTGCGATGCCAAGTTACTCCAATATTCTAAGCAAATTTTGAAAATTTCAACTTCCTCAACTTCAGACATTAGTACTAGATATCCTAAAGCATCTTTAAATGGGGATTTTTGACATTCAGCTACTTGCTTATGTTCTTTTAGAAAAGTACACAAAAATATGGCTAGATTCTGAATAAAATTTTGTTCTTCATCTAGACCTTTTGCATATGCTGTTTTTATATCTGTTGATAAAGGAAGAATCTTCTCTAATTGAGTCATAGTTTGGATGAATAAAGTTGTAAACGTATCATCATAATTGTTTGTAATTTTCACTCCAGCAATTTCTGTGAGGCATTTCAAAGTTACATTCCTGAACAATGGAACCGTGAGAAACTTAAAAATCAGAGTGGTTATCAGCTTTGTTTCGAAAATGTATCCCAGGGGAATCCAATTTAAAAATTTCAATAATGTTTCCAATGTTGCAATTATAAGTGAAGGATTTTGAGAACTCTCCAACACAAATTGGCATGAATGAAATATTGCAGAAAATTCTGAGCACATGGTATCCTTGAGATATTTTGCTTTAGTTTGTGTTATATTGCCAGAAGAAAAGTCGAATAACTCTTCGCTGAGAAGTTTCAAAATTATCATGTTGTTTTCACATAGACTATCATTTGCTCTGCTTGCTCCCAAAATTTCAGGTATGAAACTTCCCCAATTTCTTGGCCATTCACGTTTCAACACTTGAACTAAAATAACATTTAACTTGTTAAGAAAAGTCCTACTCCTTTCAAGACTTTCCTGATCTCCGCTGGTTTTAATAATCAATTGTACAATGTATTTCTTAATGCCTTCACGTTGTTGTCTTTCTAAACATTTCCAACGTGTTTTAATAACTTCCTCCAAAATTTGTAAAGCAAAATATTTAGTGTGCGGGCTATTGGAAAATTCTAGCATACCGTCAACTCTGGTCCATGCCTCTGGATGCTCTTTAAGCTTGGTTAGAGCTTGGTGTGCAACTTTCTGAGTTTCTTTATTTCCCGTATACATACCAGCAACAACATTATCCAAAAGATTTATGTCCAATTTTTTATTGAAATCCAGAAGCAAAGCTGCAGCGTCTTGACTTAAATGTATTGTTGCCATGATTTTCTTATTCCCTCTAATCCTACGAATAATCAATTTTTCAAGGGTAGTGAATCATTTCTTCAGTTTTAGTGCTGAAATAACAGAAAATATTGCTGTAGCTAGCACAATTATTTATAAGATGAGCAATAATACATTACACGAATTGTGAGTTACAAATTCGCGAGTCGTTTCGAAATTCGGAAAATTTCGAATATTTCCGGAGATATCGGAGAAAAACGAAATTCTGCAAAATGGTTTTTATTTTTTTCTGAGCTTATTTGAAGAGATACTTACTACAAAATAAATGACTTCATCACTGCCACTTTTCTCCTCTACAATATGGTTTTATCAAATTTGAAATCCGACGTTTCGTCTTTGGGCCACCATCATCAACTTTATTTTTCTAAATAAAGCTCTGGATTTTTTAGTCAGTTTTTTGTTAGTTTTTGACTTCCTCAATGGAATAGTACCTACAGGGCTTTCATTTCAAATCTTACCACCTATGTTATCAGCGTAAAGAGACAGATTTCTGGAAATCGCCGAAACACGTCAACAAATTTATTGAGGGGGAATGTTTTTTACGTAAAACTGGACTTCGCACCTTCAACCCTCTAAGCCCTAGGGCTACCACCCCAAAATTTTCTAAGACATGGGGTCGAGTGATAGATAGGCATTTTTAATAATTGAAATGGGTGTTATTCTGCAACAGTGAGGTCAAATTTTAAAGAAAGGACGGCAAAATGTACAGGGTTATTGGTTATAAATGTCACCCCCCTCTATCTTTTTTATTTGGCATTTTAGAAAAAAGTGTCCTAAATAAAAAATGTATGATTGAAATTAAATTTTTTGAAAAACTCACTTTTGCATATACATATGCATATACAAAAAAGCTGATCGTGCTTCAACTTTCTTATTTTAAATTGAAGGCCCTGTATATTATTCAATATTCGGATTTTACGTCAAATTCTGAGCAGATTTCATGTGATATACCCTATACCTAAGTTCAACTGTTTCGGAAACATTGGCAGTTGAAAATTGACTTTTTCGCAAAGGACCCCGCACACTTCTTATGGGATTTTGGTTGAACGCAGAATTTAACCAAATTTTGGTATGTTGTATATTTCGACCTGCTGAGTAAAAGTTCTCATGGGTACAAACCGATCCTATGACTAGTTTCGGATATACAGAGGGTTTTCTAATACTACCTTAGGCAACCTAAGTACCTATATAAAGTGTACTTAAGCAAAAAAACTTACATGTATTGCTTTAAAAGTTGTTTATTTCATCTTTCCTTAACTAAAAATGTTTAGTAGGTGTTCGTAACTCTTCCTTTATATACCAGGGGCGCTCAAAAACTATGGCTATTACTAAGCTAAATGAGTTAATGACCAAACATGTTCAAAAGTGTGAAAAATTGTGTACTTGTAGGTACTCAGGTATCTACGTTTTGTGATAAAAGTGACTTTCTATCTCAATGAATTCCAGTTCTCGCTACGCTTGTGCTAAAAACTTTTTGCCTCATGATCCCTTGGCCTAGGGTTTAAGTGTTTAGTTATTAGGTAAACATACACTAGGTGATTTGTTTGAAAAATCTAAACAGCCATGGAAAGAAAAGCAATGAAAATTGTTTTTTCATATGTCATATTTCACTTGCTAACCATGGAAACCAAAACAGTGACCCTGTCAATAAAGCGAATTGTATTTTTTGTCACCTTTCTTGTGAAAATGGCAATTCGGGAAAGGTAATGTGCTACGTGTGCAATGAAGGATTAGAGTAAGAGTAAATCGCACTGTTTTATTACTGAAAGATGCCAGTCCGTAGATTGGCTGTAAAGCGTCGAAACGAGTTAGGATTTAAGGATGAAAATCTTATTGTTGAGGACTCAAGGTGGATTTTGACATTGAAAACTTTGAAACATAAACAATAACGCTTGGCCCTGATTGGTCAGAAAATGAGGTGTCCCTGCAGGTTGTAATCAGTTTTACAATGCATGAGGTGCAAATGGCATCTTGCGACCAATAAGCGGCATTGTTTATGTTTCAAAGTTGACAGTGTCAAGTCAAAATCTATCTTGGAAAAAAATACAGTATATAGTTTGTCATACTTCTATTTGTGTTTGTTTTAAAAACACACAAAGGCCCACCAAACAAGTACTTTTCAAAATACCCTCGTACATTCACATATATAGGCACCTAACTAAAAACATGCACCTTTCTGTAAAAGGTCTAAACTTAATCAACATTTTTTAAAGCTACCTACCACAAATAAACGGAAAAAGCATTGAAATTCAATATTTTCAGGTTGCCTGACGTAGTATTAGAAAAACCCCCGTATATCCGAAACTAGTCATAGGACTCATAGGATCGGTTTGTACCCATGAGAACTTTTACTCAGGAGGTCGAAATATACAACATCCCAAAATTTGGTTAAATTCCGCGTTCAACCAAAATCCCATAAGAAGTGTGCGGGGTCCTTTGACAGGCTGTAAAACCTAAACGGTTAACTTTTGAGCAAAACCGATCTTACATTTTTTCTAAGATTTTCACAAGATATCATCTGACACCAACTTTGAATTTAACCGAAGATTGAATTTAATTGGAATTTTCAATCAGGAATTAAATTCAAAGTTGATGTCAAATATTAATGTCAACTGATAGTTTAAAAAATCTAAGATAAAAATGTACGATCGGTTTTGCTCTAAAATTAACCGTTTAGGATTTACAGCCTGTCAAAGTTGCAAAAAAGTCAATTTTCAACTGTCAATATTCCCAAAACAGTTGAACTTAGGTATAGGGTAAATCTGCTCAGAATTTTACGTAGAATCCGAATATCCTATAATATACAGGATATTCTATTTGAAATAAAAAATTTGGAGCACGACCAGCTTTTCTGAAACACCCTATATGCGAAAGTGAGTTTTTCAAAAAATTTAATTTCAACCATAAAACTTTTATTTGGGACAGTTTTTTCTAAAATGTCAAATAAAAAAGATAGAGGGGGGTGGCATTTATAACCAATAACCCTGTACATACAGATTGAAGAGTCCTTTAAAATGATTTATCACTCGACCCCCTGTCTCATTTGAAACTTTTGCGGTGGTAACCCTAGGGCTTAGGGGGTTGAAGAAGCGAAGTCCAGTTTCACGTAAAAAACATTCCCCTCTGCCTCAAAGAATTCCTTTTCCCTTGACCAGAAATTCGTGAAATTTTTTTAGAGTAAGCAAAAATGTATGCTTGAAATGAAAGACCTGTATATCAAAACAATCTATGAAATGAAGATTTCAGTCATAGAAGAATGTTAATTTTGTATGGAGATTGATCTTGGTCAAACGAAATTACTTAATTTATTAAGTACCTACTTTTCATAAAATAATCAGTTTCACAAAAACAAATTTATGAAGAACACAATAAGTTTGACAGGGATGACTATCTTGATACAAATTAACATACTTTTTAAATGAAATTTTATGGATTGTTTTGATATCTGAGGTTTTGATACACCATTCCATTAGGGAAGTCAAAAACCAGCAAAGAACTATGTAAATGAAAAATCCATATCCGTATTTAAGAAAACAAAATTGATGATGGTGGCCCAAAGACGAAACGTCAGATTTGAAATTTGATAATGCCATCCATATATTGCAAAATTTCGCGAATTTCACCGGAAGTATTCGAAACGTTATTTTGGTGAACAAGAAATTGCGTAGCTTTGTTTACTTTGGTAAATATGGTTACCGAGATCCCCATACTTACTCGCGAATTTGTAGCACCCTGTATGTACCTACAACTTCAAAAATAGAGGCTAGGAAAATTATGGAACAATACATATGAATAATTCGAAGATTCTTAATTCTTACAGGTAATTCTTTATTTTCTCTTAATAAAGTTCAATTCGCGAACGAGATAGTGAAAGTAAACAAACTTTGACAGGTAAGTAGAATTTTATTGGCTAGAGAAGGATTATATTCCGCTCTAGGCAGGACCGTCTTAGGTTGTTTTGTATTTCTCTTCTCTGAATATATTTCCGAACGAATTCTTCAGCGGAATCTGTTGAACTTGATATTGCTTTAATTTTAATTACTCACTAATTAACAATAATTCACCAAACACTATTCAAATAACTGTAAAATACTAGGAAATACGACATTTAACTTATTGACTTATATGACAACCTGACAATAATAAATGTCATTAGGTGTAATTCATATTTTTGCAGTCCTTCTCTGAATTTTTAAGCTCCGTCTGTTTGTTTACCTCTACTATCTCGTTTCGTGGGATGAACTTTAGATATAATACCAACTAAAAAGGCATCACACTACACACAACCTATCTAAGAGCTAAGACGTGCTTATTTTAAGTTTATATGATTTCACTTTGACAGAAATTATTGAGCTGGTCGACCAATTAGAACCTGATTATAGCTAAAGTCTCAAACCTTTATTTCAAGCCAATCAAAAAGCTGATATTTTGACACTTTATCATGACAAAATGACTACAAAATTTGCGGACATTTTTCTCTTGGTAGGCACTGGGCGAAACTCCGGGACAGAAAAATGTATACTAAATACCAAGCTAAATAAAAAATATAACCGTCCGTCCCATCCCTCCGCTCGATTTCGATGTATTTTGTCCGTTTTTTGTTTTTTTCATATAGATTTCTCACCAATACGTCTGACTTATTACTGTCATAATATGATTCGTCTTTATAACGGCAGGCCTATTGTCTACGCAGAAGGCTATTCTCGCACTCATTCGTTCGCGCAAAAACAGCTGAACCAAATATCAACATATATGGTAAATTTGGAATCAGAAGAATACTAGACATGAAGTATAGTTCATTTTAAAATCCATCCTTTAATAACAATTAAGGTAAGGTACCCAATTGTTGACAGGGTCCCAAAGGTTGACACATTAGCATATTATTCTCGTTAATAAGAATTTATAGAGGTTATAAGCTAACTGAACTGAAATAGCTTATAGTATTGTTGAAGCCATTTTGCTTGCTATAGCTGATGTATGGATTTGAAGTCACAAGTTTTTTCAACATGGTGGCAAGAAGTAGTAAACAGGTGCAATTTTTTTGAACTTTTTTCCAGATTTCAAGTGAAAGTAGTTAAGAAGATGTAAAAACAAAAGTTCTCAAAGCTAAGGTAGGGTTGATAATTTATGAATAATATACAGGGTGTTACTAAGCGCGCGGTAGTCCATATCTCCTATACTAACGGAGATCGAAGAAAAAACTAAATACAAAACTTGTAGATAAACATGAGTACTACATTCCTAAATTACTTTCCAGTATACAGGGTGGCCCAATAAGTAGTGGTGACACAGAGTTATGTTTTTTTGAATGACTCTCCCTGTATATTATGACATCTCTGAATTCTGCGGAAAATTCTAGACATATTTTATGAACAGAGTGGGTCATTTTGGGTGGGATTGCCGGGTACAGCCTAAACGGTGATAGATACAAAAAATATAATATACCTACGTATCGCGATCTATTTAGTTCAATGGACCACTTAGAATTTTTCGGACTTCTTCTGTTTTCGATATACAAGGGTTTTTTGGAAAATAGCTGATTTCTGTTTACCTCTTTATCTCATTTATTATCCAAAATTGTAAAAAATGTTAAATTACGTTTTTGTGTGATTTTTCACGTTGAATCCAGTGGCGTACTAAGATTTTTTCTAGGGGTACTATTTTTTGAGATATAGTCCAAAATGTAACTTTTTTAAATGGGACACCCTATTTATTTTTACACCGTTAAATTATATGTTTTTATCTCGGTTTTTATTGTGATTGTAACGATATACAGTGTGTATCAACCAAATGGAATAAATTCGATAATAAATAAATGGGAAACTTTTCGAAAAAACGCTCGAACACGTCAACTTTGTTTTTTTGTTTGAGATTTTTTCACACCAATTTTTTTTATACAGGGTGTTCCGAAAACAGCTGTACAGTTATCATTTTTAGTTTTTTTAATGGTACCCCCTTTATATTATGACATTTTTGGATTCTGCGGAAAATTCTAGTGTTAGAAATCATCAAATTATTTTGATAATTTGTATTTGTCAACGAACTGCATTTTTTTTCCTACCAGATAAACACCGACCGCAATCGGTCGCCTGGGAGGTAGTCATAAACCATACCCCGGTGCGCTCGTATCAAAACGCCGTCCGTGTTTATATTCGATGTTATTTTTGATAATATTTATTTAATTATAAGATTTCTTGTTCGTGAAATAAGTGTTAAATTGTTTTGCGCTAATTAAACATTCTGTTCGTATTATTTATTAATTGGTTGTGTATTGTTATTCTTACACTAGACATATTTCATGTACAATTTTTTTAAATAGACACCCCTAATTTTTTTTACATTTTCGGATTTCTGAGTATTTTTCATGAAACATGTCTTATATCTAAATTCAACTGTTTCGGAAATATTGACAGTTGAAAATTGACTTTTTTGCATATTTGACAGACTGTAAAAGCTAAACGGTTGATTTTACAGCGAAATCGTTTCCACATTCCTATTTTCATAAGCTATCATTTGACAGCAACTTTGAATTTAACCGGAGATTAATTATTAAAGCGAAATTTCTAATCATGGATTAAATTCAAAGTTGGTGTCAAATGATAGTTTATGAAAAACTAATGGCGTTTCCGATTGGTAGATTTAGTGCGGAACTAGTGCAATTTTTTCTATTTCTGTCTTTTTCTTCTACAGGTCGATTAAAGGGATGCAAATACACTCAGTGCGCACTGAATTTACCAATCGGAAACGCCATAAGATCAATCAATCAATCAATCAATTCTTTATTGTTTAAAAAGAATATACATTCTTATAACAGTAGGTTCTGCACAATAATAAACTTAATCTAAGTAATGCTACATTTCTCATACTTATAAGCTACACGTTTAAATATGTAAACCCAAATTTGAAATTGAAAAAGAACAAAAAATAATACTCTATAATAATTCAGGTACGAGGAGAATAGGAAGATAAAATTAAAATCTAAAGAATAGGTCTATTCATTTCTTAAGAACGATCTAAGTTTAAGAATACTAGTAACGGTTTGGAAAATAACCCTCACCAGTTGAGGGTTTAGATTGTCCAAATTATGAGCAAAATTCGGTATATCACCAATCGGAAACGCCATAAGATAAGAATGTATGATCGGTTTTGCTGTAAAATTAACCGTTCAGGTTTCACAGTCTGTTCAAGATGCAAAAAAGTCAATTTTCAACTCTCACTATTTCCGAAACAGTTGAAGATAGGTATATGACATTGTACATGAAATATGTCTAGAATTTTCCGCAGAATCCAGAAATGTCATAATATTTAGGGGATACCATTAAAAAAATTAAAGTTGATAACTGTACAGCTGTTTTCGGAACACCCTGTATAAAAAATTTGGTGTGAAAAAATCTCAAGCAAAAAAACAAAATTGACGTGTTCGAGCATTTTTTCGAAAAGTGCCCCATTTATTTATTATCGAATTTATTCCATTTGGCTGATACACACTGTATAATACTTTATAGTTTTAATAATTTTTACAGTCAAAAAAACTAACTATATTTTTGGAGAATTTTAGCTAGGGATAGACCGATTTGATTTTTTGTAGCCTATACCGATATATCGGTCATACAATTTTGTCATAATTTTTTTGCTCTATAAATCAGGTAAAAGTGATTTATAATTATATACACGGATTAACCATCATAAAATCACTAAGGAAAATGCATAGTAAGTTCGATATTTTGTAAAATCACCCGGCGGAATGAAAAAATTAAAATTTATACGGTATGCATCAAAACATTCTGCCACCCAATATAGCCATAGCCCGGAAACCTGACCAATCAAATTCGATGTGGCTATTTTGGGTGGCATAATGTTACTACATACACTGCATCAGGGGTCAGAATGTCGGGACGATGGAGCTATTTAAAGGGTCAGAATATTATTGCATGGGCTAGATTCAGGGTCAGAATGTTACAGGCGATAGAGCATTAGTATTAAATTTAACAACAAACAACAAACAAAAAAATTTAGATGTTCTTTGCGTTTCCTATGGATTTTTTGTGTGAATATATTGATTAAATTGTTAGTTTTTTGAATGAAACAAAGAAATTAAGAAATAAACTGGTGGACAGTTGCTTTGCAACATGGAAAATTTTACCCAAATTCAAATCTCGATATTTTCGGAAAGGAAAGAGATATCGAGTTGCGGTATTCGGGAGGTTCTTCACCAACTATTTGAGAACACGCACAAGGTTTGACCGGTATATTTCTTTCATTTTTGCACTTATACAGGGTGAGTAGAGGAAGTCATGTTTTTTGGCAAAGTTTGGGGCTATGCCAGATTCTCACTTTTGGATCTTGGAAATTTTTATATGCATCTTTTCAATCCTTGGACTATCCCAAAAAAAGTAATTTCCCGAATTTTTCGAAAGTTGGCTATAACGCAAATTATCGAATTTTTAAAAAAGGGTTACATTTATCCCTAAGAAACTTACTTTTTCGGGGTTGAGAATGGGTATTTTTTCCCATACTTTTGCATGAAGTAGTATTTCTTGGCCCCGAGAACGATTGAAGCACTCATTGAACGTTAAGCCTACAGTGGCGTGCAGAAAAAATTTGCTTTTGACATTATGTTATTAAAACCGAATTAATAAATTAAATTATACTATGCAATTAAACAGCCTAATGAACAAATTCAAGTTACTACTCTTGATACAGGAGTGTATTCCAGTGGCGTAACACCAAGAGCATCTTTTGGTTTGATGGGAAGAACTTAAAAATTCATATTTTTCTGCTGTTCATCTTTAATCTGGAATTTTTTAACCTTGTTATTCAGCATTGGCGTACCCGCTTGGATAAAAGGGTCCTTCTTTGAATAACCTCCCACAATAATGTCTTTTGGCTTGACCTCGATTTTTTTTCTATCATAGGTAGCTTTTTTTTTTAAATGTGCGAAAGAGATAGCGTTATTGCTGCGCGATACGCTTGCAGATACCTTTTGAAGGTACGCGTCCACTAAGCGGATCGGGCCGGGGCGCATCTAAACATTCCGGTATAGGATTCGGCACCTAGGCATATTTCATTGTTCCGTTTGAATTCAGACCGCCAATTAATGCGGAGCGCCGAAATCCGTAGGTACTTGAATGTTGAACGGTGCTGAGCCTCAGGTCGGAATGGTTCAGTAGTAACAGGCATGTGGAGTGCCGAATCTAAGGTTTAAATGTTAAACAGTGCTGAGCATCAGGTCAGAATGTTGCCATGCGTTTTGCGAGGTTTTCAAAAGCTATTTTATATTAAATTAGCTGTCCACCCCGTTCGTGTGCCTGTCTGCTACAATTTTGCTGCGGATGCGGCTTATTTGGCACGTTGCTTCATGTGTTCTTGTGCTTAAATATGCAGGATGAGTTTGCTTGGATGATTTAAACATTTTCAATGTGATGAACAAATTTACCGTGCTAACATCTTAGAGGAAAATGATATAAAGCGTTGGATAGAAGAGTATGATATAACATATACGAATTGGAATGTGAAGTCAGCAAAGAATAATTATACCAGATTCAAATGCAGGTTTGTGTTCAATGTCAATTCAATGACGTAGAATGTTCTTGAAGAATCTTCTTGGATACGAATAGACTTTAGAAAATACATTTTTAGATATGTTATTGTATGCCATCATAGGGCTTACAAAAAAGTGGATCAAGGAAATAATAGAAAAGGAAAATCAGCAGTTGAGTGCCGAATCTAAGGTCAAAATGTTATAAACAGTGCTGAGCATCAGGTCAGAATGTAACCATGCGTTTGGCAGGGTTTTTATATTAAATCAGCTGTCCACCCCCTTCGTGAAACTTTGCAGCGGATGCGGTGTGTTTGGCACGTTACTTTATGCGTCCTTGTGCTTTACATGCAAAATGAATTTGTCTGAATCATTCAAATACTCTCAATGTGGTGAACAAATGCACCGTGCATTTAGAGGAAAACATAGTACTGAACAGTGAACGAAGCTGTTCAGTTCATGTGCCACAAGTGAATAAAACTTATGTTCGCTAATTTTGTGCAGCGCTGACGGGGCAACATTCCAACCTGCAGCTGGGCACTATTTAACATTTTGACCTTAAAGTTCATTTCACCAAACGAGATAGTGACAGTAAACAAACTTTGACAGGTAAGTCGAATTTTATTGGCTAGAAAAGGATTATGCTCCACCCAAGGCAGGACCGTCCTAGGTTATTTTGTATTTATTTTTGCTGAATATATTTCCGAACGAATTCTTCAGCGGAATTTGTTGAACTTGATATTGTTTTAATCTAAATTGCTCACTAATTAACAATCATTCACCAAACACTATTTAAATAATTGTAAAATACTAGGAAATACGACATTAAACTTATTGACTCATATGACAACCTGACAATAATAAATGTCATAAGTTGTAATTTATATTTTTGCAGTTCTTCTCTGAATTTTTATGCTCCGCCTGTTTGTTTACCTCTACTATCTCGTTTGGTGGAATGAGCTTTAGATTCGGCACTCCACATACCTGTTGCTACAGAACCATTCGACCTGATGCTCAGCACCGTTCAACATACCAGTACGGATTTCGGCTCTCCGCATTAATTGGCGATTCGAATTCAAACGGACCAATGAAATATACGTAGGTGCCGAATCCCATACCGGAAGGTTTGGATGCGGCCGGGGCGGATCGCATCGCAAAAATCCGTCTATCATAGATTCAAACGAATCTGCGACCACTTTGCAATTCCGTTTTAATCTATGGTAGACGGATTTTTGCGATGCGATCCGCCCCGAACTGTTCCGCTTAGTGGACGTGAACCTCAGAAGGTATCTACCAGTTTATCGCGCAGTAATAACGGTATCTCCTACAACACTGACTATTGTGTATAAGTAGGTCTCGAATGAACAGCAGTGTAGACCAGCATCAGAGCATTTTAAAAAATACGAATTTTTAAGGTCTTCTCACCAAACCAAAAGATGCTCTTGGTGTTACGCCACTGGAATAAACTCCTCTATAAAGAGTATAGTAACTTGGATTTGTTCATTAAGCTGTTTAATTGCATAGTATAATTTAATTTATAAATTCGGTTTTATAACATAATCTCAAAAGCAAATTTTTTCTGCACGCCACTGTAGGCAATACGTTCAATGAGTGCTTCAATATTTTCTTGGGGCCAAGAAATTCTACTTCGTGCAAAAATATGAGAAAAAAATACCCATTCTCAAGCGAAACCCCGAAAAAGTCACTTTTTTAGGGATAAATGTAACCCTTTTTTATAAATTCGATAATTTGCGTTATAGCCAACTTTCGAAAAATTTGAGAAATTACATTTTTTGGGATAGTCCAAAGATCAAAAAGATGCGTATAAAAATTGAGAATCTGGCATAGCTCCAAACTTTTCCAAAAAAACATGACTTCCTTTACTCACCCTGTTTAAGTGCACAAATGAAAGAAATATACCGGTCAAACCTTGTGCGTGTTCTCAAAGAGTTGGTGAAGAACCTCCCGAATACCGCAACTCGATATCTCTTTCCGTTCCGAAAATATCGAGATTTGAATTTGGGTAAAATTTTCCATGTTGCAAAGCAACTGTCCACCAGTTTATATTCATTTTGGATATAAGGGGTTACTAAATTTAGATATAGCGAAATCTGAATACCTATTAGGTCGGCATACACACACGTTATTTCGCGCGGTTTATCGTGGCGTGTTGGGATGTAGCGGTTTGCACGCGCGAAAGAACGGCGTGGCAAAAAAAGCGTCATGTTCCATACACTTGACAAAGTATTCAAATGATTTAGCACGTAATCACGCGCGGCATATCAGTTGGAAAGGAAAAACTGTATGTGTATGGGTAAAAAGTGTCATTTATCGTATCGTTTGGAAGTGCATGTTGTCATGTACTAATTTTCAACGTGATAGTTTGCTACGCGGCGTTTATGTCTCCGTACTAGCCTCAAAACCGTGACGTGGAATGGCGTGTGGACACAGTTGTGAACTGCACTATCATGTACTTGAGTACTGAGACGTCACATTCCAGATGAAAGCACGTCTGAAATCCCTTCCCATTTGTATCATTGCGTGTAGCCCTCCTCACTCACGCACATGATTTTTCACAGGTTTTTGCAGATGACACGATAAACCGCGCGAAAGAACGTGTGTGTATGCCGGCCTAATAATTAAAAATTTATGTATATTTAGACTACACGTTTTTGTACAATTTCCTTCCCCTTTTTAATTTTCTGAATAAGCTTGTATTTATAGTTACTCCTTGTTACTGAAATATGAAGATATCGCGTAATCAGTAAAAACGTAAAACAATGACTTAGTACATCGCAGGATGATGTACTGTGAACAAATACAATATCTTTGGTCTTTGGAGAATGGCAAATTATGTGCTCTTTGCATTATTTTTGAGTAGTTTAATCGCATTCATCTCCATCATGAATAAATATTAAAAAGTCTTCGCATAAATTTCAATAGAGCAATGAGCGGGAAATAAACAAAACATGGGGCACTTCTAACGGACACGTGCAACAGGCCGTCCCGACATTCTGATTCCTGATCTAGCCCATGTAGTAACATTATGCCGCTCAAAATAGCCACATCGAATTTGATTGGTCAGATTTCCGGGATATGGCTAGAATGTTTTGATGCATACGGCATATCCCCGAATTTAACAAAGCCCGGCCCTTCGGCTATGTTTTATTTCAATTTTCCTGCCTGAGTACAATACGAATGTTCACAAAATGAAAAAATCCCGTTTAACAATCATCAAATGATTAAGCATTCTTTCATAAGTAAATCTACAAAATTTTACGAAAATTAGAAAATTCCTTTTGTGATAAAAACGGAGACGAAATATTAATATTCGTTTAAACGCACGAAACGCTCTCTGACGTCAAAATGCGCAACGAGTTAGCGCGCGCAAGTACAGTGGCGCTACTTTCTACTTGGATCAGCCTTTTGTGACGTTACTTTTACGATTTTTGTTGGCAATAAAGAATATTAATAATATTATTACTATTAGTGTCTTTTTCTTTTATATGCATTTAGATAAAGATACTGATGAACCAATTGGTGATTGAATCTTAGAAAGCACCCTGAGTAGTGAACTCTATTAATTGTCAAAATACTTTTTGCAATGAGCGGAAGAGAGACATATACATTGTAGGCAAATTCTTTCCGCATAGTGATGTCACAAGCGCTACTCTCGCCACAGGGGGTCGTTTTGCTAGCCTCGCTAATTTCGTTTTTTTGTTTTCGATCTATCAGAAAAAATGAAGGGTTCCTAGATGTTTTAACGTTCAATACGTGTTTTGTGGACCTAGAACCACCACTTTTTATCACAATTGAAAAATAGTGAACATTCCTATTGGCTCTACCTTTTTGAATTATTTGCAAAAATAATAGGCATGTATCTCCCAGATACCCGCGCGACTAATGGAACAATAAATAATAATTTTTTAACTCAGTGCCGGTTTATTTGCCTTATTTCACGTATGAGAATGCAAAATATATGGAAATAAATATGTATTAAACGATTTGAACATTTTAACAATCAATACAAATAAATGGTTGCTATCAGGAACCGTTTGTTTGTATCAAAAATTAGCATTACAACCATGTATACAATAACATGGGAGAATTGTCGCTGTAATTCTCTCTAGTTAAACAAAAAGAAAAGAGAATTTTCGCTGTAATTCTGAAAATCGTCACTTGTCATGGGATTTCTAACACATGAGTGGAATAATCGGGGATAATACCACGAGAGCTTCAAAATTACCGATAATTTTTCACGATTGCGTGTTTTCTATAATTTCACGAGTCCGTAGGACGAGTGAAATTTGCAGAGAAAACACGCATGAGTGAAAAATTATCTGGTTCATTTCAAAGCTCAAGTGGTATTTAGTGAATTATTTCACGTACGAGAATGCAAAAAATATGGAAATAAATATGTATTAAACGATTTGAACATCTTAACTATCAATATAAATAAATGGTTGCTATCAGGAACCGTTTGTTTGTATCAAAAATTAGCATGACAACCATGTATACAATAACATGGGAGAATTATCGCTGTAATTCTCTCTAGTTAAACAAATGGAAAAGAGAATTTTCGCTGTAATTCTGAAAATCGTCACTTGTCTTATGGGATTTCTAACACATGAGTGGAATAATCGTTTAAATAGTGCGTCCCAAAACTCTAGTTTCACAGCCGTTTTAAACAAAGTTAGTATTTTTTTTTATTATTTTTTTTGATACGAATATTTTTTATTTACTTCATAGATAAAGAATGAGCCATCGATTCCATCAAAATTATACCTTGTCCACTCCCCTATTGAAAGCGCCATGGCCATAAGTTATTTCATAATTTCTGCACTGTGCAGAGTGCAGAGTGTGTGCGAAGAAATATTTAATAATTTAACTTTTTAATTTAAAGGCCCGGTTTAGGTATTCATCTTCAGATAAACTTGCTGGTTACTATCTACAAGATAAATGTACCTACTGTTCTCAGATTCTATCGGTCGGCGGATAACTGGCGGACCAATGAGATTACAGATTGCGTTTTTATCCGTCAGATTGCAAACCTAACAGTTTATCAGGAGATGAATAAACCAGCCCTTAATATTAGTTTTAAGGTTTAAAGTCAACGCCCATTTTCTGAACCTTGTGTTCAAAAATTCCAAAAAAAATATATGTTTTATGGTTATCGATATACTTTAATCCATATTTTTTTAAGCAAATTTGACTCGCCATTTTTGAGTTATATCGCAAAAACTAAAAAAAAAGTAGTTTTTCACCATTTATTTCAAAACGAATAAATGAAGTTTCCCATTATTTTTATTACGAACTACTATTGCAATTCTACGCGACATATATTTTTTTCAAATTTTTTGAACTTGTAGTTTTCTCGCTACTACAAAAATGGTTGGAAATACGCCCGTAGCTACACTGTTTAGAAAAAAATCCGACGTATGAACGTTCAAAATTATTTGCGTTGGTCGAAACTACAACCCTGTTTATGTAAAACAGAATAATACTTCGAATTTCCGCCAAAAAAAGAAAAAACGTTCCATCACACAATTTAACCAAATGAAGATTTCTATTTTTTTTTGACAGTCAAGTTAGGGCACACTATAGGGGCGACAGCATTGACATCTCGCGTTGCTGTAATGAACTATGGGCCTGACTTTAAACCTTAAGGAAATTCCTTCGAAAATGAAACCTAGAAGTTCGATATGGAAACATTTCAGACAAAATAAGGAAAACAAAATTTTCATGTCAATTTTGTGATTTTAGATACAAAAAAAATGCAAAAAGCCCCAAATGAGGTTAAGAAGCTATATTCTTCAAAATTCTCCAAAATTCTCCAATGTTCCCGAATATTCTGCTAGAAAATTTTCTCAAAATAAATTCTCGAGAATTTGCCATCTCTATCTTGGACTATTATTGGATCTGAAGAATATTATTCTCCATATCGCCTCTGTAGCAGTGTTGCCAACGATATACCGGGTGCCCACGAGATTTCTTTCCGGCTGCCATTTTTTTATTTGTTTATCGATATCAACGAAACTTGGTAGGCTTGATATTTTAACGAAACGCCATTTTTAGGCATTTAGGACAATTTTTCCTGACTTCCGGTTTCACCGGAAATGACCGAAACTTTTGATTTTCAAATGGCACACCCTGTATATTTTTTGTTTTTTGGATTATACAGATCGTTTTACGTCCTAATGTACCACTTTTAAATTGAGTTTTGTCCAAATTTCGTTTCCAAAATTAAATTTTGAGTAGAAAAAAGAAATTACCTACATAATAAAACAGAAATATTTGAACAAAAATTAAGAAAAATGTAGTATATTATATCGTTGAATTCGCTTTAAAAAACTGCATTTAGTGATGTTATGAAAGTGATGTTTCTATTCTAGTTTTTGAGCTAGGGAAAAAATACCAAAATAATGAAGTTTACGGCCCTCTATCAGAAAAGTTTACAAAGATAAAATTGAGTTTGTATTTTTCTGAACTTAAGTAAAGTATGTAGAGTCATTTTAGGATGATCATGGCACTCTAGTTAAAAAATTAAAATTTAATTTAAAAACAAAATTTGGGCAAAACTCGATTCAAAAATTGTGCATTAGGACGTAAAACGACCTGTAGAATCCGAAAAACAAAAAATATACAGGGTGTGCCATTTAAAAATCAAAAGTTCCGGTAATTTCTGGTGGAACAGGAAGTCAGGAAAACTTGTCATGAATGCATAAAAATGGGGTTTGGATAGAATATCAACCCTACCAAGTTTCGTTGATATTAATGGACAAATAAAAAAATGGCAGCCGGAAAGTGATCTCGTGGGCACCCGGTATAACCAAAAAATCCGCTGTCAACTGTAAAAAAATCCGAAAAAATCCGATTTTCCTATGAGGTGCTTTTACCGAAAAAAAAAAAAAGGAAAAAAGGTCATCATTATTCGCGAAAAATTAATTGAGAAGAGCATAGCGGTGAACAGCGAATGAACAATAAACCATTATATGCACGAACAGTGCAACATCTATTGGTGAAATTGAGAACATCCCCAAGCTCCCCCACCATTAAATTCTGGGAAAAATCGACGAAAAAATGAACTCACTAGCATAGCCTGAATCGCAAGCCATCGAGGTCTGCGGGTGACGTCATCAGTATAATCTGCTGAGAGTCACTCGCAGGCATTTGATGGAGAGAGAGTTAAGGCCGAAACTCACTAGCAACACGCCACGTCATGCTTCGCCACACCACGCCATGTGACGAAAATGTATGCGTATATTCTTCCATTCATTTATATGTGCTGCGTACACACTTGCCATACGAGATACCGCGCCATGGCACGCCACGCCATCCGTCCATTTGCACACAAACTGTCCAACGTGAACCTGTGTCACATGGCGTGGGGTGGCGTGGCGTGTTGCTAGTGGGTTTCGGCCTTTAGGGAAGTATGACACATCAGATAACTCAGCTAATCAGCCGCGTGTTGCTAAATTCACCAAAATGGTGCACCGCCACGGATGCGGTGATTGGTTGCGACGCGACCATTGAAATTCACTAATGCCAATGGCAAACCACAGCTTGTCAAACCATGTTTAATTCAACAACACTGCTTTTTCTACCATTCCACCACGGTGCCAACACCAGCTGAATTTAGCCACACGCGGAAAATTATCCTCGATTATCCTCGCGAAAAGTTGCCTAATAAATGCGTTTTTGGAAGTTGTTTTTCAATAAAAACGCACTGTCATAACCTCAAAACAACACCAAACGCTTTTGTTACATACTGCCATAGCAGCCATGTTGGCTTGTTGTGCTTTGGAGGGATTTCATGCCCTTATTCGTTTTATCTAAAAAAATCCGCAAAAAATCCTCTGAATTACATAATTCGAAAAAAATCCGATCGTCCAAAAAATATCCGCAAATCGGATTAAAATCCGCCCATTGGCAACACTGCTCTGTAGAGCAAAATACGAAAGCCCGGTCGTGCAATCTGTATTCCAAGTTCTAAGTTCATAGTTCTGACGTCACAACTCGGAATTTCTGATTTACTACGTCACAACTAGGAATTTCTGATTTACTACGTCATAACTCGGAAATGCTCATTTATTGCTAGCACTCCCATCGAACATCATCATGACTATTATATACTCATCTGTGGCAGACACTCGCAACCGCCAGAATAGGCTGGCTTTTCAAATATACTTTTTAAATCAATAAAAGAATATTCCCTCAAAATTCAGCCTTGTGGAAGCAGGTAATAAATGATTGACCCTATAACAACTTTGCTATCGTCACACTTGGGGGATTATGACGCAACCACGAGATGCCTGCCAGAACGTTATCTACTTTCCTAATTGACCAATAATGAAACATTATTTAAAAAATTTCTAGCTTTCTCTGAAACGGGTTAAGCAGGACGCGCACTGAATCGACTCGGACCGGGCGACTCGGCGAAGAGCATTCGGTAATTTTTTGATACTCATGCAATTAAATGAGACTCGAGTCGACCACGTCGAGTCGACGAGTCCGATGCCGTGCGCGGAGTCTCATTTAATTGCATGAGTATCAAAAACTACCGAATGCTCTAGGCCGAGTCGACCGGTCCGAGTCGATTCAGTGCGCGTCCTGCTTTTAGTCGGATGAACCAGGAACCCCTTGCTAGCTCCTACTAGTAGTTATATCTTTCAATATATTTTTTTTTTGTGAATCTGTGAAAACTGATTTATGGACAGAAAATATGTGTGTTGCTCTCAATGGTTGCTCTATCACAAACCTATTTTTGATATTTTCACGCCGATACACTTGTACGCCAAAAAAGCTTTATAAAATAAGGCAAGAGCAAAGAGCATATAATATTGAAAGAATTGAATGTTGATGGTCTGAAATGAGACGGCTTGGTAGAAATTGGTGGATCAATTATTTTAAAGATCTGAGCGCCAGAGGACACAGGCCCCTAAAATGGTGGTTATCTGCTTCATCTAGAATGTTTTAAAGGTTTTGCTATGCAGTTTTTTTTTTGTTAAATTTCACATCGCAAATGCAAATAAAAACAATTGAACCGGACACCGGACACCTAATTTTTGGGTTACAATTTACAATTCAACAATTCTCAAGGATAACATCGATAAGGGACTTCTAACCTAGTAGATCCGAAATTCCGAGTTGTGACGTAATAAATCAGAAATTCCGAGTTGTGACGTCAGAACTATGAACTAAGAACTCGGAACACAGATTGCACGACCGGGCTTCCGTAGCAAAAAGGGGCCAAGCGGCCAAGTGGCAGTTGAATCATTTTTGAGATGAACACCATAACATCTTACATCTTCATAACCCAACTCACGTTGCGTAAAAAGGTGGCAAGCGGCACTTACATAAACTCCTGTCCTGTTCCTGTAGACAGAAAAAGTAATTGCAAATGAAATGGATAATAATTTTCAAAATTGCAGCTTTATTCTTGGTTTTCTCAACAATCTTATATTTGGCATCTGGCCCCTTTCTTGCTCTACAGGGGCGATTATGTATTATTTCAGAGACGAAGGACGAAGGAGATAGAGATAATATTGCAATTTTTATGTATTAGGTATTATTATTCTTATTGAAATGACAAAGCCGCAATAGCGATTAGCGAATATTCCCCTCTGTCCCTTCAGTCGTCGTAGCTCAAGAACCATGCCACGGTCCACGGACTTTACTATATAACTTTTACTTGGTTCCAAAGAACAATAATTTCCTTGAGGTATTTTTTGTTGATTAGGTAGGTCAGAAGCAAGAACAACCTATCATGAAGCAGAAAGCAACTTTTAATTTCCAATTACTAGTTATTGTCGCTATTGAATGAACATTTTAACACGCATTTCTTATTCAAATAATAATAACAATTAATTACTAAATGAAGAAAAATGATAAATATTATTATTATGTAGGTAGACTTACGTTTTCCCCAACCAAAACAGAGTAGAAAGGACGAAATCACAGCACAGAACCAAAAGTTGACCACCAATAACCTAAATCACAATCGCAACGCAATGACAACTGACTCTGACATCGGATAAGAATATGACATTTGTCAGTAGATGGGCCGGACATTGCAAGGATAATACACACTACTACTACAAGATAGCCTATCCTCATATAGACTGTGTAGAACCAATCTGAAGCCCCCCACCACGCCAAAATTATATGATATTTTCCATCATAAATTTAAATCTGAACTTGGACCGCTGGCGCAGACAGCTGACGACTGAGCTAGTGAAGTCGAGTGAAGTCGCCAATGGTGATACACCAATATGGCGGATGGCCGCGATTACAGCACAGCGACTAAATAAACCTTTACATGCAGTGGCGATAATAGGGGTCCCGCCGCCATTTTGTGCCCTACCTCTTGCTACTTTCAAATATGAATATATAGGATTTAAATGACATCCATCATAAAAATTCAAAACAACGTATTTGATGTTTATTATCGTCATCAGATACGTTGTTTCAAATTTTTTTTATGATGGATGTCCAATGTCCATTTATTAAATCCTATAGGTATATTCATATTTATGAGTAGCAAGAGGTTGGGCACAAAATGGCGGCGTTTTCCATATGAATATATGGGATTTCAAAGAACCAGTCAAAAAGAAGACTGCAATTGTCGCCACTGTGGTAATAGAGTTACTGTAGCCGCGATTACCAAAAACGAGGCCGATAAGCAATCCTAAAGCCTAGTAGGTACTCATAGCTGCGAAATTCGCACTTTTTTGACATTGCTTCGACAATTTGAGGTTTGATTTACGCATGAAACGTCAAATTGTCGACGCAATGTCAAAAAAGTGCGAATTTCGCAGTTATGAGTACTAGGCTTTAGAATGTGTATCATCCTAGCCCTTTCCACGTGGCACCGGTCCAACAAACCGCAACATATCACATATCGCTCAAATTCGAGTTGTATCGTTGACGTCACTTTGTAACCGGGTTAGGAAACAGTATGTCATTTCTCTAACCAGCTTGGCGATATGGTTACGTTCAACGATTAGAAGAAAAAAAAATAGAAAATTTGTGAACAACGGAGAAGCGGGAAAATTGTGCAGCTGTAAACTTAAATAAAAAATTGTGCGTTCTGTTAATTTTAAAGTTTCTAAAATCAGATGACCAACATGGAAGCAATTGAAGTTAAAATGCATAATAAGGATTTTTTTTTCACGATAGGTAGGTACACGTGAAATTTTGGTGCAGTTACTAGAGGCATCGACCTATTATAAATATTGTCATTGGATTTTCTAATTTAAAATAACAATTTTCTAACCGTTAGTTTTCATCCCTTGACTTGACATACCACTACTAACCGTTTTGGAATCCGGTTAGATTGAGGTTAAGCTAGAGCCACGTGAAAAAAACTCTTGTGAGCATTGAACTGCGTTCAATATTCTGACTCGCGGGGCAGACGGATTTTTGGTCACATGAGGATCAAATCCGAGCAAAATAAACATAAAGCGTTGAAGTTTGCGTTGATGACGGAGTTTTCTACCCTTTTCTCAGCGGTTTTTTTTTTTAGTTTTTTTGTTTGTTTTTAGACTTGTGTCTTTTGTTATCTGCTTTTATTTTTCTAACTTTTATGATGACGTCATCTGTATCCCTAAACATAATGCAAATCTCCATAAGGCATCCGGGTCGTCAAGTTACCCATCACCAAAAAAACGGCACATCAGAATTGGCTCAAATTTAGCATAAACATTCTTTTTTCTACAAACGTGTTAAAAATGCAATTTTTAACACCGCCCCGTAGCATTAAAAATGTTACTTTATCGCACTAGTGCCATAAAGTCTTTATAGCACTAGTGTTAAAAATGAAACATCAAATTTTGAGAGCGAATATCAAAAAAAGTTTGTATTTTTAGTTATTTACATTGATATTAATGGTGAAATTTGAACAACTGAGGTCGCCCGATTGGCCGCCTCATCTATATTTTTCAAGGGATCGATGCACCCCTCTTTTTCTTCTGAATTTTGTTGCATTTTAAGCAAAAAGGTATGAGCATTACTGACCACGACAGACTTTCAAGAAACTGACAAGACATTTCATTACCTGGTAAAACAAGGTGCTGGATGTTTGGATTTTTTGACAAATGTCAAATTTAATAATTTTATGTAGGAAAGATGTCCAATTTATTATTCATTCAAAAATCTAACTTGTTACTGGTTATTGCTTTTTATTGCCGTTTGTAGAAAAAAATATTGTATGATATTTGTGTTAAAAGTATTTTTCAGGCACTTATGTGAATTGCAGAATTCGCTTCGCTCATTCTGCAAACTTTCACATGCGTGCCTTAAAAATGTACTTTTAACACTCATATCATAAATAACTATTATCGATTATCTACAATTCGCTTTTTTTTAGTTTTTCGATATTCTGGGCAACATGTATTTGGCCGACCAAATGTTAATTTTTCAATATTCGCCATACTCAATCGTTTGGTGATCGTTTGGTGGTCTTTGGTATCCCACTTTTAATATTTGGTGGTAATTACTTAGGCAGTAATTAACAATTAAAAATTTCATATGACGTTGGCCGACATAACCTGATTCTAATTTATTTTTTGGCCCATTTATAGTCAAATCGAACGGAAATCGTTTGGTGGTCACGAATTTACCGAATTTAGCGTTTGTTAGTCAATAATACCGGAGTAATTAATCAATTAAGATTGTTTTTTGATATATTTTAATTAATCGTCGCGCATGCGCATATATTATCTGTTTTTCATTGAGTCGCCTCCAGTTAATTTCATTTTTGCTATTGTGGCGACCACTGACCACGACAACGACAATCCAGTAATCTAGTATCCAGTACAAGCAGAGTCCGCGACTCGCGACTCGCGAGTTGACACGCCACCGGCCCACCGCCAGTTCCGGATCGCAACGGCAACGCCGCGATCGAGGCGGCTCAATGAAAAACAGATAATATATGCGCATGCGCGACGAATAATTAGAATATATCAGAAAACAATCTTAATTGATTAATATCTCCGGTATTATTGACTACCAAACGTTAAATTCGGTAAATTCGTGACCACCAAACGATTTCCGTTCGATTTGACTATAAATGGGCCAAAAAATAAATTAGAATCAGGTTATGTCGGCCAACGTCATATGAAATTTTGAATTGTTAATTACTGCCTAAGTAATTACCACCAAATACTAAAAGTGGGATACCAAAGACCACCAAACGACCACCAAACGATTGAGTAAGGCGAATATTGAAAAATTAACATTTGGTCGGTCATACACATGTTGCCGATATTCTGCCTATTTTTTAAATCCAAAAATCATGTTCGCAACCACCACAACACAAAATGCATTGGTGGTTGCATATGTTTATCAAGCTCGGATCCGTGAAAAGCATATTTTATTGATAACCACGAAAAACTAAAAAAAGCGAATTGTAGATAATCTATCAAATAATGGTTATATCAAAGGATTTTGAAAATTATTGCCGATTTTTTGAGATAATCTTGAAGCGAATTTTGAAGGTGAAAATTTGACAGTTACAATTGAAGCAATTTCAAGTAGATAGCGCCACGGCAAAAAAGCTACAATTGGAGCTTCATAAATATATATTTGTCTTTCTCTTTCACTAAGGCCGCTCGTACAACAGCACTACGCGACCGAAACCGCGACTTGACGTCGCTTAGAGGTCGCGGTACGTTATTTTAAATGGAAGCGCCCCCACAAAAAATATGGCGATCGCTACGCTACCTATAAATTACTGGTCTCGCGCGACTTAACATGCTAGTCTTTTAGGAACCACGACGCGATTACAATGTTTTTACATTTGATTTTTGAATTGCCAAAATGAGTGAAGAAGCGAATAACATCACATTTGTTCAACTTGTTGAACAGAATCTGAGGTCTATATGATTATAAATTGCCAGAATATTCTAGAAGAAATATCACTGAAAATTTTAATGTACCTACAATAGACCGATCTCCTATTACCTGGACTGCGCGCGTCGCTTGTAGGCTGCAGGTGAGCGTCCAATGAAAAGCAAGTTTGTGACAGGCTTGCGTCATATTCTTATTCAGAGGCCAGTTCAGAATGAATCGTTCCTTCTTTCTTTGTAACGTGTAATTTGACAAAGAGCAAACTAATACTTTACATATTACTTGAACTCACTTCGTTTGTCTGATTTAAGGCGTTGTAAAACACTTGACACTATATCACTTCTTTAATGTTATAATGTTCGATTTGTATTGTCTACATTTGTTCTGCAAAAATACAATCTGGCTACACTGCAGCCAACGAGTTACGCGCGCATGTCATCTTTTATTGCTTTCTAACTTGTATTTATTACAATTAAGCTCTCTTTTTCTAATCATGCGAGATAGGTCTATTGTGAATTTATAGCGGCGAGTAGTACAGCAACAGGGATTCAAGCATAAAAATCCGACCATAACCTCAATCTTTCATTCTTGACACGTGGTGGATGCGCCGTCGTTGACACGAAGGTGGATGCGCCGCCATGGTCCCATCTTGTCGACAGATGGCGCCATGGGACCTGCTCCCGCAGGGCTCCGCCCCCCAAAAGGGGGCCCGCAGGGCTGCACCCCCAAAAAGGGGTCCACAGAGCTCCGCCCCCCAAAAAGGGGCCCCCGGATTTTAATATGGGTACCAGAAAAAGGGGTGGGGGGGAAATGTTTTCCCGCCATCATGTCAACCGTCACCTGTCAAACGTCATCTGTCAAACGTCACCTGTCAAACGTCATCTGTCAAACGTCATGACGTCATAGCGGGAGTTTTGAGTCGTTCCGGGTTCTGTGATGACGTCATAGCGACCTGGGTCACGTCCGTGGAGTCATTTAGAGTACATAGTGCAAAGTTTGATTCAGGATTCGGGTTCTGTGATGACGTCATAGCGACCTGGGTCACGTCCGTGGAGTCATTTAGAGTACATAGTGCAAAGTTTGATTCAGGGTGCAGGTTCTGTGATGACGTCATAGCGACCTGGGTCACGTTCGTGGCGCCATTTAGAGTACATAGTGCGAAGTTCGTTTCATGGTTCTGTGATGACGTCATAGCGACCTGGGTCACGTGGGTTACGTCAGTGCGGGTCCGTGGCGCCATTTAGAGTACATAGTGCAAAGTTCGATTCATGGTTCGGGTTCTGTGATGACGTCATAGCGACCTGGGTCACGTCCGTGGCGCCATTTAGAGTACATGTGTCAAGTTTGATGTGTCTTATAACAGGATGCTGTGGTGGTGACGTAACTATGAGGGTCCAGCAGCTAGCTTCATGTTGTACCTGGTAAAGGGTGTTCGAACTTAAGGATGATACACACCTACAGTATTGCTCATTGACCTCGTGTGTTACCATTTACGACGCCATAACTAAGTCATCAGCTGTTTAAACAACCTACGTCAAGGCGAGAAATAACATGCTGCTTACGTCACAACTGGTGATTTAACGTTGGGGAGAGAGTGGATTTGTTCCACACAGGCCTTATGAGGATAGGCTATCCTGTAGTAGTAGTGTGTATTATCCTTGGTTGGAACCAACGTTTGATGGGAAAGGGGCCTCGTTTTTTTATTAAAAACATACATTTTTTAAGACAACGATTTCAAAAAGCGAATATTTTCCATCAATAAACTGCTTAATATGATCCAATCATTTTGGTGGTACGTCTTGGGAGCAACACTGCGTTATCGTCAAATTCGACGAGTATTTCAAATCCATAGCTAAAAATATGCCACAATTGTATCGATTACCTAAGTATATAAGATATTTACTTACTAGGTTAAAATAATAATTTCTGTACAATAGTTTTATGATCTACCTTAATTTGTATAGTTTATTGGTTCCAGTAAAGATTTGCAATTATTTTGAGGTCTCTATCGTAGAAAATATTGGGAACTTTCACTTTATACCAGATCTTATAATTTTCTCAGTGTTTTTGATCCTTTGTTATAAAAAGACAGGCCTTGTTGATTGATTTCAAATCCATATCTAAAATATTCCATAATTCTATCGATATCAGTATATAAGATATTCACTTACTTGGTTAAAATGATAATTGTTGTGCAATAATTTTATTGTTGTTGACGAGTCTCAAACAAGACTGAAAGAGCTTAATTATTATAAAATCCGATTCAAACTTCGAATTAACAACATATCATACAAAAAACGCTGTCAAAATATTGGAAATTTCACTTTCTATGAGGCTTCAGGTCTTGTAATTTTCTCAGTGTTTTCAATCCTTTGCTAGGAAAAGACAGGTCTTGTTGTTGATTGATATTAGTATATGAGATATTTACTTACTTGGTTAAAATCAAATTAATTGTTGTGCAATAATTTTATATTTTCCACTGTTGACTAGTTTGAGCGAGACTCAAAGAAGCTTGTTATTATAAAATCCGATTTAAACTTCGAAGTATCACATACAAAAAACACGGCTAAATGCAAACGCTTAATCGGCAGTTTTTTTATCTGAATTATATCAGGACCATTCGCAGAAGCCGCCCGAGAAAAACAACAACACATTTTAAAGATAATTTTTGAGTTTAAGGTGTAATTATTAAGTTAGATAGGTATTAATATGTCCATTTTTATTTTAAAAGGTGACAAATTCAAACAATTTATCAAAATTTAAAAGAATAGATTTGAATTAGCATCGTTGACATTTTATGAGCCAATACCCTTATGCAATACAAAATTTCAGTGGATACATTGTTACCTGTAAAATATGAGGATTCAATTTTTTTTCTTTGTACAAAAAACGCAGCATCCAGTACCAGTACTTTGAGCCTGGATTTTCAAAGTTTAGTTTTTTGGGCGATAAGTGTCGGTTTCGAAAAACTGTAAGTACTATTTTTAAATATCTAAGTGATGTAGGATAAATCATGCCCCGAGACATATTTTGAATTAACACAAACCTCGATTTTTGAATTATTTTTATTTTCCTTAACACATAAATATATTGTATGTTTTTTAAAAATACAGACAACCCTGAGTACCT
The DNA here is from genome assembly GCA_917834065.1 of Ceutorhynchus assimilis. Classification (NCBI taxonomy): domain Eukaryota; kingdom Metazoa; phylum Arthropoda; class Insecta; order Coleoptera; family Curculionidae; genus Ceutorhynchus; species Ceutorhynchus assimilis. Next base: position 113,943 of record CAKJTU040000026.1, on the reverse strand, counting down.
ACCTATTTCTTAATTTAATTCCAATAGTTTTTTACGCAGCAACTTGAATTTACTTTTTCACTTACATTTGCACAAAACTCAAATTTCTTTTTCTAAAATTTAGGTAGGTTCTTTAACCAATTTAAACTGGTTTTATTTTTTCATTTACTTTAAAACAAACCTCCATAAACAGCGAATTTTTAATTTTGTGTACAAAATGGTTCACCAGGAAGGAGATAACCTGAAACATCATGAGGATTGCTAAACATCTTCCAAGATCTGTAACCAATGTGGTGGGATTTTTGAAGCAGAGGGGGCTATCCAACACAACCAAAACACCCAGCTCCAAGAGAGCCTCCAAACGAAAGGCTGGAGATCCCGCCGCCCCCATGATGAAGCAAGCTAGACTTTTGCTGGTAAGTTGACATTAATCGAATTCTTTAAATCTAATTCAATTATTTTCAGGACTTTCAATATCAGCCACATGCCGGTGGTGTGAGAATTGCGACTTGGAGAATCCGATAAATCAATGAGTTGGTCATCTTCGGTGTCTCTAGCACCGAGCCAACACCTGTTAAAGCAGGAGGAAGACGTTAGTCTTGTCAAAACATCTTTCAAGAACCGAATTGCAACATAGCGGCTTTCATCAAAGCAGGACCCTATCAGCGTGAAGCACGTTTTGAAATTAGCTGTGGCATACCTATTCAGTATTAGGACGGACGGAGGACTGAATGATTTTATGACACACTTACCAGGATAGCAGAAAATGCGTTTGCGAAAAAATAATTTAGAGCAAACAGTTAAATAGCGCAAGGATATGAGAAAACTAACTTCGCACATTCTTGAGCAACCGACCCACCGAATTCAACAAACATGCGTACACGTAAACGAGAAGAAGGGGTTTTAAAACTAGTTTTTCCTTCAACAAATCAGGGTAACTATGGAATAACATAGAGGACTAAAATATGACAACCACTTTCAAGTTGAAACTGGAAGTGGATACCGGCTGCCACTACCACCCCCTGCTCATAAATAAATTTGGTCATTTAGGTTTTCAGTCATCCTAAACAAAAAGTTCACAGAATTCTAGGAAAAAGAAAGCGGTGTGTATCATTTCAATTGCAGTGTTATATACTAAACAATGTCTCTTACAGGCTGGACGCTCCAACAACTTTAAGCTCTAAATATGAGTATTAATAGGATCATAACCCTCTAAAAGCCTATTCATATCTGCCAGTATCAGGATAACCTGTAACGTCATGGGAGTTGCCGAACATCTGCCAAGATCTGCAATCAATGTGGTGGAATTTTTAAATCATGTCATCCAGAAATAACATGGGTTGAGGAAAAAAGTATTCCAGTACTTCCAAGCTAGATATTCAGGAATGTGAGAAATTAGCAGTTTTTACGAATTACTTCCAGAGGAGTACGTTCGCGGATTTCGTTCGCAGGCGGAAATTTGGGATCTGTTTCTATTTAAATACTCAATATATATTGAAAAAAAAAAAATTCAAGGGTGACGATAAAGACGTATTTCATTTTTATGATTATGAATATTGCTACAATTTAGATGGTAGTCGCACTCACAGTCCTATTAACCATATTGGCAATGATTGTTGAGAATAAAAATAAGCTTTAGTATAAACTATGTTTTATTCTCCTGAGAATGGCAGAGATGAAGCCACCATTGATCTATGTAGACCACCAACCCAAACCCACAGTCAAATAGCGCCAGCACACACTTAAGATATCATACAACTTTTATTTATGTTCCAAAATTGTATCAAGATTATTTCCATTTCAATAATTTTTGAAAAGAAACTTCTTAAACGGCGTTCTGCTATTTGGACGACAATTGAGAGCGATTTGAAAAACGCGTCACGGGCAAATTTCGTTACTCGAGAGACAAGAAAGATGTAACGTAAAGGAACAGAGAAAGACAGCTATTGATTGACACAAACCAAGGATTATAAGCGTCGAGAGGACTGCCCATTATTGACAAGCGCCGATATTGACACAAACCAAGGATTATAAGCGTAAGGATGATTGCCTATTATTGACAAGCGGTATTGGAAAAATAAAATCATTTCTAGCGAATTTCGGGGTTTTCCGGATATCTCTGGAAAGCACTCGGAATTTTTGAAATATCAAAGCAGCATAATAATGAGCACAAACTTATGCACTATACTTTTTTCTGATTCAACCGACGTCAGGTCTCTTTCCGTAGGATTCTAATACAGGATTCGAATAGGATTCAAAATAGCTAGTATTCGAATGATACCCAAGTCTCCCAAAGTACCAAGTGTTATCACAGGAGTTTATTCAAAACATGCCGCATTAGTAATAATTATCAAACTTCAAAATTGTATAACAGGAGACTTTCTCATTGAAATCAAGCATTACGTTGATAGACTTGATACTGTTTACAATGCCAATCCCCATTAAGTATACATGACCCAGATGTAAGGGTGAAACTGATATACCTAATCGACTTTGTTTGCCTTGCGAATTTTCACAATTTGTTGAACAAAAAAGGATACCATCTCATTATTTTGCAAAACCCGAACGTAGAACCTAAATTATGAAGTTGTACCAGTAAATTTTCTGTGAAATAAAACTTTTGTTATTATATTTTTCTGCTTTTTATTTATGGCCTCTAGACTAGGTTAGGCTATAATAATTTAAACAAAATTCAACGAGAGCATTGTGCACAACATTAGGATAGGCCATCGAATACTATATTGTTAAGCTTTTTTTTAAGTCGACACTTTCCGTATGGGGAGCAAAAGAAGGAAGGATACGGCAAAAAACAGGTGTGAGATCAGGTGACCATTGACGTACAATCGTAGGGAGCCACACCAACTCATATTGGAGTATCAGCTAGGGGATTCTTATTTTGTCACAAGTCGCTAGCTGTCATTCGATACCTATTTCGATATCGGATGGAGAGTGATTCATATGTATTATTGTCGAATTTCGTATCGACATCAAATAGGCGGTGGTATGAAAAACGAGAGAAAAATCGACCTTCAAATTTGAATGATAGATGATAGATTATGTTTATTATTTTATAATTTATTTTTCGCTTCAATTCAAACTATTTTTACTTCTAAAGATTCCTTTCGCGTTGAAAATAATTTCAATTTCTACTTATTATGTTGCAACGAAATTTTAAGGCAGCACCGTCAACAGCAAAACCTTCACTTTAGACGCACGACTCGTAGGGTAGGAGAAACTTGATTTACATTTTTCTTCTCGCCTCTCAACTCCACACTCCCGTCTTCCTTATGTGAGACTGACCACGTCCACCAGTACTCAACATGTTGAGTGATTAGTCAGCGGCTTTGTTGAAAAAGATGAAATATAACGAAGGATTACATACACAAACGTCAAACATAAAACATAAACATAACACATGACACCACACCTTGTCACTTCAAAATAAAAAAGGATAGCCAATCATTCAAACAAAGATCAGCAAATCGAAAAGCCGAAACGGGACCTCTCACTTACGCCAGAGAGTCGATACCGAATCAGCAATTCGACATCGAATTGGTCTTAAAAATTCCGCAGGATTATAAATGATGGACTGTATACGCATGCAATTTAATTCATTTTACCTACTCATCAATAACTGATAGACCGTGCCTGACTCATCCATATAATATTATAGGTCCTGCGAAATATTAATGAAACCGAACAAACAGACTGCATACATAAAACGTCCATTTTATGTCATATTCACGTTCATACGTCCATATGACCTATTCACTGATCTCGTAAATAAATGGATAAACAAAGAACGCTCCTAATGCTGCTAATTTACGAGGTCAAAATCTCAACAAAAACAACTGACTGGGACAGCTGTGAGCATGCGCAGTAGATACATGTATTGTGCGTAGACAAAATATGGCCAATGAAAATGAAGGAATTTCGAAACTTAGAACAGTTGTTCGAAAGATAAAACACTGCGCAGGCGTTAGGCTGTTCCGTTGCACAACTGTTCGTAGAATATTGATCCCAAATTTTCGCACAAATTATGCAAATCAAGCCGTATGAATTGTTTATCCATTTATTTTTTAGATCAGTGGACCTATTCAGAACATACATAAGATGTACATTTTAGTAAAAACATTCATATTACGTACATTTACATCCACCATTTTGGTTTTATGTTAAAGTGTAAAACACAAACAAGTCACTGTTTATTTATTTAATTCCTCGTGTCTAAGTTTAACTTTGTTTGAATCTCTGTTAATCCTAGTAATTCAAATCATTGGCTTAGAAAATCGTGTGTTTATTTTAGTGGCATGCAGACGTAATAATTAGAAATTGATAAAAAAAAAATCTTGCCTCGACTGGGATTTAAACTCAGGACCCCTGAATTTCCAGTGCAATGCTCTAACCAACTAAGCTACCAGGAGCTGTTTCATTTCTACCTTTTCGAATGTGGATCAAATCTGGAACGCGAAATAAATGAAAAATAGTATAGAAGGACTAACCACACAGCGTTTTTATGCCTAGGGAGTTTATCGATACCGTGGGAAAAATCTAGATCGACGATGCATTTGATCTGAAATTTCGGGGTTTGACCCGAACCAAATCCAAATTTTTGGGGAGTTTCCCGGAATTCGACTGCAGCTCCTTATCTCATGTTATCATCATCAAAACACAGTTATCGTCCCGCCATCGGGCGTCATCCTCATCGTCGTCTCGTCATCGATCGATTGCAAAAAGTCTAGCCGGGGAATCGAGTCCTCAGACCATCACACCAAAATCCAGCACTGTAGACAAGGCACTAGATCATTGAGTAATTATTGATAAAAAATGTTTGTAAGTAAAGTCTATACCAAGTCACTTGGACTAGCATAAAAACTAACTAAATCCCGGCATCCATCGGCTTTTTCTTTGTCAAACATGGGCGGCGTAATTTCAAAAAACAGTACTAAAATTAATAATCAATAGACAGTATGTCAATCAATCATGATCGGCAATGGCCAATCAGATCTATTGAGTCCACGTTTACTGGTATCGAACGTGTACATGGAGGATGAAGCCAATCAGATAATATACCTATCCATTCTTACTTGTCTGGCTTCCAACGGGTACGAGGAGCAATCAGTATAAATTTTGCTATATTTTTCAATATGTGATGCAGTATATTGACAATACGTCTATTTTAGGCTTGGTCCAAGTAACTTCGTATAGACTATAAAACGTTCTAACTATACAGGTCCAGAGACAATTATAAGTGTGTAGACAGCTATACAGGTCCAGAGACAGGTCCGATACAGCTTTTCGAGACAGATCTGTCTACACAGACTGCTTTTCGAGACAGCTTTTCGTGACAGGCCTGTCTACATAGACTGCTTTTCGAGACATGTCTGTCTACACAGACAGCTTTTCGAGACAGGTCTGTCTACACAGGCAGCTTTCTGAGACAGGTCTGTCTACACAGACAGCTTTTCGAGATAGGTCTGTCTACACAGATAGCTTTTCGAGACAGGTTAGTAGTAACGGGGGCACCTGAGCCTGAGAATTTTTTCGATACCGTGGGAAAAATCTCTAAATCGGCGGCGCCTTTGATCTGAAACAGCTATCCAGGTCTAGAGATAGGTTTGTATACACTTATACAGGGCTAGAGACAGGCCTGTATACAGCAATGGTAAGCAAGGGTTAGTTTGGGTTAGTTATAGGTTAGCATAGGACCCCCCCACGTCGTTGGGTCAGTTAGGGAAGATTCGTAACTGACCCAACGACGTGGGGGGTCCTATGCTAACCTATAACTAACCCAAACTAACCCTTGCTTACCATTGCTGTATACAGGCCTGTCTCTAGCCCTGTATAAGTGTATACAAACCTATCTCTAGACCTGAATAGCTGTTTCAGATCAAAGGCGCCGCCGATTTAGAGATTTTTCCCACGGTATCGAAAAAATTCTCAGGCTCAGGTGCCCCCGTTACTACTAACCTGTCTCGAAAAGCTATCTGTGTAGACAGACCTATCTCGAAAAGCTGTCTGTGTAGACAGACCTGTCTCAGAAAGCTGCCTGTGTAGACAGACCTGTCTAGTTAGAACGTTTTATAGTCTATACGAAGTTACTTGGACCAAGCCTAAAATAGACGTATTGTCAATATACTGCATCACATATTGAAAAATATAGCAAAATTTATACTGATTGCTCCTCGTACCCGTTGGAAGCCAGACAAGTAAGAATGGATAGGTATATTATCTGATTGGCTTCATCCTCCATGTACACGTTCGATACCAGTAAACGTGGACTCAATAGATCTGATTGGCCATTGCCGATCATGATTGATTGACATACTGTCTATTGATTATTAATTTTAGTACTGTTTTTTGAAATTACGCCGCCCATGTTTGACAAAGAAAAAGCCGATGGATGCCGGGATTTAGTTAGTTTTTATGCTAGTCCAAGTGACTTGGTATAGACTTTACTTACAAACATTTTTTATCAATAATTACTCAATGATCTAGTGCCTTGTCTACAGTGCTGGATTTTGGTGTGATGGTCTGAGGACTCGATTCCCCGGCTAGACTTTTTGCAATCGATCGATGACGAGACGACGATGAGGATGACGCCCGATGGCGGGACGATAACTGTGTTTTGATGATGATAACATGAGATAAGGAGCTGCAGTCGAATTCCGGGAAACTCCCCAAAAATTTGGATTTGGTTCGGGTCAAACCCCGAAATTTCAGATCAAATGCATCGTCGATCTAGATTTTTCCCACGGTATCGATAAACTCCCTAGGCATAAAAACGCTGTGTGGTTAGTCCTTCTATACTATTTTTCATTTATTTCGCGTTCCAGATTTGATCCACATTCGAAAAGGTAGAAATGAAACAGCTCCTGGTAGCTTAGTTGGTTAGAGCATTGCACTGGAAATTCAGGGGTCCTGAGTTTAAATCCCAGTCGAGGCAAGATTTTTTTTTTATCAATTTCTAATTATTACGTCTGCATGCCACTAAAATAAACACACGATTTTCTAAGCCAATGATTTGAATTACTAGGATTAACAGAGATTCAAACAAAGTTAAACTTAGACACGAGGAATTAAATAAATAAACAGTGACTTGTTTGTGTTTTACACTTTAACATAAAACCAAAATGGTGGATGTAAATGTACGTAATATGAATGTTTTTACTAAAATGTACATCTTATGTATGTTCTGAATAGGTCCACTGATCTAAAAAATAAATGGATAAACAATTCATACGGCTTGATTTGCATAATTTGTGCGAAAATTTGGGATCAATATTCTACGAACAGTTGTGCAACGGAACAGCCTAACGCCTGCGCAGTGTTTTATCTTTCGAACAACTGTTCTAAGTTTCGAAATTCCTTCATTTTCATTGGCCATATTTTGTCTACGCACAATACATGTATCTACTGCGCATGCTCACAGCTGTCCCAGTCAGTTGTTTTTGTTGAGATTTTGACCTCGTAAATTAGCAGCATTAGGAGCGTTCTTTGTTTATCCATTTATTTACGAGATCAGTGAATAGGTCATATGGACGTATGAACGTGAATATGACATAAAATGGACGTTTTATGTATGCAGTCTGTTTGTTCGGTTTCATTAATATTTCGCAGGACCTATAATATTATATGGATGAGTCAGGCACGGTCTATCAGTTATTGATGAGTAGGTAAAATGAATTAAATTGCATGCGTATACAGTCCATCATTTATAATCCTGCGGAATTTTTAAGACCAATTCGATGTCGAATTGCTGATTCGGTATCGACTCTCTGGCGTAAGTGAGAGGTCCCGTTTCGGCTTTTCGATTTGCTGATCTTTGTTTGAATGATTGGCTATCCTTTTTTATTTTGAAGTGACAAGGTGTGGTGTCATGTGTTATGTTTATGTTTTATGTTTGACGTTTGTGTATGTAATCCTTCGTTATATTTCATCTTTTTCAACAAAGCCGCTGACTAATCACTCAACATGTTGAGTACTGGTGGACGTGGTCAGTCTCACATAAGGAAGACGGGAGTGTGGAGTTGAGAGGCGAGAAGAAAAATGTAAATCAAGTTTCTCCTACCCTACGAGTCGTGCGTCTAAAGTGAAGGTTTTGCTGTTGACGGTGCTGCCTTAAAATTTCGTTGCAACATAATAAGTAGAAATTGAAATTATTTTCAACGCGAAAGGAATCTTTAGAAGTAAAAATAGTTTGAATTGAAGCGAAAAATAAATTATAAAATAATAAACATAATCTATCATCTATCATTCAAATTTGAAGGTCGATTTTTCTCTCGTTTTTCATACCACCGCCTATTTGATGTCGATACGAAATTCGACAATAATACATATGAATCACTCTCCATCCGATATCGAAATAGGTATCGAATGACAGCTAGCGACTTGTGACAAAATAAGAATCCCCTAGCTGATACTCCAATATGAGTTGGTGTGGCTCCCTACGATTGTACGTCAATGGTCACCTGATCTCACACCTGTTTTTTGCCGTATCCTTCCTTCTTTTGCTCCCCATACGGAAAGTGTCGACTTAAAAAAAAGCTTAACAATATAGTACTCGATGGCCTATCCTAATGTTGTGCACAATGCTCTCGTTGAATTTTGTTTAAATTATTATAGCCTAACCTAGTCTAGAGGCCATAAATAAAAAGCAGAAAAATATAATAACAAAAGTTTTATTTCACAGAAAATTTACTGGTACAACTTCATAATTTAGGTTCTACGTTCGGGTTTTGCAAAATAATGAGATGGTATCCTTTTTTGTTCAACAAATTGTGAAAATTCGCAAGGCAAACAAAGTCGATTAGGTATATCAGTTTCACCCTTACATCTGGGTCATGTATACTTAATGGGGATTGGCATTGTAAACAGTATCAAGTCTATCAACGTAATGCTTGATTTCAATGAGAAAGTCTCCTGTTATACAATTTTGAAGTTTGATAATTATTACTAATGCGGCATGTTTTGAATAAACTCCTGTGATAACACTTGGTACTTTGGGAGACTTGGGTATCATTCGAATACTAGCTATTTTGAATCCTATTCGAATCCTGTATTAGAATCCTACGGAAAGAGACCTGACGTCGGTTGAATCAGAAAAAAGTATAGTGCATAAGTTTGTGCTCATTATTATGCTGCTTTGATATTTCAAAAATTCCGAGTGCTTTCCAGAGATATCCGGAAAACCCCGAAATTCGCTAGAAATGATTTTATTTTTCCAATACCGCTTGTCAATAATAGGCAATCATCCTTACGCTTATAATCCTTGGTTTGTGTCAATATCGGCGCTTGTCAATAATGGGCAGTCCTCTCGACGCTTATAATCCTTGGTTTGTGTCAATCAATAGCTGTCTTTCTCTGTTCCTTTACGTTACATCTTTCTTGTCTCTCGAGTAACGAAATTTGCCCGTGACGCGTTTTTCAAATCGCTCTCAATTGTCGTCCAAATAGCAGAACGCCGTTTAAGAAGTTTCTTTTCAAAAATTATTGAAATGGAAATAATCTTGATACAATTTTGGAACATAAATAAAAGTTGTATGATATCTTAAGTGTGTGCTGGCGCTATTTGACTGTGGGTTTGGGTTGGTGGTCTACATAGATCAATGGTGGCTTCATCTCTGCCATTCTCAGGAGAATAAAACATAGTTTATACTAAAGCTTATTTTTATTCTCAACAATCATTGCCAATATGGTTAATAGGACTGTGAGTGCGACTACCATCTAAATTGTAGCAATATTCATAATCATAAAAATGAAATACGTCTTTATCGTCACCCTTGAATTTTTTTTTTTTCAATATATATTGAGTATTTAAATAGCCTGCGAACGAAATCCGCGAACGTACTCCTCTGGAAGTAATTCGTATAAACTGCTAATTTCTCACATTCCTGAATATCTAGCTTGGAAGTACTGGAATACTTTTTTCCTCAACCCATGTTATTTCTGGATGACATGATTTAAAAATTCCACCACATTGATTGCAGATCTTGGCAGATGTTCGGCAACTCCCATGACGTTACAGGTTATCCTGATACTGGCAGATATGAATAGGCTTTTAGAGGGTTATGATCCTATTAATACTCATATTTAGAGCTTAAAGTTGTTGGAGCGTCCAGCCTGTAAGAGACATTGTTTAATATATAACACTGCAATTGAAATGATACACACCGCTTTCTTTTTCCTAGAATTCTGTGAACTTTTTGTTTAGGATGACTGAAAACCTAAATGACCAAATTTATTTATGAGCAGGGGGTGGTAGTGGCAGCCGGTATCCACTTCCAGTTTCAACTTGAAAGTGGTTGTCATATTTTAGTCCTCTATGTTATTCCATAGTTACCCTGATTTGTTGAAGGAAAAACTAGTTTTAAAACCCCTTCTTCTCGTTTACGTGTACGCATGTTTGTTGAATTCGGTGGGTCGGTTGCTCAAGAATGTGCGAAGTTAGTTTTCTCATATCCTTGCGCTATTTAACTGTTTGCTCTAAATTATTTTTTCGCAAACGCATTTTCTGCTATCCTGGTAAGTGTGTCATAAAATCATTCAGTCCTCCGTCCGTCCTAATACTGAATAGGTATGCCACAGCTAATTTCAAAACGTGCTTCACGCTGATAGGGTCCTGCTTTGATGAAAGCCGCTATGTTGCAATTCGGTTCTTGAAAGATGTTTTGACAAGACTAACGTCTTCCTCCTGCTTTAACAGGTGTTGGCTCGGTGCTAGAGACACCGAAGATGACCAACTCATTGATTTATCGGATTCTCCAAGTCGCAATTCTCACACCACCGGCATGTGGCTGATATTGAAAGTCCTGAAAATAATTGAATTAGATTTAAAGAATTCGATTAATGTCAACTTACCAGCAAAAGTCTAGCTTGCTTCATCATGGGGGCGGCGGGATCTCCAGCCTTTCGTTTGGAGGCTCTCTTGGAGCTGGGTGTTTTGGTGGTGTTGGATAGCCCCCTCTGCTTCAAAAATCCCACCACATTGGTTACAGATCTTGGAAGATGTTTAGCAATCCTCATGATGTTTCAGGTTATCTCCTTCCTGGTGAACCATTTTGTACACAAAATTAAAAATTCGCTGTTTATGGAGGTTTGTTTTAAAGTAAATGAAAAAATAAAACCAGTTTAAATTGGTTAAAGAACCTACCTAAATTTTAGAAAAAGAAATTTGAGTTTTGTGCAAATGTAAGTGAAAAAGTAAATTCAAGTTGCTGCGTAAAAAACTATTGGAATTAAATTAAGAAATAGGTAGGTACTCAGGGTTGTCTGTATTTTTAAAAAACATACAATATATTTATGTGTTAAGGAAAATAAAAATAATTCAAAAATCGAGGTTTGTGTTAATTCAAAATATGTCTCGGGGCATGATTTATCCTACATCACTTAGATATTTAAAAATAGTACTTACAGTTTTTCGAAACCGACACTTATCGCCCAAAAAACTAAACTTTGAAAATCCAGGCTCAAAGTACTGGTACTGGATGCTGCGTTTTTTGTACAAAGAAAAAAAATTGAATCCTCATATTTTACAGGTAACAATGTATCCACTGAAATTTTGTATTGCATAAGGGTATTGGCTCATAAAATGTCAACGATGCTAATTCAAATCTATTCTTTTAAATTTTGATAAATTGTTTGAATTTGTCACCTTTTAAAATAAAAATGGACATATTAATACCTATCTAACTTAATAATTACACCTTAAACTCAAAAATTATCTTTAAAATGTGTTGTTGTTTTTCTCGGGCGGCTTCTGCGAATGGTCCTGATATAATTCAGATAAAAAAACTGCCGATTAAGCGTTTGCATTTAGAGTTAACAACTCGAATTTTGAGAGTTAGTTTTTAAAAAAATTTTATTTTCAATGGTGGTTACAATACAACTGACTTAAACCTAAGTAAAATTAATATTTATAATTATTAGCTTTGCTGACAAAGCTGTTCCCAAGAAATGCAACGGTCGGACTTGTTCTGAAAACAAAGTAACAAACTGCTGAACTCTTAAGTTTATGAGAATGTAACTCCTCCCGTGTAAGTTGAAAGCACGTACTGAAAAATAAAAAACGTGATTTCACAAAAATACAAAAATAATTAAAAAATGCCTTCAACTTCATCACTTTCACTTTTTGGGAACTTTCGAATTTTCTTAATGCACAATAAGCTGAAAAAGTAAATTAAAATTAATATAATGATTAAGTATAATAATATTGTCCAGAGACTGAGGCGATTTGAATAAATCGTCGTGGTTGACATTTCTTCAAGTTTCTTCTTTTGTTCATGAAGTTTTTCTTTTATGTCTTTGGATGTCTTGACGTTAATGATGTTCAAATCCAATGAAGGTAGGTCATAGGGCATTGATTGGTTATGGTTAATCAATGATAGGTCCAATATCGGTAAATTGACTTCTTTAAAAGAGAGTCGACTTGGCTTGAAGCTCTCGAGGGTGGTTGATTGTATTTTGGCTTTACAATCAACGGGCACTTCTAGTAGGTAGGATCCGAAGATGGGTACAGTTTCCTTTAGGTTTTGACAGTTCGTTGAACTTTTAAGTGGAATAGGAACTGTAACGAGCCATTTTCCATCAATAATTTTGGTTATTTGCGGTGCGTGCAATTGAACTTCGAAAGGATGACAAGATGTGATGTTTGTACTGTATTTAATCAGCTGTACTTCGCATGGAAGGTAGTTTTCGATAAAGGTAGTACGGGCTTCTTGACATAGGTATTCATCAGGCGAGATTTCTTCACAACGTTGGTCCATATAGGAGTATTTGACGTCACTTAGTGCTAGGTATGGTTTATGTGGGATGTTGACGAAAAAGGTTTGATTATGGTTTGTTGGGATAGGTAATGGATGTAGATTGAAGTATTGATACACATCCGCTTCTACAAGTGGGAGTTCCAATATAAATATGACATTAAAATCTTTTAAGAAACATTTGATTTGTAGAAATTTCTCGAAAATCAGTATGTTTTCAGGTACTGGAGAAATTGGTAACCTATCCGGGTTCAAATGTGATTCGACATTTTTAATTTCAGATAAGAGTTCGTTTGGGTTCACTATCGAGTTATGTAAGGTGTTAAGTTTGGAAAAACTTATAGCTACTTCCAATTTATCAAGAATACTATAAATTGATTGATACATTAAAGTAATTTGATTAATTACTGTGAACGTTATAAAATAACCTCGAATGTTTTGGGTTAGATTAGCGTCTTTAATTACTTGTTCAATTTGTAAGATTCGGGATCGAAGGACCAATTCGTTATGTGTTATATTAGAAATCATTTTATCGAATTTATCAATCGTAGAGTCCATTAAGGTGATTTGATTGATTGCGTCCGATTTAAGCTTATTCTGATTTTCTTGTAATAGTTTAATTTTCTCGTCGATTTTCTCGGCGTCATTTTGATCTAGATTTCCAGTAATGACTTTTATAAATGAGCCCAAAGGATTAAATAATCCTCTCTTAATTCTATTCGAATTTCCTACTGTTGGAACAATTTGTTCGATTAGATTTTCTATGCGTTTTTCTAGAGTATGTAGGGATACGAGCGAATTCGTATATTCAATTTAGAAATTGTCTTTAGAGCTTATATTGGAAGATAAGCGTCTTGCTTGTATTTTAAGAGAGTCAAATTGGTTTATTATGGGAGTCAAGTTAAAGGTTTGTGCAAAGGACCATGAATTGGATATCATTTTGGCGGTTCCCAACTTGAAAGGAAGGATTCCTGGATTTTTATTCAAGTTATGGTATTTTACGTGGTTTCCAAGGGTCCATGTCCATCTAAAACAAGGGGTTTAATTTTGGTTTCATTTATATGAATTACTTCTTTATATTTTGTTTTCGGATTTTCTATCTCAATTTTATTATTAGGTAGAATTTGAGTGAGAGTGAAAGGACCTAAAAATTTCTTTTTAGATTTTCCCGCTCGATTGTCGGATTTTTTATAAACTTGACAACCTACTTTTAAGTTTTGTGAGATTTTGTCTTCGTTTATTTTGTTAATTAGTTTTTTTTTTGATTGTTGGGTTTGGTTAGTAATTTCATCATAAAGTACTTGAGTTTTACTTTTGTGGGTATTAAGATATTCAGTAAATACGTGGGATGATACTAAGTTCATAGGGTCTCTAGAATCTGTGTGTCCTAATACGAGTTCGTAGGGACTAAAATTAGTACTTGAATGAATAGTGCTGTTGTAAGCAATAATAGCGTATGGCATAAGTTTGGTGACATCGGAATCTGGGTCTGATTCTCGCAATATTCGAATATGTTCGATTAGAGTAGAATGTAGCCTTTCGACTGGCGAATTAGATTCGTGATGATAGGGGGTGGTAAAATGTATTTTTATATTGTGGGCTTTAAGAAGTCCATTGACTACTTCGTTTTTAAATTCCGATCCATTATCAGAAATAATTTGTCTTGGTACACCGAAAAATTGGAAAAAGTGAATTAATTGATCTGCGCACGAAACTGCGTTTCCTGAATAGGGGAGTGCTTGAGCAATTTTGGAAAATTTATCTAATAACGTGAGGAATTTTTGTTTGCCTATTATGAAAGTGTCAATATGAATGATTTCAAAAGGTTTACTTGGTGTTTCGGTAAGCACGAGGGGTTGGTCAGGAGGCTTACGATTGTATTTAGTTCTTTGACAAATTTCACAGTTATTGATGTATTTGATAACATCTTGTTTTAAAGATTTCCAATAATAATTGGCTTTTATAAATTTGTGTGTTTCGTCAATACCACGGTGGTTTGTTTTACCTTCGTGTCTGTACTTAATTGTGAGTTCTCGGTCTTCTGGTTGTACGTTATTAATTAACTTCGTACATTCAATTAGTTTTAGGTTTTTAAAGTGATTTTTCATGCATTGTTGGAAATAGATTCTAAGGTCTTTCGAAAAGAAATAAATGTATGTTGACTTTGTCTGCAGATATTCTCTTAGAAATTTCAAAATGGCTGGAATTTGGGTAGGTAAAGTTGCATGAATGATTTTATTACCATCAAAATTTTCAGGTTCTATTTTAATGTAGGCGTCGTAAGGAGATTTTTTAATAATAAATTGCATTGATTTATTATTGATTATTTCATCTAGCATAGTCATATTTGAGTAATTGTCTACAGCGTCTGTGCTATGTGCTGTTTGAGTTGGAAGGGATTCAATTTCATTTTGGTTTCTCTTTGGATCAATTATGATAGGGGCTTGATAGTTGGCTTTACTTGTGGAAGGACGACTTTCGAAATTTACTGGTGTTCGAATTTGAACGTTCGATACGATATTCACTTTAGGAACTTCAGGAGTTTTTGGAAGATCTTCGATTTCTCGTAAGGTTTCTATCACTGCTTCATCTGTGACGCTATTGGGATCGAAACATGGATCGAGATTTTCGTTTAGAAATTGATTGATATCTTCATCAATGTTTCCGGGAAGATTAATGAGAGATTCAGATTCAATAGCATGTAAGGATATACGAGAAAGTGCATCAGCGTTTGCATTTTGATTGCCTTTTTTATAAATGATCTCATAGTCATATTCTTCAAGCTTGAGGCGCCATCTTATTAGTTTGGATCCTGGCTCTTTCACGTTAAAAAGCCAGACTAAAGGTCTGTGGTCAGTATATATTTTAAATTTTTGACCGTATAGGTAGGGTCGGAAATATTTACAGGCCCAAACAATAGCCAAAAGTTCTTTTTCTATTGTGGAATACCTTTGTTCGGTTTCATTGAGTGTTCTAGACGCAAAAGCAATTGGTTGATCGTGAGGTGGATTTCCTTGTGACAAGACGGCTCCAAGGGCGAAATTTGAGGCGTCTGTGGAAAGTACAAAGGGTTTTTCGAAATCAGGGTATTTCAGGATGGGTGCATTTATAAGAAGTTCTTTCAAATGATTGAATGATTTTATGAAAGGTTCATTATGGATGACTTTTGCACCTTTTTTTAGGCAGGAGGTCAAGGGCTTTGTGATTTTGGCAAAATCCTTGATAAATCGGCGATAATAACCGGCTAAGCCTAGGAAAGATTTTATATCCTTTTGTGTTTTCGGGATTGGAAAATGTCTTACAGCTTCGACTTTGTCGGGGTTGGGTTTGACTCCATCGTTAGTGATTTTATGTCCAAGATATGCAACTTCTTTTATGCAAGAATTCAGACTTATCTAGCTGGATTTTGAAGTTTGACTGTCTGAGGCGTTCAAAGACGTTACGAAGTCGTTGAATGTGTTCTGTTAGGGAAGTGCTGAAAATGATTATATCATCGAGGTAAACTAAACAAGTTTCGTTCTGTAAGCCTCGGAGAACGTTATTCATGACTCGCTGGAAGGTCGAAGGGGCATTTTTAAGACCGAAGGGCATTCGTTTGAATTCAAAATGTCCGGTGTCGGTGGAAAAAGCTGTCTTGGAAATATCACGGGGATCAAGTTCGATTTGATGAAATCCATTGGCCAGATCGAGTGTCGTGAAATATTGCGCCTTGCCTAATTTATCCAAGATATCGGAAATATTGGGCAATGGGAATTTATCGTCAATCGTTTTATCATTAAGTTTCCGATAATCGATTACGATTCTCCATTTTCTTTTTCCAGTGGCGTCCATTTTTTTTGGGACAATCCATATAGGACTACTCCAAGGTGACGTAGAATGCTGAATAATGCCGTTTTGTAACATTTGGTTTATTTGGGTGGTAACTTCTTGTTTGTGGACTGCAGGGTATCGATAGGTTTTGGTAAATATTGGAGTTTCATCAGTGAGATTTATTTTATGTTTAATTTGATTGGTAAAAGTTAAGGGCGAACCTTCACAGAAAAATATATCACGATACTGATAACAAAGTTCTCGAATGGCTTTGTATTCTTCAGTATTGCAATGAGATAATCTTAAATTTTTAAGATTTTGTTTTTGCAAATTATCGAAATGGTCATTATTATTAACGTTATAATTGTTGACCTCAATATTTTCATAGAAATTAATCTCAGCGTCGTCAAGTAATTCAATATCTAGTGGCTTATATATGCTTATTTTCACAGGGTTTTCGCGTGGGTTTAATATGGTTGTTAATGCAAAAGAGTCGACTATATTTACTAAAGATTCTGGTATTTCAGCGGCACCAAAGTCTGTATAACTTAAAATACCTATACCATTTTCTTCACTAACTGGTACTTTTATTTTTTGACAAGTTCGAGGCGGAATAATAGCTTCAAATGTTTCAAAATGATGTAATGATTTCTCGGGTTTCAATTCGCTTTGAAAATACAAACGAAACATTGCGTTTGGCGTTTTCAAGTATTTATTTTTCAGATTAATTTTCGCACCAATTTGTATAAGGAAATTTGTTCCTAATAGTCCATCAAATTTTGGGGAAAAATCAAATAAATAAAATTTGTGATTTCCTTGACAATTAAAAGAAGGAAATATAGGAATTTTTACTACCTCATTATGAATTGATGTGGCATGTGCCGTACGCACTGAAAATGGTTCAAAGTCGATTGAATTTGGATATATTTGATAAGCAAGATTGGGTTTGATAAAACTTTTTCCGCTGCCAGTGTCGATGAGGAATTTGGCATTTAATTCGGGTAATATAAGAACGGGTAAATCGGAATTAGAATAATTATTGAGATTTATCACGTCACATTGTTGGTTGGGGTCACTATTTGAAAATTTTCATCATAACCTGATGGGTATCCATAATTACTAGTATTTTCGTAATTTTGGTTATAGGGATTGTTATTGTCATAGTCATTTTCTTCAAATGAAATTTGGTTATCATCAGAATCGGGGTAATATTGTTGTTCGGAATATTGATTCTGAAATTGGGAATAATCAATTTGATCATTGGGGTCGATTTCGGTGATATTTGGTAAGGGTTCAACAGATTGGTTGAAAAGTTCTTGTGAATTAAAATTGCGTTGGGGCGCTTGAGCGAATCGTCTTTGTATTGACCGATTGGCTGCAGTATTTATGGAAGTTGTATCCATTGGTTCCACTGTTCTGCGGGATACGCTAGAATTATTTTGGGAAACTCTAAAATTATTATTGAAATTTTGGAGGTTATTTGGGAAAGGTTTAAATTGGGCAGAATTTTGGGCATTTGTTCTAAATTGGTTGAAATTTGGGTTTCTTTGTGGGTTATAGTTTGGGTTAAAGTTATTATAGAAATTTGAATTATTATTTCTTGGTAAATTATTGTTAAAATTTGGTACATTTTGCGGACGGTATGCATTAGCAGGATAATGCATTGGTCTTTTGAATTTATTCGCATTTAATTGAGAATTTGTATTATTCCCAGAAGGTGTTTGCTTATGCATAAGATTAGAACTATTTTTAAATTGAAGAAAATTTTCTTCTTCTAAAGCAAATGACATAGCTTGCTCAAGAGAGTCAGGATTTTTCAATCTAACTATCAATTGCATGTGATAGTTGAGCCCAGTAATAAAAGTTTTCATTACCAATTTACCATACTCGTCGATTTTTAATAATTTAATAGCACGAGTATCGTTAGAAACATTAACTTTTGAAAATAATAAGCTACGGGCGTCTTGCAAACGTATACCAAATTGTTGAGGATTTTCATTTTTTTCAGGTTTCATTGTAATGATGTCCTGTATAACACAATCAATTGATCTTTGATCGGAGAAAGTTGCAATAATCGCATTTTTTACTAAATCCCATGAGTTTAATTCTATTCTAGAAGCAATTAAATCTGCTGCTCTACCAACTAGTTTGCTTAAAATTGTATCGAAAAGAGCAATATTAATGGCTGCGCCAGCATTATTGGGATCGCTATGAGCTGTTAAAAAATTAGTACAAGCATTTATAAATCTATTAACTTGTTTTGGATTACCATCAAAACTAGGTATGTTATCTGCTTGATAACGAACTAGAGTATAATTTGCCATTTTTAAATTATTTTCTTAAAGAATCGAAATTAAAAATTGACAAAAACAAAAATTTTTGTTTTTGATTTTAAGAAAAATAAGTAAATAACTAAGTAATAAGGTAAAATTAGGATTTTCCTAACTTGTCAAAAACAGTGTATAGCAATAAAACAATCAGGAAAAAATAAAAAAAATGGAAACTGAAAGGATTCACTTACAGTAGCAGGAATACGATGATTTTCTTCATTCTTAACCTAAGCCCAATAGGAAAAGCGATGCTTGTCTTCTCCCTGGAACTACCTTATGAGCGTCTGGACGATTTTTGTTCCGTTTGCTCGCACCAATAGGAATAGGACGATTTTTGTTCCCGATCTCCCTGGTCTGGGTGAGCTGCGTTGCACCACTTTCGAAAATTTCGTTCGATATTGCCGTAAATCGTTGGAACGAACCGATAACTTTGTCGCACGATGCGCGAAACCGTCAACAATATCCTACCGACTGCGCCAGTTAACAACTCGAATTTTGAGAGTTAGTTTTTAAAAAAATTTTATTTTCAATGGTGGTTACAATACAACTGACTTAAACCTAAGTAAAATTAATATTTATAATTATTAGCTTTGCTGACAAAGCTGTTCCCAAGAAATGCAACGGTCGGATTTGTTCTGAAAACAAAGTAACAAACTGCTGAACTCTTAAGTTTATGAGAATGTAACTTTAGCCGTGTTTTTTGTATGTGATACTTCGAAGTTTAAATCGGATTTTATAATAACAAGCTTCTTTGAGTCTCGCTCAAACTAGTCAACAGTGGAAAATATAAAATTATTGCACAACAATTAACTTGATTTTAACCAAGTAAGTAAATATCTCATATACTAATATCAATCAACAACAAGACCTGTCTTTTCCTAGCAAAGGATTGAAAACACTGAGAAAATTACAAGACCTGAAGCCTCATAGAAAGTGAAATTTCCAATATTTTGACAGCGTTTTTTGTATGATATGTTGTTAATTCGAAGTTTGAATCGGATTTTATAATAATTAAGCTCTTTCAGTCTTGTTTGAGACTCGTCAACAACAATAAAATTATTGCACAACAATTATCATTTTAACCAAGTAAGTGAATATCTTATATACTGATATCGATAGAATTATGGAATATTTTAGATATGGATTTGAAATCAATCAACAAGGCCTGTCTTTTTATAAAAAAGGATCAAAAACACTGAGAAAATTATAAGATCTGGTATAAAGTGAAAGTTCCCAATATTTTCTACGATAGAGACCTCAAAATAATTGCAAATCTTTACTGGAACCAATAAACTATACAAATTAAGGTAGATCATAAAACTATTGTACAGAAATTATTATTTTAACCTAGTAAGTAAATATCTTATATACTTAGGTAATCGATACAATTGTGGCATATTTTTAGCTATGGATTTGAAATACTCGTCGAATTTGACGATAACGCAGTGTTGCTCCCAAGACGTACCACCAAAATGATTGGATCATATTAAGCAGTTTATTGATGGAAAATATTCGCTTTTTGAAATCGTTGTCTTAAAAAATGTATGTTTTTAATAAAAAAACGAGGCCCCTTTCCCATCAAACGTTGGTTCCAACCAAGGATAATACACACTACTACTACAGGATAGCCTATCCTCATAAGGCCTGTGTGGAACAAATCCACTCTCTCCCAACGTTAAATCACCAGTTGTGACGTAAGCAGCATGTTATTTCTCGCCTTGACGTAGGTTGTTTAAACAGCTGATGACTTAGTTATGGCGTCGTAAATGGTAACACACGAGGTCAATGAGCAATACTGTAGGTGTGTATCATCCTTAAGTTCGAACACCCTTTACCAGGTACAACATGAAGCTAGCTGCTGGACCCTCATAGTTACGTCACCACCACAGCATCCTGTTATAAGACACATCAAACTTGACACATGTACTCTAAATGGCGCCACGGACGTGAACCAGGTCGCTATGACGTCATCACAGAACCCGAACCATGAATCGAACTTTGCACTATGTACTCTAAATGGCGCCACGGACCCGCACTGACGTAACCCACGTGACCCAGGTCGCTATGACGTCATCACAGAACCATGAAACGAACTTCGCACTATGTACTCTAAATGGCGCCACGAACGTGACCCAGGTCGCTATGACGTCATCACAGAACCTGCACCCTGAATCAAACTTTGCACTATGTACTCTAAATGACTCCACGGACGTGACCCAGGTCGCTATGACGTCATCACAGAACCCGAATCCTGAATCAAACTTTGCACTATGTACTCTAAATGACTCCACGGACGTGACCCAGGTCGCTATGACGTCATCACAGAACCCGGAACGACTCAAAACTCCCGCTATGACGTCATGACGTTTGACAGATGACGTTTGACAGGTGACGTTTGACAGATGACGTTTGACAGGTGACGGTTGACATGATGGCGGGAAAACATTTCCCCCCCACCCCTTTTTCTGGTACCCATATTAAAATCCGGGGGCCCCTTTTTGGGGGGCGGAGCTCTGTGGACCCCTTTTTGGGGGTGCAGCCCTGCGGGCCCCCTTTTGGGGGGCGGAGCCCTGCGGGAGCAGGTCCCATGGCGCCATCTGTCGACAAGATGGGACCATGGCGGCGCATCCACCTTCGTGTCAACGACGGCGCATCCACCACGTGTCAAGAATGAAAGATTGAGGTTATGGTCGGATTTTTATGCTTGAATCCCTGTTGCTGTACTACTGCGGCGCTTTCGCCCTGTATTTCCGGGGTGCGTTCAAGGATGGCAATGCTAATGCCAAAACCTACTTTTCCCCCTCCACCTGTAATGCTGAACCACGTAGGTTGGAGCCAAACTCGAACGCAAAATGCCAATTTTGGCTTGGCTGTAGCCATTCCTGAACGCAGCCCTGTAATAATAATAAGCCATCATCTTCATCTTCACTGCTTGACATGTTGAACAACACTACAGAGTTTTTCTGAAAAGTTTCAAAGGGATTATAGAATATAGAATCAGATAGCGATGGCATAGCCTTGGTTGAAAGTGAGTTGAACCGGAGAAAAAAAACCCTTATTGAAAAAAAAAACGAAAAAAAAAAAAAAAATACAAATCTGATAACAGATGCATTAGTTACACTCTATCAATACACAAGTCCCCCTCCACGGCATCACCGGATGATGCGTTAGGTTGGAAGTTGAGACAGTTGGAGAGGAAAATCCAAGCATATTACACACTACACAGGATAGGACAACCATATGATAGCCTATCCGCATATGGCCTCTGTAGATCAAATCTCAAGCCCCCACCACGCCAAAATTACCAAAGTACCAGTGATGACGCAGACAGCGTGTCGTTCCTCGCCTTGACGTAGGATGTTTGCACCACAGGCTTTGATTCCGCTGACTTTGGCGTTATGCATACTTGGTTTTAGTACGAGCAACATTCTAGAACAACCGTTTTTCGATCTCGTTTGCATCTTTCTCTTTGCCTATTATGTTATTCAAAATTAAATAATATTTTTCATCATAAATGTATATTTTAAACTACGACCGCTGGCGCAAACATTTAACGACACCGTTGGTGACGTCGGCAACGGTGCAACACCATATGAACTTGATTCCAAAAATCGAGACCGATGAGCAATTCTGTACTAGTGGGTAATATTAAACTTTGGTAATATCCTTGAAGGAGAGCAGTATTGTGCTGTTGCTAAATCTAATTTTTTTTCCTGGACGTAAGAATTATTCTGACGTTTCTTTTGTTAAAAGCGTTTTTTTTGTCAAATGCGGTTTTACCCGGAGAAAACACCCAGTAATCCGGAGCCCGGAGACCATATGTGAAAACCTGTAGACCCGGAGAGGTGGCAACCCTAGTACATGTCCGAAGGAAATTGATCGTCAACTGATCCCTTGTTTTGAATATCGTTGAGGTATCGTAGTGGTCGCCTAGTGCTGGTGTACGAGCGGCCCAAGTGTTTCATCGACAAACAGATTTTGTTTTGGACCAAAAATAAAATATTGAATCGTATGCATTTATTCATTCCGTAAATGTATATGGCACCTAGCACAATCCCATTGGTCAGATTTCAAATTTAAACCAATTAAACTTCGAGTGCAATACGCGCGTACGGAATTTAAATCAGTGCCATATGCAGTTACGGAATGTAATATAGGTAGTTATGCGTTATGCGCACGCAAAATCCAGCGGCTCAATATCCTGTTTCATTTCTTTTATTTCTGTGATTATTGTGATTGTCGGGCTTACATAGGTAAATAGTTACATCTTTTGAGTTTGACCTTGCGCCCTCTCTTTCGATTTTCTTAGAAATATTTTGAACAAGAAATTAGCAGTTATTGCGCCGCCGACATTATTTGAATCAGATCTCTTGTGTTTATTTGGGTGTTTGAAATCGTCCTGCATACTGCGACAATGTTGCTACCCTTGAATTATAAATATTTTGAACAGAGTCCTGGAAAATATAGAGCAAATCTTATGACTGAGAATGATGCTAGACGATGGGTGGAAGAATTTGTGTCTTTGACAAATTCTAATTGGAGGGTGTCGAGTGTTAGAACGAACACGCCACGACTCATCAAAGTTCAGCCGACAGCTTTAAATCTAAGAAAAGTAGCAATAACAAGAGGAAGTAAAAAGAGCGGCCTCTCGGTCGTCCAGCAACTAAGGAACATGCCAAAAAAAGGCCAAAGGTGTTTTCTCGTGTCGACTTTTTTGAAACTGGTTCAAAACTGTTTTGAAATAGTTCATTCTCGCGATAAACCCATGACGTCACGTCAAAATTGATTCAAACCGTTTCGAAATACATTCCAATCCAAGTTTTCAAACCATTTTCTCGCGCCGAGAAAATATGACGTCATGGTGCCATTACTCAAACCAGTTTTGAAAAATGTTTTAAAACATTTGGGACGCGAGAAAACCCCTCTGATCTTTCCCAAAATGTTAAAACAAATAAACCCAATGCAATTAAATATGGATCATCCCACTGATTTTGTGTAAAGCTTTGTTGTCATTTCATTAATCAATAAACGCTTTCGCTCTGCTACTCTATGTATATTTTCTTTGCTCACCGAAACTTAGATTAATACACCGCATGTTTGTAATCTGGTAATAATACTAACCTAATTATTACATTCGAAATTCCGTGAAAAAATTAGAAAATCAATACGCCATACTAGCACTTAATTTGAGATACAATATTTCCTGCAGTTTAAAATAGACATAATATTAAAGGTTGAAGTGATAACAAATGTGAGTTCATTTTTCAATGAAGGAGAACAAAAAGTCAAATCTCACAATTCCAAAAAGAGATAATTTATTTTTCAAAAATCTCTCAATTAGACTACCATGGTTTCGAAGTTCAAGTTTTGTACCCCGAAACCATGGTAGTCTAATTGAGAGATTTTTGAAAAATAAATTTCTCTTTTTAGAATTGTGAGATTTGACTTTTTGTTCTCCTCCATTGAGATATAATACCTATTACCTTACATTTTTTGGGATTTAGGTACACCTCAATTGAAATTGTTACCAGAAGACCCAGAAGTTTCTTGATCTTGCAATCTGGTATCAATTTTAATTGAGGTGTAGGTACTTAAGTCCCAAAAAATGCAAGATAATATTATAAATCCACCTCAAACATACAGACATTTATTAAAATAAACATACTTGAAGAATAATTGCCGCTTAACTTCTTTTCAGTCAACTTTTCAGCTTAGAAAAATTTTCTGCTGCAATAACTTGGTATTACCATAAGTGCATATGGCACTGATTTACATTCCGTACGCGCGTATGGCACTCCAAGTTTAATTGGTTTAAATTTGAAATCTGACCAATGGGATTGTGCTAGGTGCCATATACATTTACGGAATGAATAAGTCCGAACCGTATGTGTACACTGGCGCATTCGTCCTTTTCAAAAACTAAATTTAAACATGGCGGCCAATAAGGCGGCCTTAATTTAATTTGATGAATTTTAATTTATTTCACTTTCCTGTTCGTAGTTAAATCCGAGTTACTTGGAATATTTATCTACCAATAAAATACCTGGGCATCAGGTACAAAACGGACCCCCAAGAAGCTGTGCAAATGAATGTCGCAAACATTACATGAACCACAGCAAAAATTTCTATCAAAAAACGTTCTCAAACTGATAAAAACACACAAAATACGAAGAAAATACACAGCCTCTTGCTGCGTGCTGCGTTATGGACGTCAAGTTTGTTATACCGCGGCGCGGCGCCATCTTGAACCTCAAACAAACAACAAGTCGCCCTATTTACTATAAGATATATGAATTATGAATATCTGAATATCAATATTACTAGTACATGATATAATAATTTAATATTATATAGTTATAAAGGCAAAGCTTAAACTGTAACGCCGTTACTAGAGTTTTTCCGTATTAAGGCCGGGACACATCTATCATACATTCTTCCGATCCGACTCCGATCATACAATCAAGGTCCTTATTGTTGGAATAGGCGAACAGCGTTCCCAGGAGAACGCCTGGAAACACTGCTCTCTGTTCCAAGAATAAGGACCCTGATTGTATGATCGGAGTCGGATCGGAAGAATGTATGATAGATGTGTCCCGGGCTTTAGACTGACTAAAATATCCGTTCATTCTTTAAAACTGCTTAATAAAATAACGCGATTTCATTAAACCTATTTTCCTAATAAATGGTCCATGGAAAATAGGCTTTTCCGAGAGTTCTTGCTTTTCGCGATCAGCTGATGCCGTTTCAGTCACGGGCTTCGGTACAAATTCGCGCGACGTGCGTCGAGCCTTTGCTTCTCCCACTAGCAATTCCTACTACCGACGCGTTTCCCCCGCCGGGATTTTTCTATAAAACTAGCGAACACGGCCAAGAACAGGGAATTCCGTCCGCCGTACCGACCACGACCAGATCAGCAGCTACCTACCCCTACCCATACCGAGGTAAGCTGCTAAGACCGTTTCCGAACAGTCAGCGCCGACCCGACCGTTGCCGACTGACCGTTGCCGAGTCCTATCCAGGTGAGTGAGGTGCTTATATGCTGCGACGCACCTGGATTGAATGGGGATATGTGATTGGAACACGAAAACGGAACACGGTGGCCCTATTCTTTCCATGACGGACACGAGGGGGCAATGTGATTGGAACACGTTACACGGGGGCGCTCTCTGTCCTTACGTATCGGTATAGCAGTACTCATCGCTCTATCTGGAATATGTGCTCCCACACAATCTGGATGTAGAAGGTGCTTATACATTGCGACGTACCTGGATTGAATGAGGTTTACCTTATTCTTTCCAGGACAGACACGAGGGGGCCATGTGATTGGAACACGTTACG
Source organism: Ceutorhynchus assimilis (assembly GCA_917834065.1). Lineage (NCBI taxonomy): Eukaryota > Metazoa > Arthropoda > Insecta > Coleoptera > Curculionidae > Ceutorhynchus > Ceutorhynchus assimilis. The sequence goes on along the minus strand of CAKJTU040000026.1, from coordinate 87,725 downwards.
CGGTGGCGCTCTCTGTCCTTACGTATCAGTGTAGCAAGTGCTCATCGCTCTATCCAGATTATTAACAAACGAGATTAATTAACCAAGCCGGCGCTGAAGGGACGGAACCGACCGCAAATGTCCGTTGGAGCTTTTTTTTTTATTTTACCGTCATCTAACAGTTTCTACCGTACCGTGGGGGCTTTCATTTCCGTCGCTTCTCATTTACGTAATTCACCCGCCAGTATTCGTTCGCACACTCTCTCTCTCTCTCGCACTCACTTGATTTTCATTCACGCTACCTCGTATTTACATTCATCCGTTTCGTATTGTTATTTACTTTTAGGAATTAATAAAAACGACATTGTTGGATATTGTGTGTTTCATTTTGAGGAAAATGCGCATAAACCTCTGGTTTTTCCGTCTCCACTGTTTAAAAGCTACCTAGTGCACGTGGGCCCTTAACCACTTTAATCCTAAGGGTGGCGCCCGAGTTTTCCGAAAACCCCGAACCGACCGCTTTCTCACCGGAGAACCAAAGTAGCGCTACAAAAATGGCGCCCGAGCAGGGACCGTTCTGCGCATGTCCATGATTTCAGCACATGACCGATGTGATTACGTCATCACCAGTCCCCGTTACACCGAGAGGCCGTTTGCTTTGGCGATGACCGTTGGTTGTCCGTTACCGTACCGTTTCTTTTGGTGATTGCGAGACCGCATATTGCCGGAGCAAATGAACCGCTCCTTTTGGGACCGTTTCGCGCGTGCCTTATCATCCGCCCCATGTTTTGAAGGGCTCAACCAATGCCGTCCGTCCGTGGATGAATTCCTGTTATATTCCGTACTGCATTGGACCGGAGTCTTCTATTTTTGGGAAGTATTGGTATGCGCATGCGCAAACAAACAATTCGAGCAGTCGCTCATTTTCGAGTCATCCGAGGTCGCTGATTTCATTTTCACCGTCTGAAATCTTCCCGCTTGATGTAAGCGAACCGAATCCGACTTTCCCGCTGATATTTCCACGAAAACACACACTCCACGCACCCAAAAACGTCAAAACTGCGTACCGAACCGCTTTTCCGCTAAATCCGTTCTGCGCATGCGCGAAAAAAAAACCGAGCTACTCCGTTTTTCCGACTAAACCGAGGTTGCCAAGTCTAATTCTACATAAAGAACGATTGTATCTTGCACCGGTTGCCACATTTCTCAAAATTCCGAGGATTTCCGTAAAGCTTCCCATCAACCTTTTGGTGCCTCCCCACTGCCGCAAGGGAGTATATAGCAAGACAATTAAGCTATATTCGACACTCACCGTCAGACCGTCGAGTTGATCACTTGAACACTCCGAAAACACTTACCGTCAGACCGTCGACTTGATCACTTGAGCACTCTAGCTCAAACCGTTCAACCGAATAGTTCCGAGACATTCACCGTCCAGCTCTCAGCTCGAGCACTCCGAAACAATTCACCGTCCGGCTCTTAGCTTGAGCACTCCGAATCATTCACCTACTAGAAACCGTTCCGAAAGAAATATACCGCTTTACCGAACCGAATAAAACTCAAGTAAGTTGTATAACCGAACCGTATACCCGATCCTTTCGAATCATTCTAGTTCCAACCGTCCACCTGAACACTCCGACTCCTATCCGCACTGCAGCCTAGAATACGCCGACTATCCGACTTTTAAGTCCGAATCGTCTGCGAGCGCCTTCCTCCATACCATACCGTACCGCCGAGGGTAACCGTAAGCCAGCCAACTAACCGCTGAAAGCCGTTGTCGTTTGAGCTTCTCTTCTGTATTCCGCTACCGTTAAGAAGAAAAAAAAAAACCGTTACCGCTTCACGATGCCAGGAGGCACAGGCAACATTGTCAACCCACCGGTTGTAGATTGTAGATTGTAGATTTCGGGGGAGTCGTTTCGGCTTTTCAGCCGCTCAGCACTGCTACCTTTGCAGATATTTTGTGCGTGACTCTACATCTTAATTTGTCTCCAGGAAGCGTAGACTTCTGCCGAAGGAAGCTATTTTCCTGGGTGTCAGTTGGCCCACTTCTTCTGGTGACAGTGTTGCCCCCTCGAGGAATTTGAGCCTCTTGCAGAATTGGGCTGGACATTCGCAGAGCAGGTGCTCTGCGGTTTCTATTGCGTCTGAGCAGAATCTGCTGAGATCGTCTTCTGCTCTGTCCATTAACCTTAAATGGTATTTTACTGGGCAGTGTCCTGTGAGCAGTCCCACCACCAATCTGATGTCTGGTCTGCTCATGCTTAGGAGCTGTTCAGCTCTTTTTGCTGAAAGGGTAATAAACCTTTTTGACTGTCTGAGTCCCGGTGTGTGCCTCCAATATGATGAGAGTTGGTCTTTCTCCCATTTGTTGAGTTCTTCCATGATGTGGCTTTTCATTAAGCCACAGTAGGGCTCTGGTCCTTGGTATGGTGTTGAGGCCCCTTCCTTTGCGAGGTCATCTGCCTCTTCGTTTCCTTCTATGCCTCGATGACCAGGCAGCCACATCAGCGTTACCTGGTTATGTGTCGCTAGTGTTTTTAGGGTCTGTTTACACTCCCAGACTAGTTTTGACGTGCATTTGAAAGCCCTCAAGGCTTTTAAGGCAGCTTGGCTGTCCGATAGTATGAAGATGTGTTTTCTTTTGAGGCTTTGGTTAAGACACTCTTGTGCACATATATCTATGGCAAGCAGTTCGGCTTGAAATATTGTAAGATGTTTACCCAATGCCTTGGAGAGCTTGAAGTTAGGGCCGGAAATGCCCAGTCCAGCTCCTACCATTAGCTTGTATCCATCTGTGTACCACAGAGATGCATTGTCTGCTTGTGGTAGTTCTTTATTCTCCCATGATTGGCGGTCGTTTATTACCACTGCGAAGGGGATCTCTAAGTCCAATCTGACCATCATGTGGTCACTTGGTTTGCTGGCATTCTCCAGTGTTATTAGATCAACGATTTTCAGATGTCCCCTCAGATCGCCAGGCTTGAACTTGTCTATTTGGAATAGCCTGTGAGCGCAACCCACCGGTTACCAGTACCCCGAATTCCACAGCCTCAACCGTGGTTACAACCAGTCCGGTAAATCCGCCCGTTAATGCACCCATAATCACTTACCCAGCTTGGTACGATCCCAACGATGGCCGTGTTGGTTGGGTTTATCTATTAAAGAGGGACGAACTAGTGCTTGAACTAGACAAATTTGGCCTAGACACTACGGGTAACGTAGACATTCTGAAAAAGCGATTAGTTACCTTCTATCGCCAAGGGAAAGCTTCACCAGCACCCACTACCATGGCAGGGTTCAGTTTTCCGACCGGTTCTGGTATGCGGATGACGCAAGCGAGTAGTACCGCTCTAATGACTCCGAGCAATACCGCTATTACAGGTGCTCCCGGTGCGCCACAGAAATCGGCTATACCGACTATTACCATTCAACAGCCGCTATCTTCTCCGATCGCAAACCGCTCTCCGATAACACCACTGAAGGTACACAAATGGAATGTTAATTTCAATGGACGCACCGACCCGGTGACATTTATCGAGAGACTCCAGGAAATTTGTACCTTCCAGGGGATTGCAATAGACCGACTGTTACCGCACATGCCTGAAATTTTACAGGGTGATGCATCCCTATGGTACCGAAATAACCGATCTCACTGGTCAACCTGGCTTGACTTTCTGAACGACTTCCGCAGCTTTTATTTTCCGATTAATTATGCCGCCGATCTGGAAATCGAAATTAGCCGCCGACTCCAGAAATCAAATGAAGCGTCACACCATTACATCACCGATATGCAAACCCTAATCCGAAGGCATGGTGGCATTACTCCAGAGCAAGAATTGCACTGGTTATACCGCAACCTTTTACCCGAATACCGCCACCCGATTCGCCTACCCGATGTTCGGCCCCATGTATGCATCTACATTGATGATGCCCCGTTTCTAGCCTTGATAGATACCGGAGCTGCTAATTCGTTCTTGGGCGATTAAGCCGCTGAAACATGCCATTACAGCAACTATCCGAAAGTGCAAGCTGTGGTCCGAAGTGCCAAAGTGGCCAATGGCGGTGTAATCGACATTTCCGATGCTTACCAGTTACCGTTAGGGTTCGGAAATATTACCATGACCGAAACTATCAGCCACTTTCCAAAATTAACATCAGACATTGTTCTTGGCATGGATATTTTAAGCCGCCATCAGTTCCACCTAGACCTAGGAACTGGCGAAGTATATCTCCGAGGCCAGCTATTACCGTTTCCGACTCTCTGTAGTCCTATAGGGCCAATCGATTCAAAACCGAGCCTAACTCTAACACCGACAGAAGAGCGAAAGTTAACCGAATTTTTAAATCAACAATTACCAAAATTTGATCAAATTAAAGGCACGACTCCGTTAGTAGAGGATCACATTCATCTACTGAACCCCGAACCGATAAAACAACGTTACCGACCGCAAAATCCCCGGATGCAAGAAGTAGTCAACACCGAAGTTAAGAAAATGCTGGACGATGGAATCATCGAACCGTCCGCTAGCCCGTGGAGTTCTCCCGTAGTCATTGTCCGAAAGAAAGATGGCAAGTACCGGTTTTGTATCGACTTTCAGAAAGTCAATGCCATATCCCGAAAGGATGCATACCCTTTGCCATTCATCAACGCCATTCTGGATAAACTCCGCCGCGCCCGATACATCTCTAGCATTGACCTTAAACAAGGATACTGGCAGATACCTCTTGCTAAAGGTAGCAAACCGATAACCGCTTTCACCAATTCCGTGTAATGCCATTCGGGTTACACTCCGCTCCGGCCACATTCCAGAGGCTAATGGATCAAATCATTGTTCCAGAATTAGACCCATTCTGCTTTTCATACCTGGATGATATCATCATTCTTGGCGAAACTTTTGAAGAACACCTCAACAACCTGGGGAAGGTATTTCGTCGTCTGAGGGAGGCCAATTTAAAAATAAATCCCGAGAAATGTGAATTTGGGAAACGTTCCCTCCGTTACCTGGGTCACCTCGTGACGTCAGAAGGTATCCGAACTGACCCGGAAAAAGTAGCCGCCATCCGTGAGCTTCCCGCTCCTACTAACATGCGAGGGTTGAGACGCTTTTTAGGGGTGGCTTCTTAGTATCGACGTTTTGTGCAGAATTTCTCCCAGGTAGCTAGCCCGGTTAACCGAATACTTAAGAAAGGAGTCCGCTGGACCTGGTCCGAGGTGGAGCAAACGGCTTTCGAAAAGCTGAAAACCTGTCTCACCGAAGCCCCAATATTGGCTTGTCCCGATTTTTCAAAGCCATTCGTGTTGCAGACCGATGCATCCGATAATGGGTTAGGTGCGGCATTAATACAACATGGCGTCGATGGCGATCACGCCATAGCTTATGCCAGCCGTACTCTAAGTCCAGGAGAGAAGAAGTTTTCCGTCACCGAAATAGAATGTCTCGCTATCGTCTGGGGAATCGATAAAATGCGGCCATATTTAGAAGGATACCGATTTACCGTTGTTACCGATCATCAAAGCTTAAAATGGCTGCATTCGATGAAAAGTCCGTCTGGTAGACTAGCTCGTTGGAGTGTATATCTACAACAATTTGATTTTGAGATAAAATACCGCAAAGGGGTGCTTAATAAAGTTGCCGATGCACTATCTCGAGATCCCGTTCCTAGCGAGGAATATCTCGAACCAGAACCGATTCTAAGTCTAGAAAATTTCGAACCATGTGCTTGGTACTCTACCAGGAAAACTTCGGTAGAAAATAACCCCGCCGCTTTTCCAGACTTTTGTGTTAAGAGTGGACAATTATACCGACATTTTTGGGACTTATCCGATCTATCCGACTCCGAGTTCTCCGATCCGTGGATGCTATGCGTTCCCAAACCCGCCCTCCAGGCTATTCTGGAAGAAAATCACGACTCTCCAATGGCAGGACACCGAGGCATTGCCAAGACTACGGCTAGAATTTGCCGGAAATATTATTGGTCAGGCATGATGAGAGATATAGCCCGATATGTCAGAAGTTGTAGTTCTTGCCGCTATAAGCCCTCTCAACAGCAAACTCCGGGTAAAATGCATCCGTCCAAGAACCAGCAACCCTGGGAAACCGTGACTACCGATTTGATTGGACTGCTGCCCAGATCCTCAAAAGGGAACATTTTTCTGGTTATGTTCCAAGATCGTTTCACAAAATGGGTAGAATGCCGACCGATCCGACAAGCAACGTCACGTGCTGTTACTCAAGCGTTGTTTGAGCAAGTTGTTTCCCGATTTGGGTGTCCCAGAACTGTTTTAACCGACAATGGGTCTCAATATACCGGGCGACCATTCAAGGAGCTTCTACAGGAAATGGGTATAGCGCATCGACTTACCCCAGTCTACACTCCGCAAGCGAATCCTGTAGAACGCACCAATAAGACGATAAAGACCATGATTGCTCAGTTCTGTGACGAAAACCACCGAAAATGGGGTGCTCACCTCTCTGACCTGGCATTCGCCCTTAACCCTTCCCAACAGGATTCGACTGGATTCTCGCCAGCGTTCCTAAATTTTGGACGAGAACTGGACCAACCTAAAGCTTTATACCGTATCACCGACACCGAATCCGAAGTAGATCAAGACGAACCGGCCCAACTTACCTTGCATTCCGACCGTTTAAAAAGACTAAAGGAGGTATATGAATTGGTCCGAGTGAATCTAGGTAGGGCATTTTCCACTCAGAGCCACAACTACAATCTGCGCCGCCGAGAATGGAGATGTCACGTCGGCGATAAAGTTATGCGAAAGGAAAATCCGCTTTCCTCCGGCATAAAAGGTTTTGCAGCCAAACTGGCTCCAAAATATTCCGGACCGTATATCGTAACAAAAGTCGTGTCGCCCGTGGTTTATGACCTGAAAGACAGCTCCGGCAAGAAACTCCGACACATTCACGTTAAGGATCTCAAACCGGCCTATGGCTAGTCCCGTGCTGGAAATCACTCCGAGACCGATCTCGGGGGAACCTCCTGGATGCTGCCGAAGAAATGTCCGCTACCCCGCTCCCAAATACCGAACGTCCGTCATCGTCAAAAACCGATGATTTACCGACCCTTGAAATCGATAATCCGCTGATACCGAAAATTGCCGTGGGGAAGGCGAAGGACGTGGCGAGCCCTCCGTTCTCCGATGCTCCCGCTTCCCCGGACGGGGATGAAATGTCTCCTGAGGATCTCGAAAGGCTCGATCCCTGCCCAGATTCTTTTTGGCAGGAAACCGAGAAAAATCATCAGCTACCGGTCCAGAGTACCGTTCGCCAGCCTTCTCCGCCGCTCCATCCCAACGAGGACATTTACCTCCCCGTAAATAAGGACCTATGCTGGCGATGTGGTTATCCCGGACACCGCCGGGATAACTGCACTAACCAACCCCTCAAATTTTGCTCCCGCTGTGGACGCGTAAGGTGGCTTTCCATAGAGTGCCGCTGCAGATCGATACCGTCGACGGTCACTCGACCTACTCCAGCACAAACTTCCACCACTGAGCGCAGGCAATCTAACCGACACACGTCTCAGAAGTCGGTCAGCCATGCTTCCGTAAGGGTGCAGTGCTGCATGCACTTCCGTTCCTACTTTCCATGCCGTTTATGTGGCTGCCCCTACGGCCAGCAGAGCCACCACTAGTACCGTTTAACCGATTATAAACGATTAGCTGGTGAGGTACCAGGGGGAAACCTGAGGAACCACCAGTCACCACATACTCCTATCACTACGCGGCAGCCAGGACGAGTCAGTAGTACAGCAACAGGGGTATGACTACCAAAATCCGACCATAACCTCAATCTTTCATTCTTGACACGTGGTGGATGCGCCGTCGTTGACACGAAGGTGGATGCGTCGTCGGCGCCATCTTGTCAAACCTCATGGCGCCATCTGTCGTGAGTGCGGTGAATTCTTGCAATTACAGGTTCCTGTAATATGGAGTGTGCGTGGAAGGGATTGTTCCGAGTCGTTTCGAAATCGCTACGTATAGTTAATTATGGTTCGGGGAATTACAGGTTCCTGTAATATGGAGTGTGCGTGGAAGGGATTGTTCCGAGTCGTTTCGAAATCGCTACGTATAGTTATTTCTGGTTCAGGTAATTACAGGTTCCTGTAATATGGAGTTTGCGTGGAAGGGATTGTTCCGAGTCGTTTCGAAATCGCTACGTATATTAAATTATGGTTCTGTGATGACGTCATAGCGACCTGGGTCACGTCCATTTTTGCATCAAACGCCTATCATTTCGTAAACACGCGTTATATCATTTTTTACTTATATGGTCACGTCAATGTGTGTCGGTGGCGCCATCTAGCGTACGTTGTGCGACGTGTCCTATTACAGGATGCCGTAGTGGTAAATAAAGAAAATTCGTGAAACTCAAGGTTACAGACCATTGAGTCGACAACGCTTAATGTCGGAGCGTTATAAACAAAGGTATCATATTGCACAGTTTATTTTACTGATAAGCATTTACGTTCTAGCGAAAATAACAAGCTGGGACTTGCATCTAATATTTTGTTGACGAAAAAAAGGATATTTTCACTGCAGATTAACTATGGGAAATTTAATGAATTAAATGAGTCACACTGGTTTTTTTCAAATTAAAACCTATTTATTTATTAAACCATAGGGTACATTGACTTTTTCCAATATGGTACGTTAAATTCAATAATAATATTACGCAGCAAATGGCAATAAATATGACTACATTTAAAGTGGATTTCGGTGCGATGTCGTTGTCTGATAGAGTCTTATGGGAATTATTGTATGTTTCTTCTTGCTGTTGTGGTTCTCTGATGAGAGTTCTCCATTCGGTATCTCCAACAGTTTCATCATGAAAATGCAGCCTCACCTTGTAACGCAGGTACGCCAATGACGTCGACGACGGTATACGAGTCGTGAAAACAGCTAAATGGCCCTTATCTATTACTTCATAATGCATTTCTGTCCACGATGTTGTATTATTAGGTGCGGAAAAGTCCAGCATTATTGACATTTTGTGGACATTGTACGGTCTGTGTACATAGAAACTATTTTGCACAAGGGCAACCAAGAGAACATAGTACGATTGACTTGACACCATCATGGTTAGTAATTGAATGAATTTAAGATTCATTTCCACATCCTTAATAAATTGGCGCAATGGTTAATATAATGCAAACGATTTTTTTCACCAAGAAAACTTTTATTTTAATAGAAACATCATACAAATTAGTCAACTTCATCGTAACCTATATATTTTGCAATAATATCATCACACATGTATTTAGCGCCATACTGTTTTATTTGCTGATGTAGTCCATACTGATTCATAAGCACACATAGGTCCTCCAAGGAGATGGAATTAGCCAGATAAAGATTACAAGACTTGACACCATTTTCATATTTTTCCACATCTTGCGTGGAAAACCAACCATTAGTGTCGGGTTCTTGCTCAAGTGCTCGAAGTAAAAAGTACATGTCTGTTTCTAAACTAGTACGTAGCAAATAGACAGCTTGTCTTATACAGGAAGATTGATGATAGCAGCAGGCATCACCACGACGACCAGTAATACTACAACCGGACATTTTGACTCTTCAAAGGTTGCTATTGTAATGTGAAAAATAAAAAGCAAGCATGTTTTTTATAGTCATTTATTAATACTAATACTAATTGGATTGGAGGGTGGTACAACACGCGTCCAGCTTATCTAAATCCCTGACAATTTTGTCTAGGTTCATAGTAGCAAGTTCTAGAAAGTAGCAGCTACGTTCACATTTGTTCAAGTTACACATGCTGATAATTGATTGCAAAAGATGGCTGCCGTTTTTGACATTGTGAGTTACATTCAAATATTGTAGGCAATCGTCATAGTATACAATGAAATTCAAATCCTTGACTAATTCTAATCTATAATTTATTAGAGGACAAACAGTTAAAATTTGTTTGATGTCGTCCAAACAAAAACACAATGCACAATTATTCGACGTAAGAGTTAGAGCTTGTTCACCGAAAAACGATTCGACATACAGAGTGAAATTCTCGGATAACGCCTGTTGTTGACCAGGCACAGCAGAGTCTTTGACGCCAGCAGCAGCAGTTTCATTCACCATCTTGGAGACCTTTTCCAGGAATTCATACCAGTCGAAATCGGCTAGAGTTATGCAAGTTTGATCTTCGGGTAAGTTTAGCATGGAGTTTACTATTTTGACTGCTGGCAGCATTCCTCGCGCGACGCTTAGGCCCACAATCAACTTGAAATTGTTCACCTGGTAGCTAACTTCGTTGAGTAAACGTTTCTCTTGAGCAATTTCCATTCGACTTTTCAAAATCATACTGTCCAAATATTCCCAATAATTTGACGAACACTGCGAATCGTCGCTGTCTTCGGCACTGATATCTGCGTACATTGTGTGATTCGATGCACAGGACATTTCACGATGACACCGTGACTACGTTCAAATACTGAGACACAAATGTGGTACTTTGAGGTTTATAATAACTTTTACGGCCCCCCACCACCACCACTCCGTCGAACATGTCTTAGACCAATCACATGCGAGTATTAAATGGCATCTTTATTCATGTCAATCCAGCTGTTGTGTGATTTATGAAAGCCTAACCACTTTACAAGCATTTTGTTTCCCTTTTTTCGTAGCACTTGCTCCACGAGAAATACGCCTGGCTGTTTTGTTTTCTGGAGCTCTTCCTCGTAAAATCCACCGCTTATCGGCTGACCTTGCAAGTCTTCCAACAGATACGTCGTTGGATTCGTGATATGAACTTTAGCTATTTTAAAGAGCTCTGTAGTCCAGTTTGGTGTATAGCCTTTTTGGAAAACATGTTTATACTTGCTTATGCGAACAATGTCACCAACCTTGAACTTTTGCTTACCGGCAACTTTGATATGACTATAAACAGTATCAAGTATCGCCTTTTCATTGTTTTTATTCACGTTACTCGGCTTCATATGTATCGTACGATGTTTGCTATCATTATAGGCATCAGTTATAGGCCGTAATAAATCCAGCCATTTATGGTTCCCATTCAATGTAAATTGCTTGAACAGCTTTTCTTTAATGGTTCGAATCACTCTCTCGGCGATCGATGCTTTCAAAGGACTAAACGAACTATAATGATGTATTCCATATTTCTTCATTAGACTTGCAAATTGAGCATTGTAATACTCCTTTCCATTATCAGAGATAATTTTCTTTGGAATTCTTCCAGATGTTTTGAGTATCTCTGCCATAGCGTTGGCAACATCTGGTGCAGATTTCGATTTAATGGCACGCGTCCAAAGGTACTTGGAAAAACAGTCGATTACAACCAATATGTATTTGAATCCATTGTTTTCTCCGGCATATTGATCAAGTTGTGCCAGATCAGTGGCAAAAGTATCGTCGAGGCCATATTGTATAAATCTTCTACGTTTGAAGTTTTTACGAGCCGGTCGATGAAGCTCCTTAACCACTTGTTCTCTAGACATTTCACAAAGACAACTAAACATATATGTATGGGAGTACGTATATTTATAATAACTACTACAAAATATTGGCTGCATGTTTAATTTGATCAATTCGATGGTTGATGGTTGCTTCAAATTGTTCCATTTTCTGGAAACGTTCCTCGCACGTCATGGCCAGCTGACTCATCTTTTCTCCAGTCTCTCTTGCTAGATCACCAAGGCTACGAAGGTCATCGTGGACGTTTCTGTTCAAGATTTGATCCAATTCCTGAATGCGGATCATACTGCTTTTAACTTGATCGCTGATGTTATCCACTGCTTCTCCAAGGGCGCCAAGTGCTTCATTTGCGATGAGCACCTTATTGTATAGACTGCTAGTTGCCAAGTCTACATACTTTTTAGTGGATGCATCATTGTCGTCACTAGGCATTTCAATATTGCAGAGCCTATGATTTTCAACATTATAATCGCCATCGGTAGTGGTCGGCAAAGCTGATGCCTGAGCACGAATAATTTGACGACGACGTGACGAAGAAGAAGACAGGGAATGTCCAAACTTATTCATGGCTAACACACTAATGACTGATAGATGAAAGCTGTAGACTATTTTATTATTATTAGTAGATTAGTCTCGGATAACGCCTAGCTCTCGCAACTCTTCCAAAATACTCATTATTTCATTCGTGTGATTTCCATTGCCAGCCTCTTGAGACGCATCCAATATAATCAACCTATCAATCAGTTCGTTTACGTCATCGTAATACACATACTGTTTGGGTTTTTCATTGTACTGCATCATTAAAGACGACGGTGATGACGATGCCGGTAATCCGGATCCCGACAATGATTTTTTATGAGATTTTGATTGCTTTGCTGTTGGTGGTGGAGGTGTATATGGCTTTATAAATTGTTGATATTTTCTCGAATTGGTCCCCTTTATCTGACCTGTCGGTTTATATTCTCTTCTATGTGCATTGGTGCGGAATAAGATTTCATTGAATTGTTCGTAGTCTTTTTCCGTATTCAGTCGAGGACGTTTGAGGAATAACAAGTCGTATAGACCGCGACTCTTGGGATAAGTTACGTTTCCAACATTAATATCGCCATTTGGTAGAAAATCAACTCTTTCTGTGCCCATGGTCCAAAAGCCGGTTTCCGAGTTATATTTCAATCCATAGGTCGAATCCGTTTCATTAGAACCACCCAAGTATTTAAGAATATACTCTTGAGCTATCTCTGGATATTGTTTTATAAATTCTATATAACTCGAAGTCTGGTTTCCAATTATTGATTGTTGTAAATCGTCGTCGTCGTCGTTTTCTATTGGCTTCTCAACAAACAACACGTCATCCTCATTTTTTGCTGGCTTCTTAGATTTTTCCACAAGTTTATTTAGAGGAGCGGTTATGGGGTTCAAAAGTCTATCCAATGCTTCATCTTTGTTACTTTTCTCCAGCTTCAGAGAAAAATATTTCTTCCGTATGTTTCTTGCAACAGTATTAATTCGTTTCTTGACATCTCTGTCAGCTTTACTCAAAACAGGCGGAGTCATTGCAACAACTCTACGACAGGTCTTGATACAGGTCCGTCTACACAGACAGCTTTTCGAGACAGGTCAGTCTACGCAGACAGCTTCTTTTAGGCCAGGTCAGTCTACACAGACAGCTTTTCAGGACAGGTCAGTCTACACAGACAGCTTTTCGAGACAGGTCAGTCTACACAGACAGCTTTTCGAGACAGGTCAGTCTACACAGACAGCTTTTTCGAGACAGGTCAGTCTACACAGACAGCTTTTCGAGACAGGTCAGTCTACACAGACAGCTTTTTCGAGACAGGTCAGTCTACACAGACAGCTTTTCAGGACAGATCAGTCTACGCAGACAGCTTTTTCGAGACAGGTCAGTCTACACAGACAGCTTCTTTTAGGACAGGTCAGTCTACACAGACAGCTTTTCGAGACAGGTCAGTCTACACAGACAGCTTCTTTTAGGACAGGTCAGTCTACACAGACAGCTTTTCAGGACAGGTCAGTCTACACAGACAGCTTTTTCGAGACAGGTCAGTCTACACAGACAGCTTTTCAGGACAGATCAGTCTACGCAGACAGCTTTTTCGAGACAGGTCAGTCTACACAGACAGCTTCTTTTAGGACAGGCCAATTTACACAGACAGCTTTTCGAGACAGGTCTGTATGCGATAACGTCTTTAGTAACACTGAAGCTGGTGTAATCACTTAGGGAATTATAAAGGTATCAAACTGGCTCCTGTAGCGTCCTTTGCACATATCGCAATCCTTGACAATAACCAGAAATCCATATTTCTCTTTCCAGCACTCTGAACAGAGCATTTTGAATTTTTCCAGCGACATATCTGTATTCACGTGATCATCGTAGACATGTTTCAGATTCATATCGTCTTGCTTGAATAAAATCAACACGTTTGCGTTATCTCGCACCAATTGTTTGGGCACTTTGGAATACGTTTGACACAGGTAGAATGAATCGACTGCATTATGTCGACCCATGCAAAAGTAGTTTCGTATCTTGTCCTGTTTCTCGCAAGCCACATCGTCGAATATAATACAGAATCTGGTTTCGTATTCTCCGGATCCAACACCATATCATTATCACTGAAAGCCTGAAAGGTTACACCTGGAACATTTTTCAGCACTTGCTCGAGGAACTTGTATTTCTCCTGATATAGTGACTTTGAATAAACGTAGACATTCTCGAATCTGAGTCCGTTCGGGTCGGTTAGCAGACTCAGCATCACATTGGTTTTCCCCGAATTACTAGGACCACAAATAATTGCTCTAATCGTATTTGGCAAAAGCTCACTATGTCTATTCCTCTGCTCACTCATTCCTTTTTCAGGCAAATCGAAATTAAAATCAACTCTGATGGTGAGTTTATGTTTTTCTGCGCGCATCTTTTATAAAACAGTGTTTACTTGACCACTGCCTCAGTAGCAATGGAGACACTGAAGGGTAAAGGTCTCTTAAATAGTGGTATCAACAAGCTACCGTTCGAGCTCCATCTCCCAGGCTATTCCTATTGTGGACCTGGTACGAAACTTGCTGAACGTTTAGCCCGAGGTGATCAGCCGAAAAACAAGTTGGACGCAGCTTGCCGAGAACACGACATTGCATACTCTGAAAACAGGGAGGATTTACATAAAAGACATCAAGCCGATTAGGTGTTGGAGAACAGGGCTTGGGAACGAGTTAAAGCCAAAGATTCTAGTTTCGGTGAGAAGAGTGCAGCTTGGCTGGTGACAAACGTGATGAAAGCCAAACGTAAACTCGGTATGGGCATGCGTCGACGACGACGACAACAAACTAAACCGTTCAAATCGTGCATCTTGAACAAAATTAAAAAACATGTAAAACAGTATGGCAATGTAGGAGGCGGTCCAGGAGGAGAAATACCAACAAAGGAAAACATAAAATTGGCACTGAAAGCTGCCCGCATGACAATCAAGCATATTGGTGGCCGAAAAAAAGTGAAATTACCTCGAGTTATCAAAGTGCCCAAAGTTGGAGGAGTTTTACCTTTAATTCCCATATTTGCTGGTCTCAGTGCGATGGGTGCATTGAGCGGAGGGGCAGCGGGGATTGCGAAAGCCGTAAATGATGCCCGAGCAGCAGCCGACAAGCTCAAAGAATCTCAAAGACATAATCGGGCCATGGAAGCCATTGCCTTGGGTAGGAAGGGGAGCGGTTTATATCTGGCTAAACACAAGACCGGACATGGATTGTTTTTGAAAAAAATGCCAAAAAACTACCAGTGAAGCTACCCAAACGAGCGCTAAGCGATAAAGACATTAGATATCTGACATCCAAATTGAAAATAGCCAATTTCCGTGGAGTGTTTATGCGTGATACATTGCCGTCTAGACCGAGAAAAATCGAATTTGGCGTGATTAATTTGGACACAATCAGCGGATCTGGAACACATTGGGTAGCTTAAAAGAAACGCGGAAACCTGGTTGAATATTTCGACAGTTTTGGCAACTTGAATCCGCCGAAAGAAGTTGTTCGCTATTTTAGGAATTGTGAAATTTTCTACAATCACGATCAGTATCAAAAGTTCAATACATACAATTGTGGACATTTAGCATTAAGTTTTTTATTCAATAATTGATGATAATAAAATAATTATAAAATCAAGTGTGTGTTTTGTAGAAGCATTAGTCATGTCTCAGACGTTCACGTTGAAAGGTCGCTCCAGTTGTTTAACTGTTGACATTAATCCGCCAATAGAATTAGACTCTAGATACAGTTATTCGCTAGCCCTAATTTCCTTGAGTACCTGGAATTCTATTCCAAACATCGAGTCTGGACGAAACAAGTTTTACTACTACCACGCGAGTGGCAAAGACGACGAGGAGGAGCGAGTAATCGAAATTCCAACAGGGTCGTACGAAATTGCCGATATCGAAAGCTACCTTCAAAAGCAATTGGCTGCGAATAGTGGTGGTGGTGGTGCTGCTACTAGTGGTGATAATTTACTGTCTTTAAAACCGAACAATAATACTTTAAAGTGCGAGCTCAAGAGTGTTTACGATATAGACTTTGAGCCCCAAGATAGTATCGGACAATTGCTGGGCTTCTCACCACTCATCCTAGATGCAAACACGCTACACGAATCCGATATTCCAGTTGAGATTATACAAGTGACTACTATACGAATTGAGTGCAACATTATCTCCGGATCCTATTATACAAACAATCCTTCACATACATTATACGAATTCACGCCGGCCGTTGATCCAGGATATAGTATAATTATTGAGCCGAGAAATCTGATTTATCTTCCGGTGAATAGATCCAGCATCGATAACATCACCATAAGTATTTTGGATCAGGAAGCAAGACCTGTCAATTTTAGAGGCGAAGAAATCGTTGTAAAATTGGAACTCAAGAAACATGGTTTTAGTTTTTAATCAGCAGCAGCAATGACATATAAGTAGTGGATACGTTCAGTCCTCTCCAGTCTGTAGTCAGACACCGACGAAACATCAGCAGCAGCAGCAGGCACTCACACGCAAGAGTCTGATTTATTTACACTCTTTATCGCACAAATATGGTTTTCGTATCGGAAAAACTTCAAATATTTCACCCGGTCAACGTGGATGAATCCATTTCTCGAGAAGAATGGCATACATATCATCCATTCACAAAATCATTCAACTACAGTGATGTGATTGAGATAGTTATCAACCAGCAAGATGTCTTTATGGACATTAGTCAAGCTGAGCTTTACATTGAAGCCAACTTTAAGGAGGACAATACAGTGGCAGGTGCTGGTGGTGGTGGTGGGACGACAGGAACATGTTCGTTAACAAATAATGTGGGAGCCTTTCTGTTCGAGACCATAACTTATGAATTGAACGGAAGAGAAATTGAGAAAGTTCGAGATCCTGGACTGACAAGCACGATAAAAAGTTTGCTATGCTTTAATGAACACGAAAGCAAAGCACTAGACGTCGCAGGATGGGGTACGCCGCTCAAAACCCTGAATGAAACCACAAAAGACTTTAATTTGCTAATACCGTTAAATTTTCTACTGGGTGTTTTCGCCGATTACACTAGTGCAGTTATGGGAAAACAGAAGCTGAAACTTGTTCGAGCTAGAAATGATGACAATTGCTACGTAAACTCTACAGGCGATAAAAAGGCTACTATATCAATATCGACGATTGAGTTGCGAGTTAAACATATTTATCCCAACGATGTCCTAAAACTGCAATTGTTGGAGGAAATTTCCCGAAATAAACCAATCTTTTTCGGGTTCCGTGATTGGGAAATTCACGAATTGCCCGCAATGAGAAACACAAAGAAAGATGTTTGGACTGTGAAATCAATGTCGGAGAGAGCTCGATACGTTATCGTATTTTTCCAAACTGCCCGCAAAGACAACTATCAGAAAGACGTCACATATTTCGATAATGTCAACATTACCGATATCAAACTATTCCTAAACTCTGAAGTTTACCCCTACGAATCTTTGAATCTGAATTTCGACAACAGACAATATGCCGAAGCGTATCGCATGTACACCGAATTCCAGAAATCCTATATGGGAAAGACCTATGCTGAACCGTTACTGGATTTCAGCTCGTTTGCAAATCAATGTTTGTTTGTAATAGACTGTTCGAAACAGAATGAAGCTTTGAAAAGTAGCACAGTCGATGTTAAGCTCGAGCTGCACAGTTCTGAAAATTTTCCAAGAGATACTCGAGCCTATTGCATCATTGTACATGACAGAGTTTTGGAGTATTTGCCTTTATCAGGCACTGTCCGTAGCTTGATTTAGTCAGTTGCCGTCGTCTGTACGCCTTGTCAAGATGAAATTTGTAGTCGTCGACCTGCAAGGTTTCTGCACGCCTGAATTTTTCGCTAAAGAACTAGCCATCTACGATGGTAAAAATATGCAAAGCTACATGTTCAAACCTGCAATTCCGTTCCATGAGCTCAAACAAGACTATAAAAGGCAAGTGAAATATCTATGTGGAAATCATCATGGTATCTACTATAATAATGGCGAACTGGACTATCAAGAAATTTATTCCATTGTCTATGAGAATCTACGAGATGTTGACGTCATCTATGTCAAGGGCCACTCAAAGCATGAGTTTCTAGCCAAACTTTTATCCGAAATTGAAACAAAACGCCTGCCTCTTCCTCATATTGTTAATTTAGAAATTACTAGTGCTGCTAATAATGTACCAAAGTTAGATAAGAAACAACCTATACACTGTACTTTTCATAGCTTAGACTTGTGTATTTGTAGTGTTAATAATGCATTTACTCTGTACGATTATATTGTAAGCCTTTTACCAAAAAATAAAAATAAATAGGATTTTTGAAAATTACTCTAATGGTTTTAATTATTATTATTGAATAAATCGAGTTGAAATAAATTATAATAATTTGTCATTGCAAGACCATTGTCTTTATTGCGTCGAAATATTTCTTTGTTTTTCATAGTATCGGGTTTCAGTTTCCCGTCAACAACGTTATCTTTATTTTCGTGGTACCGCAGATGAAAATAATTTCAAGAACTCTGTCGCCGTTCTTCTGTGGAAAATGTGAACCCAGCAGTTTTTAGTCGAAAGCTGTAGTGCCGTGTGCACACGGGATAGAGAGATATCGCAAAGAGCATCATGCAGTATTAGTGCCCACGTTATTTTAACATTAAATCTATGCCTGAAAAGACTGAAATAGGCAGGTAATATAGGTCATGTTTAGTTTTGTTGTGTCCAATTGAGTAGCTCCATTGCTTAAAAAGGTTATAATAATAAAAATTAGCATTTAAATTTCAAATCCTCTCTGACCTTGACGACGATCATAAACAACACAAATCACAACAAGGTACAAGTAGATAAGGTTATAAAATAGCGTAAGCAAACAGGCAACTTTTACGTAGAACTGTTTTGCGATAACTCTCTATTGGCGACTCAGAAAATTCTGCCTATATAAGAGCCAACGACGCTTCCCAATTGTTAGTTCACACTTTTGCCGCCTATCAACAACAACAACACCAACAACAACAACAAAAACAAAAACAGTGATAGTGAGTGTCTGTTTGTGTACTCTAAAATCGTAAGTGAATTTTTAATTTTTCGCGTAGATTAAATAAATTTTGTTTTTTGGTTATAGATGGATCTAAAAAAATTGAACGTTGCATGTTCTGTTGTTACAGCTGACAACAGGAAACCGGTTGCAAAACTACAGGACCTGCCGCAAAACACGCCACAACAGATCCTATCGGCCAAACTGGTGCAAACCAAATTTGGTAAAAGCGTGCTATTGGAGCTGACTGAAAAGGTTGTGTTCCTGCCAAAGCGTGCCACAGAAGCTTTCAAGCTGGTTATTGTACAGTTCGATACCGGAGCTTACAGCGTGATATACAGGGGCCAGAAAGCAATACCCGGTGTGCCGAATCTAGTGTGTGATTTCCAAATTGTGCAGGGCAATTAAGTTCTCTGCTTACCAGAGAGAGAGATAAGGTAAGTTTCAATTACATACACTATTCAAAGGTGATTAGTTTTTCGGAAATTTTTATTTGTAAAAATATTTTTCAATTTCTTATCATTTATTTATTTAATCTAATGATTTGTTTGTTGGTTATGGATGTATCTTTGAACGTAGCGTTTCTGTTGTTGCAGCAGCAGCCAGCAGTAGCCAAACTACACGAGTTGCCTGAAACCACAACAGATCTTGTCACAGCGTGCTGTTGCTGGAATTGGTGGTTGTCTTCCTGCTACGCCAACGAGCTACGGAAGGATTCGAGAGAGAGAGAGAGGGTAAGTTTCAACTTTGTAAATAAATTGATTGATCTTTAGCCACATACATATACGTACACTATGAATGCTTCAAAGGTCATTAAAGAGTCTCAAAAGTTGATTTTTGTATTTCAAAAGTTGCGTAAAATTATTTTTGATAATTTTTCACAAAGAGACAAAACAATTTGGTGCAAACGTTTAACTAAAAAAATTTGCTCGTGCAATAAAGTTGTTCGTAATGCTACAAAACTCTCAGTTGGTCTTCAACGAAAATTGCGAACAATTATTCAACAGCTTAAACTGATTAGAAAACTAATTTCAAAACAACACCAACATGTAGGAACAGGTTTGAGTGGTTCAGCAGCAGCAACAACACCACCACCACCACTTTCAAAGAGGGTTTTATGGGAAAATGTTTTATCTTGTTTTCAGGGAAGGGTACGAACTGGGATTATCATCAATTTAATTCACAAGGATGTCGATCAGTTTTTGAATGATGCATTTAGGATATTTCAGAACAAAGTCACTGAAATTTTACGCCAGTTTCCATTAATTAAAGTCAATACAACATTTTGTGGTGAATTTATTAAAGCAAAAAATGATCGAGATGTTTGTGACGTTGAATATTTCAATACCAAAAATGTCATCATTGATGTTGGAACAGATATTTTTGATTGGTTCAATGATCATGTACGAGATGAAATTTTGAACAAGCTTTCGGAATTTCAGGAGCGCGATTCGGGCTTTGCATTACGTAGAATACTTTATTTGGAAATTAATATAAATAAAATGGAAATTGGAAACGGATCATCTTACATTAAATTACCCATTGAAATTTCAAAGAAACGGGCTTGCATCAACATTAAGAATTCTGATGAAGCTTGTTTCTATTGGTCTGTGGTATGTGGTCTCTTTCCTTCCTCTAACCATAAGGAGCGAACATCAGCATACCCATATTATAGGGCTGTTTTGAATATGCAAAATCTACCTATCCCAATGCCCCTCAATCAAATTCAAAATTTTGAAAAGTTAAATAATATTTCGATTAACGTTTACGGTTTGGAACTGAATGTCGCCAATAATAAACAATTTTACACAGTAGCACCGGTTAGATTAACAAAACAAAAACTAAATAAACACGTCAATTTGCTGATTGTTCAAAACAAATATTATCCAAAAGTAGACGATTATGATTTTGAACAACCAGCAGAGCTACAAGATGAGGAAATCAAGTATCATTATTGCTATATTAGCAACTTGTCTGGACTTGTATACTCGCAGCTCAGTAAATATAAAACTAAGAAATTTATTTGTGATAGGTGTTTGAATTATTTTGCATCTGAACAGCGCCTAATTGAACATGAAAATTTGTGCTCCAGATTAAATGATTACAAGATTACTTTCCCCAAATATGAACACGTTGAATTTCGAAATTTTACTTACAAACAACACACACCTTTTGTCATCTATGCTGATTTCGAAAGCATACTTCAAAATTTAAACAACAGTAAAATTTCGGAAAAAACTCGTAAATATCAGAAACATGTTCCATTTAGTGCTGGATACTACCTCAAATGTGGGTATGATGATTCCCTATCCTATTTCAAAAGTTATCGAGGTGTAGACTGCATGCAATGGTTTGTTGAACAAGTGTCTCAAATGTCTAAATTTATTTATTCAAAATTCAAACATATTGTACCTCTTATTGCTAGTGAAACTATAAGCTTGTCCAATGTGTCGTCGACACATTGTCATATTTGTGAGAAACCTTTCACAAACAGCGATAAGATTGTTCGTGATCATGATCATTTTACGGGGAAATTTCGTAATTTTGCGCACCAATCCTGCAACCTAAACTATCGTAAGCATTTTATAGTTCCAGTAGTTTTCCATAATCTCTCCGGCTACGATATTCATTTCGTTATCCGAGAGCTTGCTAAGCATGGCCGCGTGAGCGTCCTACCCGTGAACAAAGAAAAATACATTTCGATCACCTACAGAGAACCTGATAATGGGCTGCGTTTCAGATTCATTGATTCACTAAGATTTTTGGGTGCCTCTTTGGACGAACTTGTCTCTACGTTGAACAAAAAGGACTTGCTGATATTGAAAAAAGAATTTTCAGACTTGGAGCCGTCAAAATTTCAACTATTAACTCAGAAAGGTGTCTTTTGTTACGATTATATCAATGATTTTTTAGTATTAAACGAAACTTCTCTACCTTCTATCGATAAATTCTACAACAAGTTAAATGATGAAGATTTAAGCGATGAAAAGTTCGCTCACGCTCAAAATGTCTGGCATTTGTTCAAAATTCAAAATTTAGGTGAATATTCGGATCTCTATTTGAAAACTGACATTTTACTTTTGGCCGATGTTTTTGAAAATTTTCGTAAAAACTGTATAGCTACACATAAACTAGATCCAGCGTGGTATCACAGCATGCCTGGTTATACTTGGGATAGCATGCTCCAATTTACGAAATGTCGTTTAGATATTCTTCGGGACATTGATCAGATAATGTTTGTGGAGCAGGGAATTCGTGGAGGCATTTCCGTATGCGTGAATCGTTATGCTGAGGCCAATAACAAATATATGGATACATATGATGAGTCAAAAGAATCAAGGTATTTGCTCTATCTCGACATGAATAATTTATATGGAAAAGCAATGACCGAGCCCTTACCCTACGGTGGTTTTGAGTGGGTGGACGGAGACGACGACGACCTTAAAAATTTTGATGTTATGGCAGTGGAAGACGATTCTCCCGAGGGCTACATCCTGGAAGTTGATTTGGAATATCCTAGACACTTACATGATTTGCATAAAGATTTACCATTCGCGGCAGAACATCGTAAGCCGCCAAATTCAAAGTTACCGAAATTAATGACCACGCTGTACGACAAGAAAAACTATGTTATACATTATCGAAATTTAAAACAGGCACTGAAACATGGCCTAGTACTGAAGAAAATTCGCAAGATTTTAAAATTCAAGCAGTCAATGTGGCTCAAGCCCTATATCGAGCATAACAATAACTTAGGTAAACAGAGTAAGAATGACTTTGACAAAAATCTTTTTAAATTGTTCAATAACGCGGTGTTCGGAAAGACTATGGAAAACATACGAAATCATAGGATTGTGAAATTTGTAAAGACGTGGGAAGGGCGGTATGGTGCAAAAAATTTAATATCTAGTCCAAGATTTCATAGCAGAACCATTTTAGATGATGATTTATTGTTGGTTGAATTGAAAAAAGCCGAACTATTTTTCAACAAACCATTGTATGTAGGCATGTCGATTTTAGATATTTCGAAAATATTCATGTATTCATTTCACTACGACTACATGTTATCCAAATTAGATTCAGAAAAATGTCACATTCAATATATGGATACCGACAGCTTCATATATGACATCGAAACCGATGATGTATATGAAGAAGTCATCAAGGCCGACTTGTCTAAATTCGATACATCAGACTACCCTCCAGATAACCCCTATAACATACCGCAGGTCAATAAAAAGGTTTTAGGTTTAATGAAAGATGAACTGAATGGTGATATTATGACTCACCAAGTAGGCCTGAGATCCAAAATGTACAGCTTCAAAAAAATATAGTCAAATATAAAATTGCATTTGAAGATTACGTTGATTGTTTGAAAAATTTCAAAGAAAGTACCATAATGCAGAGAACCATTCGGTCTTTTCAACATAATGTGTTCAGCATTGAACAATCAAAAATTGCACTAAGTCCAGCTGACGATAAACGTTTCTTAGTGCCCAATTCCTTCAATACTCTTCCCTGGGGGCATTATAGTCTTGATGTTGGTGACGAATTAAAAGTATAGTAATGTTGAGCATCAATATGTTTTCTCTCTTTCTCTCTCTCTCTAACGCGTATATGTATGTATTATGTCAATTAATTTATAAGGTCAATATTAATAATTGTTTGTATATTTGGAATAATGTATCATTTTATCTATCTCTCTCTCTCTCTTACTCGTATTATGTATATATTATGTTATTTAATCAATTAGGTCACTAATAATAATTGTATATTTGAAATAATGTATTAATCTATCTATCTCTAACTCGTACTATGTATATATTATGTTAATTAATCGATAAGGTCACTAATAATAATTGTATATTTGAAATAATGTATTAATCTATCTCTCTTTAACTCATATTATGTATATATTATATCGATTGATTAATAGGGTCACTAATAATTGTATATATTTTATTTATCTGTAATGTTTTAATAAATAGTTCAATAATTATTGAATTTGATTTTTATTTTTCCGACAGCATCCTGTTATGCGACACAAAAAAACTTGACACTATGTACTCTAAATGGCGCCACAGACGTGACTCAGGTCGCTATGACGTCATCACAGAACCCGAACCATGAATCAAACTTTGCACTCTGTACTCTAAATGACTCCACGGACGTGACCCAGGTCGCTATGACGTCATCACAGAACCCGAACCATAATTTAATATACGTAGCGATTTCGAAACGACTCGGAACAATCCCTTCCACGCAAACTCCATATTACAGGAACCTGTAATTCCCCGAACCATAATTAAATATACGTAGCGATTTCGAAACGACTCGGAACAATCCCTTCCACGCAAACTCCATATTACAGGAACCTGTAATTCCCCGAACCCTAATTAACTATACGTAGCGATTTCGAAACGACTCGGAACAATCCTTTCCACGCACACTCCATATTACAGGAACCTGTAATTACAAGAATTCACCGCACTCACGACAGATGGCGCCATGAGGTTTGACAAGATGGCGCCGACGACGCATCCACCTTCGTGTCAACGACGGCGTATCCACCACGTGTCAAGAATGAAAGATTGAGGTTATGGTCGGATTTTGGTAGTCATACCCCTGTTGCTGTACTACTCGAGTCATCAAGATCCAGTTCTGACTGGTAGGATACCAGCATCGTAAGATTTGTTTAGTTACTTTATTTTTATTTTTTTAATTTTCTCTTTTGTGTATTAGGGAAGTAAGTTTTTTTTATTTTTATAAAATATTTAAGCATAAATATTTTTCCGAAGAGGAGAGGGTGTGTAACGCCGTTACTAGAGTTTTTCCGTATTTCCGTATTAGACTGACTACAATCTCCGTTCTTTCTTTAAAACTGCTTAATAAAATAACGCGATTCCATTAAACCTATTTTCCTAATAAATGGTCCATGGAAAATAGGCTTTTCCGAGAGTTCTTGCTTTTCGCGATCAGCTGATGCCGTTTCAGTCACGGGCTTCGGTACAATTTTGCGCGACGTGCGTCGAGCCTTTGCTTCTCCCACTAGCAACCTTTTAGAATTTTGTGAAATTAGTTATTAAAGATTTAATTAATAAAGTAAATACAACTACGATGTAGTTATTTAGACCATCCCTACATAACATCAAGGGCAATCATTGTGGCCGAAGTAACCATGTAAAACAAGATTGCTATTAGAGAGTTATTGCCTATTGGACGTGCAATAAGGACAAGCAGTATTTGAATTAGCCTCATTTTGACATCTACGCATGCGCAATTGGGTCCGAAAATAAGGATTCCCTTAATAAGGTTACAGGGCCGGCTTAAGAGGGGGGCAAGATGGGCGGCCGCCCAGGGCGGCACGATCCAGGGGCGGCAAATTTATTACCATAGAATAACAAAAAAAATTAATAGAAAATGAAAGCAACGACTTAAAAAAAAATAAGAAATATAAATCGAACAGCGAACCAATTATACAAGGTGTTTAGTACCTACATCGATAGGAAGATTGAATGAATGATAGTTGAGGTCATTTGGAAGCTGTTTGACCATATTTACCCTCATGCAAAGTTTCGCCGTTTTTTGAGATATCGCCATTTTAGATATTTTAAATCCATGTATCTTAACACATAACTTGGGCTACATATTTTTTGTAAACGACGAAAAAAGACGTTCGAAATATGTTCATAAAACGTCCATAAGCATAAAGTTCTGAGAGAAAAGTTTTGGAAACTACTGTTTCTGCACGTGGTAATGTCCATGTCCGAGTGTTTTTAAAAAGGTAAAGAAAGGATGTTCTTTAGACGTTTGATTAAGTTGTTTTTAAAACCTCTGTTGGCGTAATGGTTGATATTTTAGAATCCCCTTCGGAGTTACGTGGACTGTAAGCGCAACTAATGAATATGTAGCAAAAAAATAACCATACAAAAGACAATATGATAAAAGGCGCCTTACCTGTGGTTCTGGGGTTCTTCTAGTTCTAAGCTAATTTTTAATACCGGGATCCCGGGTTTTGTTTCGGTTGCACAACACTACCGGCTTTTATTTCGAAACCGGTAACCGGCGAGCTCGCGATATTCATCGACTTTCTTGTGCGCGAAAACGGATTAAAAAATGTGTGTTCGTGTTTCGTGTTTGGCGAAAAGAGAGAGAGTGTTTCGCAGTCGCTTGGCTGTACGAATCTAGTGTTTTTTCGTACCTTTTTTGTCGACCTCGGTTCCATACCGAGGGCGCTGGTGTTCCTTGCAATGGAGGTGCTATACCTATTTGAATTTGTATGGTTTTTCAATATGAGCAAAATTCGTGACCACAGAACATATCACCTATAGAAAAATATCTCAAATGGGAGAATCGCGACGAAGGTTTTTAGTTAGGTTTTCATTCAACGATGGCGACACTGTCGGGAGATAAGAGAAATTTACAGGTATCTGTGGTGTGGACAGTGATTTGTGTTGGTTGGTTTTGTCATTTATTTTGTCATTTTAAAAGTCAAAATTTGAATTTTTAAATTGTGTTGTAAACCATAGTCCCCACGCGCGTTAAAGTGAAAATTCAAAAAGTTTTGGTTGAAAAAAACCCTTATTTTTGTTCGTATTTTTTTGTATTCACTCGTTTGTTTTGTTTCGTTCGTATTTGTATTTATTATTCGTATTTACTTTGCGATCTACCTATTATAGCTGCGTGTCTCTTGCTAACTTCTAACTCTTTTTGCACTATGATCGACATCGGAAACTTCCTGCCAGTCATATAGTTTTCAAAAAAATGAGGCGAAAAGAGCTAAAAGGAGTCAGCAAGCCAAATGCAGTTGAACATTAAAAATTATTTAAAAATAATAAAAATATATGAAAAAAATCAATTCGCCTTTTTGTCAAGAATGTTCGATTAGTTGGGTTTTCATTCAACGATGGCGCTGTAATTCATAACCGGTACATAACATTGCAGATACTTTTCTAGAGGTGATATGTTCTGTGTTCGTGACTTTGACACTCTTGAAGAGATGCACGTACATTTTCCGCCCACTCAAAACCAACGTTTTGAAAATCAAAAATCAAAGAGAAAAAAATAAAATTGAGTAAAAAAAAATAAAAATAAACTAAAATAAATTAGGTAAGAATTCTGACCCGCGACGACACAAACATAGATACATTGGTAAGGTTTGGAATCTAACCAATTGGCAAAGGACACAGCTTAACAATAGGACGTTTAAACAGTCCTTGCTGGGTCCTTAAGGTGACCACCCGAACATGCCCATCTGGTCCGGGATGTAGCTCAACAACTCGGGCAAGGGCCCAATGAAGGGGAGGTTTCGTTTCATGTTTGATAATTACTAGTTGATCTAAAGTTATTTTAGAAGGATTTTGAGTCCATTTTGAGCGTTGCTGCAAGGTGTGGAGATATTCATCCTTCCAGCGTTTCCAAAATTCTGCGTTCAATCGTTGAACTAATTGCCACCGAGACAAAGTGTTCAATTTGAGATGGGACAAATCAGGGTCGGGACAAGAATTTAGAGGTTCTTGGGTCAGAAAATGTCCCGGGGTTAATGGCTGCAAGTCGTTTGGGTCGGAGCTCTGGGCACATAAAGGCCTGGAGTTCAAGACGGCTTCCACTTGAGCAAGGAAAGTGTTTAGCTCTTCGTAAGTGAGTCGCTGATCACCGATCACTCGATACAGATGAGTCTTTACCGCTTTGACGCCAGCCTCACTCAAGCCATTGAAATGCGGAGCAGCTGGGGGATTAAAATGCCAGAGAATTTGAAGATGATCCGCCGCCAATTGGGACATTTCTATCAGCTGAGTATTGGCACCCACAAACGTCGTTCCGTTGTCACTGTAGAGATGGGTTACCCGCCCACGCCGAGAAATAAAGCGATGGAATGCTCCAATAAATGCCTCGGAGGTCAAGTCAGAAGTAAGCTCAATGTGCACTGCCCGGGTGGCACAGCACACGAAGACACATATATAGGCTTTCAGAACCTTGGCGCCTCGATATCTTCCCGTGACTATATTAAAGGGGCCAGCATAATCCAGAGTGGCATGCGAAAAACATTTAAGTTGGGAGATTCGAAACGAGGGTAGGTCTCCCATATACGGAGTATACGCTTTTGGTCTGAGACGAAAACATCTGATGCAACGGGAAAGCATAGACTGTATCGCTCTTCGGGTAGATAAAATCCAGAATTGCTGACGCAACAAATTCTGGACGGTATTCAAACCAGGATGTAGATTGTCTTGGTGAACTTGTTCAATTAGGCGACGAGTAAAAGGGTGGTCGCGAGGTAATAAAACGGGATGTTTGGCTTCAAAGGACATATGGTCATGTCTTAACCGTCCGCCCACTCTGACCAGTCCCTCCTTGTCAAGAAAAGGAGCAAGAGGTCGAAAGGACTTTGACACTAGCTCATTGTTTCGAATTTGGGCAATGAGACTTGAAAATCGTCGTTGTGGAGCTCTTTTGGATAAAAGGAGCAAAGCGTTTTGAAGTTCAAAGGAGGAGATCGCTCCGGTAAGCGGAGACGATTTGTGACGATAATTGTGAAAAACTCTCAGGCACTGACAAAGGATTTTCTGTATTTTAGACAAAGAGGAATATTTGTCTAATAGAGTGTCGAGGATATGATCCTCAATCAGGGCCGTTAAAAGAATGGGACACCTTTCTTCGATTGCGGCAATTTGATTACCACAAGAATTTGGGGGTTGTCGATTCCATGAAGAACTTGGTTGAAGAAGCCAGGGAGGTCCTTGAAACCATAAGGGATGATCTGCCAGACTGGCAGGAGTTAAGCCACGGCTTGCACAGTCTGCGGGATTTTCGTGAGTGGACACGTGATACCACTTGACATTTGGGATCGTTTCTTGGATGTGGCTAACCCGATTGGCTACAAAGCTCTTCCATCGATGTGGTGAGCTAGCAATCCAAGCCAAGACAACTTGGGAATCCGTGTAAGCGAAAACTTCGTCGATAATAGTTAGTTTAGTGTATGACTCCATAACAAACTGAAGAAGGTTGGATAGGAGAGTGGCACCTAGGAGTTCCAATCTAGGTACACTTTGCGATTTGAGGGGTGCTACTCGAGCCTTGCCAATGATCAAAGAGGTTTGAATGACACCCTCGGGCGACTCTATGCGAAGATAGACCGCAGCAGCGTAGCCTAACTCGGAGGCGTCAGAGAATCCATGCAGCTGGCAACGTAGAATATTTTGCGAAAAAATGTATCTAGGAAAATGTATTTTAGCTAAACCAGGAAGTTCTGATTGAATTTGAGACCAACGGTTTTGGATAGATTGTTCGACTGGCTCGTCCCAGCCGGGTTTAGAAAGCCACAGCCTTTGCATTAAGTGTTTAGCGCAGAATGAGACAGGCGACAGAAATCCCAGAGGGTCAAAAATTCTAGCAATTTCGGGTAAGATATTGCGTTTGGTGCACGGCTTGTCTGATGGTTCACAAGCGAAAAACATTTTATCTGATGAGGGGTCCCAGTGTAAACCTAGGACTTTTATGGATAATGGTTCCTCCCTGTCGAACGACACGGGAATTTGGCATTCTTCGGGGGAGAGAGATGATAGTAGTTGCGGATGATTGCTTGCCCATTTTCTTGGCTCAACACCACCGCATTTCAAGAGAGCAATCATGTCCTTCTGCAAAGAGAATGCAGACTCCAAGTCCGAGGTACCTGAACAAATATCATCAACAAAAGTATCCTCCAGAAGTACCTGCGCCGCTTCCGGGTATTTGTGTTTTTCCAATGAGGCTAACTCTTGAAGTGTACGAATTGCGAGAAAAGGACTGGAGCTTACACCAAAGGTCACTGTGTTGAGACGATATTCTTCCACTGGATCATTAGGATCGAAACGCCAAAGGAGTCTTTGGAAATCCCTATGTTCTGGAGTCAGGTTTATTTGCAGGTACATTTGTTTGATGTCTGCCAAGAAAACGATTGGATGAAATCGGAACTTAAGAAGTATCGTGTTGATATCCTTTTGAAGCTTTGGACCAGTCAAAAGCACATCGTTCAAACTGAGGCCCTTGGAACCCTTTGCCGAAGCATTGAAAACTACTCTAAGTTTGGTGGTTGATTTTCCGGGTTTGACCACAGCATGATGGGAGAGGTAATTCACTACTTTTGGTTTAGACTCTTGAGCCCTAATAAGGCTCATATGACCGTTTTGTAAGTATTGATTCATGAAATCAGCATACTGCCGATATAGAATTGGATTTTTGACTAATCGGGATTCTAAGGATTGAAAGCATCTGTAGGCGCGAAAATAAGTGTCCCCTAAATCGGGTTCGAAATGGCGAAAGGGCAGCGAAACTACAAATCTTCCTGACTTATCTCGGGTTAAAGTCTTTTGGTAAATTGATTCGCATTTCTGATCATCAGGAGATAGGTAACTCTTAGAGGGTATATTTTCCAAGTCCCAAAATTTGCACATACTTTGTTCAAGCGTAGAATGCAGGGAAATTAAATAGGAATCGATCAGATTGTGTGAAATTGGTCTAGGCTGTATATAGGTTTGTCCTAGTAGAACCCAACCAAAGCATGTTTCAAAAGCTGATGCTTGCCCTTGACTTCCAGGAATCCGACCTGATTTTAGAATTTGGGAGTAGATATCTGCTCCCAACAACATGTCTACG
This sequence comes from Ceutorhynchus assimilis, assembly GCA_917834065.1. Lineage (NCBI taxonomy): Eukaryota > Metazoa > Arthropoda > Insecta > Coleoptera > Curculionidae > Ceutorhynchus > Ceutorhynchus assimilis. The sequence continues at coordinate 57,076 of CAKJTU040000026.1, read as the reverse complement.
GGAGCAGGAATAGAAAAGTGCTCGTCGCCCAGTGTCAGGTTTGATATATGGCCCCAACTTTGAGTGTTGATTTTAACAGAAGGCATGTCTGAACAAAGTTTGGATAGAACTAATGCCTCCAACGAAAAGACAGGGTCAGTTTTGCCGAAAGGCTTAATGGTGCAACTTGTAAGGCCACAAGTGTCGGAAGTCGATTGACTTATTCCGACGACCGGAATGTGACATTCTTTCCTGGATAAACCCAGGCGATTGAGACACTTTTGGGTTATGAAGTTGGCCTGACTGGCTGAATCTAAAACGGCTCTGATTATCTGATAATTGCCTCTCGAGTCAAGCACCTCAATCTTAGTAGTAGAAAGGAGGACAGTGGTTTGAGGAATGGAGGTAGCCATCGCTGCACACTCGCAACTGAGTGATTGCTGTAGTTGTGCACTATGGGGACTTTCCATTTGCGATGGACTGACAATAGAGGCAGGTGTACCCGATGAGGAAGGCGTTTGACCATGATGACTGGTTTGCCCAGTGTTTTTGGGAAAATGAAGCAAAGTATGGTGTTTGACATGACATATCCGACAACTAAAGGTGGATGGACAATCTTTTAGCCTATGAGAAGACCTTAAGCAATTGATGCAAGCGTTGGTTTGCTTAACGTAAGCTAGACGCCCTGACGGGGTTTTACCTAGAAATTGAGGGCATTGCGATAATGAATGAAAAGGTTGCTGGCATAATCGACATTTATACCTAGCAGGATCATGAGATGAGGACTGAGCAGCCATATTAGCGATATTTGGGATTGATTGCGGGTTATTTTGTCGTATTTGAGAGTCGTGAGCATTTGATTCAGTGTTCGCTACTAGACTTTGAGCTCCTGAGTGTCTAGGCGTACCAGAATAGCTACCAGACTTCAAGTTACTTTGGTGATATGAGTTTTGAGGTTTTTGGGACCTGTTGAGTTTATTGGACATGGTGAACTCATTTGGACTGATTCGAGGGCCCTACAATGACTTTCGAGATAATTGGTAAGCTGTAGATAAGTGGGTAACTCAATTTTGCTATGCTCTATTTCAAATGCCGTTCTTGTAGCTGAGTCTAGCCTTGTAAGCAGCATGTTGAAAAGAACAAAACACCACTGGTTGGTTGGAAATCCCAACACCTCGAGCGCGGCCACATTTTCATTGAAAGTATCCAGTAGGTTTCTTAAGTCTTTGGAAGAATTTGTTTTTTGAGTGGAAGTATTATTAATTGCATTCCAGTAGTTTGTAGCTAAATGCCGTTTATTCTGATAGCGATCTGTGAGCGTTTTAAAAGCTATTGCATAATTAGCATCCGTAGTAGGAATGGACTTTATTAAACTAAGGGGCTCACCCTTTAATAATAAAATTAGATATTGAAATTTGGAAATGTTGGGCAATGTAGAATCATGTACCATGGATCTATACATCTCATAAAATGTTGTCCAATTTTGTAAATTGCCATCAAAATTCGGAATAGTTAATTTTGGTAACTTCGCGGTGTAGCTTGCCTGGTTTGATTCATTTGGCGCTAAAACATAACTACCTGGTGTGCTACTAGGTGGAAATAATTCAAAGTAAACCTGTTTTGACCCAAAATAATAACTATCTGCGTCTTTTCTGACAGCATCCTGCTGGTCATATTCCTTATCATCAATTATACCAATGATTTCATTATGATATTTTTGAAAATCAGAATAAGATTCTTCCAAATTCTCAAACCTTACTTTAAGCAGTGCTTTTTGAGAGTCACTAGTTTTGGCTTTTTGTGCAACCGTGTACGTTTCTGTGATTCGGCTAGCACAGACGTAACGTTTTTTAGTTAATTTTTTGATGAGCGCAGCGTTTGCCGCCTCAGTTTCCGGCATGTTGATCGAAATGCCAAGAAAATAATTGAAAAAATTAAGAAAGTCTTTTTCAAAGCAAAGAATCTATGAAATAGGGTATATACCTAAGAATAAGGTATATACCTGGATTTGCAGGCTGTAACGTAAAACCTGTAAATCGTCGAAAAGCGAAAATTATAGAATTAAATATAGCGAAAATTTATTTATTTTCTACTTTACTATTATAGATCCATAATACCTAGGAAACGAAAAACGTTAACACACCTATAACAACCTGATCCATAACGCCCGCTTTTGCGGGCGTTATGATCTATAACGCCCGCTTATAATACCTTAAGGTGTTTTTGTTTTTGTTGTTCTATTAATTTGCACTTTACCCTAGGCAGCCACTAAATGTCTGACCGAAAATAATTTTCGGTCTAGCCAGGATTCGAACCCGGTCTACCATCAACGTTTCCCATGTAGTCCAGCGCGTTAACCCACAGGACCACCACCGTTGCCTTGCCTTATGAGATGTTTATAGAAATATCAATTTATTTCGTTTCTATGTACAGGTCGCAGGTACAGGTACAGGTCACAGGTACAGGTACATGTCAAAATACAAATCAATATTCTGTCACACAAGTTTAACTGATTTTGTTAATTATAAATTGATGAAAAAATATTGGGTTGAGTAGAAAATAAAGCATTGTATGCACCACGGGGATTTCAAGATTATAATGCCCTTCAGGCGAAATATATCCCTCGGGCCATAGGCCCTCGGGCTAGTTTCGCCTTCGGGCATTATAATCTACATAATCCCCTTGGTACATAAATAGCTATTTGAAAATAAGTAATACAATCATTACAAATCTCATTATTAGCACCAATGTATCTACCTGTGCACTGCAATGCTTAAGCTTCTCGGAAATAATTGGGGTTTTTTTTATTTAGTAAACAACTATTTCTTTTTTCGGTTTATTTGCGAAAATGAAATAAATTTATTTTTAATAACTGATAGGTAGGTGCCTCAGCGATAAGTTTTACAGCCGGTTTCAGTGGCCTTGAAATTCCTCAAAAATAGAGAATAATGGATAGCGACAGTTTAGGCGCACAAACCTGCACATAAAAAACTTGCTTTATATGGCGATTTTTGCTAATAATTATATTAATTATGATTTTTGATTCTAAAAAGGTTCAAATTTGGCTCGTAGGAACAGAAAATGTTGGCGTAATGGTTGATATTTTAGAATCACCTTCGGAGTTACGTGGACTGTAAGCGCAACTAATGAATATGTAGCAAAAAAATAACCATACAAAAGACAATATGATAAAAGGCGCCTTACCTGTGGTTCTGGGGTTCTTCTAGTTCTAAGCTAATTTTTAATACCGGGATCCCGGGTTTTGTTTCAGTTGCACAACACTACCGGCTTTTATTTCGAAACCGGTAGCCGGCGAGCTCGCGATATTCATCGACTTTCTTGTGCGCGAAAACGGATTAAAAAATGTGTGTTCGTGTTTCGTGTTTGGCGGAAAGAGAGAGAGTGTTTCGCAGTCGCTTGGCTGTACGAATCTAGTGTTTTTTCGTACCTTTTTTTGTCGACCTCGGTTCCATACCGAGGGCGCTGGTGTTCCTTGCAATGGAGGCGCTATACCTATTTGAATTTGTATGGTTTTTCAATATGAGCAAAATTCGTGACTTTGACACTCTTGGAGAGATGCACGTACAACCTCTGTAAGGAACAATTAAAGAACGTTAGAATATTTTCTATGAGTTCGTAAAAGTAGGTACAACATGTTTTCATGAAAAGTCATGAGAGACGTTTTATTTAAAGGTTTCTGTTGTTCATTTTCGGGAGCACCATTGGAAACATGTATCCCACGTCCACATACTCGGAAATTAGTTCGAATAAGACGTTTTTGAAAGGTTGCTTATAACTGTGATATTTGCATTACCTATAAAATAAGTCTATTGGATGATGTTGGATACTTTGAAGGAAGTTCAGTGAATGTTCATAGAGATTTTTGAAAAACGTCCTTTTTCGTTTTCAAGCGTTCGTATTAAGGCGTTTTTGTCAGAATCCTACGAGAAAGAAACAGCGGCCTACAAGATTCCGATGGCGAGACGCTGCACAAGTAACGCACTCCTCTTTCCTACAGTACACAAATTGAATTGAAGAGGTACTCGCTGCGTGAACCCCAGAAACTAATGCCGTATTGCGAATGAGATTGCACCAATGCAAAATAGGTGGACCTTGCCTTGCAATAGCCTCACCAAGCTCACCAGAGACCGTTCGCATAGCAAAACAATCCCTGGAAACCCTGTCTGCAACCCCCATGAGATGATGCTCGAACTTAAGAGATTTATCGATGTGTCATCCCAGAAATTTACTCTGTTCACAACTACCGATGTTTGAGGAGTTAAGATGAATGTCAGACAGATTACACCTAATAGCCATCCTATTAGTCTTTGTCAGATTGAGTACAAGACGATTTGCATCACACCACTGCCCAATACGGCCCATGTCGGCCCTGATTGTGGTATCTAGGATATCAGCATTTAAGCCGTGCCACAGAACTATTGTGTCAACGGCAAACATGGTTAGAGTGCCAGATGTACCCGTCTTAGGCAGATCGTTCACATACAGTAGAAACAAGGGAAAGGGAGGATCCCTGAGGCACCTCTGCCCCGACGTATCGCAAGTGACTCGATGTTATTAACCACAAGACTCTGCATTCTTCTCGCAAGGTAAGATGCCAGCCACTCAAGACATCTCCCTCTAAACCCATAGACCTCAATCTTGCGCAGCTGTTGATTGTTGCTAAGAATTTGGTTTGGCTGACTCTTACTTTGTTGGTAATGTTGGTTATGTTTCTTGTTTTCTTAGGTTAGTTTTTTTTTTTTTTGTAGTGACAATAGAGTGTGTATGGTTTTATTACTATGATGCTATGCCTTGTAGATTGTATATTGTAGATTTCGGGGGAGTCGTTTCGGCTTTTCAGCCGCTCAGCACTGCTACCTTTGCAGATATTTTGTGCGTGACTCTACATCTTAATTTGTCTCAAGGAAGCGTAGACTTCTGCCGAAGGAAGCTATTTTCCTGGGTGTCAGTTGGCCCACTTCTTCTGGTGACAGTGTTGCCCCCTCGAGGAATTTGAGCCTCTTGCAGAATTGGGCTGGACATTCGCAGAGCAGGTGCTCTGCGGTTTCTATTGCGTCTGAGCAGAATCTGTAGAGATCGTCTTCTGCTCTGTCCATTAACCTTAAATGGTATTTTACTGGGCAGTGTCCTGTGAGCAGTCCCACCACCAATCTGATGTCTGGTCTGCTCATGCTTAGGAGCTGTTCAGCTCTTTTTGCTGAAAGGGTAATAAAATTTTTTGACTGTCTGAGTCCGGGTGTGTGCCTCCAATATGATGACAGTTGGTCTTTCTCCCATTTGTTGAGTTCTTCCATGATGTGGCTTTTCATTAAGCCACAGTAGGGCTATGCTATGCCTTACTGTTTCGTGTCATTTTTTTTTGTTTCTACAATTCAAAATCTCTCACATTTTCTCTAAGCGGGCCATGGGATGGGGCGGCAAATTCACTCATTGCCCAGGGCGGCAAAATACCTAGAGCCGGCCCTGTAAGGTTACTGCTTGTCTTTATTTGTGTATGGTTAGTGCGAGGCAGTAAACTTCCCTTATTTTAAATTTCTGACATTTTGGACGACTTCGACGTTTCGCTTTTCGACGATGACGTAATTTTACTTAGAAAATTTATTTTTTACAGTAGTTTTCCATTTTACTGTGGGTAGCATCGAAAAATGGGTATCAGCAAAAAATCACAAACAAAAATAAACACTTTTTGAGGTTGAAATTTATAAACATAGCTATCAGCTGTCAAAATTATGAATACAAAATAAGGTAAAACTCTAGCACCTACTACAGTCTTCCAATAACTGTTTTTTTCTTGGGAAAATAGTGCTGATGCACTAATAAAATAACGTAGATCCTTATTACTGCGAGGCAGTATTTAATAGTTCCAATAACTCTCTATTATTATAAGCAAACTCGAAACACCTCAAGTCAATCTCGCCCATGCACACTACAAACAGTGCAGGAAAATGATAAAAGTTTTGCTTTTATGCTTAGAAGCAACCAAGAAAATTCTACAACCAGAAGTGAAATACAATTTATCTTGGACTCAGGCGCACCTGACCATATCGTCAACAGAGATGATGTGTTTTCATCATTCGATGAGCTATGAGTTCCAATAAGCATTGGTGTCGCTAAAGTAAAACATCCGTTGTTGCAACCAAAAAAGGAACAGTTGCCGTTACAACAAATTAAGGAGTGAATGGTCATTTGGAAAACGTCCTGTTCTGTCCAGAGGTTCCATATAATCTGCTCTCAGTACACCGTATGCAACAACGAAGACTGACCATCATCTTTGATTTAGATGGCGTAAAGGTTAAAATGGGCGAACAAGTAACTTTAACAGGTCAGCCCTTAAATAATCTTTTAAACGACACTTTTAAAATACCTTAAAGTACAGTTAACTTGAGCACTACCCATATAAATATTAACTAGGTACCATATTTGGCACAAACGTCTTGGCCATTAGTAAAGAAACATTATTTGATAAGTTAAGGCATTATGAAATGGTAGAAAACAGTTCAATTATTAATGGCCGTTTGCACCGTTATAAAATAAAACCGCGTTCAACTAATCTGTGTTTAAATTCAAACTAGGATTAAATTTTGATTCATTTGTACAAAGCCCCCTACAGTAATGAGCCATGAAGTAAGAAATCTGGCAACATGTCGTGTGGGTCCTATGTTTTCGATTGAGGTTAGGTTTTGAATGTATTTATTATATTTATTTGTTATTATTATAGCGCCTTTGATTCATCTGTAATAGTTCAAAAGATCAATAATTGTGCCCTGTGCACTTTTTTATCAAAATTTTAACTGCTACCTTAAACATCGTTTGGTTTGTTTACTCAAATTGTTCCCACAGGGCGCCGATGAACACTTTGTTTTTGTCTTAAGTAATGGTAAGAAATTCATCATTTTAATATCAAAATATTACATTATGCAAACTTTTTATTTATTATACAGGGTGTATCAGGTTTGACTACAAAAATTTTAACACATGAAAATATGGCCCATTTTGAACAAAAAAAGTTTATAGGTACAACATGGGGTCCAAACTCAACCATTTTGAAGAAAAAGGCGTTCGAAGTTTTAACATTTTTTGACGAATATTTTAAAGTTAAACAAAATTTTAATCATTATGAGATGTAGAAAAATTTAGATTATCCAATTATTAAGTAATTATGCATTTTTTGTCAACAACAATAACAAAAAATTGGAAAAACAACATACAAATTTCACTTGTAAAAGGGTATCTAAACATCTGGCAACACAGCACAATAAAGAAAAGGTGGTTGAAGGTTGAACCTTGGTAGAGCTGAATAAATTGATTCTTGATTTGTCTTTTCTAGTTGGGAAACACGCGTAATTCAAATTCATTCTTTTTTGAAAATAAAATGTTTAGAAACATCGAATATGCAGATACTTGTTTAGACAGAATCGTTGCAAAATGCTCATTCAGCCACCAGAATTCACAGTGAAAGTAGGAAAAGATATTCCAAAAGAAAAGCACTCACCTGATGGAAGAACATTGTGCCCGTTTCACAAAGATTGCGTAATACAAGAAGTGTGAGTTGTGAGCGTGCAAAATCTGCGTGTTGATTTTAGTGTTTTGAGCACCTTTTAACAAAAATTAATATTTTCATAATAAGGATTCAAATCCTTATTATGAAAGTAGCTGAGTAAGTATTATTTGATTTTTCTCTTGAATGTTTAGTGTAAAAATGTCATTCAATGCAATTCACAACTTAATAATGGCACATTTTTTATTTTTACTAGAAAAGTGATAAAAATGCACGTTGTTATTTACATTATTTGAAAGCCAATAACAAACCAAAACGTAAACAGATGGAAATAAATAAACGCCGAGCAAAAAAAAAGTTTCAAATTTACCAGTTTTACTTACATTTATATCGTGGCAGAGATAAATACCTGAACAATGTTGTCACGTTGTTGACATTTTTCCAAATTTAAATTCTGCGATACCTCCGTAAATACCAACAATTGACCCATGGTCAATAGGACACTTTTAGCTTGAAATGGGCCATATTATCTCATGTTAAAATATTTGTACTCATACCTGATACACCCTGTAGATGCCCCGATTATGCTGTGTTCGAGGTTACAAGTGAACTTTGCAAATTATGGTTATCAGCCATTCATAAAGAAAACTTCCAAATTACAAAGAGTTCTGTTGTGTGCTGTAAAGATTTTGATACTACAGAAATGCAAAGAGTGGCATCACAAAAATAAAGAAGGAATTTGGTGTGAGCACCCTCTGATGCAACCTAAACTAATGAAGGGGGTAATTCCCAATTCCTCATATTATATTTGAAAATCAACCAGAATACCTATCTAACAAGACATTCAGTGACTAAACGAAAAGATCCCCAGAAGACAGAAGACAGGAACTACAGGAAATTTTGAAACAGGAAAATTGCAGAACTATTCAATTACCACTTTTGAAAATCTAGGCAAGGAAAATATTGAGTCCAAACTCCCAAATGTCTCTTAAATGAGTAGTTATAAGTATGTGTTGGTGTTTTATTTATCCAGTTCATTCTTTTTCCCAAACAAATCTCGAAACAAATTACAATAATATCATATTTTTGAAAAAATATAAAATCAAATCAATCATTGAGCCGAGATTTAAAAAAAAAACCTTTTGGCAACGTTGTAAAATTATCTACAACGAACTTCACGTTCTACATTTTTTTAAGAATTTGAGGTTAAGGTGTGGATTTGAACTGGAGCCGGAGGCGAGATTTCAGATCCTAGTGCATTTGTGATGGATCCTTGTTTAGACGCACGCGATTGGCGGAAGATTTGCCGCCTTGATTCAAAAAATTCTAACCTTTGAATTTATTGAATTGTAAATAAATGAGATTAGTTAAATCTTTGGAATGTATTAGTTGCCTACTTTTTTTGGCCATATTCTTGTGAATAACAAAATGTTATTTTGATTTAAATATTTAGTACCAAGGTATTTTTACTACCTTTACTACAGACAGACCAACTATGCCAACACACATAAACTTTTTTTCGCCCAAATTGTTTTTTTGTGCGTTTTAGGATATTTTAAGGGCCATATAGTCCGTAGTTCATAAGCCTGGCTTAGTGGAGAAGTAGGCTTTGTCACACTTGCAATGCATCATGCAAGCCAAGTTTTTCCACAAGCCAAGCTTTATGAACTACGGATAATACCTAATGCCCTTTTTTCCCATTGTTTCGTGGTGTGGATTGTGGAAGTAAAAGTAGACACCATACTATTAACATAGCATAACATTTATTTTTTAGATGTTTTTCTGAATAAAAGTCACATTTTGTAAAATATAGGTAGTTTTATTTAAAAATAATAATAAGGAATATCAATAATATCAACATTAACTGTGGGTATATTTCTTAAATTCTGACCAAAACAGCATCATTATTATTTATTTAAAGCATGCTAAATATCAAAAAAAGTATTATATTTTCTTTATAATAACCAGGTTCACAAATTGTTTTCATAGTAGGTACATGAACAAAGTTTAAAATTCTCTAATGAGTTTTGCCCAAACTTATATTGTTATCCGCACAAAAACTTAGCGAATGAGGTGCAGCGCTTTGTCTCAAACTTGGTACGTCACTAGGAGTCAACCGTTTTTTTTTTATGGTATGTATGATCATTATTCATATTTTTTGGAGGTCTTCCAGTAAAGACCACATTTCTACCTCCGAGATGAACCCGTCGCCTTGATAATGCCGTAGGTTGCACTCCTATTGTCCTTCCACCCTGCAAATTTTTCCTTTTTCCTATTAATGGTTGTCCTGCACCCGAATACTTTCCAAAGGTATGTAAAGCTGACACCATTGATGAATTTGTTTTCACCTCACAAAACAATGCATTGAACTTTTTGATTGCTGGATAAAAAACATCAGGATCACCTGACAATTTGGAATTCAGATTTTGGATATTTTTTAACAATTTACTGCTCTCAGCCTCTATATCTTCTTGGGAAAAACGTTGATTTTCATCAGCAGATTGCTCAACTTCAGCAATACTGGTTACTAAATTGTCATTAACATCATTAATATAGTTAGCTTCACTTTCCGTACCAAGTATGCTAATATTATTTTGTAGAACATTACTACTCTTTAAATTTTCATACCAGCTGTTTGGCACTGCAGTACTGTTTATTAGTTTGTGTAAAATACACTTCATTTTAACATCAGTAGTAGGAATAAATTGCTGGGATGTCAAATTAAAAGTTTTAACAACTCCATACTGATGCTTACAGGGAGCTCCACTATTTCCCTTGTAACATGTGCAGAGTTCAATGTCTGTATTTACAAAATATTCGTTTTCTCCTGATATGACCTTAAACAAAGAATTGCTGATGATGACTTCATAATTGAAACTTTCGATTTTTTCATTTTTTATCAAGTATTTACGAGCAAGACTTTCACTACGATTATTAATTATATCAGTAATTTTCCGGACATAGTAGCTGTTCAAATTTTCAGTTAAAAAACTAAACATTTGTACTATGCTAAATGCCTTAGTGCGGTGAAGAATCTTGTCTTTCAAAATTCTAAAGCCTGCTTCTGCATAATTATTTGTGTGATTACCCCTTGTAAGTATATTAGATCTGTAACACACCGCCCACTCCTTCGATCTTTGCTTAAGATTTTTGCTCAAAATACTTTACAACAATTTTGTATTTCTTACAACTGTCACATTTCAATAAATTCTCACAACTTTTCAAAAATTCATCTTCTCTAGTACAATTCACTAAATTGTGAAATAATTTATAAATATGAACACGATCATGTTTATCAACATGGTGCTTAGAATCCCACAAATACCTCATTGTGCTTTGCAAAATATGGAATTTGCAAAGTAATAACATAGAAGAAGGAAAGGACTTTTTAAGAGCTTGGCGTTCTGCGGTAGAATCATCTGTGATAATTACTTTTGGAAAATCATTTTTGTAGAATGCGCAGTTATTTATTAGGGTTTTGTAAAGCTCTAAACCTTTTGATATTGCATTTTCTGACTCGCTATATGTCATCATTAAGCCTACTGGGAGAGCCCCTACGACTGATGGACATAACATCAAAAAAACTCTGCTATTATGTCGATCCATATTGCCAGATGAATCTATAAACATTATTTCACCAGACGACTTTATATATTCATGTACATTTTTCATCATTGGTGAACATATAGCAATGACTAGATCATTTTCGTCATTTTTCATTGCAGCACAATTATCCCCACATTGTTCGTTGTATTCACCAAACACTTTGGACAATGTTTTGATCATTTCAGGGCCACTAGGATCTCCATATTGTTTTTTGAAAATATTATAAAATAATTCATAACACCAACGACGTGTTGGGCATTTTGAGCCATCAGCTACAATTTTATAATAGTTTTCTGGATCCAGGTCTTGGAACTCCATTTTATATATTTCCAATGCGGAAGAAGGGGAATGACCTTTCCCAAATAACTCTCTAAACTTTGCTTCAACTGCTTGTGAAGGTCTCTTATGGCGCAGTACATCAGCACAAAAAAGGGAATGGTTGTGAGTATACCGAATGGAAATAACACAGGGAAATTCTTTCAAATACATATCCTTACTCCTAAAAAAAACAATTATATTACGAAACTGAACATTCACTACTAACGCTGAACTAGCTGTCAAGTTGGCAACAGTTGTAACTCAGTGTTGTGTTGTAATGTTATAACTCACTTTTTCATTTTTGGATTCTTGACATTAATGGTTAGTTTTGCTGGACAATCAACATGTTTATAGTGAGGTGTTTTGACTCTTTTAGGTGGCCTGGTATTATGTAAACAGTGAAAGATGCACTGAAAATATACGAAATATACGTCATTAAAATAAAATAAATCCAACAGAATTTAAAAAAAATACATAGGTAAATGAAAATTTTTCTGAAGAAATACAAGGATGTTTCAAAAAAATATGCAACGGAGATTCTTTTAAGAAAATAAGACAATAAATTCATATTATGAACAGTATAAACAATCCAAGGTATAAACCACTGGGACTTCTTATGCTACACTCATTTTGCTACTTTCATAAGTTTCGAAAAGTATAGGATCTTTTTTTTTTTTTTTGAAAGTTTTTATTACAGTATTCTTTTTTGCATTACATATCTTACATAACAATAATTCTCTAATCAGTACATAGAAGCACTGGCCTCAAGAATATTAAACCTATAATACAGTGCTATGCTATATTTGATGAATTTGTCCTAAACAATTCATAGTTTATAACATTTAAAAAAAAATACATATATATTATTTAAGCAGAAAAAAATTGCTTCAGATAACTCAAAAAAGAGCTGTAAGTATTCATGTTTTTTATGTCAACAGGTAAGTTGTTAAATACTATAGAATCTCATTTCTTTCTTTCAAAAATTAAGGTTGAGCAAGTAAACTTGAAACAAAACCAGATAAAAGAAATGTGATGTAAGATTACTTACTTTAAAAATAGTTTTTAAGGTATTTTCGTTAAAGGTACTGTCTACGTTGTAGCTGGTGTAGCTAAGTTCTTCAAATTTTTCTTTCCAATTTATAGCACTCTGTTTGTCTGAACAATTTGTTCGCAGTTCTGCTATGAATTTCTGATTTTCAATATTACATGGATTTTCTTCAAAATCCAATTTTGTAACGACTGTTGGTACGTCAGGTAGTATATTCAATAACTAAAATGTTTAATATGGCAATAATACAATACACAAACTACAATAGGAGCTCTTACTTTAACCTTGCACGTTTCTGCAATATCAACATCGAATTTAATTAGTTGATTATTTTCCATTTTGATGATTATTCATTAAGAAATAATTATCAAAGATAGGCCAAAAACCGCCAAACAAATTAAATGAAAACAAAACGACATAACCTCATAAAAATTCAGGAAAGCGCTGACATGACAGATCAAGCAGCCAATCACAGGCCGCCAATACAAATACGTTCACAAGTGCACTAGGATTTGAAATCTCGCGAGCCGGAGCTTTGTTTATTTTGGTTTTGTATCCGTTTGCAATCTGTTTTGTCGTGTTCGTGTGTGAATTTTTTAATTTTCCTTGGGAAAAACAGGAATCATGGACCAAGAACAAAAAAAGAAAATTAGGGCTAGGTCATCCAATTTCACAAACGAAGAAAAAATATTAATTGCGAATATATGTGCCGATTATAAACATGTAATTGAAAACAAAAAGACCGACCATATCACATCCAAGGAGAAAGCACAGGCTTGGCTAAATATTGCCAAAAAATTTAACGCAGCTTCGCCAGATGGTATCTATAGAGGGGCGGATTGTTTAAAACGCTTCTTTGAAAATAAAAAAAAAGATGTTAGAAAAATAGCAGCTGAGGAGAAAAAAGAAATATTTCTTACTGGAGGTGGCATTCCTAAAATAATCAAAAAGGATCCTTGTCATGATGTGGTGTTATCTATCATGAACACCAAATCAGTGTTTGGATTAGATAATGGAGGATTAGATGGGGATGGAATACGTCCAAAGGAATGTTCAGGAAACCAAACTCGAAACCAAATCACAGGTACAGGTGATACTACTACTGATACCGTCATTGAATTGGAGTACATGGATCAAGAGATCGAAGATGATATGCAAATCAATCGAGAAATCTGTGATAATAATGTACAAATAGCAGATGAAAATGAAATAATTTTCCAGATAGAGGAATGGTACCAAACAGCTTCAAACATTACAAATCCAGAGAATAACATCAATGTATGTGAGTATGTCCAAGTGATCTTTGAGAGACGTTTAAGTTTTTCAAAGATTACCTTGTACACGAACTTGATTAATCATGGAATAAACCTACCTATTTTTTGCTTGTAGAATATACCAAGTACTAGTTGGAAAAACTATAAACCCAAAAATTTGACTGAACCCATTACACCAGCATTAAAAAGAAAGCCAGAAATAAAAGGTACCTAAGTAGCTTTTAAAAATGTGTGAAGTAATTGTGGTTGTGTTCTATAGGGGGTAGTACCGGGCGATTGTCTATATTTTGCACCCAGACCTATCTCATCTGTTTGAAGAGATACCCAGAAATGTCAAATGTGAAAGTTCTAGGTAATATCAGAAAGTTTCCAATGATGTTAATTACAAGTATACTGGGTGTTTCACACAAGTGTGGCTATGCAGAGTTATATTTTCTTAAATGGAAAACCTCATCATATAATATTGTATCATTGGATCAGCCTTTCGAACCTGATTCCAAATATAGGTACATACTTGGTTTTTTAGGTTTATTCCTTATAGTCCAGCAGAAAATTGGACAAGAAGGGGTGGAATAATTGCATTTTTCATTGAAAAAGGTGAACTATAGAGACCACCAGTAAAATATAAAGGTAATCATTCATGTTAAAAATCCATTTTATTTCTTCAAAATGGGTAATAAAGATAATTTTTTATTTATTCCATTTTTTTAGATGCTGAAACTGCCACACCTACCAGAAAAAAATGTCTCTCAAGCTCCCGGCGACATCCATCAGGAGCAGTTAAAGCCCTTACAACTTCTGAACTCTCAGATAAATATAATACTTTGGTGGATAAAAGGCTGCAAATAGCCGATTTTGAAATCAAGAAACATGAAATGGAGATACACCAACTTGACAAGGAAAATAAACTCAAAATTCAACTTTTAGAATTGCAAATAAATGTGGAAAAACAAAAGTTGCAGGGGCTCATGTAAAAACTCGGGATTATATGCAGTTATTAACTGTTAAATTGTATCCTACCTATCACTATCCGTTAATGTGTTTCAATATTTAATCAATTTTGTATGTAGAGACAGATATTTATAAAAGCTCTTTTGTGTTTTTCTTTTAATTTAAATACAAATGTAATAAATCCATGTACTCATTCTATTTTTATTTAATTGAACTCAAAACATCAACATTTATGAAAAAATTCATTCGTAATGCTCGAGATTTTGGAAAAAAAAAATCAAAAAGGGTGAAATGTTAGGTAGTTATCAAAGAGGTAAAAGTGATTGGGAAAATCGTTTTTTGGAATTCTTTTATTATTATAAAATACCTAAATAATTAGGACATGCAAGACCAATTTCCTTTATATTATAAAGAAAATTGGTCCTGTATGCCAGACAAATTAATAAGTTGATGAAAGTATACCAACTCGAACAGCATTTGTCTAGGACTTCCAAGACATCAGTTTCACACTCAAATAAGCACAAGTTTAGTAAGTTCTGTTTGACTGCTTCCTAGACTAGAGGTTCAAATCCAAGTCCAGTCTAATTCTTCATCAGCTTTTAATTACTATTATTATTATTAAATTATTATGTATGTTATGATGTTTTTTATTTAAACTAATTTACTGTTTACAAATTTGCAAAGAAGTTATTGATTAAATGGTTTATTAAATAATTTGGAGCAGCAGCAATATTTTCATTTGGATGAGGAACATCTATATTATGGTTTCCCATTTCAATCAAATAATTTAGCTCTTCTTGGTTTATGTCTTCATCGTTTGGAGGTTCTTCCTCATGCATTTGTTTGGCTAGATTATGGAGAACAGCAGTTGCTATAATAATTTGAAGAACGGTTTGTTCTTTCAGTCTTATTCCATATGCTATGATGGGAAAGCGCCGTTTCCAAACACCAATACATCGTTCTACACAATTTCGAGTGCGAATATGTGATTCGTTATATAATGTTTCTCGTCTTTCTCTGGGGTTCACTAACGGAGTTAAGAAGAAGTTTCTTGCAACATAACCACTATCTCCTAAAAAAAATAATATAACTAAATTGAAATCTATAGCAACATTGGTCATAACATGGCAGAAAATACAGTCAAACTTGCCAAAATCATTCCACTGCAAATATTGAATCACTTGGCAACAATACCTACCCAATAATATACTGTTTGGAAATTCATTATTCTCAAATCTTTCCTTGAATCTAGAATTGTTGAAAATTGTTGAATCGTGAGTTGATCCTGGCCACCGTGCGACAAGATCTAATATTTTCAGATTCGAATCACACGTTATTTGTGTGTTTATTGAAAAGTAGCCTTTTCGATTCCTATAAATTTCGGCATCATTCCCACCTGCAAAATGTGTTCAATGTATTTTACCTACTTCTAAAACGCCTTTGCAGAAAGTGTGTTTCATTTAACTATATCATCTCGATCTTTTTCAGTTCCTCATATCTTAGGAACAACTGAATCTTATGCCTCTTGCCTCAGGAAGACTTTTTAAACCTACTTATATGAATTGCGTTAGTTAAATGCCTCACACTTTCCAGAGGCCAAGCTGAATTGACTTATGCATACTTAGGTATCATACAATTCATCATATTAGTTAGGTTAGAATAGCAAATTGGCGCGGGTTCCTAGTTTAAAAATTAATACATTGTTGTCTTATGGGAACTCAATTTTAAAAGCCTCTGTAGACGTGATAGAACGTTTGTTAGGGAAGTGAGTTGTATAAATAGTTTTTTTAATATGTTAATTAACTGGGAGAGTGTTTGAAAGTTGAATAAACCTTGTTAAAATAAAAATATTACCAATTTAAGAAGCCGATGTTTGTAGAAAATACGTATGTCGTTGCTTGATCCACAAGTATATATGGGTACCTATAATTATAATAAAATAAAAGTGTACCTACATACTTGGTTAGTAGATGTACTTCAATAATCCAAAAAAATGGAAAAACAAATGACTGAACTAGTGATAAATAAATAAATAAACAATTCACCAACAATCATAACACAACACACAACCTCACTTTCTTACAGCTGGTTTAGACCCGACGTACGTACGTCCACCGAAAACAGACACTTTTAATTAAAATCATTTGTATTTTTAATTCATAGGTCTAAGAAAACAATTAGAGCATGAATTATAGAGAAATATGTTCAAAGTTTGACGTATAATAGGTTCAAATACTAAGAAATGCCCAGAACCCAAGATATTCCCGTCTGAAAATCACTCTTTTAAATCCCCCATAAGAAATACATTGCTGTCAAATTTGTTGAAATGTGTTTAGGAACCCATTTTAAATTTCGCGCCCGATTTTTCCTAACCTAACCAATATGGTGAAAGCATGATGCATACCTGGAGATTGTATTCGCACATGAGTGCCATCAACACACCCAATAACGCGGGGAAATGATGCAACATGGAAAAACTCTGTTTGGGTTCCAACAATATTTTCATTACTGGGCATATTGATAAAACGTGGATACAATCTTGCAATACATAAAGACACTTTGGAAACAATCCTTGAGGCAGTTGACACGTCTATTCCAATAAAATCTGCTACAGTGGCCAGATGTCCAGCACTGGCATAATATCTTAAAGCTGTTAATAGCTGGTCAATTGGTGGCACGCTGTTGTTACTGAAATAATAAGTACCACCATTTGTGCCCAAAATAAAATCAAAACTACATGTTCAAGCTTCAAAAGTGTATGCCTATCCTACCTGTTTTATTCGCATACTCAACTCTCGAGTGGTATATATACCCACCCGGCCATACCCTCTTGATATCTCTTTACAACAACAAAATAGGCAATTAGGTACCCTACTTACAAATCATTATGGTACTCCAATTCATGCTCAATCAAGGTCAGCAACTCCAGAACAGTGGCTTTTACCAATCGAAACATCTTGAAAAAAGTAAGTTGTATTAAAGTGTTGACTCCTTTGATAAATTTTCCTTGGAAAACCATAGTCTATGATTTCCATAATATCCAAATCATCCTCGAAAATGTTGTAATCCTCTGCATTCATTTTGTTGGAAAAATCTCACTGAATCTCACGAAAATTTCGAAGTTCAAAAAAATTCTAGGTTAGAATTTGTTAGTTGGGAAATAAACCACCAAAACTGACCGTTTAATTTGAACCGGGTATAGACTAATTTAATCGAAGCTTAGGAGACGGTGCAAAGCAATTTTAGAATTTAACTAGTGCTTAACGCTAAACTTAGTTTAACTACAACGGTGCAAACGGCCATAAAAATGTTAAACCCATGCAAGAAGCAATATGTGAAGCTTGTATTTTTGGCAAGCAATCTAAATTCCATTTGCTAAATCAAAATTAAAGACCCATATCAATAGACCATTATTCATCGTTCATTCTGATGTTTGTGGTCCAATTTCCCCTTCAACCATTGATAACAAGCAATAGGGCAATCCAAACAAAATGGCGGTCAGTGCACGGGCAATGCTAAAAAATTGGCGCCATAAATTTAATTCAAACAACCGTGACATTTTTCATCAAAAAACTGTTTTTTGTGTATTTTGTGGTGTTTTTAGATGATTTTCTAGTGTTTGGAAGGATAATTTTCGTATTTTAAGATGGAAAGTTGTTAGTTTAAGAAATTATTAGTGGAAAACTCGGAAGTTTGCAAAAGTTATGATTTTAACAGGAATAAGTAATGTAACTGTACCAAACTAGTAATATATTGTGACAAGTTCAAGCGAGTGGATTGTTGCGAAATTTTTTGGTGGACCCAGCCATTTATTCACCATGTTGTTCAAGTACAATACTAACCTGATTCACTCAGTTATGAATTTTTCTCATTAGTTCAAAAACTACACGTTTCAGGTGAGTGTTTTTTTTTTTTTGAACAGTTCAACAGTATATTGGTGAGTAGATGGCTGCGGAACTCGCTGCGCTCGTCCCGCAGAGGTCCACCCATAAGTTCCGCAATAATCCACTTTTTTGTACAGGATGTTTTTTTATGTATTGACACCCCACCTACAGCCTTTACCTTAACAGGTAGAAAAAAGGTGTAAATACAAAAGTTGTATGTACAGTTTTGGCTGAATTTTTAGAAACCATGGTCAGTAACAAAATTTGAATGTCAGAAAATTGAAATTTTGCTTTTTTCAAAGAGCAGAATGCCCCAATCTATATTTGATTGAGCAATCTCTCACAAATCAGCTCAAAAAATTCTAAAAATACTATCCTACTACTGATTTGGTGAACCATTCCACCTGTACAGGTGAAAGCAGGTAAAATTTGAGGTACCTACTTGGTTTCTCTGATAGTATTTTTAAAATTTCTAGAACCAAATATGCTGGAGCCGGCTTAACCAAATATAGACAAACTATATAGTTTTAGAATCGGAAAATAGTGCTCTTCAAGAATATAGAACCAAATGTATCGAACAAATTTGATTTACAATGATATGGCCTTTTTCAATTTCTGAAATATTATCAGCAGTAGTTAGAAGATTGGACATAGAAAATAAAAATGGAGAGCGAATTATGAAATACGGCTTTGTTTGTTAAATTAATTTAGGGCTCTACAGTGACTGAAAATGTAGGTGGGAACGATTTTTTACAGTAAATATTGATAAAGTACTTCGAAAAAACGCAGGGGCCCTTAAAATACCCAATAATAATTAATTTCATGTCAGGTTTTCAAAAAATATACTTATGTTTGTTTTTTAACTTGTGACGAATTAATAACCAACGAAATTTGTATAAGTCACCATTTGACAACTATGGGTTAATTAATTGTTAATGAAATAAGTCAAATATTGGTAATTCGGTAATATTATTGATCCTTGCAAAACAATCATGGCGGAATCAATGAAGTAACGATATAAATATTAGAAAGCATAATATCAACTAGGGTGACCTTATATACTACACGGTAACAGTATACAACTTTAAAACTGCTTTGGCAAGGAACTTCTCCGACGGTAGTAAGTAGTGAGCATATAGATTCAATATCTACTAACGTGACAAGATAGGTAACGCCCTATCTAAAAGCATTGGAGCAAGGAGGCACAAACATGTGTTAAGAATCTCTACGTATTCCTAAGAAATACGTAGAGCTATTTTATTAGAAGCAAAGGCTCCCATAAACGTACAGGGTATTTGATTATATTTGGCACCATACCTACAGCCTTTACTATTTAAGATAGAAAAAAATTTTAAATACAAGACTTGACAGTTTTTTTCTTTATTTTCTTTTGACAGTATCAGAAAAAACAGAATCGTATCGGAAAATGGAGAAACATAGGCAACTTCTACTTTTTTTAATGGAACACCCTGTATATTATGCGATAAAATGAAAAATCTTTTCGTCCTGATTCCAAATATATATATATTTATCACATTTGGGTAAGCCGTTTTTGATATATTTTAGCTTAAATTATAAATAAAATCCAAAGAAATTTTATTAAGATTTTAATGTCTTGACATCCTTATGGAATTTCTTTGCAAATTATTTATAATTTAAGCTTAAATATATTAAAAACGGCTCACCCAAATGTGATGAATATAGGTATATATATACATATATTTGGAATCAGGAAGAAAATATCTTTCATTTTGTCGCAAAATATACAGGGTGTTTCATTTAAAAAAGTTGAAGTTGTCTACGTTTCTCCCATGCAATTTTGTTTTTTCTGATAACGTTAAAAGAAAATATAGAAAAAAACTGTCAAGTTTTGTATTAAATTTTTTTTTCTATCTTGAATAATAAAGGCTGTAGGTAGGGTGCCAAATATAATCAAATACCCTGTACATACGTATAAAAAAAATATTTTTTGAAATATATATTTAATTCCAGAAAAAGGTGGTTTTAAAAATGATAAATTCGAGCACTTAAACTGAAAGCAAACTGGACTGTTTCCAAAAAAAGAATACATGAGAATGCGACCAAAACAATAGGTCTGTTTCTGGAGAAATCACAAACCAGTCAGAGCGAATTTCATTTCATTCATTCTAAAATCAAAATTATTGATTTTTTTTTACATACTTAAACCTATGAAGTACCTCGACAAGTACCCCTCAACCTGGAGAGTACTCTAAAAGCGCTGGTGCTTGCAACAACAGGAACAGTAGGGGCTTCAAAAACTTTAGCATCAGTTTTTGAAAATTTATAGTCTCCACTGCTAAAATGGTCTGCACAAACATACGTCCATTTGCTTACTGAGCTGGACTTTAAATTTATTGCTCCTAACCATGTTTTTCCATATCATAAATTATCCGGAATACTAAAAAATAGTGTTAAACAGAAATACAAAATTAAAATATGTACCATCGTCACCAAAAGTAACTGGGACAGCATTACATTAGCTCTTGTCCTATTATATGAATTTTATTGTCAAATATTTGTCAAACTATGAATTAAATGCATTGAAATGAATGACCGAAGAATTAGTCCAGGAGATTATTATGCATTATTTGTGTCCCAGATACTTTTGGTGACGATGGTACCATGTTGTATTTTTGTGGCCTACATGCACCTCCGACACTGTTTTTTTTCCCCTTCAATCATGTCGATGTCATAAGTTTTGTTTACTAACGGGTGAAATGATAAACAATCCGCTGGTTTTCTTCTTTTCTGACACACTGCACACTTATTAGTCATTTTGAATCCTGAATAAGAAACTTTCACGAAATGTATAAACATGTTAATGATAAATTTTTAAACAATTCCACTTTAAAGCAGTGAAACACCCAAAAAAGTCGATAAAATAAACACACAATAATACAGGGTGTCCCACGGTGGATGGCGTATTAGACGTTTATGGAGAACTAAAAAGCGAATCATTTTGAAAATTTGGCAACCGGGATAAACGACCATGATCTACACTTTGAAAACATTTTTGACCATGCAGTGTTGCCGCTTCTACTCTAAACTAGTGGCAACATCGCTATTTTAAATGGAACACACGGTGATATACCCTATACCTAAGTTCAACTGTTTTGGAAATATTGACAGTTGAAAATTGACTTTTTGCAACTTTGACAGGCTGTAAAACCTGAACGGGTAATTTTAGAGGAAAACCGATTTTACATTCCTATCTCAAATTTGAATTAAATCCATGATTAAAACTTCCAGTTAAATTTAATCTCCAGTTAAATTCAAAGTTGGTGTCAAATGATAGTTAATGAAAATCTAACATAGGATTGTAAAATCGGTTTTCCTTTAAAATTAACTGCTTAGGTTTTACAGCGTGTCAAAGTTGCAGAAAGTCAATTTTCAACTGTCAATATTTCCAGAACAGTTGAACTTAGTAAAATCTGCTCAGAATTTAACGTAGAATCCAAATATGCAATCACATATAGGGTGTTCCATTTAAAATAGCGATGTTGCCACTAGTTTAGAGTAGAAGCGGCAACACTGCGTAAACAAAAATATTTTTAAAATGTAGATTATGGTCGTTTATCCCGGTTGCCAAATTTTCAAAATTATCCGTTTTTTAGTTTTCCATTATGTCTAGTACGCCATCCACCGTGGGACACCCTGTATATATTGACATTTACGCAGGTACGGCAATCGGTTGCTATTGGGAACCACCCAAACAATATACTCTGTTTAGCTAGACTTGTATAGTGTTCTTTTCGTTTACATATTGCCTTAGAGAGAGATGTCTAAAGAAGTTATTTTTCTAACATGACACTGCACTCTATTGGAACTATCAGTTTTTGAGTTATAAATACTATTTATTCTTGGATAAGGAGTTTGAGTTTGATGGTACCGGTACCGAATTTAAAATTATGATAAATTTTTTTGTAACTTTGCGACGGAACGAAGAGCTTTGTTTTGTTTTTTTTTTCAGATTATTAAATAATCCATGATGAATAATAATAAAAGATAAAAATAAACTGGTGTTTCAATATATTTGTTTACTAGAGGGAGGCGGAAGAGTGAAGACAAAGACAATACTACTACGAGTACTACGTAGTAGTATTGTCTTTGGTGAAGACGGCAATTTTATAAACTAAAAAATAAGGTTATGATGTTAAGGCATTGTGCACTAAAGTTTTTGAAGTTTTATAGGAGAAACCTGATATAATTAATATCACCAAGAGTGTTATAACAAAGTTGGACCATTACCACAATTTACCAGTTTTTATAAGGGTGGTTAATCACACTTCTATATAACTACGGGTATTTTAGTTATATAGATAAGGTAATGGCAAACCTTATATAAATTTGTTATAAACACATTGGTAACGATCACTAAAAGTTTTATAAAATGGTGATGGAAACAGTTATATCACCTTATTAGATACTTTTAACTTACAGTAATCATATAAAAACGTTATATAAATACATCACCAAAAGGTACGGATTATAAAACTACGAAACTTTAGTATATACTTCAATTACCTTTATAAAACCAGTATAAAACTTGGTGTTACTATAAGTTGCGAAAAATGTTTATTGGGAGAGAAAGACCAGAAGCTCATCGTACAAAAATTTCAAATTAATCCACTAGAAATTAACCACAGGAAACATTCCTGGCAATTAACTTTGGAAACCTAAATAAAATATAAAATACATATGATCTCACATTCTAATGGTTTTCTCAAAAACTCTGATAAGGGAAAAATTTTGAAACTTCTGGAGTAGAGAGAGTAATACTAGAAGCTCATCATACTAAAATTTCAAATTAATCCAGTAGAAACCAACCACAGAAAAATTTCATGGAAATTAACTTTGAAAAACTAAATAAAATATCAAATACATGATCTCACATTCTAATGGTTTTCTTAAAAACTGATTAGGGAAAAATTTTAAAACTTCTGGAGTAGAGAGAGAAAGACTAGAAGCTCATCATACCAAAATTTCAAATGAATCCAGTAGAAACCAACCACCGGAAAAATTCATGGAAATTAACTTTCAAAAACTAAATAAAATATCAAATAGGTACATGATATCACAATCTAATGGTTTTCTTAAAAATGGATAAGGCCAAGAGAAAATTTTTAAAACTTCTGGAGTAGAGAGAGAAACACTAGAAGCTCATCATACTAAAATTTCAAATGAATCCAGTAGAAACCAACCACAGGAACAATTCATGGAAATTAACTTTGAAAACCTAAATAAAATATAAATAGGTACCTACATGATCTCACATTCTAATGGTTTTCTCAAAAACTGATAAGGTTCTTGTTATGACTTCATATAATTCTGGATTCCAGTGTCTTTTCCTCACAAATCTTGCAGATTTTGTATTAAAACTCTTGGCCCTGTAACAAAAAGTTTACAATTTACGATTTCTTGTTAGGAATAGTTTTATTCTCAATAACTTACCTAAATACATTTGCCAATAATTGTAAATTTAAGCCCAATTTCCACACCACCCTAGAGGTACGAGCTGTTGGCGCGTTTTTTTTTTCAAGTGCTTTCCCCGTTAGGCCTAATGCACTTTGAAATTACACTTGTACAGCCAAAACCGTCAACTATCCATTAATCCAACCTTCACTTCTCGGCTAGGAAGACACCACTGCAAACACTTACCATACTTACGGTGTATATTTAGTGCAACAAATGAGGTCCAGGGCAACTATGGCATTAGGCTCCCCCGGGGCTTCCCTGCCTTGGAGATTCAGTCGAATCATGAACTGTTTTTCGGGAATTGACACATATGTAATTTCACCTGGAAGAGAAAAGTTATAAAAGTTTAGGATCCATGCAGTCATGTTCATCATTGGCAGTCAGTTGTGGCTCCAATGTCTACCATTCCCAGTCATTTGTTCCATGTCCAGGGTGACAACCATTTTGCAAGAAGTTCAGTGTCCAAAGTAGTGATGACCTAACTGAAAAGATGTTTAGACAAAATGGACATAGAAAAGAGAAACCTGGAATGTTAGATTAGTATTATTGTTA
Organism: Ceutorhynchus assimilis; assembly: GCA_917834065.1. Taxonomy (NCBI): domain Eukaryota; kingdom Metazoa; phylum Arthropoda; class Insecta; order Coleoptera; family Curculionidae; genus Ceutorhynchus; species Ceutorhynchus assimilis. Next base: position 32,449 of record CAKJTU040000026.1, on the reverse strand, counting down.
TGCCTGACAAATACAAAAGATGTATTATTATTATTAACTACCCAAAGTGATCCATAAATTCTCTATTGATCCATTGGTCCAGAGTCAAAACTATTCCCAACTGAAAAAGGGCAATTTGTATCATATCCACCAGGGTCAAAACCAGTTCACTTCCTGGTTCAATTTGGAAAAGGGATTGCCTGAAAAAACAACCTTAATGTTTGTCAAAATTCAATGTTTTATAATAAAAATTATCTCTTGATTCAACTTCCAGTATCCAACAACCTGAAAAAATATAATATCCAACAGTGTCCAGAGCATCGTACCCTAGAATTCCAACGGTGTCCAGGGCATCCTACCCTAGAATATCCAACGGTGTCTAGGGCATCCTACCCCAGAAAGCATAGAATCCTCATAAACATACATATTTTTCTGAAAAGCATGGAAATCAAAACAACGTGGTTTATAGGAACAAGGAAAAGGATTTTTTTTAATGTATTCGATGTTCTGGAAGCTGTAATGTTGCTGTTTATAATCTGGAAACAACTTCTATCCAAGAAGCTGCATTATTGATGTTGATCTTCATCTGGAACACACAAACCAGAATTATCCAAGAGAGCATTCAGCTGTCCCGTGTCCCTTTTGGGCTTGATCTAATATCGAAATTACATTGTACCAACACCCAACAGCATCCGTAACTTGAACCCCTCTCGCCCGTATGTTTTGCCGGCTGCTACACATACCCGTGAGGTATATTAGTGCAACAAATGAGATCCAGGACAACTATGGCATTAGGCTCCCCGCGGCGCAGCTAGTACCGAAAAGAAACGTTCAAACCACCAATGTTGAAGGATATTGGTGAAATGAAACTTCAATTTGTTGATTGAATGAAAAGTTTACAACCAAATGCTCAATTATTGTATGTATGTGGAGAATGTACCATTATTACCTTGCGTTTTTGCTTTTGAGACTTACACGCTTCAATTTAGATTTTCACTACAAATAGTTAAGAGCCTATTTTACTTGATTGGGTTTAGAAGATTCTCTGTTAGATGACATTAGAAGGAGAGGCTCACCTACCTAAGGAATAAAAGTGGCCTAATTTGTATGGATATCAATGAAATGCACTCTTTCATATATTTTTTTTTCTGGAAAACCACTGATGGGAGAACTATGAAACTTCAAGAGAAAAAAAAGGAGGTTATAGTAAAGTGCTCCTTATAATATATTTTGACTTTTGTGAGTTACAAGCTGAAATTTTTACAGAATGAATGGTTTTATTATGACGTGATCATGAACAATTGCCCATATCTTTGGTAAATTTTAAGCAAATTTTAAGCAAAAATAAATTATACACCATTCGAAAGAGCATTAAATTCTCTATAAATCTGTACAAAATTGAGTTTGATAGCTTGAATAGTTTTTGAGCAATTGAGCTTCAAAGTTGACTTTTAGTCCAGATTTTCTCAAAAACATCAAACTCAATTTGCTCAAAAGCTATAAATCTGGAAATATATATATCTTTTTTAATTACAGACCTTTTAGAGCTTAATAAGAGCTACAAATGCTGAAAATTTCAATACAATTTGCTCAATGGTTACCAAGTACCTAATTGAGGTTTGAATATTTTGAAACCAGAATTCAAAGGGGGCACCCCTTATGAAAAACTAGATTTTTTTATTTTTCAGTTTTGTTCAATTTTGACTTTAATAATCGATAGAACGGGTCAAAATTAGTGGAAAATAACCCTGACATCAATTCAATTAGCCATTATAAGCAGAAACAAAAATAAAAAGAAAATTCTATTTTTGGCTCTAACAAATTTTCAAAATCTTGACATGGTCATGAACAATTGCCCATATCTTTGATAAATTTCAGGCAAATTGGAATAAATTATACACCCTTGAAGAGAGCATTAAATTCTCTATAAATCTGTGTAAAATTGAGTTTGATACCTCAAAAAGTTTTGAAGCAATTGAGCCTTAAAGTTTACTTTTAGTCCAAATTTTATCAAAAACTTCAAATTCAATTTGCTTAAAAACTATAAATCTGGGAGTATTGTTAATTACAAGCCATTTAGAGCTTAATAAGAGCTACAAATGCTGAAAATTTTAATGCAATTAATTTGCTCAACGGTTACTGAGCAATCGAGGTTTGAATATTTTGAAATCAGAATTCAAAGGTCAGTTTTGTTCAATTTTGACTTTATTAATCATAGAGCAGGTCAAAATTAGTGGAAAATAACCCTGATATCAATTCAATTGGCCATTATAAGCAGAAACAAAAATAAAGAGAAAATCCTATTTTTGACTGTGGAAAATGTTCAAAATCTTGACATGGTGATGAACAATTATTGCCCATATCTTTGGTAAATTTTGAGCAAATTGAAATAAATTATATACCAATGGAAAGAGCAATAAATGCTCCATAAATCTGTGCAAAGTTTGATAGCTCCAATAGTTTTTGATCAATTGAGCCTCAAATTTGACTTTTAGTCCAAATTTTGTTAAAAACTTCAAATTCAATTTGCTCAAAAACTATAAATCTGTGAATTTTGTAAATTACAGGCCATTTAGAGATGGGAGCTACAAATTCTGAGAATTTTAATGCAATTTTCTCAATGGTTACCGAGCAATTGAGGTATGAATATTTTGAAATCAAGATTCAAAGGGGGTAACCCCTACATGAAAAACTTGATTTTTTTTATTTTTCAGTTTTGTCTAATTTTGACTTTATTAATGGATAGAGCGGGTCAAAATTAGTGGAAAATAACCTAGACATCAATTCAATTGGCCATTATAAGCAGAAACAAAAATTAAAAAAAATCCTATTTTTGACTCTGGGAAATTTTCAAAATCTTGACATGGTCATGAACAATTGCCCATATCTTTGGTAAATTTCAAGCAAATTGAAATAAATTATATACCATTGGAAAGGGCATTGAATTCTCTTTAAATCCTTGTAAAATGGAGTTTGATAGCTTACATAGTTTTTGAGCAATTGAGCCTCAAAGTTGACTTTTATTCCAAATTTTGTCAAAAACTTCAAATTCAATTTGCTCAAAAACTATGAATCTGGGAATATTGTTAATTTCAGGTCTTTCAGAGCTTAATAAGAGCTACAAATGCTGAAAAATTTAATGCAATTTGTTCAACGGTTACCGAGCAATTGAGGTTTGAATATTTTGAAATCAGAATTCAAAGGGGTACCTACCTACCCCTATGAAAAATCGATTTTTTTATTTTTCAGTTTTTCTCAATTTTGACCTCATTAATCGATAGAGCGGGTTGAAATTAGTGGAAAAGAACCGTGACATCAATTCAATTGGCCATTATTATAAGCAAAAAAAAAAAATAAAAGAGAAAATCCTATTTTTGGCTCTGGAGAGTTTTCAAAATCTTGTCATGAACAATTGCCCATATCTTTGGTAAATTTTGAGCAAATTGAAATAAATTATATACCATTGGAAAGAGCATTGTCTATAAATCTGTGCAAAATTGGGTTTGATAGCTCAAATAGTTTTTGAGTGATTGAGGCTCAAAGTTGACTTTTAGTTCAAATTTTATTAAAAACTTCAAACTCAATTTGCTCAAAAACTATGAATCTGGGAATATTGTTAATAACAGGCCTTTTAGAGCTTAATTAGAGCTACAAATGCTGAAAATTTTAATGCAATTTGCTCAATGGTTACTGAGCAATTGAGGTTTGAATATTTTGAAATTAGTATTTGAAGGGGGTACCTTTATGAATACCTCGATTCTTTTATTTTTCAGTTTTATTCAATTTTGACTTTATTAATTGATAAAGTGGGTTAAAATTAGTGGAAAATATCCCTGACATCAATTCAATTGGCCATTATAAGCAGAAACCGAAATAAAGAGAAAATCCTATTTTTGGCTCAAAATCTTGACATGGTCATGAACAATTGCCCATATCTTTGGTAAATTTTCAGCAAATTGAAATAAATTATATACCATTGGAAAGAAAATTAAATTCTCTATAAATATGTGTAAAACTGAGTTTGATTGCTGAAATAGTTTTTGAGCAATTGAGCCTCAAAGTTGACTTTTAGTCCAAATTTTATTAAAAACTTCAAACTCAATTTGCTCAAAAACTATGAATCTGGGAATATTGTTAATAACAGGCCTTTTAGAGCTTAATTAGAGCTACAAATGCTGAAAATTTTAATGCAATTTGCTCAATGGTTACTGAGCAATTGAGGTTTGAATATTTTGAAATTAGTATTTGAAGGGGGTTCCTTTATGAATACCTCGATTCTTTTATTTTTCAGTTTTATTCAACTTTGACTTTATTAATCGATAAAGTGGGTTAAAATTAGTGGAAAATATCCCTGACATCAATTCAATTGGCCATTATAAGCAGAAACAGAAATAAAGAGAAAATCCTATTTTTGGCTCAAAATCTTGACATGGTCATGAACAATTGCCCATATCTTTGGTAAATTTTCAGCAAATTGAAATAAATTATATACCATTGGAAAGAAAATTAAATTCTCTATAAATATGTGTAAAACTGAGTTTGATTGCTTAAATAGTTTTTGAGCAATTGAGCCTCAAAGTTGACTTTTAGTCCAAATTTTTGGGCAATCTACTATTAGGAGCTCATCATACTAAAATTTCAATCATTTCCAGTAAAAAATTATAAAATGGAAAACTAACGAATATGTAAGTATCTACCTGTCAAAAATCTCTCTAGAAGAAGTTCTTATCATAGACCCCTTAAGAGTCATTTTACCCATTAAATTTATTAAAATAATACATGATTAACCTCAGATGACTTTTGGACCCTGTTTGCCTACAGGGGGTAGGGGGGGCTCACCTGAAAAAAATAACACAGCGGCAGGAAAATTGTTCATGTACCTATATGTTTGGGTATTCAAACAAAATTACAAATTAAGTAACATAGAAACCACACTATAAATCATCAAATTCTTCAATTAATAAAAATCAATACGTTTATTTTATGGTTAACCCACCTTGTATCTAATTACGAACCAAATGACAGATTAGTTTGGTGTATATTTCCAATTTTGTTTTTACTGTAGTTGACCCACCCTGTATCTAATTACAAAACAAATGACAGGTAAATTTGGTGTATATTTTCAATTTTGTTTTTACTGACACATAACATAATCCCGCATTTAAAACTTAGCTCTAATTACAAATTAATGAACATAAAGTGTCAGCTTTTACAATCAAATCTTGAGAAAAAAATGTCCAGATTTTTCCAGTTGGACCTTGGACATTCATTAGGCCTACTAATTAACTATTGACCGGATTCTCATAAATCCTTTATTGACTGGCTTTTCAAGGGTGCCTACCCACTACCCCCATGAGTATCTCAAAAAAATTGAAAAATATCTGTAGATGTTTATGTAATATTTTGGAAATAGCTGAAAATGTTTGGTGTACTACCACTAGCAATTACCCACAGGTTAGAGTTAATTTGGGTTAGTTTGGGTTGTTACTAGGCTATTGAAATTTGAAATAATTAAGACTTATTTTTGTAGCTCTGGATTTAAAGTAGCTTCAATTGAAAACTGGACAAAAATCAATTTTTTTGGGACACCCTAGCATTCTATTTACAACAGTACCTACACCCAGAATTCTATATTCCCAACAGTACCTAATACATATCATCTAGAACCCAGCATCATTCTATCTCACAACAGTCTACATCCCGGGATCATTCATTCCTTACACAACTCATCCATATACTTCCTTCATTAACACACTTTTGAAAAGCCAAATCAAAAAAAAAATCACGAAATTAAAATAGACGTGAAAGATTTTCCGGAAAACTAATTTTTGTTGGACTCCCTGTATAATTTACTTATTGCCTATAGTTATAAAGAATCACATAAATCACCATTTAAATTTTAAAAAAAATATAATCGCGACAGATTTTCTGAAAAACTAATTTTTGTTGGCCACCCTGTATAATTTACTTATTGCCCGCAGTAATAGAGATTCAAATAAATCACTATTTAAATTTGAAAAAAAAAAAACCTTAAATAAGAAACTTCTGGATTGTTCCATAATTACCAAAAAAAAAAAAAAATAATTGTTGGTACCACTTATCAAAAATCCAGTAGCACTATATGGGCACACGACACGACACAATAATCTGAAAATGGCCGCAAAAGTCTTAACTTGTTAAAAAAAAATCGATAATTCTACGAGCGCGACTTTACTTGTTGGCGTTCGGTACTCAACTGCGAATTGTGACAAAGAAACCCGAATCTAAACCCCAAAAAAAAAGGGTAAACAGATTAAGTAATAAACATGAGTAAGTGAGATGCACAAAAAATGCTAACTGCGTAGTAGATTAGTATATCCCGTATCTCAAAGGCACATAAGTGAGTATATCCCCTGTTTCTAGTTAGTTTACAGGGCCGTATTATTGTTTTTTTTTTTAATGTTGCAAATAGGTTTGTTTCAATAAAGCATGTACCATCAAGATTCTGCGCAATTTGTATACAGAGTGGCTACGAACAGTATACTTTCAATTTTTGTCTATTCCAGGTTTTTTAATTGTTCTGGAGCCTTTTAAAATGTTGCTAAATGGCTTATTGAAGTTCTAAAGTGTTCTAACTTGGCTTGAAGAGTTCTGGAGCAGTTTAGAAGTTTTTTAATGATTTTTAAATTGTTCTGCCGGTTTTTTAGGTATTTTATTGGAGCTTCCAGCTTCAAAGTGTTCTAAATTGGTACAAAAGAGTTCTAAAAGGTTTCCAGTTGTAAATTGAATCCTAATAGTCCAGGAGGCAGTGAAATTTTTTAGCACTTATTTTCCCAGTTGGTGTCTATCAAATAGTTTGTTCTCCAGGTGATACAAAGCAAGCATTTTTGGAGTCTAGCTAAAATTTCCGGATGGGCTTACAAAATCAATGAAAAATAGAAGTAAGCTTATTTTCCCAGACATAAATATTTCACATTTACTACAATAGAACATAAAGTATATGAAAATAGCAATTTGGCTTATCTCAGATAGTGAAGGTGAGTCTGGCTGAAAATTTTCGTATCTTCAATTTTTCACTTGCCAGACATATTATCCATACTCATAGATTAGCCGGACTATTTTTTTTACGTAACTTCAGTATACAGTGTGATTTTTTAAGTGTGCAACATATGGGGATTTTTTTTTATTAAAAGCACAACCCAAATACAAACGAGGCCAAAAGTTGGTGCATGTCTGATAATCATATTAGGTGCACTTGGAATGGTTGCAAGTCAAACAACATACAGGGTAGCTCAATTAATATCAAAGCTGTACCGTAAAGTACCCTTATTTTAGAAAATTCAGCAAAATGTTATAGAGAAAAGTTGTTTGGAATGAAAAGTTATGCCTAAATACCAAAACTTAGCCTCCTAAGATTTTTTTATTTTTTTTTCGAAAAAAATCTATAATTTCTATATTTTTTTCTATTTTTTATTTCCGCCCTTAATACTTTCAAAAGTTAATTAAAATCAAAACAATTTTACATAACTTTGTTCAAATTCAAGCATATTTGTAAAATTAACTTAGATTTTCAATTTTTTATGGAATCACAAAATTCATGTTTGTTGCAATGATATTCAGCGCAACTTTAAAATGTCGCAATTTTTTTTTTAACAAGTAAAAACATTACTAATGATAATAACCATATTAAAAAAACTCTCCGGAAAGTGCAAAAGTTTTATTTTATTTGAGTAAATATTAGTAGAATTTTGATATTTTTTGAGCCACCCTGTATGCTGTTTGACTTGCAACCATTCTAAGTGCACCTAATATGATTATCAGACATGCACCAACTTTTGGCCTTGTTTGTATTTTGATTGTGCTATTACTAAAAAAAAATCCCATATGTTGCACACTTAAGTAATGACACTGTATACTTCTCATGAGTATAGTCCGACAAATACCATTTTAAAGTCACGTGATACTGGTGGCAAAAAACGTATGTCCATTGATTATGTCGTTGATATCACCTACAAAAAGCTACTGGTGGTTAATTACTATTGAATTTTAATATATGTTCCCACTAGCATTTTACAAACGCGTTTCTGAAGTAGTATTGACCAATCAGAAGGCAATTTTAATACTTGCAATTGTTGCGAGACTCACTTTTGTCGCTTCTGCTGCCCCTTGTAATACATTCTGAACTTGAATTGGGTACCCGTTTTCTATTTGCTTCTTTTCGAGTTGGAAAGAGGTTAATATAGTCAAAATTATTAGCTGTGTTTGTTCGTTGTATTATTTTCGAAAATAACTTTGACAAACTAATTGATGACAGTGACGGATTCTATTTCAGGTAAGAATATTATGAACAATAATTAGACAGCAATTTTTTTGTCAATTTTACCATCACCGCTGTTTGAGATGTATTCAACAAAGATAGAGAAAAATCACGTGACTTTAAAATGGTATTTGTTGGACTATAGACCTATTTTTATCACTGAGAAAAATAAGCGCCGTGCATTCGTAAGCTCTAACGCATTTTGCGCCTCAAACCATCGGAAGACCCCCCCTAAAATAGTTATTTGTTTTACTAGGCAGAAAAGTACAAGATTTAATGCCGCGGCTGGTGTTTCATAGCCGAGGCATAGCCGAGGCTAGGAAACCAGCCGAGGCATAAAATCTGCTTTTCTGCCATGTAAAACATATAATTTTTTCTCCGAATGTTCAAATTCACACATGGACATCTTTTTTATATTTATTTCAATCATTATTATTTTCCAAATAATTAAATTATTTTGACAATTGTCATTGTCACCATCAATTTCAAATACCAAATTGAGTGAAATTATTACCTGGAACGTTGTGACACTGTCACTTTTAATGCCTAGGCAGTAAAAGTCCACTTTTACTGCCTAGGCATTAAAAATACAACTTTTGATCCTGTCAAGTGTCATCAAAAGGCCGCTTTTACTGTCATTCGGAGAAAAATATATTTATTTTGCTTAGAATTACTAACCCTACAATTCTATCCATGTTGTCTGACTGGGAAAATAAGTACCGAAAATCGTCACTGCCTCCTAGACTATAATATTGTTCTGAATTTTCTCAATTGCAAATCTTGACACGCTCATGAATAATTGTTTATATCTCCGATTATTTTTGAGCAAATTAGTAATAACTATGTATATGTTGTACGCAATTGACGAAAACGGTCACTGCCCGAATTTTATACTCGCAACGCGATGTGGATCTTTTGAATTTTCCACATTGCGTTACGGGTATATTTTATATACCCAAAACGCGTTGTGTGTAAAATTGAAAAATCCACGACGCGAAACCACGATTATCGGCGGCGACACGCGACGAGTTTCGTGTTATGGGTAATAAAGAATACCCATAAGGCGAAAAATATGAGGTTCGTCCTGAGTAATGTAAAGAAATCAATCAAAAAATTGTAAAATAAAAATACTGACACGTTTTTAAGATTTATTCATGAAATAAACATTTTTTATTGAACTATATTTATTATTTATTCTTGCATGTTAGTGAACCATATGACATTTTGAGTTACACTTTTTGTTTCGTTGTTTGCAGGAACATTTATTATCACCACAAAATCTTTTAGAAATTGCATCTGAGAAAACCTTGACCGGAACCTTTCGATGACATATTTGCTGCAGTTCGCAAGGGTAAAACTTTGAGAAAGGACAAATAAATAAACAAAACAAACACCTGCTGACTGTTGCTGCCGATTAAATGAAGTAAGGTTGTGTATTTTCGGGTTGTGGGTATTTATTATTACCCATAACACGAAAGCCGTCGCGTGTCTCCGCCGATAATCGTGGTTTCGCGTCGTGGATTTTTCAATTTTACACACAACGCGTTTTGGGTATATAAAATATACCCGTAACGCAATGTGAAAAATTCAAAAGATCCACATCGCGTTGTGAGTATAAAATTCGGGCAGTGACCGTTTTCGTCAATTGAGTACAACATATATATCATTGGGAAGAGTATTAAATTCTCTATAAGTCCGCGCAAGATTGGCTTTTGTAGCTTGTGAATCTTTCCAAGATATTAAGCTTCAAAGTTGAAATTTAGTCGAGATTTTGTCCAAAACTTCAAACTTGATTTTCTCAAAAATCTCAAATGCTAGCGATTTCAAGTGCAGAGGTTATACGAGCTCGGAGGGCCGAGGTTATACGGCCCGAAGGGCCGGAGTTAGACAAGACCGAAGGGCCAGAGTTAATGGAATTATACAAGACCGATGGGCCGGAGTTAATGGAATTATACAAGCCCGAAGGGCCGAAGTTATACGAGCTCAAGGGTCGGGGTTATTCTAGTCACAACAAATTCCAAATAATTTATTGACGTATATCAATATATTTTGAGCTGATTTTTAATTTAAAATAAACCGCAACTCGCTAGCTTGAATGGTTCAAAGTTACGACCATTTTAAAACGAGTGAATGTTTGCCATTAGAAAACTCTCAAGCCTTGTACTTCAAACGATAGAAGCAAATTCCAAATAATTTCTTGACGTATACTAATATAAATTTAAAATTAATAATAAAATTTCGGTAAATAATAAATCTATATCTATATATGGTGGGTGAGCTAACGAGTACAAGTCAAAATTTTGCGAAAATGAGTTTAAGTCATTTTGGTATATATTTTCGGTTCCTACATCGACTGGTCCAAACAGTATTAGTCAATTTATTTGAAATACTTTACTTTTAATTTCAATCCACATAGTTTAACTTAAAAGGAATTTTATTCTGTTGGCATATCAGTATAAGTTGAATTGTACTATATAGATTATACACTAATAATAAAATTCAAATAGTACAAGTAGACTTATACTATTCCTATCCTGATTTTGTCGGTCGACTTATACTTTTAGTACCATTTGGTGACCAAAGAGGTTATGTTATCAGCAAAAAAAAAGTGTTTTGTGAAAAAGAGTTGGCCTTCTTTTCCAGTTTTTGCAAATATTAAATTTTGGGATGAGCAAAACTAGTATAAGTCATTTCTTAGGTCAGGTCAAACTATTATAAGTCATATTATCTTATTTCATAATAATATATGTCATCTATAGGTCTGGTCAAAAGAGTATAAGTCCATTTTTTTTGTAATAAAAAAAAAAACAGAACAAAAAAAAAATAAAAAAATAGATTATCTCTAATAAAAAAACACCTTTGTAAAGTTAAAAATTTGATTCGTCCGAAACAGCCACAAAAAAGCCGATTATTTTAAAGTCTAATATTTCGAAAGCATTTTTCTTGATTTGTCTAATTTTGACTTGTACTCTTTAGCCCACTCACCATAGATATATCGCTGTTCCAGAAAAAAACCGACGTAACTGCAATTTTTTCCAAAACTGAGTTAAGTACACTAATGGAAAAAGAAAACTCGATTTCATTTGGTAAAAAATTGCCGCAATTGTACTACCAAATTTGACCGCTAGATGGTAGTTGCGTCGTTACTCCATTATAGGTCATTTGCGCTTACATTTCCGAACAACACCGACGCATCGATCAGTTGTGTCAATAAGTGGAATCAGTTTTTGAGAAATTCCGACGTAAGTGCAGTTTGTGTCGTTATTCACCCAACAACTGAGATTGATGTACGGAATTACAAGCAACACTTTGGTGCAAAAGTGATGTTATTATCTCTATAGGTATTTTTTTCTACGTTTTTTGTGCTGTTCTTTTTTTTTCTTTGCTTTGCACTAATTTCTAAGCGGAATTCGTGTGTTATGAAATAAAAAGGTTGACCCAACTGAGATTCTATCTGTTTCATTTCAGAAATATAACGACGTAATTCAAAATTCACCATCAATTTCAAAAACTATCTTTATTCAATTAGTGCGTACTCAAAGTGGTCCAAAAAATACTCTTAAGGTTTTTGTTTTTAGACAGAATGAACATTTATCCTCTTGAAAACTATAAAATTAATTAATTGCAATTTGTTTATTGCCTCTCCTGTAAAATAACAAGATCAAACGAACTTACCTAAGTGAAGTTCGATCTTGATTATATGAAGCCTCGTCGAAATAAATAATAAAGAAACTGTAGTCCCCTATACCTGTAATAAACCACACGTTGAAAGAAAAAAAAAAAGAATAAACACTTTTTTCTTCTTATCGGCTGATGCCATTACTGTAAACAAAATTCATTATTTTTAGAGTTCCCTGGAAAAAAAATTTGTTATATTGGGGTTGAGTAAGGGAGTGGTGGGTTATTATTTATTTCGACGAGGCTTCATATAATCAAGATCGAACTTCACTTAGGTAAGTTCGTTTGATCTTGTTTATATTTCAGCCTCGTCTCATAAATAATAAAGAAACTGTAGATGTTTAGAGCTTAAGTAACAAATTTTTTATTTCCTATTTCATTAAATGTAAGGAAAAGTGACATAATGTCAACATCTATTTCTACAAACTAAGATAAATCAATTGTATATGAAATAACACGTAAATTATAAACTAATGTGAAACAATAACTTGATAAATTATTAATTTTTCAAATTATTAATATAACAAAAATGAATATTATTATTGACTAATACCTATAACAGCGTTAGCAAAATTGCAGTCTTTAATGATAGGCCGGTTATAGAATTTCGCGAAAGTTTTGGACTTGTCTGTCCATCCTGCAGCCATTCGTAAAGTATCCCAACTAACTCCTTTTATGGCAGCCGTTGAAGTGGAGGCATGTCTTGTCGAATGTGCCGAGAAAATAGAAGTGTCCACGCCACTTTTATTAAGCACTGATTTTATCCAGCGGCTAATTGTTTGTGCCGTTGCATTAGGATGCGGCTTTTTGTATGTGATTAGTAAGTTAGTTGAGTATTCATCACGTAATTTTTTTGTTACATCTAGGTATTCTAACAATGTAAATGCCACGCAAATTTTCCTATCCTGATGGAAATATGGGAGTTTCAAAATTGGTTGAGGTTTATTTGGACCTGATGTTTTCAACCTTTTGGTAATTTTGATAATAATATCTTCAGGCTGTTTAATAATATTGGGTATTTCAATGCTGCCCAAGGTCTGGACTCGTTGGCCCGTAGTTAAAGCTAGTAACACTGAAAGCTTAAGAGTAAGGTTTTGCAGACTGATAGGTTCTGGGAGCGTCCGAATAAATTTCAACACAATTTCCGGATCCCATGTTACATTATATTTTGCCGTTGAGGGGCGCAAGCTGAATACACCTTTGAAAAATCTTTTTAGTCTAAAATCCTGGGCTAAATCAGGAGTAGCTATTTGACTTATGGCAGACCTGTAACTATTTAAACTTCCATATGAAGCTCCTTTATTATACCTACTGATTAGTTAAAAATTCTAATAATAAAGGGACAGTTACGTTGAAGACTCCTATCTTCCGCTGTGTACAAAAGTTCCACCACAATTTCAATCCTACATTGTACTGTTTTAAAGTTGAGGTGCTAATTGAAGCCGTGCATATTTCGATGGATGCATTGGGAACGCCTGTTGTTTTTAAGGCCTGAATGATAATATCCCTACAGCCAGGGTAAGGTCTCTCCATAGAGGGTGCGTCGTTCTGTCGGGAAGAAAAAGTAAAAATTCTTTTGGTTTTAGGTAAAGGATTTTTGAAACTAACAGCGACTTAAAGAGAGGAAACCAGGGTTGTGAAGGCCATAGAGGTACTACGACAATCCCGCGAGCTTGATCTTGTTGGATTTTTTGTAACATTTTTAAAATCAATGAAAATGGAGGAAAAGCATAAAAAAAATAGTTTCTCCAATTCAAAGTGAACGCATCGACTGCGACAGCATCCGGATCCCTTTTCCATGAAACAAACTTTGTGCATTTGCAATTGGTGCGTGATGCGAAAAAATCTATCTCGGGAGTTCCAAAATGTTTGATTATTTGTTGAAAAGAGCTATTATTTAGTTCCCACTCAGTATCATTATTTGATATGCGGGAGGCAGCGTCGGCTTCTTGATTTTCTGCAGATTTAATGTACGAAGCAAATAAATAAATATTTTTACTTTCGCACCACTGCCATATTTTTCTAGTTAAATTATTTAGATAGTCAAATTGCACGCTGCCCATTCTATTAATATATGAAAGGGCAGTTGTATTATCAATTCGGCATAAAACATTGACATTGTGAAGGTTTTTTGCAAAACATTTCAAACCAAAAAATACAGCAAGGAGTTCTAGGTAATTAATGTGGAAATTAATTTCTTTAGTCGTCCAAAAACCATGAGAACTTTGGCCGTTACAATAGACACCCCATCCTGATTTTGACGCGTCAGTAAATATTTCTATGTCAAAATTCTTAGGCCTTATTGAGCTTTGTGTGCTCATAATATTTTCCAATCACCAATTGAAATCGCTTGTAAGATTAGCAGGGATATACATTTTCCTGTCAAAATTGCGTCGATTCTTTTTCAACGCCAAAAATTTCTCTTTCTCAAAATTTTTGGTGTATAGCCATCCGTAGCGCACAGCTGGACAAATGGAAGTCAATGTTCCAAGAAATTTTGCAAAGGTTCGAATTTGACAAAAATTATGTTTTCTAAGATTTTTAATGTAAGGAATAATTTTTAGTCTTTTTTCAATTGGCAAGGAAATTGTCATTTCGACAGAGTTATAAAAGAAGCCTAGATATTTAATATTTTGGCATGGAGTGGTTACGCTTTTTTGGGCATTGATGACGAATCCCAATTTACCTAAAAGTTTTGTTGTTTCCCTAATATTGTTCATGCATTCGTTTTCTGTCTTACCTAATAAAAGTAAGTCATCCAAATAAATGACAGATAAAAACCCGCTTCCTCTTAAGACCTTCACAACTGGCTTCATGATTTTTGTAAGAATGTATGGTGCAATGTTTAATCCAAATGGTAGACAATTGTATTGATAAAGCTTATTATTAAACCTAAAGCATAAGTATTTATTATACTGGTTTTTTATAGGCACTAGAAAATAGGCATTTTTCAAATCCAAAGATGCCATAAAAAAATCTTGACAAATTAATTTCGAAACTGTTCTATGATCTTCCAATTTGAAGTGCAGTGTATTTAAATATTTATTTAACTGTTTGAGATTTATAATCATTCTTTTCGAGCCGTCCGGTTTTTTCCTCAAAAAAATATTTGAGATAAATTGACCTTTTTTGGGTCTTACTTGATTTATGGCTCCATGATTTAATAATTCTTGAATAGAATTTTTTATATCAATAAATTCAGTTTCTGACCAGTTTGGTTCTTTTGGAAGTTTAATTTGAATCGGGATTTTTGAGAAAGGTAATTTTACCCCTTTTATCCAAGAAAGAATCACTTTATTATTTGTAATTTTACACCAATTACTATAAAAATGTTTTAATCGTCCTGCAATTTTACTAACCTGTGTTTCTACTTCCGTGTTTCGTTCCGCTTCGACTTGAGTTGATTGCGGCTTGTTTGGTGATATCTTTGATATCCCCGGTTTTTGTAGGGAGTCTTTTTTTGAAGATGTCCGCTCTGACCTGAACTCCTGTATGTGGTCTGATGCGGACTTCTGAAGTTTTTTGAAGCTTTCCCTGGTGTCTTTGATACCTTGAGTTGCTTTGAAGTACGCTCTATTTCCTTAGTATTTTTTACCCTCTTCTCTAGGTCAGCGCCAAACAGCCACTCGTTAATTGGGGCTTCCATTAATGTTGTTTTAAAGTCCTTATTAAGGTTGTATGCCGCCAATTCGCGCCGAGAAATAGATTCTGAGTGGAGAATGTCTGTAAGGAGGCGACCTGCATCGCTCAAGGTTTGTATGTGTTGTTTGTTTTCCTCAGATGGTTCTCCCTCAGTTGTAAGCAATGCTGATAATACCACTCCCATGGCAGATAAACTGGCTCCAATTTGCATTTGTATGGCTTGCAGTCTTTGATCCCTTTTAATCACTGAATCTGAGATTGCTGATGCTACTAAAGAATTCAATTTAGGAGCTTTAAGCAGCTTTGCATTGCTCGGCATCGGGTATTTCGTAATTATTGAGGTTTTTTCGGAATCTGGTAGGCCCTCTTGTATAATACTTTCCCAAATATTGGCTAACGCAGGTTGCAGGGCCGGGCCCAGTAGTTCCGTTTTTGTTACATTTACACCTAGCAAGGCCAAGAGGTCTTCTGGTATCGGTGTCTGAGGGGTTGGCTCTATAACTTCCATATCCCCAGTATTTTCTGGAAATGTTTCCAGAATTAACAATCGAGGTAACAAATTAACCTTTTTATTATTATTATTATTCAAGTTGGCAATCACCTGCCTATAAAACGAAACTAAAAAATAGTGACGGAGGGGGTAATTGTATTACTTAGCATTGTTATCACCAACAATAATTTCCCTTGTGGCAGTTACCACTCGACACACGACTTTATGTTCACAAATAAAGTCTATATTACTATATTATTGTTGGGGGTTCGTGTCTATTTTACTATCACAAGTATTGCTATCACTAGCTAAGAACCTCCCTTTTCGTGTCAGACTTTATGTTCACAAATAAAGCCAATAGGGTTAAAAAACAAAAAAAAACAAAACAAAATAGTGTAGTTTTGATATTTACCTATTACCTATTACCTATTCAGTTTGGTCGTTGCGAGAAGTAGACGGGCGTTCTACGTTTCTTACGTCATCGTCGCCCTCTGATTCACTATCACTTTGTTGTAGCCTTCGTAGCCTCTTTTTTAACCGGCGAATTGTCCTTTCTCTTCCGTAATCACTATAACTATCACTATCATCGCGCCTATTTCGTTTTTGTGGTATTTTCGGCATTTTTTAAGCATAAAAATTTCGATGTTGAGAAGAAAAGCAACGCGTAGTTTAACACACGAATAAGGAATGAATTTTGTTTACAGTAATGGCATCAGCCGATAAGAAGAAAAAAGTGTTTATTCTTTTTTTTTTCTTTCAACGTGTGGTTTATTACAGGTATAGGGGACTACAGTTTCTTTATTATTTATGAGACGAGGCTGAAATATAATTATAGTTTTCGCATATACGTCGGTTTTCTTCTGGAACAGCGATATATAAAACACAGTTGTGTTGGTATTTGAGCACTTATAACTCGAGAACGGCTGGACTGATTTTTATGATTTTTGCTTTATTGGATTTGTCTTTGTCCGTCCTAGGATAATAAATCGAAAAAATCCAAAAAAAATACAAAAACAAAAATTATCTATTTTACTACCTTGATTACTGCCTTCTACTGAAAGTTTTTTTGTGCAGGTTTGCAAGTTTTGTTGATTGATCTAGGAAGGTTTGCTTCAGTACGGCAGGGCCCGCTGTTATTGATTAGAATCTTAGGAAAAGGAGAGATTTTTTCATCATCTCTGTTTGCAAATCTAATTGATAAATAAATAATCTGAGGTTATGATAATAATTGTTGTTTACTTTTTGATTTTTCATTTCCATCATGTCATTGAACAGCTGTTTTGTCTAGGCGTTTTCTTTAGACCTGTTCTACTTTTTGATATATGTTCTATAGGCATTTTTCAATATTCACCAGTCATTTTTATACAGCCAAACTTTCAGTTCGTATTCTTGGAGTGAAACTGAACACGCTTTTTTCTATAATTTTCTTCAATGTCAAAATTAGAAGTTTGACAAATGAGAGCCTTCTTCCGAAATCTAAATGAAGAATCAGCCCTTTTGATCTTGAGACTTGATACCGAAAGGTTGGTCTCGGCCCTATTTGATTTTGGGCGAGACTTTTTGGAATTTTGTGCTAGGGAACTAGGGAAGGTTTAGACTAATTTCTTATTGATAATTGTCTGGAGTCGTCCCTTGGTCATTTTGGATTTTGTTTCGGTAAGTTTTTGAGATTTTCAGGATTATTAACCTACAACACGTGTTTCGTTTTTTCAATAGGACTGTTCCGAGCAGCTTTTGGAAGTTTAAGACTTCACCTTTGGTCTAGAGGATCCCTCAATTTGAGGTAAGATTATTTCTAATATTTGGGGCTCGATTTGTTTTTTATACGAACATCGTTATAGGGTCCTACTCTTAGGCTATCGTTGGACAATCCTACTCTTAGGCTATCGTTGGACAATCCTACTCTTAGGCTATCGTTGGACAATCCTACTCTTAGGCTATAGTTGGACAATCCTAGTGCTAGGCTGTAGCTAGACAGTCTTAGGCTATAGTTGGACAGCTCCTAGAAAGAAATTCTAGACTAGATCTAAATTGCCCTTAGTTGGCTTTGGTAGCCTCCCTTCAGCAACCCTCTTGGTAGCACTCTGGTGGAACCACATTGAGTTCTACGTAAAACAGATACCACGTGGATAGGACTCATGACTATGACTCACTTACCATACCATAGTCTATCTACAGTGAGACCGAACCTGTAGATAATATCCCTTCAAAACTTCTGGATTTACACACACCTTTGAAGATAATCAACACTTGTACACATGTAAGTTGCACTTTTTACTATTTAGGCAAATCTTATATAAATCACTTGATACTGATTTACGTTCGGTAAGTGCCCCTTAAATAAAATTCTAGAATTTTACCCTGAGGTTGCCCTAACAATAATTTTCACCTTTCTGGTGTTGAATTTGCCTCTTGGTAGAGTGTAACTGATATTGTAGTTCTAATCTTTCACAAGTGTAAACAGACAGTTAAAACTGTTTATTTAAAAATCAATATTTTTATACATTATTTACATTCTTATTTTTTTTTATAATCCAATATTTATAAATTGGTACAAGCATTATTCTAAACACATTTTTAATAACCTCCTGGTTATCCCTATATTTTGTTATTATTTTTAATAAAGAAGCCAGATACATTATTGTACCTAATTAGTTGTTTTATTGATAAGCTCTCCAATTGCACAGGTTTTGTTTAAACATCATTAGGTTATCTTCCTAGTTAAGTCACAATTAACTTGATGGCGCCCAAAGGTAAGATGTATACAAGGAACCCATAGACCCATGGCCGCCGAACTGATGCTGACTAGCCGTATGCAGTAGGTATAATTACCAAAATAAGTACGTTATACTCTTATAACCGATACCAAGTTTACCGTCACACTTAGCACAAAAACAATTTGAGGAAAGCACTTTATTTTTAATTGTTCTTCGCAGTAAAAATGTCCAAAAATAAATAGAATGACAATGTTTTAATTGTGTATTTTATTTTGTTGTTGGTTCGTTCATTCCGAAAGAGCGCGAACGTCTACCTGTCATTTCTTGACGCTTGACCATTGACGTTCTGTGGCTAAGTTCCGTTTCTTCTCTTAGGCATCCCTTGACAGCCGTGTTCCGTGCCGACTGTTCGGAGTGCTCCGTCCGGCTGGTGTCGAGTGGCAGAGAGCCAGGTCATGAGTCCGCCACAACCATTTCGTATACGGCGCCATATATGATAGGTACCTAGAACGAAGCTCGCCGTTGCGCGGTAATTTCATTGCAGATACAGTAGAACAGAATACTGCTAAGGAACTGGAGCTATTCTGAACAGAACTATTCCACTATTCCGATCAGATAAAGTGGTGCAGAAAGAGTAGATCAGATAGAATAGTGCAGATACAGTAGAACAGATGGAGTATTGCAGTGCATGCAGTGCAGATAAAATGAAACAGGGCTGCGCTGGAGATTTTTTTTGTTTTCTTTACATTTTTTGAACATTCCTGTGCCTGAGTTTATTTATTTGGTAGTACACTTTATAAGAATAAGGGTGGATTTTCATGCATCCGTTTGTCCGACAAAAGATGTCCGAAAAACATTCTATTTTGGCATAATCGTATAAAAATATGTCAAAATAGAAGATTTTTCGGACATATTTCGTCGGACAAACGGATGCATGAAAATCCACCCTAATGCCCACAAGATGCCTAAAACGGGATGTTGAATTTTAATTTTAGGTGACTTCTGATACAGAGAGTAAAAATTAATTTTCTTCGACCAAAGCCAAATTCACCATCGAAAAAACTGAATTTAATTCAGTTAATAGATACGTTAACACAACATTTAATAGGTATTTAATAATTCAGAGGAGGTACGAAGTTCGCCGGGTCAGCTACTATGTATATAAAAAAAAATTAAATATTTAAACGAAATACAAATACAAATACAAAAGGTTAAAAATTAATAATAATAGTTCGATAAAAAATAAATAAATAGATATATGTGTATATAAAAAATGAAACAAGTGCAATTAAAAACAAATACAAATACGAAGAGGTAACCTTAAACTATGCCAATTATACATGAGCTCTCACTAATCTTTTAAAAACATCTATGTTATCACAGTCTTTTATAGAATTAGGTAACATATTAAAATCGCACAAGCCCTTAGACAGTGTTGCCAGGTCTACTGATTTATCAATAGATCTACTGATTTGGCCATTGGTCTACTGATATACTGATATCAATGTGAATTCTACTGAAAAGCAGCTGTCATTATTTAACCGCTTTTTATGATATTTTTTAAATTATAATCATGTATGAAAATGTCACAGCAATAATTTTATGCTTGACCTGTGGGCTAGAACTCTTAGGGCGGGTATTATAAAACTACTTTGAGAGTTAACTTAAAGTTAACTTCTGAAATCATATGTAATTCAAAAAAGTGTCAAAGCAGTTTTATAATACCCGCCCTTAGTGTGGGTATTATAAAACTGCTTTGACAGTTAACTTGAAGTTAACTTTTTGAATTACATGTAATTTCAGAAGTTAACTTTAAGTTAACTCTCAAAGTAGTTTTATAATACCCGCCCTTAGGAGTGTACTCTAAATGTCGCCCGATTACTCCGATTAGTCCGGTGTGGTATGTATTGAAACATTCGAACGCTCGCAGTGCAGGCGCAGCACTCAGCCTACTGGGAAATGGGTAAACCCAGGGGTTCGCGAGTGCGTTTTGTGTCTTCTTACTCTTGTTTACTTGCCTTTTGTCTAGCCAGTTGCCTAAAGGCATGCGTTGTTGTTGGTTAGTCAAATGGTCACATGACGTTATGCTGTACAACGTACAACTAACTGCAGACTGTTTCACCTGTTTTTAATCTTAATCTAAATCTAATTTTATCAGATACTAGACTTCTAACTACATACTAAATAGGAAGTGCATTCTTTGGTAGTGCATATTAAATAGGAATATTCTACGTCTCTTGATAAACTATTTCCCAATATAGTATTGGTGTTTGATTTTCCAATGCAAGTTTTCATAGTCTAATGCACAGTCTCTAAAGATTTAATGATTTAAAAAAATGTAACTAAAATAATTAATTGAGTATACCCTAATGGTTTACCCCTTCAACTAGGATCTAGGATCTGTCTACTGATTTCTACTGATATTTAGAATGGAAGTCTACTGAAAAAACGAAATATGACCTGGCAACACTGCCCTTAGACAGTACAGAATTGAGCATTTGACTTTATATTGATGGATACGTGTAATTCTAGTATCAGAACGATTTCGTGTATTATAATTATGTACCTCTTCAAAAAACTTTATTTTATTACAAATGTATGGTGGTAACACTTTGTTTTTAATTTTAAACAAAAATACATGGACACAAAATACAATTTTTTGTTTCACAGATAGCATATTTAATACATTGAGCATTGTGGCAATCCGGTGTTTAAGCGTTTTTTTTTTTTTATTGCGTAATATTAATCTACATCAATTTTTAGAAAACCCGTGTTTTTTTATTTTGTTCAAAAGTTATCACTAACTTCAAAAAAAATTTATTAAAATTCCTAATTTGAATTTCACTGTAAAGGAGCGCGTGACGTCATCGCCCGCAAGAGGCGTAGTACCACACAATTCCACGAGATGGCGCACTATCTTTTATAAAGTTTACAGTTTACTGTAGTATTTCGCATCTGTTCAGTCACTCACTGTAAATCACGTCATCGTCAAGCTGGAACTTTTGGACTCTTGGGAAGTCTATGAACAAGAACCTGGAACAAGCCAAGTGAGCTGGAACAAGTCGGGAAAGTGTTTGGAAGAAGTCCAGAGCGGTCAGGAAAGGACTGGATAAGGTCTGGAGCAGTCTGCACAAGTCTGGACAAGTCTGGATAGATCTGGATAAAGCCTGGAAAAGTCTGTAAATCTCTGGAAACGTCTGGAAAGAGCCTGGAAATTTCTGGAATGGGTCGAAAAAATTCTGCCAAAGGTCCCAAAAGACCTGGGGATCATTTTCCAAAATCCGGATCAGTCTGTATAAGTCTGGATAAGGTCTGGATAAATCTGGATAAAGTCTGTAAAACTGTGGATAAGTTTGGATATTGTCTGTAAAAGTCTGTAAATCTCTGGAAACGTCTGGAAAAGACTTGGAAATTTCTGGAAAGGGTCGGAAAAATTCTGGAAAAGGTCCCAATAGACCTGGGGATCATTTTCTAGAGTCCGGATCAGTCTGAACAAGTCTGGATAAAGTCTGGATAAATCTGGATAAAGCCTGGAAAACTCTGGAAAGCCTGGATAATGTCTGGAAAAGTCTGGAATGTCTTTAAAAGGCCTGGAAGCTTCTTGAAAGGGTCGGAAATTTTTTGGAAAAAGTCCCAAAAGACCCGGGGGATCATATTCTAGAATTCAGAGCAGTCTGTACAAGTCTGTATAAGGGCTGGATAAATCTGGATGAAGTCTGTAAAATTCTGGATAAGTCTGGATATTGTCTGGAAAAGTCTGGATGAAGTCTGTAAAATTCTGGATAAGTCTGGATATTGTCTGGAAGACTCTGGAAATCTCTGGAAACGTCTAGAAAAGGTTTGGAAATTTCTGGAAAGGGTCGAAAAAATTCTGGAAAAGGTCCCAATAGACCTGGGGATCATTTTATAGAATCCGGAACAGTCTGAACAAGTCTGGATAAAGTCTGGATAAATCTGGATTAAGTCTGGAAAGCTCTGGATAAGTCTGGATAATGTCTGGAAACGTCTGGAGAAGGCCTGGAAACTTCTTGAAAGGGTCATGAAAATTCTGGAAAAGGTCCCAAAAGACCTGGGAATCATATTCTAGAATTCGGAGCAATCTGTACAAGTCTGGATAAGGGCTGGATAAATCTGGATGAAGTCTGTAAAACTCTGGATAAGTCTGGATATTGTCTGGAAAAGTCTGGAAATCTCTGGAAAGGTCTGAAATTTTTTTGAAAAGGTCGGAAAAATTCTGGAAAAGATGCCGAAAGACCTGGGGATCATTTTCCAGAATCCGGATCAGTCTGACCAAGTCTGGATAAAGTCTGGATAGGTCTGGATGAAGTCTAGATAACTCTGGATAACTCTGGATAAGCCTGGATAATGTCTGGAAAAGCGTGCAAATCTCTGAAAGCGTCTGGAAAATGCCTGGAATTAACACGATTTTATTAGCTTCACCTGTATATATGTTTGTTTGGTTGTTTGTTTGTATGTTTGTAAGTAACTCTCCTTTGGACTAAAAGCAAGTGGCTTATTACTGTTGTATAAACAACTACGCAACAAATGTTGATAAAATCAAATTATATTAAAAGCGGTTTTCAAGTATATCCATCTACTTTAAGTTCGTTCGTTGGCCGAACGGTCTAAGGCGCGGGTCTTCGCTGACGACAACTTCCAGACTCACCAATCGTGGGTTATAATCCCTTTCACGGCCGAAAAAAAATAATTGTTTTTTTCAGTTGGAGATTTACACCACAATAGTAAATTCCATAAATAAAATAGTTATTTGTTTCACTAGACAGAAAAGTACAAGATTTAATGCCGCGGCTGGTGTTTCATAGCCGAAGCATAGCCAAGTAAAACATATAATTTTTTCTCCGAATGTTCAAATTCACACATTGACATCTTTTTCATAGTCATCTTATTCATATATTATATCACAAGACCTTCAAATTTAATCGATTAAACTATGCAACATATTTTGAGCATGATTTTGCTTGGAAAATAGTTGAATGCACAATAAATTAAAATAAAAGTAAGTGCATGAAACTATTTGCCCAAAAGCAAAGTTGTGCGAAAAATATTTGGATAGTTTAATCCATTTGAATTTATAGGTCGAGTGGTATACGGCTAGATTATTTCCTGAATAATTATTAGGATTGAAGCCACAAACAAATAGTTCTATTTTTATTATAAAATATCAAAATATAATATCAAAATTCTGTCAAAAAAGGTAAACAAAAATTTAATCGCTGATAAACAGGTCTTGTGAAATAATCACTTATTTAAACATTTATTCAAAAAATTACGTTATCTGATTGGTCTATTTTATAATGAATGAAATAATCATTATTATTATCCAAATAATTTAAATTATTTTGACAATTGTCATTGTCACCATCAATTTCAAATACCAAATTGAGTGAAATTATCACCAGGAACGTTGTGACACTGTCACTTTTAATGCCTAGGCAGTAAAAGTTCACTTTTACTGCCTAGGCAGTAAAAATACAACTTTTGATCCTGTCAAGTGTCATTAAAAGGCCGCTTTTACTGTCATTCGGAGAAAAAAATATTTATATTAAAAAATCTGCGCCATGTTCATGTTTACAAGAACTTACAATTTTTTTTTTAGTAATTAATTGAACTAAAAAGTAAAAAATAAATATATTTTGAAAAAACTAAAAAACACGCTTTTATAGTAAATTGAACTAAAAAGTGAAAAATAATTTTTAATATAAACAGAAAATATTAATGAACAAAAAATATTAGAATTAAGTATTGTCAAAAAAGCGTGGGGTGCTCAATGTACGAGAAATGTGGAACAAAGCACCCCACGCTTTTTACACAATAATTCTAATATTTTTTGTCCATTAATATTTTCTGTTTATATTAAAAATTATTTTTCACTTTTTAGTTCAATTTACTATAAAAGCGTGTTTTTTAGTTTTTTTAAACTATATTTATTTTTCACTTTTTAGTTCGATGTATTATTTTGTTGTTCATTTTTTTAATTTGAAGAAAAAACTTTAATTCCTATTTGTGTTTTGTTTATATTTGGTGGGATTATTGAGATTATGGGAGGAATGGTTGACATTGTTGACATTAAGACACAATCACACCGCAGCCACACCAAAAAATTATGGTGTTACCACTGCGACACTTGGAGCGCGCCTGAAGTACTTTCTGAACGGCACAGAGTGTGTGCACTCGGTGTGCCTATAGCATTTATGAACGGCTAGTGCGTCGCACCGGTGTCACACTCACATTGAGTGTGACATTCCTGAATTCGACCCAGAGATTTCCACACTTTTGCAGACATTATCCAGACTTATTTAGAGCTTTCCAGAGTTTTCCAGATTTCATCCAGATTTTTCCAGAATTGTACAGGGTGATCCAGTATAAAGTGAACACCCCCTACCTTTTCGCTAAAAAAAAATTTTTTTCAACAAATCAAGATAGCCATTTGGTGTATTTTGTTTCTAGGTGTTTGAGAACGTTTTTCGAAATTTAATTAGATTTTTCGGTAAAGCGCTGTGACCAAAAAAGTAATTTTTTTAAATGGAATAACCTATATTTAAGTCAATTTTTTAAACGTCCCTATTTTTCTCATTTCAAATATATAGTTGGTTTATCTTTATTCTAAAAATTTGCGATATATTCTCACTTCAAAATTCACATAAAAATAGCCAAAAAGGTATCATAAAACATAATCACCAGCAGCTTTATTAAAGGTATGTATATAGCCCAAAAGGTATCAAGGTAAATCTAAATAATTTTTTTTTGAATTTTTATGTGAATTTTGAAGTGAGAATATATCGCAAATTTTTAGAATAAAGATAAACCAACTATATATTTGAAATGAGAAAAATAGGGACGTTTAAAAAATTGACTTAAATATAGGTTATTCCATTTAAAAAAATTACTTTTTTGGTCACAGCGCTTTAACGAAAAATTTAATTAAATTTCGAAAAACGTTCTCGAACACCTAGAAACAAAATACACCAAATGGCTATCTTGATTTTTTCGAAAAAAAAAATTTCTGCGAAAAGGTAGGGGGTGTTCACTTTATACTGGATCACCCTGTACAGACTGATCCGGAATCTGGAAAATGATCCCCAGGTCTTTTGGGACCTTTTCCAGATTTTTTCCGACCCTTTCAAGAAGTTTCCAGACCTTTTGCAGACATTTCCAGAGATTTCCAGACTTTTCCAGACATTATACAGACTTATCCAGAGTTTTACAGACTTCATCCAGAATCATCCAGACCTTCTCCAGACTTGTACAGACTGCTCCGGATTCTAGAAAATGATCTACAGGTCCTTTGGGACCTTTTCCAGATTTTTTCCGACCCTTTCAAGAAGTTTCCAGGCCTTTTCCAGACGTTTCCAGAGTTTTCCAGACTTCCAGACAATATCCAGACCTATCCAGAGTTTTCCAGAGTTTTACAGACTTCATCCAGACCTTATCCAGACTTGTACAGACTGCTCCGAATTCTAGAAAATGATCCCCAGGTCTTTTAGGACCTTTCCAGAATTTTTCCGACCCTTTCAAGAAGTTTCCAGGCCTTTTCCAGACGTTTCCAGAGATTTCCAGACTTTTCCAGACATTATTCAGACTTATACTGATCTTTCCAGAGTTTTCCAGACTTTATCCAGATTTATCCAGACTTGTTCAGACTGATCCGGATTCTGGAAAATGATCCCCAGGTCTATTGGGACCTTATCTAGAATTTTTCCGACCCTTTCCAGAAATTTCCAAGTCTTTTCCAGACGTTGCCAGAGATTTCCAGAGTTTTCCAGACAATATCCACACTTATCCAGAGTTTTACAGACCTTATCCAGGTTTATCCAGACCTTATCCAGACTTGTACAGACTGATCCGGATTCTGGAAAATGATCCCCAGGCCTTACAAACAAACATACTTTGTAAAGGCTTATTTAGTCACTGTAAGTACAGTGATCTAACGCCATCTATTGGACTATTATATTTGATAACAAAAAAGATCCTTCAGTGGCGCCATCTGTTGATAATTCTCTGCACTGACGGGCGGTGACGTCATATTTTTTTGGCGTCCGTTTGAATTGGTGGGTAATGATATCAAATTTTATTATTTTTTGCTTTTTTAACTGTGTCGTTCAGGTACTTATTTTTTCGTTATGAGGGCTTATTTTGATTGCCTAAATCGAACAGTGCAATGAAAATAATTAAATTCAACTATGCTTAAACACCGGATTATTTAAATAGTGTTTGGTTAATAATTGTTAATTAGTGAGCAATTTAGATTAAAATAATATCAAGTTCAACAAATTCCGCTGAAGAATTTGTTCGGAAATATATTCAGCGAAGAGAAATACAAAACAACCTAGGACGGTCCTGCCTTGGGCGGAGTATAATACTTTTCTAGCCAATAAAATTCGACTTACCTGTCAAAGTTTGTTTACTGTCACTATCTCGTTTGGTGAAATGAACTTAAGGCAATCTCCATTCTCAAGATGGAGTGAGGGAAAAAGTTGCGGAAAGCCCATGCTTTCTTGAATAGAAACAAAGTGGTAATAGATAAATGAACACCAAGGTAAACAATTACAAAATAAATTCTTTTTTTTTACTACCATGCGTACCTATCTGCAAGATCCACTTAACGGTTTATGCACTATTCAAAAGACGTAAAATTTCACTTCATGCGCTAGTGCGTAAAGTACCTACAATTCACTTTACACACTAGTGCGTGAAGAAATGTCACTGTCAATGACAGATGTCGACATTGTCGATTTAGTATTTTTCTAGTAAACTTCTTCAAGCACTAGTGCGTAAAGTGGTGGACAATATGTGTGTCAAGCACCTTTTTTCAGTCATGTGATTGTCAAAATTCACATTCGTGAAAAGGTTCACTTTACACACTTGTTTCCTAAATAACTATTTTGAGGGCTTAAAATTAACGTTTTTGGGTTAATCTAATCAGTCACTCAGTCACTGTAATCTAATCTTGCACCGAGGCCCCATGTCAAGTTACGCTACTGCTAGTTTCGCGAGTTTCCTCCACTGTTTCCTCCCAATATGAAGAAAAAACTATGTATTTCGAGGAAACCAAATTAGCACAGTTACGTTCGTTCATGGTTCCTCCATCGATAAAAAAAAAATTGTTCAATTATCTCAATTAGTTTCCGAGATATTGCGAGTTATGCGTAAAAAAGTACGCAACAATTATTTTCACAAATTTTACATATTTTTCGATCTTCATTTCGTATATCCATTGACGCATCTAATGATATCATAAAGGTTTCATCTGGTTATACCATACCTCAAAAAAAATAAAAAATTGAAACATTTTTCACCCTATTTCGCTGCACTAATATAACATGTAAGGATAGGGATACAATTTTTTTGCACTGGTTCGACAAATGGAAATCGCTATGAGTGCGATGACACTTTCTGGTTTGACTGCAAAGTGACAGTCAGTGACAGTCAATAATTATTATTGATTGAAATAAGTAGTAATTAATTTCCTAGTTATACCATCGGCGTAAACAAATTAAAAAAAAAAAAACTTGCTAAATAAATTTCTATACAATTTCTGATAGATGATGCGACACCAAATTTTTTGCGGTTGCGCGAGGCTTTCTACCTAGGAGGTATTGAAAAATCGGAATCGGTCATTATCTTTAATTCCATAATTCCATCCTTTCTTAAGTGTGCAGTGTGCAGTGTGCTGACTGCTGACTGGACTGGGACCCATAAAATGTCGTCAATTTCTGTGCGTTTAGCTGCCTCAATGGCCCGTAACTTACCTAAAAATGTTCCACAGGTACGTGATTTAACTATCTATGCCGTTTTTATTGTGTTAGTACCTAAAAATTGGAAGTGCAGTTTTGGTCTGATTTATCTGATGACATAACAGCCCATCCTTTTAGGACCCCGTTTTGGTTGAAAATCTGGATTAGTTTACACCTTTTACCACAGTTATTTAAGAAAGTTTCACTTTTTCATGAAAAGTGTCCTATGTTCTTCAGACTTACTATACCTACTCTTGAAAATATGTGTACAAAATTTCATGATGATTGGTTAGTAGTTTACTCGGGAAAGCGTAGCAAACAAACTCACATTCGCATTTATAATATTAGTTAGGATTATTTATTACTTATTCTTATGACTTATTATATGAACTTATTAGTTGTATTCCTTTCAAGAGTTTAAAACACTAGAGCTTCTCGCTCCGGTGTTAGTCGCCCCGATTTGAAAGGAACAGATGCGCTGGCTTTCATGCAATTGACCTATATCTTTTTTTACCTTGACTGCGCGCGCAACTCGTGGGCTGCAGGTGAGCATCCAATGAGAAGCGAGTTTGTTACGGGGCTCGCTTCATTTCTTATTCAGGGGCCAGTTCAGAATTAATTGTTCCTTATTTCTTTGTAATGTGTAATTCGACAAAGAGCAAACTAATACTTTACGTATTACTTCTGAACTCACCGCAGTGTTGTGCAAAATTATGTCAGATTATACTTGACATATTCCCGAGCATATTCCTTTGGACTTTCATTGTGCGATTTTGCCGGATGAAACATTTATCAAAATAAAAGTGCAAATAAATGATGTTCACCTACACTTTAAAGCTCTTCTTTTGTCTGATTTAAGGCGTTGTAAAACACTTAACACTATATCACTTCTTTAATGTTATAATGTTCGATTTGTATTGTCTACATTTGTTCTGCAACAATACAAACTGGCTACACTGCAACCCACTAGTTTCGCGCGCATGTCATCTTTTATTACTTTCCAACTTGTATTTTTTACAATTAAGCTATCCTTTTCTATTTATGCGAGACAGGTCAATTGAATGGTTTGAGTCGGGCTTGAGCACTCGGGTGCAACAAACACTTTTCGAAAGGAATAAGTGCGTAGCCCCCCGGAGCTGTTCCTCCGGAGCTAATCCTAGGTATGAAAGAAATACCAGGGCCGGATTTAGGCACAGGCAACCGAGGCAACCGCCTAGGGCGCCACAATTAGGGGCGCCAAATTGACAACAATTTTATTTCGAGTGAACAAGTTAAATTTTAAAAAAAATGTTCTACATCACAAGGATGATAGGGAGATAATAAAAGAGCCAACAACATTTTCCGGTAATAGTTAATTTACGATTCACCACTGTCACCTGTCACCACTCATCAAGGCACTTCCGATCCTTTTTGTCTCAAAACAGATCGAATGGACTTTCGCTCTCAGAATTGAAAATGTTATAACCTTCGACCATTGAACACACTCGATCCCGATGGTTATAACATGTTAGATGGTGAAGATTATATATCTCCAAGAACCAGTTTTATGACCATTTTCAACCAATGAAATTCCCTCTGGCTGGTTTGTGATTTCTGTGAAAATAAACCTATCAACGAACTCATCTCTGACTTTGCAAGACGTAAAGCCAGACTGGTTCATTTTTAGTCTTGATAATTTAATTAGTTTTGGAAAACTATTTCAGTTAATTTGGGAAATACATATTAATACGGGTGTCCGGAAAATAGCGTAAAAGCTCTCCACTACGTAGTAGGGGATCCTTTGAGTAACCCCGGAAAAATAATTTAAAAAATCCTTCTCAACCATTCTTGGAAATATAAAGAGGTAAATGTGGAAATTCAACTTCCTTATTTTTGATTTTTCTTTCAAATTGCAATATTTTGTACAAAGTGTTAGGTATATTTTGTTGATTCATTACATATTAGTTTAAAAAAAATTGTTGTTATTGTTGTTAACCTTTAAAACGCATTATGAAGATTGCAAAATCTCTAAATTACAACTGGAAAAATTGATCTGACAACATTATTCAGTCACTTTCGAATTTTCTAGGTATAGTATTTGTAATACCCATTTAGAATATAACCTCATCCTTATTTATCAATCAGGAATCAGATGAAACAAAAAATTATCAACAAAAACGAACGTCGACTGCTAATACGTCAATTTCATGTACAAATAGGAAATTCCTCAAATTCCTTACCTAATTTTATTTGTGTGTCAAGAAGCGACAAACGTTTTGTCACTAGAACGACTGGTACTTCTAAATAGGTATTAAAAATACTATAATTACATAGGTATTTAATTTAATATTTAATTCTGTGACAATGACAATTGTCAACGGGATATTTCCAGTGTTGCCGATTTTAATAAACATTAAAATGCTAATAACTTTCTTAAGAATGCCACCAGATTTTTTAAATTATTTTTCTGGGGTTCCTTGAAGGGTCCCCTACTACCTACGTAGTGGAGAGCTTTTACGGTATTTTCCGGAGACCCTGATATCGTTTTTTTTTTATATCTACAATATAGGTTCTCACAGACATCACATACATATCAAAGCGAATTTCATTGGTTATAAACACAGCCCCCTACATTTAACAAGCCATGAAGTTAAAAAGGCAACACCGCAATCTTACCGCCAAGTGGTGCTGGTGGTGTTTGTTTGTATAAATATATATTTTTTATTTTATTAATATGAATCACAAAAAATACATAATTTATTGTACTAAAGGGCCAAAAACAGTAATTCAATGAATAATTTAACTATTTGTGTAAATAAGAACAGTAAATAATTGATTTAAATGAATATATTTCTAGAGTCTAAAGTGTTATAGGCCTATGTTTCAGTATGTCTTTTGAAAATCTAACTTTTTCTTTCTTCGGGATTTTTTCGGAAGGCAAGTCCATTCAAATACTTGAGCTGATTTTCGAAAATAAGAGGTACCTACTTTTAAGAGATGGACGTTTTAGTTTGAACTCTCGAACTACGCCTTTATCCTTGTTTGTTTCAAATCTAATTATTTCGGTTTCTTCAAAATGTTTACAACACACCACAGAATTTTTCGTTATTGTATAATCTCGGGTATAATTATCTTGGTGTATTGCTTTCATCCACATTTTTTGCACTTCAGAAAATGTTTGCATTTCTTCAGTTTTTAAGGAACTCCTAATAGTTCGATTTGCACCCAGGAACACAGTAGTTTCATGGCATCTGGAACAAGTTTAAATATCTTAGGTAATATATCGAGACCTATGCTCTTGCAGAAAAATATTAATATTGTTTTTATTGTTTTACCTTACCTTACCTTCATTTTTGCTCCTGTACCCATTTGCTAAAAATTTGCAATCAAAGCACAAAGGAACAGGTATCAACTAAATATGGGCAATATATTGGTGTGTTTCTATCCACTTTTTCGTCAATAATGCCCATAAAAATACCAAATTGCAACAATACACAATGAAAGCAATACACAGAAACACATAACCCAATAACAAAATATCACCATACGCGACGTTGCCGTCATTTCCAATTTCATGGCTTGTTAACTATAGGAGGCTGTGTTATAAACTATCAGAAAACTAGTTTCTGGCGATTTGCACCCATCAAAAACACTCCGACTGGTTTGTGATTTCTGTGAGAACAGACCTTATGTAATAAGTAAACGTATGATATACGCTTCTAAAAAAATTAAGTTACTTTTTTTGTCTTACTCTCTATAAGCGATAGCCTAAAATTCATTGTTTATCATATTGATCTTTAACCATTTTGATAAATCAATTTGAGAAGGGGGGCGCCAGAATTGAACTTTGCCTCGGCATAATAGTTATTTATGTATCAAGGGTACTAAGTAGATGATTATGCCCTGAGGGCGA